>CM065589.1:130291180-130888565 GCA_033119425.1 Bufotes viridis | reverse complement strand
GCTGGGGCCGAAATACCTGAGTGGCCTTCTCCAGCGGTGGGCGATATGACGCATGATTCCTTGCTGTGAGACCTGTATCCTCGGTCTGGGTGCTGGGTCGAAATAACTGAAAGTGGCCTTCTCCAGTGGTGGGTGATATGACACATGATATCTTGCTGTGGGACCTCTCTCCACTGTCTGGGTGCTGGGGCCGAAATAACTGAAAGTGGCCTTCTCCAGTGGTGGGTGATATGAGGCATGATTCCTTGCTGTGGGACCTGTATCCTCTGTCTGGGTGCTGGGGCAGAAATAACTGAAAGTGGCCTTCTCCTCTGGTGGGTGATATGACGCATGATTCCTTGCTGTGGGACCTTTATCCTCGTTCTGGGTGCTAGGGCCGAAATAACTGAAAGTGGCCTTCTCCAGTTTTGGGTGATATGACGCATGATTCCTTGTTGTGGGACCTGTATCCTCGGTCTGGGCTGAAATAACTAAAAGTGGCCTTCTCCAGTGGTGGGTGATATGACGCATGATTTCTTTCTGTGGGCCATCTCTCCACTGTCTGGGTGCTGGGGCCGAAATACCTGAGTGGCCTTCTCCAGTGGTGGGTGATATGACACATGATATCTTGCTGTGGGACCTCTCTCCACTGTCTGGGTGCTGGGGCCGAAATAACTGAAAGTGGCCTTCTCCAGTGGTGGGTGATATGACGCATGATTCCTTGCTGTGGGACCTGTATCCTCTGTCTGGGTGCTGGGCCGAAATAACTGAAAGTGGCCTTCTCCAGTGGTGGGTGATATGACGCATGATTCCTTGCTGTGGGACCTCTCTCCTCTGTCTGGGTGCTGGGGCCGTAATAACTGAAAGTGGCCTTCTCCAGTGGTGGGTGATATGACGCATGATTTCTTGCTGTGGGACCTGTATCCTCGGTCTGGGTGCTGGGCCGAAATAACTGAAAGTGGCCTTCTCCAGTGGTGGGTGATATGACACATGATTCCTTGCTGTGGGACCTGTATCCTCTGTCTGGGTGCTGGGCCAAAATAACTAAAAGTGGCCTTCTCCAGTGGTGGGTGATATGACGCATGATTCCTTGCTGTGGGACATCTCTCCTCTGTCTGGGTGCTGGGGCCGAAATACCTGAGTGGCCTTCTCCAGTGGTGGGTGATATGACGCATGATTCCTTGCTGTGGGACCTCTCTCCTCTGTCTTGGTGCTGCGCCGAAATAACTGAAAGTGGCCTTCTCCAGTGGTGGGTGATATGACGCATGATTCCTTGCTGTGTGACCTGTTACCTCTGTCTTGGTGCTGGGCCGAAATAACTGAAAGTGGCCTTCTCCAGTGGTGGGTGATATGACGCATGATTCCTTGCTGTGGGACCTCTCTCCTCTGTCTGGGTGCTGGGGCCGAAATAACTGAGTGGCCTTCTCAAGTGGTGGGTGATATGACGCATGATTCCTTGATGTGGGACCTCTCTCCTCTGTCTTGGTGCTGGGCCGAAATAACTGAAAGTGGCATTCTCCAGTGGTGGGTGATATGACGCATGATTCCTTGCTGTGGGACCTCTCTCCTCTGTCTGGGTGCTGGGCCGAAATAACTGAAAGTGGCATTCTCCAGTTTTGGGTGATATGACGCATGATTCCTTGCTGTGGGACATTTCTCCTCTGTCTGTGTGCTGGGGCCGAAATACCTGAGTGGCCTTCTCCAGCGGTGGGCGATATGACGCAAGATTCCTTGCTGTGAGACCTGTATCCTCGGTCTGGGTGCTGGGTCGAAATAACTGAAAGTGGCCTTCTCCAGTGGTGGGTGATATGACACATGATATCTTGCTGTGGGACCTCTCTCCACTGTCTGGGTGCTGGGGCCGAAATAACTGAAAGTGGCCTTCTCCAGTGGTGGGTGATATGAGGCATGATTCCTTGCTGTGGGACCTGTATCCTCTGTCTGGGTGCTGGGGCAGAAATAACTGAAAGTGGCCTTCTCCACTGGTGGGTGATATGACGCATGATTCCTTGCTGTGGGACCTTTATCCTCGTTCTGGGTGCTAGGGCCGAAATAACTGAAAGTGGCCTTCTCCAGTTTTGGGTGATATGACGCATGATTCCTTGTTGTGGGACCTGTATCCTCGGTCTGGGCCGAAATAACTAAAAGTGGCCTTCTCCAGTGGTGGGTGATATGACGCATGATTTCTTTCTGTGGGCCATCTCTCCACTGTCTGGGTGCTGGGGCCGAAATACCTGAGTGGCCTTCTCCAGTGGTGGGTGATATGACGCATGATTTCTTGCTGTGGGACCTGTATCCTCGGTCTGGGTGCTGGGCCGAAATAACTGAAAGTGGCCTTCTCCAGTGGTGGGTGATATGACGCATGATTCCTTGCTGTGGGACCTGTATCCTCTGTCTGGGTGCTGGGCCGAAATAACTGATTGTGGCCTTCTCCAGTCGTGGCTGATATGACGCATGATTCCTTGCTGTGGGACATCTCTCCTCTGTCTGGGTGCTGGGGCCGTAATAACTGAAAGTGGCCTTCTCCAGTGGTGGGTGATATGACGCATGATTTCTTGCTGTGGGACCTGTATCCTCGGTCTGGGTGCTGGGCCGAAATAACTGAAAGTGGCCTTCTCCAGTGGTGGGTGATATGACACATGATTCCTTGCTGTGGGACCTGTATCCTCTGTCTGGGTGCTGGGCCAAAATAACTAAAAGTGGCCTTCTCCAGTGGTGGGTGATATGACGCATGATTCCTTGCTGTGGGACATCTCTCCTCTGTCTGGGTGCTGGGGCAGAAATACCTGAGTGGCCTTCTCCAGTGGTGGGTGATATGACGCATGATTCCTTGCTGTGGGACCTCTCTCCTCTGTCTTGGTGCTGGGCCGAAATAACTGAAAGTGGCCTTCTCCAGTGGTGGGTGATATGACGCATGATTCCTTGCTGTGGGACCTCTCTCCTCTGTCTGGGTGCTGGGGCCGAAATAACTGAAAGTGGACTTCTCCAGTGGTGGGTGATATGACGCATGATTCCTTGCTGTGGGAACTCTCTCCTCTGTCTGGGTGCTGGGGCCGAAATAACTGAAAGTGGCCTTCTCCAGTGGTGGGTGATATGACGCATGATTCCTTGCTGTGGGACCTCTCTCCTCTGTCTGGGTGCTGGGGCCAAAATAACTGAAAGTGGCCTTCTCCAGTGGTGGGTGATATGACGCATGATTCCTTGCTGTGGGACCTCTCTCCTCTGTCTGGGTGCTGGGGCCGTAATAACTGAAAGTGGCCTTCTCCAGTGGTGGGTGATATGACGCATGATTTCTTGCTGTGGGACCTGTATCCTCGGTTTGGGTGCTGGGCCGAAATAACTGAAAGTGGCCTTCTCCAGTCGTGGGTGATATGACACATGATTCCTTGCTGTGGGACCTGTATCCTCTGTCTGGGTGCTGGGCCAAAATAACAAAAAGTGGCCTTCTCCAGTGGTGGGTGATATGACGCATGATTCCTTGCTGTGGGACATCTTTCCTCTGTCTGGGTGCTGGGGCCGAAATACCTGAGTGGCCTTCTCCAGTGGTGGGTGATATGACGCATGATTCCTTGCTGTGGGACCTCTCTCCTCTGTCTTGGTGCTGGGCCGAAATAACTGAAAGTGGCATTCTCCAGTGGTGGGTGATATGACGCATGATTCCTTGCTGTGGGACCTGTATCCTCTGTCTGGGTGCTGGGGCCGAAATAACTGAAAGTGGCCTTCTCCAGTGGTGGGTGATATGACGCATGATTCCTTGCTGTGGGACCTGTATCCTCTGTCTGGGTGCTGGGGCCGAAATAACTGAAAGTGGCCTTCTCCAGTGGTGGGTGATATGACGCATGATTCCTTGATGTGGGACCTCTCTCCTCTGTCTTGGTGCTGGGGCCGAAATAACTGAGTGGCCTTCTCCAGTGGTGGGTGATATGACGCATGATTCCTTGCTGTGGGACCTCTCTCCTCTGTCTGGGTGCTGGGCCGAAATAACTGAAAGTGGCATTCTCCAGTGGTGGGTGATATGACGCATGATTCCATGCTGTGTGACATTTCTCCTCTGTCTGGGTGCTGGGGCCGAAATACCTGAGTGGCCTTCTCCAGCGGTGGGCGATATGACGCATGATTCCTTGCTGTGAGACCTGTATCCTCGGTCTGGGTGCTGGGTCGAAATAACTGAAAGTGGCCTTCTCCAGTGGTGGGTGATATGACACATGATATCTTGCTGTGGGACCTCTCTCCACTGTCTGGGTGCTGGGGCCGAAATAACTGAAAGTGGCCTTCTCCAGTGGTGGGTGATATGACGCATGATTCCTTGCTGTGGGACCTGTATCCTCTGTCTGGGTGCTGGGGCAGAAATAACTGAAAGTGGCCTTCTCCACTGGTGGGTGATATGACGCATGATTCCTTGCAGTGGGACCTGTATCCTCGTTCTGGGTGCTAGGGCCGAAATAACTGAAAGTGGCCTTCTCCAGTTTTGGGTGATATGACGCATGATTCCTTGTTGTGGGACCTGTATCCTCGGTCTAGGCCGAAATAACTAAAAGTGGCCTTCTCCAGTGGTGGGTGATATGACGCATGATTCCTTGCTGTGGGACATCTCTCCTCTGTCTGGGTGCTGGGGCCGAAATACCTGAGTGGCCTTCTCCAGTGGTGGGTGATATGACGCATGATTTCTTGCTGTGGGACCTGTATCCTCGGTCTGGGTGCTGGTTCGAAATACCTGAGTGGCCTTCTCCAGTGGTGGGTGACATGACGCATGATTCCTTGCTGTGGGACCTGTATCCTCTGTCTGGGTGCTGGGCCGAAATAACTGAAAGTGGCCTTCTCCAGTCGTGGGTGATATGACGCATGATTCCTTGCTGTGGGACATCTCTCCTCTGTCTGGGTGCTAGGGCCGAAATAACTGAAAGTGGCCTTCTCCAGTTTTGGGTGATATGACGCATGATTCCTTGTTGTGGGACCTGTATCCTCGGTCTGGGCCGAAATAACTAAAAGTGGCCTTCTCCAGTGGTGGGTGATATGACACATGATTCCATGCTGTGGGACCTCTCTCCTCTGTCTGGGTGCTGGGGCCGAAATAACTGAAAGTGGCCTTCTCCAGTGGTGGGTGATATGACGCATGATTCCTTGCTGTGGGACCTCTCTCCTCTGTCTGGGTGCTGGGGCCGAAATAACTGAAAGTGGCCTTCTCCAGTGGTGGGTGAAATGACGCATGATTCCTTGCTGTGGGACCTGTATCCTCTGTCTGTGTGCTGGGGCCGAAATATCTGAAAGTGGCCTTCTCCAGTGATGGGTGATATGACGCATGATTCTCTGCTGTGGGACCTCTCTCCTCTGTCTGGGTGCTGGGGCCGAAATAACTGAAAGTGGCCTTCTCCAGTGGTGGGTGATATGACGCATGATTCCTTGCTGTGGGACCTCTCTCCTCTGTCTGGGTGCTGGGGCCGAAATATCTGAAAGTGGCCTTCTCCAGTGATGGGTGATATGACGCATGATTCTCTGCTGTGGGACCTCTCTCCTCTGTCTGGGTGCTGGGGCCGAAATAACTGAAAGTGGCCTTCTCCAGTGGTGTGTGATATGACGCATGATTCCATGCTGTGTGACATTTCTCCTCTGTCTGGGTGCTGGGGCCGAAATACCTGAGTGGCCTTCTCCAGCGGTGGGCGATATGACGCATGATTCCTTGCTGTGGGACCTCTCTCCTCTGTCTGGGTGCTGGGGCCGAAATATCTGAAAGTGGCCTTCTCCAGTGATGGGTGATATGACGCATGATTCCTTGCTGTGGGACCTCTCTCCTCTGTCTGGGTGCTGGGGCCGAAATAACTGAAAGTGGCCTTCTTCAGTGGTGGGTGATATGACGCATGATTCCTTGCTGTGGGACCTCTCTCCTCTGTCTGGGTGCTAGGGCCGAAATAACTGAAAGTGGCCCTCTCTCCAATTGATATTGGTTAATTTTTATTTATTTTATTTTATTTTATTTTAATTCATTTCCCTATCCACATTTGTTTGCAGGGCATTTGCCTACATTTTGCTGCCTTTTGCAGCCCTCTAACCCTTTCCTAGACTATTTTACAGCCTTTTTAGTGCCCAAAAGTTCAGGTCCCCATTGACTTCAATGGGGTTCGGGTTCGGGATAAAGTTCGGGTCGAGTTCGGATCCCGAACCCGAACATTTTTGGGAAGTTCGGCCGAACTTCTCAAACCCGAACATCCAGGTGTTTGCTCATCTCTATTTAGGAGTCAAGCTCAGGTTAAGTTCGTATCCCGAACCCAAACTTTTTTATAAAGTTTGGCCAAACCCGTCGAATCCGAACTTTCAGGTGTCCGTTCAACTCAGTATAGCAATACTTACTAATAGTAAGTATTCCTCTACAGTAGAAATCTCGTATTTTAGTTTTTTTTAAGTAACTGGCTATGCAGCTATTATAGCTGAGTGGTAAAGTGCTTTACCTCTAATGCAGAAGGTCATGAGTTTGAATCCTAGCAGAAACATTTTTGAAATACAGGCTAAATTAATTTTAAATACACTGGGGTGTCCCAAGCACTGACTCCATATATGGACACAGGTATATATGAAGTCAGAGCAGGGACTCCTAAGCCACGGCCTCACACTGAGGGATTCCTTCACTCTACAGCGATCTTATGCATAGAAATAGAGGCTAAATTATATTTAAATACACTGACTCAAGCACACGCAGTGTTCGGCTGAGCATAGAGATGCTCAAGCCGAATTGGTGTTCGATGCTCGCTCAACACTAGTGACTGCAAATTGCGGCCCCCAATGCACAAAACAGCTGGCCAGCGGCCGTCTGCATGAGCCCTAATCATTATACCCGTACTCTGCCTGACCTGACCTCAGCTCATCCCTGACTACACTTTTGCCTAATGCCTTTGTATTCCCCACTGGTGTCTTCTGGGTCAGAAGTCACTTGAACAGATACTACTCCAAGAGATAGAGGCCTGATAGCTCACCTGCCATGGAATCTAGATCCCTGTGCATAGGTTAAAAGGTAACAGTGGTTAAAGGGCGAACACCAGGGGGATACTGAGATAAGTCTGTGGAGCATCTGTATGTAAAGTAAATATGTTGGAACTTTGATCACTGTATGTAACACCGTTGAGAGATTAAGCAGCTAGTCACCTCCTTGCCAGCAATGCAAGCTAAGAAGCACGGAAAAGAGACCAGAACTGGGCCTTATGAAGTATCCAATGGAAAATGTAATACAGCTTCTTATGGAATAAAAAAGGTTCTTTATTGGCTCATCATATAAAATCTACCAAAGTCACAGAAATGGACATCAAAGTGACGCGTTTCAGGCTACAGAATACAGCCCTTCTTCAAGACATAACAAAATGTGTTAAAACCATTCCTTTTATACAGCACAGGGTCCAACCCCTTCTAGTTAGCAAGGTATCCTGCACCTGGAACCTAGAATGTGAGCCATTCAGTGATCCAGGGGAGGAGATCCAGCATCACAGGTGGTGCATACATATACATAATGAGGACATCTTAGTTGTATTGCAGAGTAAGATCATGTTTTCTATTTAGCCCTTTTGGTGTACAGGTGTCAAGCAAAAACATCCAGAAGGTTTCCCTACTGAGAAGTTTTTGTCTACGGTCCCCTCCTCTCATAGGCAATGTCACCACTTCGATCCGCTGTGCAAAAAAACCAGATGCGTCTCCTTTATGAACAGTGACGAAGTGGAAAGTCGCCGCCGATACATTACGAGTCTGAAAATAAGGGATGTCACTAAGATGTTTTCTAATGCGTATTTTCAACTCTTTCATAGTGCATCCAACATACTGAAGTTTACAAATTTTACATGTGATAACATACACAACAAATTCCGTGTTACAATTAATATATTGTTTCAAAGTGTGTCTGTTATTATTCACTGTGGATGTAACCTCAGTAACGCACATATATCGGCAGCATATACATCTCCTACTTCCAGGTTTATAATTACCAGTGGTTTTTGGCCAGGAGCATACCCGAGGGATACTGTCAATAAACAAACTGGGGCTAATTTTTGTCCCACTGTGGGTGCTTTTTTAGATATACATTTGATGCCTGCAGATACCACATCTCTCCACTCCTCATCATAATTGAGGACAGGGAGATGTTTTCGGATGATCTTGCATAGGTGTGGATATTCTCTACTGTAATTAGTGATAAAAACAGTCGGCTTTTTATCCTCTTGAGCAGAATTTAATTCTTCACTTTTTTGACGTTTATAGGGTTTTTTCATAGTCTGAGGAAAAATCAAGGACTCTCTATTTTTTAATCTGGCAAATTCAATGCCTTTATTAATATTTTGAAGTGTATAACCTCTACTGAGAAGTCTATGTATGATAACCTCTGTTTCTTTTGAGAATAAGCCCTCTGTGGAGCAATTGCGTCTTGCTCTGATCATCTCCCCTTTTTTATGACATGCGGTGGGTGGCAGGAGGAGGCAAGAAGAATGGCATTCCCAGATGTCTTTTTTCTAAAAGTACAAGTAATGACCACTCCCTCAGAGAGGTCCAATTCCAAATGTAAATCAAGAAAGTCGATTTTAGCTGAATAGCTAACATAAGTAAGTTTAATGGAATCTGTACAGTTATTGAGATAATTGACACACTGGGCTACCATATTCTGCTCTCCCTGCCAAACCCACAGCATATCATCTATATAACGTCCATACCATTTTATGTATCCAGCAAAGGGGTTGTCATCAAGAAGCAAAAAATGTCGTTCCCACCACGCCATATATATATTTGCTATGGATGGTGAGTGTTTGGCCCCCATTGAGACACCTGACATTTGGAGATAGTATTTCCTATTAAACATAAAGAAATTATGTCTCAAAAGAAAATCCACACATATGCACAAAAAATCCTGCAATTCCAAAGTATAGTTGCTGTAATGCTCCAGAAACCATTTAAGAGCCATAATGGCCGAATCCTGAGGAATGTTAGTGTATAGTGTGGTAATATCAGCCCCAACCCAGATTTAATCACCACTCCACTTGAAATTATAGAAATTCTGAAGCACTGTGCGACTGTCCTTTAGGTAACCCGGCATCAGGGATATGAGTGGTTGTAGCAGGGAATCGGTCCACTCTGATAATTTCTCCGAATAGGATCCGATGCCCACCACAATCGGACGCAAAGGGGGTGGAAAACCCGGTTTATGCACCTTGGGGCTTGCGTGAAAAATTGGTGTGGTTGCATGTTCCACATAAATATATTCCACTTCTTTTTTAGAGAGAATTCCCAGTCTTTGCCCCGCCAACAGAATGCTATACAGCTTTTCCTGGTAAGGGAGGAGCGGATTGGAATCCAGCAGCAAATATGCTTTTTTATCATTCAGCATATTTAGAACTTGTTCCTTGTATATATTGCTGTCCAGGATTACCACCGCTCCTCCCTTATCCGCCTTGCGAATCACAATCTCCTGCATATCATGTAAAACCTGCAAAGCATTTGTTTCCTCCATAGTAAGATTGTGAAATTTTCACTTAGATCTATGTTTTAATTTCAAAGTACACAGATCTTTTCCCACTAACTCCTGGAACTTGTCAAGAACCACAAAACGAGATTGTACCGGGTAAAAACCCCTATTAGATATCCTAAATGTTTCTGAAACATTTTGTAGTTGTAAGTTCTCTGCCCTCTGACAAGATTCCTGAATTGTTGAAACACAGATCAGTTCTCTAAAGTCAAACATTGGATATTGCATCAGTGTAGCATTAAAAGTATTCATTTGTATTGCCACATCTGTCATTTGTATTGCTGTCTGACTTGTCATTTGTATTGCTGTCTGACTTGTCATTTGTATTGCTGTCTGACTTGTTTGACCCATGTTTACACTCATTGCTGTTTGACATGTGTTCACACTCATTGCTATTTTGCTCGTTTGACTTGTGTTCGCATTCACTGCTGTCTGGCTTGTTTGACCCATGTTCACATTTATTGCTGTTTGACATGTATCTACACTCATTGCTATTTGGCTTGTTTGGCCTGTGTTCACACTCAACACGTCTTTACTGGGTGAGAAGTGTTTTTTTTATAGTGAGATTTCTAGCAAGACGATTAATATCAATGATCGTGTGATACAGGTCAAAACTGTATATATATATATACACTATGGATTTATGGCTGGAATTAAATATATTGTCTGATTAATGGCTCTTTTATGAAGTGATCTATGGGATTATTTTCTTAGCCATTAACAGTAAACCGGCAAAAGGGCTGATATTTTGTAAAAGGCAGATGTCAGGTGGACGCTACTTACTAATCAATGTGCTCTGGCTTTTTGTTCATGAATTAAACAGCTTCCTGTAGAGTCATGAAGGCTAACACATAGCTATTGATCAGTTTTGCAGAAGAACACTAGTAGTGACAGGCTTGATGAAACTACTGCCTAAAAGTCTTATGGAGGATAATGTGGTACTGTTACCTTTCAAAACGTCAAATAACATCTTTGTATATTTTATAGCATTAAATATGTTTTTCCATTATAATATTCATGCAAAATAGTTGTCTATGGATATTCCACATCTAAAGCTTTATTAACAATGGCAATGTGCAAAGAGGTATTTCCCAGGGAAAGAGAACCATCTCGCTAGTGCCAATTTTTGGAAGTAGCTCCTTATCAAAGTTTTACTTTTTAACAAGCCTTGGTACTTGACAAGGGGGAGTAGCCATACGGATGAAACTTTGGCTTGGCTATTTTCCTTTGTCCCAAGGATTGTTAAAAATTGGACTTTGACTCAATGGGAACCATATTCAGAAGATGGCAGTAGCAAGATGGTTCTCTTTCCTTGGGAGATACCTCTTTGCATATTATTTTCTAATGGAGCATTTCCAATAAGTCTCCATACACAGCTTGTCTCTTTAAAAGGAGCTAGTGCCTTGCCTTCACAATCACAATAATGCTTTTTTCTTTAGAATGGGTAAACAAATACTGCATTTCAGGGATTTGACTAGACTTCATAGGACCTAATAGCAAAATCAGAAATGGACCCCCACCTTGTTGACAGCAGCATAACTACTTATACATGAGAGTCAACCAAAGGATGGAAGTAGAGAAGAGCAGGCCAATGCAAACAAGTGCTGATGGATACGCTATGATCCATTGGTACTTGCACTGACCTAACATGGGGCGGTGTAATACAGCCCTAACTATCTATTCTTTTCTCCTCACTATGAAACATACTCGCTGACATTAATCCACTATTTATCTGTTTTCTGTGTTTTACTATCTCTCATTCTCTGTCAGGCACCTTATCTCTCACCCCAGCTGCAGCATTTTCTGGTTGGGCTGTATATAGTGGCTCATAAATATAGCCCCTCCTGATTGGCTGTGCTGGAAGGAGGGCTGCCTAGAAGGCATTATGCCTCAGATCATGTGATCCTTTTTCTCTGTCTTCAGCTTTGCTAAATTGTGTACGCTAGTGTTGATTGCAAATCTTTAACGCAAATGTCGGCACTTAGAGAATGCCGCATCCTCTTCCATCATCGCCTGAAGCGTTTTTTCAAGGAGACATAGAAGTGGGAAAGTAACGCTGAGAACGGTGTCATCGGCACTGGCCATGTTGGTGGAGTAGTCAAAACAGCGCAACAAGGCATACAGGTCTTGCATCGAGGCCCACTCAGTGGCTGTGAAGTGGTGCTGTTCCACAGAGCGACTCACCCGTGCGTGCTGCAGCTGAAACTCTACTATCGTCTGCTGCTGCTCGCACAGTCTCTCCAGCATGTGAAAGGTGGAGTTCTACCTTGTGGGCATGTCGCATATGAGGCGGATAGTGGTAATATCTCCTCTTTCGCTCCGTTGTTTGGAAGATGGACAGCTGAGCGCTGGCATGATACATTGTGGTGCTGCTTGTTGAAGGTAACAAACGTGATGGCGTTGCTGACACATCCAAACTGCACAGGTCACTCCCATGACCTTGATTCCATGTGGGGTCTAGGACCTCATTGTCCTCCACATCATCTTCTACCCAGTGTTCACCCCTGCCCTCCTTGTCGGTTTGCACACTGCAGAAAGCTGCAGCAGTTGGCACCTGTGTTTCATCATCATCAGAGACGTGCTGCGGTGGTCTTCCCATGTCCTCATCCTCAAACATAAGTGGTTGGGCATCGGTGTACACAATCTCTTCCACATCTGGGGCAGGGCTAGGTGGATGGCCCTGGTAAACCCTGCCAGCAGACTAATCAAAAATCATAAGAGACTGCTGCATGACTTGGGGCTCAGACTGCTTAGCTCATTCGCAAGGGGGTGAGGTGCTAGATAGATGCCCATGGCCTGCAGGTGCCACTCTGAGCTTTCAGCAGTGAACCGGGTGGGAGACAATGTAAAGGTACTGGAGGCACTTTCAGCCACCCAATCTACTAGTGATTGTACTTGATCTGGCCTCACCATTCGTAGAGCGGCATTCGGGCATACTAAATACACTGAAGCCTCTGTCGTCTACGCGCACCTGAGGAAGGTGGTTCATTTGGGCGTGTAGCTGGCACAGATCGACCACGTCCTCTCCCTACAACAGGAGCTCCACCAACACAAGCAGCACCACGACCAAGGGCACGTCGCTTATTTGACGTTCTCCTTATTATTTGCGTTCACCCACCAAACTAACAGATGGTTTATCTCAGGTGACAGTTTAACTGCCAATAGTCAACGATTAAGTTCACTAACAGTAAGGCAGTGCCGGTGTCATAAATAGAATACATTTCTTTATGTCACACAACAGTGTAACAGAGCAATTCAATACAATTACTTCACTATCACAAAAAATGTGAATTTTCCAACTAACAATGTAACAGCCGAAGTTAACGGTTTAATTGGACTGTCAGAAATGCAGCGTAGGATCCAAATGTGCTATCTAGCTCAAAAACTGTGTTTTTTGCAAACAACTCTGTAAATGCAGTATGTTACAGTTTTATTGGAATATCAGAAATGCAGCGTAGGCCGCTAATGTGCTATCTAGCACAAAAACACAGTTTTTTGCAAACAACTATGTCAATGCAGTGTGTTACAGTTTTATTAGAATATCAGAAATGCAGTGTAGGATCCTAATGTGCTATTTAGCACAAAAACTGTGTTTTTTGCAAACAACTCTGTAAATGCAGTATGTTACGGTTTTATTGGAATATCAGAAATGCAGTGTAGGATCTAAATGTGCTATCTAGCTAAAAAACTGTGTTTTTTGCAAACAACTATGTAAATGCAGTATGTTACGGTTTTATTGGAATATCAGAAATGCAGCATAGGATCCTAATGTGCTATCTAGCACAAAAACTGTGTGTTTTTTAAAACAACTATGTAAATGCAGTATGTTACAGTTTTATTGGAATATCAGAAATGCAGCGTAGGCCGCTAATGTGCAATCTAGCACAAAAACAGTGTTTTTGCAAGCAACTATGTAAAAGCAGTATGTTACAGCACTCCGATACAACATGTATATCACATAAAGAAGGGCCTCATTCACATTGTGGTACAATTGTTCAGGTAGTGGGACTCCTACACTCATAAAGCAAGGGTCTGCTGCTGAGCTGACCATTAAAAAAATTATGGGAGAGTGCCTGCTGCTTAGCTGATCATTGAAAAAATTATGGTTAAGGGCCTGCTGCTAAGCTGACCATCGAAAAAATTATGAGCGAGGGACTGCTGCTGATCTGACCAATCTAAAACATTAGGGGTGAGGGACTGCTGCTGTGCACCATCAGCATCACGGCCACTTCCTCGTCCCTTACTGCTCGCTTTCTTCATATTAAATGTTATATATGCTTGAAAGTATGTCACACGTCCAGTAGCGTAGGATTTGGAAGTGTATGCACCAAACAATGTAAAAAGGTATTTGGGATGTGGAAACGTCACACAGGAGATATCCCGCAGATAATGTCAATGCTGTCACCAGCGGCTAATAAAAAATGTAAGGGAATGTCACAGGTATTTGGGATGAGGAAACGTTATACAGGAGAGGTACCACCGGTAATGTCACTGTCCGCTGCGTCTACGGAAAAAGTACACTGTATGTCACAGACACATTTTTTAAGCGCACACATTACATTGCAGATGTTGTACTGGTAATGTAACTGTCAAAAGCGGACACCGTCTATTGAAAAAGCACACTGTATGTAACAGATACATTTTTTAAGCGCACACGTTACACTGCAGATGTGGCACCTTTAATGTCACTGTCAGAAGCGGACACCGTCTATCGAAAAAAGTACACTGTATGTCACAGATAAATTTTTTCAGCTCACACGTTACACTTCAGATGTGGCGCTGGTAATGTCACTGTCCGCAGCAGACACGGTCTACGGAAAAAGTACACTAGATGTCACAGATATTTTATATTCCTATATCACTCCCTAAACTGTCTGTCCCTTCCTCAGCACAGCTCTCCCTGACTAAGACTGAGCCGAAGACGTGTCATTCGGTGCTATATAGCACCTAATGATGTGCTCCGGCCATCCAATCACTGTAATGCCAGTAACCAACATGGCTACGGCATTACAGTGAGGGCAGCACTTACCTGCATCTTTATTGGCTGCGTAGCAGCCAAGAAACATGCCGGGAGGTGACTTGAGCATTTTTCTCGAGCACATGCTGTATTCGGTCGAATACCGCCATGTCCCGAGCATTGAGATGCCTAAGCCCAACTGGTCTCCATGCTCTATCAACACTACTTGTAATCTCTCGACCACCAAATGCAAAGGAGACTAGAGCTTGATAAACGACAATTACCATCCTTTGCTAATATTCTCACTACCTCTCTGGGTTTCCTGGATCTCCTGTAATCTTTTCCTTCTACAGGGAGTGCAGAATTATTAGGCAAGTTGTATTTTTGAGGATTAATTTTATTATTGAACAACAACCATGTTCTCAATGAACCCAAAAAACTCATTAATATCAAGCTGAATATTTTTGGAAGTAGTTTTTAGTTTGTTTTTAGTTTTAGCTATTTTAGGGGGATATCTGTGTGTGCAGGTGACTATTACTTTGCATAATTATTAGGCAACTTAACAAAAAACAAATATATACCCATTTCAATTATTTATTTTTACCAGTGAAACCAATATAACATCTCAACATTCACAAATATACATTTCTGACATTCAAAAACAAAACAAAAACAAATCAGTGACCAATATAGCCATCTTTCTTTGCAAGGACGCTCAAAAGCCTGCCATCCATGGATTCTGTCAGTGTTTTGATCTGTTCACCATCAACATTGCGTGAAGCAGCAACCACAGCCTCCCAGACACTGTTCAGAGAGGTGTACTGTTTTCCCTCCTTGTAAATCTCACATTTGATGATGGACCACAGGTTCTCAATGGGGTTCAGATCAGGTGAACAAGGAGGCCATGTCATTGGATTTTCTTCTTTTATACCCTTTCTTGCCAGCCACGCTGTGGAGTACTTGGACGCGTGTGATGGAGCATTGTCCTGCATGAAAATCATGTTTTTCTTGAAGGATGCAGACTTCTTCCTGTACCACTGCTTGAAGAAGGTGTCTTCCAGAAACTGGCAGTAGGACTGGGAGTTGAGCTTGACTCCATCCTCAACCCGAAAAGGCCCCACAAACTCATCTTTGATGATACCAGCCCAAACCAGTACTCCACCTCCACCTTGCTGGCGTCTGAGTCGGACTGGAGCTCTCTGCCCTTTACCAATCCAGCCATGGGCCCATCCATCTGGCCCATCAAGACTCACTCTCATTTCATCAGTCCATAAAACCTTAGAAAAATCAGTCTTGAGATATTTCTTGGCCCAGTCTTGACGTTTTAGCTTGTGTGTCTTGTTCAGTGGTGGTCAACTTTCAGCCTTTCTTACCTTAGCCATGTCTCTGAGTATTGCACACCTTGTGCTTTTGGGCACTCCAGTGATGTTACAGCTCTGAAATATGGCCAAACTGGTGGCAAGTGGCATCTTGGCAGCTGCACGCTTGACTTTTCTCAGTTCATGGGCAGTTATTTTGAGCCTTGGTTTTGTCCACACGCTTCTTGCGACCCTGTTGACTATTTTGAATGAAACGCTTGATTGTTCGATGATCACGCTTCAGAAGCTTTGCAATTTTAAAAGTGCTGCATCCCTCTGCAAGATATCTCACTATTTTTGACTTTTCTGAGCCTGTCAAGTCCTTCTTTTGACCCATTTTGCCAAAGGAAAGGAAGTTGCCTAATAATTATGCACACCTGATATAGGGTGTTGATGTCATTAGACCACACCCCTTCTCATTACAGAGATGCACATCACCTAATATGCTTAATTGGTAGTAGGCTTTCGAGCCTATACAGCTTGGAGTAGGACAACATGCATAAAGAGGATGATGTGGTCAAAATACTCATTTGCCTAATAATTCTGCACTCCCTGTATGTGCTGGTCCATGGAACTAACTCTGGAATTTAGATAACTTTCCAAAATGGCTGCTGAGGTGCAGCTTTTCCTCAGACCTCACACGCTCCTCCTTCTTCTTCTCTTCTCAGAGATCAGGGCACAGTCAGCCCTGGAAGGTTTATTAGCACCTCCCCCTCGCTATGCAACTTTATGAGAAGTCAGGCACAAGCACATTTTCATAAAACACAATCACAACAAGCCGTGTTTTTCAGGACACTGCACAAGGAAAGCCTTAGGGTGCCTGCATACAAAAACGCAGCGTAATACAGAACCAGCAAAGTCTATGAGATTAAACAAATCTCATGTCCGCTTTGCTTTTTCTTAGTCACAGAAATTGACCCGCTGTTTGGATTTTAAAATCTGCAACGTGTCAATTGTTGCATTTTTCTTGGGGATTGTACCCTTTTCATCGCAGTTTTTGGTTAGTTTTGGTGTGGAAATGCACAGAAATTCGCACAAAAATTGGTGTGGATTATCTGCACGTTACCCTGCAACTCTGTGCACCCTAAGGGTACCTGCGCACCATGTGGATTACATGTGGTTTCTACATATGGTTTTTCGTGCACATACCCAGTTAAAGCTGGGTGACAACCAACATGCCACTTTAGCCCTCAATGTCACCAAATGCAATGATATAGACACTTGGGATAGTGGGATATCCCTACAGAAATTGGCAGGTATGCATTTACGAAGAGGACATCATGAAGATTTGAGTCACAAATGAGTCACAAATAATGCCTTTGTGATTTGCTGACATTCTGCCATGATGTACAGTGCCTTGCAAAAGTATTCACCCCCCTTGAATTTTTTCGTGTTTTGGTGCATCACAACCTCGAATTGTTTGAGGAATTGCATCATTTAATTTACAGAACATGCCCACAAATTTAAAGATGTTTTTTTTTTTTATTGTGAACCAAACAACAAATTGGAAAAAATAACAGAAAAAGTCAATGTGCATAACTATTCACCCCCCTAAAGTCAATACTTTGTAGAGCTACCTTTTGCGGCAGTTACAACTCTAAGTCGCTTTGAATAAGTCTCTCTGAGCTTACCATATCTTACCACTGGGATTTTTGCCCATTCCTCCTTGCAAAATTGCTCCAGCTCCTTCAAGTTGGATGGTCTGACTACAGGTTTTCTATTGGATTGAGATCTGGACTTTGACTAGTATATCAACAAAACATCGATCAAAAATTTTCTGAGAGACAATTTTTTTTAACGTAAACTATATAGGAAGGTACATTGTTATTAGCTTAATAAGGGTATTCCTAACCATCTGAACATATCTTTCTCAATCCTTGACACTACATCTTTCACTCCACAACGTTTCACCCTATAAGACGCATGTAATCAGACCCCCAATGTTAATAAGACCTCCCTCAGATCAGACGTCAGCTCAGATCCCAAAGTAAATGACCCCCAATCAGACCTCGGATAAGAGCCCCATGCTTCTCATCATCCCCATTATCATCCATGATGCCTCTTATCAACCCTGTTATTATCCATGATGCCTCTCATCATCCCCATTATCATCAATGATGCCTCTCATATCCCCCATTATGATTCTCATCATCCCCTTTATTATCCATGATGCCTCTCATCATCCATGATACCTCTCATATCCCCCATTATGATTCTCATCATCCCCTTTATCATCAATGATGCCTCTCATCATCCATGATACCTCTCATATGCCCCATTATGATTCTCATCACCCCATTGCCTCAGATCAGCCCCAAGTTTTATAAAATAAAAAAGCACTTACCTCTCCTGCTTCTGGATGCCGCTGCTCCTCACCACCCTCGCTCTGCGTTCCTCCTGCTGTCGGCTGTGCTGTGAACCGGCGTGCACAGCATGACGTCACAGAGCGCCTCACACTGTGCGCAGCCTTGCACAGCCCACAGCCGAGGAGCAGGAAGCGGTAAGTACAAAGCCTTCACAGCTTCCTGATCCTCCCCCTCCTGCCGATTTTTGCCACAGGAACGAAAATGCGATCGCACTGTACATGTGAGCCCGCGCCTGGAAGATCCACTATCAAGGGGCTAAAGAGCCACATGTGGCTCTAGAGCCGCAGTTTGCTGACCACTGGACTAGGCCATTCCAACACATTTACATGTTTCCCCTTTAAACCACTCAAGTGTTGCTTTAGCAGTGTGTTTGGGGTTATTGTCCTGCTGGAAAGTGAACCTCCGTCCTAGCCTCAAATCACGCACAGAGTGGTACAGGTTTTGCTCAAGAATATCCCTGTATTTAGCACCAACTATCTGTCCCTCAACTCTGACCAGTTTCCCAGTTCCGGCTGCTGAAAAACATCCCCACAGCATGATGCTGCCACCACCATGTTTCACTGTGGGGATGGTGTTCTTTGGGTGATGTTATGTGTTGGGTTTACACCAGACATAGCGTTTTCTTTGATGGCTGAAAAGATCAATTTTAGTCTCATCAGACCAGAGCACCTTCCTCCATACATTTTTGGAGTCTCCCACATGTCTTTTTGCAAACTCACAACGTGCCTTTTTTTTTTTAGCTGAAGGTAATGGCTTTCTTCTGGCCACTCTGCAGTAAAGCCCGACTCTATGGAGCGTATGGCTTATTGTCGTCCTATGTACAGATACTCCAGTCTCTCCTGTGGAACTCTGCAGCTTCTCCAGGGTTACCTTAGGTCTCTGTGCTACCTTTCTGATTAATGCCCTCCTTGCCCAGTCTGTGAGTTTTGGTGGGCGGTGTCCCTGACTTCTACTTCTCAACAACATTGTCCTTTACTTGTTTGGAGAGTTCCTTGGTCTTCATAGCAGTGTTTGATTAGTGATGCCTCTTGCTTAGGTGTTGCAGCCTCTGAGGCCTTTCAAATAAGGTGCGTATATGTAATGACAGATCATGTGACACTTAGATTACACAGGTGGACATCATTTCACTAATTATGTGACTTCTGAAGGTAATTGGTTGCACCAGAGCTTTTTATGGGCTTCCTAACAAAGGGGGCGAATACATATGCACATGCCAATTTTCTCTTTTCTATTTCTTAACAATAGTTTTATGTCCATATTTTTCTTATTTCACTTCACCAACTTAAACTATTGTGTTCTGATCCATCACATAAAATTCAGATTAACAAAACATTAAACTTAAGGCTGTAATGTAACAAAACACGAAAAAAGTCAAGGGGGGTGAATACTTTTGCAAGGCACTGTACATTTGTCCCGGAGATCCATATATGAATCAGAAATTATATTTATATAAGCAGAAAGCAAGACAAATTTCTGTTCTGATAGAGCCAAATTGTCACGGTCATTAATCATATGCAGGAACAAACTCCATAGAAGGTCTTACTGTTTCCTTCATGAGCATTTCTTGGCTTCCAGTCTGTTTTCACACAAGCAAAGTCAGTGCTCTTACTGAAACTGCATTTTTATTTCTGTGAGTCGTTGCTACAGTACTGTGTGTCTTATCGTCCATAAGTAAAGATATGCCGCACTTATAATGTACGCCCATGTTGTTCTGTTGTCACCCCTTCTGTCCACAACTAGTAATTATACATGTAATATTATCTAATCCAGGCATCAAACTGCGGTCCCCCAGCTGTTGTAAAACTACAACTCCCACAATGCCCTGCTGTAGGCTGATACATGTAGGCTGTTTGGGCATGCTGGGAGTTGCAGTTTTGCAACAGCTGGAGGGCCGCAGTTTGAGGATGCCTGATCTAACCAAATAACTATGGCAACCACTTCATTTATAATACAGTTTATATGTGTTTCAGATATTTTGTGGTATAAAGCAGTGTTTGTGTGGGATTGCTGTTGCTTTTTCAGTGCGCTGGCTGAATATATTTGTGGCTTATTCAGCAATATAATACAATATATTTGTGGCTTATATAGCTTGGTGAAATAAAGGATTTATATATATATTATATATATTATACAAATACATTTCTGTCTGTTGTCTGTCTGTCTGTTCTTTATACACGGCCAAATGACTGGCCGATCTGCACCGAATTTGTGAGATATTCCCAAAAAAGGTATTGGCCAAAAGGGGCTCACAGCTTCACTCATATCCTAACTGCCATGCACACAGTCACATGACTCTTATTGGCCAATAGAAGCTTGCCATTCCTTCAGTCTTGACATACACAGTTATACCAGGTTTTCATAACAACTAAGCCATTTGGTGCTGTAGAGATCACTATTAAGGGGGCAGACTGCTCTAGAGGTCTCAGGTCAATGATAAGTGGTGGTGGTGGTGGGGGGAAGGGGGGCTGTGGAGGTCGCTGTTAACTTCTTTCCGACGCGCTCCTGAGCCCGGTGGAACGCAAATGGAACGCACCGCCAGGCTCAGGAGAAGTGAGTCACCAGCCTGCCAGCCAATGATCAGCGCTGGCAGGCTGGTGATTTTCAAAATCACCTATGAAAAAAGGTGATATAAGTTTTATTTACAAATTTATGGGTTTTATAAGGGATCTGTGCCATGTGCTGGGTCCTTTTCATCGGTTGGACCCAGCACAGAGCACAGATCCCAAGTAAGTGCACAAATCACTACATATCAGGCCCTGATCACCCCCCATCACCCTAATTAACCCCTTGATCACCTGTCAATACATAGTGAAAGGGAAAAAAGTGACCAGTGTCACTTTTGTGAACTGTCACTTTTTTTTTTTCACCAGTATTGAATGCTAGGTTTAGGTTAGTTTAGGCCCCTTTGGTAGGTAGTTAGCGTTAGCGCCCAGCCCACCGCACCGCAGTCACTGATTCGCTGATTAGCGTAGTGCTAATCAGCGTTTGTACTTTTATAGTATCTGTAAGTGATCACAACTGATCACGGTCAGATATATAATAGTACTAGTGTCACTTTAGTTCGCCCTCCACCCCAAACGCAGTGTTTGCCCGATCAGACCTGATCGGTCGCCCACACCTGCGTTCACCCACGCCCGCCCCGCTCACTTACTTTCTACTTTCTGGAATGGGGTCACTTGTGGGGTATTTTTACTGTCCCGGCATTTTAGGGGCCCCTAAAGCGTGAGAAGGAGTTTGGAATCCAAATGCGTAAAAATGCCCTGTGAAATCCTAAAGGTACTCATTGGATTTAGGGCCCCTTTGCACGTCTTGGCTGCAAAAAAGTGCCACACATGTGGTATCGCCATACTCAGGAGAAGTAGGGCAATGTGTTTTGGGGTGTATTTTTACATATACCCATGCTGGGTGAGAGAAATATCTCTGTAAATTGACAACTTTGTAAAAAAAAAATGGAAAAAGTTGTCATTTACAGAGATATTTCTCTCACCCATCATGGGTATATGTAAAAATACACCCCAAAACACATTGCCCTACTTCTCCTGAGTACGGTGATACCACATGTGTGGCACTTTTTTGCAGCCAAGATGCGCAAAGGGACCTAAATCCAATGAGTACCTTTAGGATTTCACAGGGCATTTCTACTCATTTGGATTCCAAACCGCTTCCCATGCTTTAGGGGCCCCTAAAATGCCAGGGCAGTAAAAATACCCCACAAGTGACCCCATTTTAGAAAGTAGACACCCCAAGGTGTTCTGTGAGGGGCATAGTGAGTTCATGTAAAATTTTATTTTTTGTCACAAGTTAGTGGAATATGAGACTTTGTAAGAAAAAAAAACATTTCCGCTAACTTGTGACAAAAATAAAAACTTCCATGAATTCACTATGCCCATCAGCGAATACCTTAGGTGTCTACTTTCCATAATGGGGTCACTTGTGGGGTATTTTTATTGTCTCGGCATTTTAGGGGCCCCTAAAGCGTGAGAAGGAGTTTGGAATCCAAATGCGTAAAATTGCCCTGTGAAATCCTAAAGGTACTCATTGGATTTAGGGCCCTTTGCACGTCTTGGCTGCAAAAAGTGTCACACATGTGGTATCGCCATACTCAGGAGAAGTAGGGCAATGATTTTTGGGGTGTATTTTTATATATACCCATACTTTGTGTGAGAAATATCGCTGTAAATTGACAACTTTGTAAAAAAATTTATACAAAGTTGTCAATTTACAGTGATATTTCTCTCACCCAGCATGGGTATATGTAAAAATACACCCCAAAACACATTGCCCTACTTCTCCTGAGTACGGTGATACCACATGTGTGGCACTTTTTGCAGCCAAGATGCGCAAAGGGACCCTAAATCCAATGAGTACCTTTAGGATTTCACAGGGCATTTCTACTCATTTGGATTCCAAACCGCTTCACGCTTTAGGGGCCCCTAAAATGCCAGGGCAGTAAAATACCCCACAAGTGACCCCATTTTAGAAAGTAGACACCCTAAGGTGTTCTGTGATGGGCATAGTGAGTTCATGTAAAATTTTATTTTTGTCACAAGTTAGTGGAATATGAGACTTTGTAAGAAAAAAAAACATTTCCGCTAACTTGTGACAAAAATAAAAACTTCCATGAACTTCACTATGCCCATCAGCGAATACCTTAGGGTGTCTACTTTCCATAATGGGGTCACTTGTGGGGTATTTTTATTGTCTCGTCATTTAGGGGCCCCTAAAGCGTGAGAAGGAGTTTGGAATCCAAATGCGTAAATTGCCCTGTAAATCTTAAAGGTACTCATTGGTTTAGGGCCTCTTTGCGATCTTGGCTGCAAAAAGTGTCACTCATGTGGTATCGCCGTACTAGGAGAAGTAGGGCAATGACTTTTGGGGTGTATTTTTATATATACCCATACTTTGTGTGATAAATACCGCTGTAAACGACAACTTTTTAAAAAAATTTATACAAAGTTGTCAATTTACAGTGATATTTCTCTCACCCAGCATGGGTATATGTAAAAATACAACTCAAAACACATTGCCCTACTTCTCCTGAGTACGGCGATACCACATGTGTGCTACTTTTTGCAGCCAAGATGTGCAAAGGGCCCTAATTCCAATGAGTACCTTTAGGATTTCACAGGGCATTTTTACACATTTGGATTCTCACGCTTAGGGGCCCCTAAATGCCAGGGCAGTAAAATACTCACAGTGACCTATTTCGAGTAGACACCCTAAGGTATTCGCTGATGGGCATAGTGAGTTCATGGAAGTTTTTATTTTGTCACAAGTTTATGAAAATGAAATTTTTGAAAAAAAACATTTCCGCTAACTTGTGACAAAAATAAAAACTTCCATGAACTTACTATGCCCCTCAGTGAATACCTTAGGGTGTCTACTTTCCGAAATGGGGTCATTTATGGGGTGTTTCTACTGTCTGGGCATTGTAGTACGTCAGGAAACAGGACAGGTGCTCAGAAAGTCAAAGTGCGGAAATTCACTTTTTTGCACCATAGTTTGTAAAAGCTATAACTTTTACCCAAACCAATAAATATACACTTATTGCATTTTTTTTTATCAAAGACATGTAGAACAATAAATTTTGAGAAAAATTTGTAGAGAAATGTAGTTTTATTTGACAAATTTTCAAACAGAAAGTGAAAAATGTCATTTTTTTGCAAAAATGTCGGTAATTTTTTATTAATAGCAAAAAAAGTAAAAATGTCAGCAGCAATGAAATAGCACCAAATGAAAGCTCTATTAGTGAGAAGAAAAGGAGGTAAAATTCATTTGGGTGGTAAGTTGTAGCGTAGTGCAGAATTGTAAAAAGTGGCCTGGTCATTAAGGGTGTTTAAGCTAGGGGGGCTGACGTGGTTAAAGGGGTTGTCTCACTGCAGCAAATGACATTTATCATGTAGAGAAACTAAATACAAGCCACTTACTAATGTATTGTTATTATCCATATTGCTTCCTTTGCTAGCTGGACTCATTTTTCCATCACATTA
The DNA here is from genome assembly GCA_033119425.1 of Bufotes viridis. Lineage (NCBI taxonomy): Eukaryota > Metazoa > Chordata > Amphibia > Anura > Bufonidae > Bufotes > Bufotes viridis. Next base: position 130,864,428 of record CM065589.1, on the reverse strand, counting down.
TACACTGCTCAAACCCATGGTTTATGACCACCCTGCAATTCTTCAGTTCTAGTCATGCATGCACACTATAGGAAAATGCACCAGCCTATTTGGTGGCCTGGGGTGCTTTTTCCTATAGTGTGCAACCATGACCACGACTGATGAATTACAGGGTGGTCGTAACCATGGAAACGAGCAGTGTATAATGTGATGGGAAAATGAATCCAGCCAGAAAAGGAGGCAATATGGATAATAACAATACATTATGAAGTGACTTGTATTAACTTCCTCTACATAATAAATGCCATTTGTTGAAGTGAGACAACCCCTTTAAGGTAGCATGCCGCTGTAGAGGTCAATGATAAGGGGGTAGGCTGTGGTGGTCAATATCAAGGGGACATGGTGCTGTGGAGGTCACATTTTAGAGGGGTAGAGTGCTGTGAAGGTCACAGTTAAGGGGGTGGCTGCTCTGGAGATCACTGTCAAGGAGGTGGGGTGCTGTAAATGCCCCTGTTAAGGTGGCAGGCATTTGCGGATGTCACTGTTAAGGGGCAGGCTGCTGAGGAGGTTACAGTTAATGGGGGGGGGGGACCTGTGGAGGTCAGTTTTAAGGGGAAGGCCGCTGTGGAGGTCATTGTTGAAGAGACAGGGCAATGTGGAGGTCACTGGGGCAGACTGCTGTGGAAGGGGGTAGGGGGCTGTGCAGGTCACAGTTAAGGGGTTGGCTGCTCTGGAGGTCACTGTCAAGGTGGCAGGCCTCTGTGGATGTCACTGTTAAGGGGTGGGCTACTGAGGAGGCCACAGCTAATAGGACGGGGCTCTATGGGGTGCTGTGGAGGTCACTGTTAAGGGGTGGGCCACTGTGGATGTCAATTTTAAGGGGACAGGTAACTGGAGGTCACTCTTAAGGGGATGAGCCGCTGTAGAGGACACTGTTAAGGGGGCAGGATGCTGTTTAGGTCACTGTTAAGGATATGTGGACTGTGGAGGTCAATGTTAAGGAGGTGGGGTTCTATGGAGGGCACTGTTATGGGGGTAGGGCACTGTGGAGGTCACTGTTATTGGGGACACTGTTGTGGATATCTTTTAATCACACACACAAACATTATCCACAATCCAGGTGCATCAGAATCTGAATTTTTGCTGATTCGATATGGCTAAATTAATAGAGTGAGATTAAAAAAAGTATACAATTTTTTTTAAAGTGAGAAACATGAGAGAAAAAAATATGTGAGCCCAAGAGACCTCAGAGCGTCATACGCAAATTTTAAGGCCAAGTGGAGCCTTTTGATTCGGGTAAAATCAGTTTGGACCCACTTTTAAAGTATCCTCTAGACTCGGTACTAATTACCGTAAAAATTTTACCGAGCTAAACCATTCTGTCCATTCTGTCTACATGTCAAGTTTGACATGTCATTTTGATATTTTCTGCCTGCCGTGGATGAATCGCCATAGCAACAATAGCAGAGGGGTACAAAATGGGCTACAAAAACCTAAACCTTGTACTGCAATTTAGGGTTGATTTAGGACCCCTTTAGATGGGACGGTAGAGCAGGCAATGATGTTTGTCGGCAGCTTATTCTTTATTACACAGAGTGATGCCGCCAAGATATGAGGATTTTTGGTGCCACATTAAATATGTGATCACCCGACAATCGAGTATTTGCTTATTTGACTGGTAATCTTTTGTACATTTACATGTGCCAATTATTCAGAACAGGCGTTCATACGGACGTTTGTTCCTGATAATTGACCACTATCCTTGGCCATTGTAGAGGGTCGCTACTTCTTGCGTTACTACATACTACTTAACTCAGATGTTGCATCCCTTTGATAGGTACTACTTGAACACAACCGCCAATTGGCAAATATAATTCTGAGGAAGTCTACAGACTAAACAGTACATTGACACCTTCCAACATTAAAAAATAACATTTAATAGATAATTCTAAAAGTAACGTAGATAACCTGAAGGATAAACTTCAAAAACCTTTCACTCTGATAAAAGATCAAGTCTGCTGGATGCAGACAACTATCAATAGATGATGAACAAGGCAACACCAATAATAAATGGTTATGCCCCCTCTACTTATAGTTAGTAGACACACTTAGAAGCTGTTGCGATACATCATTTCATATGTTTGATAACCTAGTGTGGAGAAAGATGTTGATTATCCCTATTATACCCTGGCTTCCCTATCTATCCCTTTGCCCAGGGAAACCACCTGATGGTGAAGGTCCCCTCTCCACGTTCCTACAGCTGCTAATCGCCCTAATCAAACCCTAAACAGGATGAATATGAATAGACCAGGAAAAACAGAAGATGTTATAGTGTCTACATAGAACTGTATAACAAAAGTGTCCGCAAAATTAATAATCATGCGTCCCGACGCGGCGTTAAAGACGTCAAGAGCAACACAATCAGAGAGAAATGGGACCTTATCCCAGGGGGAGATAAAACGTTAATTATGATCATCCCCATGGACAGTTAGATGTGATTGTAAAAATTGGACCTTTCCGGTCCGATACAAACAGTTATGGCCTATATTCAAAATAATGAGACCCCGATAAACTTACACTAAAGGTAAGGAATAGTCATAATTAACGTTTTATCTCCTCCTGGGATACTGTTCCATTTCTCTCTGATTGTGTTGCTCTTGAGGTCTTTAACGCAGCGTCGGGACGCATAATTATACATTTTGCAGACACTTTTGTTATACAGTTTTGTCCCACGTTTAAAGCATACACAAGTTGTATACATTAAACGGATTCTCCTGCATGCCTACTTCACAGTAGTTTTTCCTCCTTAGCGCCCCTACACGGTAACACAGCCCCTTCACAGTAATGATGCATCATTAGTGGCTAAGCTACCAACAACAGTAGTGAATGGTTATCAAGGCAGTCACATAATTATGGCTTGACTCTTCAGATTAACTTCAATTAGAATGTGGCTAAAGTATTAATATATATGCAAATTGATTCAAATTAAGTTGTCACATTATAAAGTACTTGGAGCTGTCTTGCATTATACTGTATTCTAAAACTGAAGTTATAGTTTAGCCCTGGCCTCTTGTCAAGATGGCTAGGAGACCCTTATTTCAATTGTTTCAAAAGAAAATGTACTGATGTAAAGTGGTTTATTACCTGGTGGTGGGCTGGCAGAGTTATGTCATATGCATGCCCTAAACATTTACGTAAAGTACGTTCAAAGCAGCATATTATGTTTCTAGAATTGCATTACTTCAGTGAGAAACATAGAGGATCGATGATAAAAATAACAACTTGGTCCATATAGTCCACCATTCAATTATTTCTTAGGATAGATAACAGTTTGTCCCAGGGTTGTTTAAAGAGCCACTAAAGCTAGAATACAAACACAAAAAAGAACAACCAACCAAACCTAACATAATCTCCTTATGTGTCTTTCTTATTTGATTTTGCTTCCTAAGATATCACAATTGCAGACCATGAAAAATACAATAGAAAGCAGTGCATTGTTCTCTCAGGTTGTAGCCGTGTCTTCTCCCTCCTCCTTTCTGTTGCTAGTACATGTGGCTAATATGACTCATCCCTGCCCCACAGAGATTGTTACCTAGATTTCCAGATGGCAGAATGCTAGATCTGCCTATTGATGAATTGGCAAATCCCCAGGATTGTAGAATACAATAGCTGGATTTGTTAGCCAGGAGCCTGGAAAAGCAGAGTAAGAATTGCCATGACAGATCAATCCTCCATGCTGTAGAATAGCTTTACAGATTTGTCGCTCAGTGTGTGCATGAGTGAGGTCATGCATGCACACTTGCTGTTCTGTAGTCTGCAATATCTCTCTCTCTCTCTAATGTCAGCAGTTTGGGGAGCACCTTATAGACATGGCTGTATGTGCACTATGGATTAAATGTATTTGTGTTATTTATGTTTTTTCAGGGTTGTATTCCTTTAAATGGACTTACCGTAGATTTTCCAACCATATCTGATAGAAGTTTATTCAAAGCATCTACTACTCTTTTAGCACAATTCTGACTGCAGCTTCCTTCTGGTTCAGGGTCTGTTCAGATCTTGCACTGGTACATAAAACAGATACTAAACAGTAAATGTAGTATACAGTTTAAGTTAAAATACTACTTTCTATCTTTTCATACTTCTGCGCTATTTTTACAAGACAATAATTTGCTACAGTGGGGGCTTTTTGACCAGGCACAATGAGAAATACTGTACTATGTCATTTAGTCAACTAAATAATTCATATATTGCATCATACAGTGGTTTGGGTTTGAAAAACAGATGCGTGGAGCCAAAAGAACCAGTGTTTTGGGCCTTAAAATGCATGTGGGAACAATTATTTTAATGGCGGTCAACTGCGGTCAACATTCTGAATCCTCTATTACACATAGATGTAATTTGCTGCAATCCCTATTGTATTTACAGGGAGACTGAAAGGTTATGGGTTCACTCAACATAACTGAATTACCCTAATGCCCTCATTATGATTGCTGGACTATATTTCCAGTATCTGGATTAATGCCAGCATACTGGTAATGTAGTTCCCTGCAGACATGTAATGTTAAGCTTGGCTGCTCAGTCTTGCTTGTATTTTTTATTTTGGGGATATACAAGGTTAAATAGCATGCTTGTTTCCAAAGTATTATAACACTTAATAAGTATTCAGATCCCTTTCTAAATTACCATGAGAGTGCATCATTTCGGCACTATCACTTGCGTTATGCATAGCTGTATTAATTAACCAATTTGAAAGGAGGCTCTGCAGGTACTCAGGAAGGTAAGCACGCTCCGCTTGGTATTTGTTCAGATTATGTTATGAAAAAATAATCACAATCACAGAAATAAAAACACACAATTTTTACTTTACTCTCATGTTAGTGAGGGGGTTCGTTAGCAATATGATTTATGTACATGAACGAACAGGTTTTGGACACCGCAGGCAGAACCTGGTTCGCTCATCTCTAGTTCTACATATACTTATTTTGCACTTGCGCCATTGCTCTGAGTAGTGAGTAGTAGAGGCTCTGCTGCTGCTACCTGAGAAGTGAAAATGAAGTGAAAAGTATATTTCGTTTAGTCCATTAAAGGACAAAAGAGCAGGAAGTGAGTAACAAGTACAGTATAAAGCAGAGTCTCGCACATGCACTGTTACTGTAAGTAGCGGCGCATGCATTCATATTTTACATTACAATCCTGAACCCGGATTTGTTGATGCGCTTCTCAATCATGAATGTAGCCGGGTTTGGATTCATAATGTGAAAAATTAATGCATGTGAAGGCGCATGTGCAAGATTACTGTGCTCTGGCCTTACCTGGCATCATCTTGGAAGAGCCTCATCGGAGCTAATACATTATAAGGAAGTAAAGAGCAAGGGGTTTCATTAACAATATGAGTTATATACATTAACGAACTAGGCCAAACCAGGTTCACTCATCAGTAATGTATTTGATATGATAAATAACGGAGATTCTTAACCAATATATTTTGATCAAAACACATCTGTGCCCGCCTACCAGCGCCAAGGTGACCTCAGTCAGGCAGGAACCTACTCTAAAACCTATCACTAAGGCACCACGTCACTAAGCAACATTCTACAAAACATTTGTGGCTTTCCTGACCAGTGACTTTGACTTTTTTGCAATCACAAATAGCATAACAAGCCTTAGGGTGTGCCGCTTTTGTGCCAGTTTAGTGGCAGTTTTTTGAGCCAAAGCCAGAAGTGGATCCTGAAGGAGTGAGAAGTAGAAATCCTTCCTTTATATGTCTATCCAACTTACTTCTTACATTTCTATCCAACTTACTTCTGACTCTGGCTCAAAAAACTGCATCAAATACTTCCACAAAAAGCTGTGGCCAAGACCACCCTGTTAAGGGATTTTTGCTAGCTAAATTTGTCACAGAATCTGAGCTACAAAGCTACTGGCAGCAGCGCTGAATCTCCATCACATTGTTTTCAATGAGAGCCATGCTGAATTTAACGGTTTATAGCCATGACCACACAAAGAAAGGACATGTCCACTGCAGGAAACAGTGGCAAGTGTCTATTCTTTGTTTAGCTCCATTTAGGCTTGGTTCACATCACCATTTGATTTTCAGTTGTTCTGATCTTTCAGAAGAAAAAAATAAATAAAAAAATGTGATCCTGTGCAACAGTTGAGCCATGCGAAGGGGAGATGCAGCGGTGGCTGTGCAGAGATCCGGAATGACGTGGGTGACAGGGAGCAGGTAAGTATATAGGAAGGGCCCGGGCATTGTGGGGAGCATTTTATGATTATGACTGGGCCCAACTATGTGTGATGAGTTAACCCTAGGGGGCATTTTTAGAAAGGATAAACATTTTAATAGTTTCACTGGGTCAATATGCCTGGGCCCTTGGTATCCAACACCAACTGTTGCTTTGAAGAATTGTATCCCCAGGACACAGTTACAATTGGACTCTGAAACTTAATCTCACAGAACATGTTACCCTAGGCTCCCTCCAGGAGCAGGTAGTAAAAGTAAACGGTCCTGGTCCTCACACATCACTTGCTCCTACATAAAACAGGGGCATATGTTAAGTATGGACAGGCACTATATATGGGGGCACCTGCAGGGGCGGATTGGCCATAGACCCTACAGGGACATTTCTCGGTGGGCTGATGCCTAGGAGGGCCACCCAAGTCCTTCTCATGGCCGCCAGTCGGTTTCACAGTGAGCTGATTCTCTCTTACACAGATGGCCAGCACCTGCAGGTGCCCTCCTCAATTCAACTGTATGGACATTCTAAGGACATCGATACAGTTGAATACTGTGGTGGTGCAGAATTTTGTGCTGCACTGTGGTATTTGGTTCTGCTGGGGCGGTATAATGGTCTGCACTAAGGCCTACTTCTGTTGTCGCTGTCTACATATTTTGGGAGCCTAATTATGTTGCCCCGCATTCTGTCAATTTGGACCCACCTGCAACATGGGGCCACTTTTACCTTTTTTTCCAGGGCCACTTTTAATTCCCAGTCCTCAGTCCTCCTCTGGGCACCTGACAGGCATTTTATAAACTGGTAGTATATGTTAGCTCACCAAAGGTTTCAGGTAGAGATTGTATGCCAGATCATTTCATAGAATGGGAGTATAAGAGTATATGGACTAGATGCTCCAGATGTTCCAGCGCCTCCTTTATTTCTCAATGATGAGCATCATAATACAGCAACTTTATATCTTTGACCCCAACTTGGTTAGTTTTAAATCAAGGAAGTGCCAGGGCTCTTTATGGAGGTATAAAGCAAGAACTGTTTTAGACATTATTATGGCTACACCTGGTTGGCACTGTTTGTTGACTGGCATGCACTTTAACACCTTAAAGACACAACAATTTTAATTTTTTTTATGTTTTTTACTTCCCGCCTTCCTGGAGCCATAACTTATTTAATTTTCCCTTTTTAGCTGTATGAGGGCTTAATTTTTTTGTGGGACAACTTAAACTTTGTAATGGCACCGTTTTTAATAGCATACAGTGTAGTGGAATGGGGTAGAATTAGAAAAAAATGCAATTCCACCATAGTTTTATGGGTTTTATTTTTACGGCGTCCTCTATAAAACTGACCTGTTATCTTTATTGTCCGGGTCATTACAATTACAGTGAAACCATATTTTAGAGTTGAGCGAACGTCTGGAAAATAGTTTCATGTCTTATTCATCAAATTCTTTAAAAAATTCTATTTGTGTAATAATCGATCCTACAAATATTGTCCAGTTGGCCTAAAAATTGAAATATGACTAGGGTTGAGCAAACCCGAACTGCAAAGTTCAGTTTCATACTGAGTTTTCCACGCGGGTGCAATGCGTGATGTGAATGCATAGCACCCGCACTAAATAATGAATCCTGATCCATCACTTCTGCCTTGCGTGAAAATCGCAGCATGTTCTATATTCTGTGTTTTTCATGCAGCCCTGGCTATATAGAAATGAATGGGGCTGCCTGAAAAACACGTAGCATCCGGATGCAATGCTTGCGTTCCATTTTTAACGTATGTTACTTAGCAACAGTTAAAGGTAGATTCCCCAGGAAATGAGCATTTTCTGTGCCTGGCTCCTGCTACCTGTGCGGAGCTGCTTTATTGGACATATTGCTGCCCTTGCTGAGCCACAGCCAAGATGTCAAGGCAACCCACGAAGCCTATGGATGTGGAGAACCTTATAATGATGGTTCAGGAGAGGCTCTGAATTTGGGACACCAGGTCGGGGGACTATTATATCAGATACAAAAAGGATGCCGCCTGGGTGGAAGTAACACAGGAGGTGTTCTCAAGGGTATGGTCAAAAACTCCTGAACAAAAGCACAAGAGTGTAGGTAAGTGCACTGTCTATATATATATATATATATATATATATATATACTAGCAGATTGACCGGCTTCGAACAGGTATATTTCATCTATTTCGTTTCATGTTTCTGTGTGTCATAAAAAGATATTAACAGTATACCCCATAACAATGACCTCTACAGCACCCCGCCCCACTGTCTGCTGAGCTGTAAATCTAATCCTGTCCTGGTTCATACCATCTGCTGAGCTCCCTCCCCCTATAATGTGCCTGGCCCATAACACCCCCCCCCCTATAATGGGCCAGTATCCAATGCAGATGAATGATAATTAATTCCTCTTCCCCCCATCCCCCCCCCCAATGTAGTCCATCATTTAGAATTATAGATTTTTGTCCACCTAGCCGAAACAAAAATAAAACTCTAGACACAGTCACAGTCAGACTGTACAGCGATACTCTGATGCCCTCTGCAGCGCAGCGGCGCAATTACGTCATCGCGCCGCCTGTGCAGTTCCGCCTGGGCCAAACTGTGAAAGGGGGGGGGGGGGCCCGCCGGCACAGTGGACAGTGGACAGTCCCGCACTGTTGACAACTCGGCAATTAGCCTGCGCAGCGTCAGCTGATTACTGGGGCGGGGAAGCAGAGGAGAGAGGACAAGTGCTGCCTGGCGCCGGGCCCCTTGTCAGCCCGGGCCCCGAAGCAGCCGCTTCCCCTGTTTCCCCGGTAGTTACGCCACTGGCTGACCTCTCTTAAGGCAGCATAAATTATTGACAGAAATGCTAATTTTAGCGGTGTGTCACTTATGAGCTAAAAGTAAGTGGTGGCTGAGAACCAGCATTATAATCATTGCAGGACAGGGCTTGAAAAGAGTCAAATCTACTTGAGAAGAGTCCTGGTTATTCCTAATCTCCTGCTCTCACCCATCTGCTGATGATTGGCAGTTCTCTCCTAGAGAGAAAGGGAAAAAACCAAGTTGAAGCCTGTCAGTCATCAGCAGGGGGGCAGGGAGAGCAGGAATTTATGAATAACCAGGACTCTTCTCAGGTGGCTTTGACTCTTTTCCAGGCCCAGTCTGCAATGATTGTGATGTTGGTTCTCGGCAACCACTTACTTTTAACTTTTAAATGAAAGACCGCAGAAATCAACTCACCTGTCTCTACTTTATTCTGCTGTTAATATGGGCTTAAAGGTGATGACAGGTTCCCTTTAAGAAAAGGCCCTATATGCAACTAATGTTCCTTTGTGACATAATGGACCTGCGCCCGTAAGTGTGTATATATATATATATATATATATATATATATATATAAAATCATATCTGCTTGGTTAATGTATAGGAAATTCTCGGATTGACAAAAATCTAATTTGTAATTTTTTATACATTTTTTAATGCTTTCTCTATTGAAGAATGGAGGACAACCTGGAGGAGGAGAGTGACCAGGTGGCCCAGCAGCATTCTTCTGCAGCTGAGGAGGAGAATCCCCCTTCACAGGCTACGGAAGATATGGCCGAAGCAGGACCTTCCACCGTCTCCATGACCAACATCTCTAAAGCAGTGGACACCGCAGAGCCTCATTTAAGAGTCTCAACACAGCAATCCAAAGTGAAAAGCTCCCTGGGAAACAGTAAAATGCTAAATAAATGTGGAGCCCCAGAATTGGGTCTGCAACACAATGAAAGCCAGATATCCCTCAAAGGAAGGAAAACCAAGCAAATGGGTGTCTCCATCACAAGATCACCAAATCCACCATATTAAGTGGCCCCTATGTCAAGATCCCGCTTTTTTACAAGCTATAAGGATGTGACAGGGAAAACCTAAGCCAGTTATCCATCCAGAGACAGCTGTTTCGGGGTGTTGCCCATCATCAGTGTGGAGTAGGATTCTGGCTAACCGGGATTTGGTGATCACTGTGATGGAGACACCCATTTGCTTGGTTTTCCTTCCTTTGAGGGATATCTGGCTTTCATTGTGTTGTAGACCCAATACTGTGTTGTAGGCTCCACATTTATTTTGCATATTACTAAAACAGTGGAGTCGGTCCCTTCACTTCAGCTGCCAGTATATCAGAAATGGTCATTGCCATCAGCTGAAGTGGAGGTGAATAGTCGGGTGCTCGACTATCTTTTACGAGCCCGCCAGGAGGACCATTATGAACGTTATGGTTGTAGTCTGGGTCCTCTTTTAAAGATCTGTACTTGCAGACCCAAGGCGCAGTTGGGATTGTTCTGGAGGCAGCCACTCCTCCAAATGACCCCACAGATGTATTTTGGGCCCTAGAAAACTGGCGTTTATATAGGAACTTTAATGGTTCACCACCTAGGGCTCCTCCACAGATACCCATCAGGCCTACCAACTATCCTCCTTTTCGCCAAACATTTGCCCCTCCACCCCAACAATATGGCCAGCCAATACATTGGTGAGACATCCTATATGCACCAAGCTTCCTCCACATCTCAGGCTGCTCGACACCAGCACTTAGGACCCTCTTCTCAGGGCACTTACCTGCCCTCTCAATGTGAAGGTCCACTCCCCACCAGGACATTATTATAATTTGTAATTATGTTGGTTATAGTGTAAGAAATGATCATTACGTTGTCAGACCAGACTATTGTTTTTTATTTGTTTATTTTTCAAATAAAAAAAAGACAAAAAAGTTTAATGGTTTTATTTATTCTTTAAAGTAATATACACTGTATTTTGATTTAAATATAGTTCTAAAGATGACTTGTTATGTTATATTGTGATAAGGAGGGATTAGTTTATATTTCACACATATTTCAACTTACATTATGCATGAGAACTATGTAAGCTCACAACCCACGTCAAGGGTCCTCATCGTTTTGTGAGTCCCTAACTAAAAAAAGAAAAAAATACTAACTAAAAAAATTATCCATCCAGGATACATAGAATAGTCTAAAAATAATTCCCTCACTCTCAGTCCTGCTGAACCAGCTCTTCCACGTTGAGAGGGGTCTCCATGGGCTGCTGCTGTAAAGACATCTGCATCTTCATCAGGAGTGGCCTCATACATGCAAATGTAGTTATGGAGAACTACACAAGCTTTAATAACATGATTCACATTTTCCAGGGACAGCTGGATGGGCGAAAGAAATATACGCCATTTGCTGGCTAAGATCCCGAAGGTATACTCCACAAACCTTCTGGCCCTGCTTAACTGATAGTTGAATGTGAGCCTTTTCTCATCCAATCTTCACCTGGGGAAAGGACACATGAGGTTTGGCGATAGGGCAAACCCTTCATCGCCAACTATACATGGTGCAGGTGGCCCAAAGCAACAGGAAGAGCAGCTGTCTGGGGAAGGTCCAGTTCGTTGGACTAAAGCCACCAACCCATTCTGGAAACCTGGAAGATATAAACCTGTAGTTTGTGTCAGCCAAGGCCAACAAAACTGCAGAGAGAAACAGTTTATAATTATAGAATCGGGACCCTGAGTTCGGTGGCTTCTTCACCCGTATGTGCTTCCCGTCAAGGGCACCAATACAGTTGGGGAATTGTGTCCTCTCCAGGAAGCCCTGGGCTATCTGAAGCCACTGCTGCATTGTGGGTTGTGGCAGCACAGCAGCTCGCAGTCGCAACCAAATGGTGGCACAGGTTGCCCTCACTATCCCAGCAATTGTGGAGGTCCCCATTTGAAATTCAAAATATAACGAGGAAATTTTTTTTCCTGTGGCCAAATCTGTGAACATAAAATACAAATAATCAGGGAACAGTCAAAACATTATCACCATCCACTATATTTATTTAATATGCAAAATCAAATCATCTATATATCGGAAATAAATTACATTTCTGAGGTTATAAGGGCACAAATGTTTACATACCTCAGACTTATAATTAGCCGTTCCTCAGCTGAAACACTACGCCACATGTTGGTGTCCATGAAGGTCAAGCCAGGCCTCAATTCAAAGCCAGGCCAAAAGCCGATCAAAAGTAGTGATCGACATGTGACAATAATTATAAAATTTTGCAGGGTGCTCACGTAGGTCTGCACACAGACTTGTAAACTGACCTTTGCAAGCCCTCTGTGAAATAATAGGATTCATCCACATCCTCTTCCTCTGTGGTTCCTCCTCAAGCATTTCTCTCCACTATCCAAAGAATCGGTACACCAGCCAGTGCAACAGCACATGGTCAGGATTTGATAACGGGAAGCGGACATCCTGCAAAGAAACAAATGCAAGCACTCCACACACTAGTTTATGTCCTCACAAAATGGAGCTTTCCCAAACAGAAGAGCATGGTGGGGTTTTATATGTGTTTTAAATGAACATGTAACTATAGAGGATGGGCGCTTTTTTTTTCACGCGCATTAAAAACGCATGCCATCAGGATGTCATCCGCACAGAAAAATCGCAAACACTGAATGCAATCGCAGACAAAACTAACTTAATTTGCTAGCAAAATCGCACATTTTTAACTAAACGCATCCTGAGACAATCCATTATGCTCGTATGAAAGGGACCTTAAATAAAAACTGTTGAAAACAGTCATACACACCTCAAAATGGTATCTATGAAAAGTACAGATTGCCACACAAAACTGAGCCCTCACACAGCTCCGTAGACAGAAAAGAAAAGTTATGGGGGCCAAAATATGGCAATTTTTTTTTTCATTAAAACACAAGAAAAACTATACGAGTGTGGCATTGCTGGAATCATACTGACCTAGAGAATGAAGGCCATTGGTCAGTTTTACTGCATATGGAACGCTGTAAAAGCAAAACACATAAAACTGTGGCAGACTAGCATCTTCTTTTCCACTGATTTTGGACCACTACATTGTGTGCAAAAGTAAATAGTTCCATTACAAAATACATCTTGTCCTGCAAAAAACAAGTCCTCATATGCAGGGCTGGGTCAAGGTATTTTGGTGCCCTAGGCAGAGCATGTAAACTGTGCCCCCCAACCCCTTCCCAATCAATTCACATTGACCCATCTTTCTAAGGGCTGATTCAGATGACTGCATATGTTTTTGCGGTTCGCAAATTGCATAGGACATGTTCTATTTTTTTTTGCAAGGCCACGGAATGGAAGTATGGATGCAGGCAGCACATGGTGTGCTGTCCGCCTCTTTTGCGTCCCCATTGAAATTAATGGGTCCACATTTGTTCTCCAAAATTGCAAAACGGATGTGGACACAAATATAAAGTCGTGTAAATTGGCCCTAATAAAAAGATTTAAACACATATTATAAGAAGCAGTCACAGTTATATTAAAAGTAATTCCAGTGACTTACAGGTGACGTCTCCACCGGTTTTAGTTTTTCACTTTCCTTTTCTTCTCCATCTGGCCCAGACCATCATGCTCAGACATCTTTGGTCACGGGTGTACTACCCATTGCTATATAAGAAGACACCAGGATTAAATAAATGGCACACTGTAGATGGAGGCTGTTACAGATTTTACATTAGGACCCAGGAGATTAAGTAACTCCTCTGTCTTCACTTATTGCTTCTGCCATCCATCCCCACTCACTACAGCAAACCCCCCTCCCCATCCAGCTGCCCCTTTAACATGCCCATTCTGTAGCTTCCACCAATACTGTGCCTGCTGCTGCCCTGTTTCTCTCTATATTCTTTCCCTGATCAAACCCTAAAATATACCCAATTATATCTTTCTATTCCCTCCTTATAGTGTCCCTATTACACTAGATTAGAGACTTGTGTTCACTAGTTGAACAAAGAATGGTGTTCTATGATAGTTGTATAGTTTTTATTTTGTTAAAATACTTTAAAAAAATTTAATCTTTGTAAAAAGATTTTTTTAAGTTACATCCATGGATGTGTGAGGACTCATTTTTGCAGGGCCATCTGTAGTTTTTATTTATACTATTTTGGAGTGTGTTTGAATTTTTTATAATTTCTTATTCAATTTCTTGGGAGGTAAAGTGACAGAAAAACAGTGTTCACTGTACAGGAAAATACATTTATATTTGGGCATTTTGGGACATGGCGATGCCAATAATTTTTGTATTGTTTATTTTTAATATGGGAAAATTGGGTGATTTGAATTTCTATATATTTGTTTTTTCATATTTAAAATTTGTTTTTTACTTTTTTTTTAACACTCCCTTAATTCCTCCTAGGGGACTTTTACATGTGATTGTCTAAATGATTCTGCCATAGACTGCAATAATTTAACATTGCAGCTTATAGAATATTTACAATGAGCTAATGAAACAGACATGTCAGGAGTGGTGACGGGTCCTTTTTAACACATTGAACTTTTCTTTTCTTTGTCACTTTACATGCTGTTTTGCTTATTCCCAGCCATTATCTTCCACCTGGAAAGCAATAAAAATCACATGTAATTGCAAATACAAAAATACGAATTCAAGTGATATTGTCTATTATCATAGAAATTACCAACATGTTTTCATATTCTGCAATTTTTCAGTTGTAGCTGCATGAAAAAGCATGCTGTGTAACTCTAGCCGTGAGGGGTTTATAGAATAATTAGTGTGTACATGGGAAATGCACTGTATTGATACAAGGCTGTCACTTTTCAGTTGCCTATGAGCTTCAGGTCCTGGTTTAAAAACCCTGTTAATAAATGCAAATAACATGGAAAACTGGTGTGAGGATGTCAGTTTGTTTTTTATGTTACTTGCTTAGTGGAATTTTAATCTATGTAAATGGCTCCTCGGCTTTTGCTTCATTCTGCTATGCAACTCACACATTTAACAATTTACATCTGTTAAATCGCCAAAAACGTATTTATTGAGGACAACTGTGGATAAATAAAGCAATGTTTTGACTGCAAAAAACTTATATAAATGGTTATTGATCATAATCTCTGCAAGGCTTAAAGGGGTTATGCAGTTTTTTTTTATTGATGACCTATCCTTAGAATGGGTCACCAATATCTGATAGGCGGGAGTCCGAAACTCGGCAACTCTACCGATTAACTGTTTGAAGAGGAGGAGCCGCTCCATGCAAGCACTAATTCCTCTTCATTACACTACGTGTTGTCTCCTGTTGAGCGACAGTGTAGTATAATTACAAGTATTCGCTCAATTCAAGTAAACTCCTTATCTTAACTCCTTAAGGACACGGCCATATTTCACCTTCCTGCCCAGGCCATTTTTGCAAATCTGACCAGTGTCACTTTATGTGCGAATAACTTTAAAACGCTTTTACTTATCCAGGCCATTCTGAGATTGTTTTTCGTCACATATTGTACTTCATGACAATGGTAAAATGGAGTAAAAAAAATTAATTTTTATTTAAATTAAAATACAAAATGTACAAAAATGTTAGAAAAATTAGCAGATTTCCAACTTCAATTTCTATACTTCTATAATACATAATAATACTTCCAAAAATAGTTGTTAATTTACATACCCCATATGTCTACTTCATGTCTGGATCATTTTGGAAATGTCATTCTATTTTTGGGGGACGTTACAAGGCTTAAAATTTTAGAAGCAAATCTTGGAAATTTTCGGAAATTTTTAAAAACCCATTTTTTAGGTACCAGTTTAGGTTTGAAGTCACTTTGTGAGGCTTACATAATAGAAACCACCCAAAAATGACCCCATTTTAGGAACTACACCCTTCAAGGTATTCAAAACTGATTTTACAACTGTTGTTAACCCTTTAGGTGCTCCACAAGAGTTATTGGCAAATGGAGATGAAATTTCATTTTTTTGCCAATTTTTCCATTTTAACCCATTAAAAGTTATGGGGGCCAAAATATGGCAATTTTTTTTAAATTAAAACACAAGAAAAACTATACGAGTGTGGTATTGCTGGAATCATACTGACCTAGAGAATGAAGGCCATTGGTCAGTTTTACTGCATATGGAACGCTGTAAAAGCAAAACACATAAAACTGTGGCAGACTAGCATCTTCTTTTCCACTGATTTTGGACCACTACATTGTATGCAAAAGTAAATGGTTCCATTACAAAATACATCTTGTCCTGCAAAAAACAAGTCCTCATATGCAAGGCTGAGTCAAGGTATTTTGGTGCCCTAGGCAGAGCATGTAACTGTGCCCCCCAACCCCTTCCCAATAAATTCACATTGACCCATCTTTCTAAGGGCTGATTCAGGTGACTGCATATGTTTTTGCGGTGCGCAAATTGCATAGGACATGTTCTATTTTTTTTTTGCAAGGCCACAGAATGGAAGTATGGATGCAGCCAGCACATGGTGTGCTGTCCGCCACTTTTGAATCCCCATTGAAATTAATGGGTCCACATTTGTTCACCAAAATTGCAGAACGGATGTGGACACCAAATATACGGTCGTGTAAATTGGCCCTAATAAAAAGATTTAAACACATATTATAAGAAGCAGTCACAGTTATAGTAAAAGTAATTCCAGTGACTTACAGGTGACGTCTCCACGGGTTTTAGTTTTTCACTTTTCTTTTCTTCTCCATCTGGTCCAGACCATCATGCTCAGACATCTTTGTTTAGCTTAAAAGTTTAGAAGCAAATCTTGGAAATTTTCTGAAATTTTTAAAAACCCATTTTTTAGGTACCAGTTCAGGTTTGAAGTCACTTTGTGAGGCTTACATAATAGAAACCACCCAAAAATGACCCCATTTTAGAAACTACACCCTTCAAGGTATTCAAAACTGATTTTACAACTAACAAAGCAAGGGTTAACAGCCAAACAAGACTGTATCTTTATTGCCCTGGCTCTGCCGTTTACAGAAACACCCCATACGTGGTCGTACACTACTGTACGGCCACACGGTGAGGCGTAGAGGGAAAGGAGAGCTGTGTGGTTTTTGGAAGGCTGATTTTTATGGACCGGTTTATTTACACCGTGTCTTATTTCAAGCCACCCTGATGCACCCCTGGAGTAGAAACTCCCTTAAAATGACCCCATCTAAGAAACTACAACACCCCTCAAGGTATTCAAAACTGATCTCATAAACATTGTTTACCCTTTAGGTGCTCCACAAGAGTTATTGGCAAATGAAGATGAAATTTCATTTTTTTGCCAATTTTTCCATTTTAACCCATGTTTTCCACTAACAAAGCAAGTGCGGATGCGGTGCGATTTTCCCGCATGGTTGCTAGGAGACGATCGGGATGGAGACCCGATCTTTATTATTTTCCCTTATAACATAGTTATAAAGGAAAATAATAGCATCATGGAAGCAGGTGATTGGACCATGTGACTCAGTGACGTCACTGAAGGTCCTTTACCCCCCCTCCCAGCTGAAGACAGAACAGGAGAATGGCAGCTACGCGATCAAATGGAGGAGGTGAGTTAATTTTTTTATTGTTTTTAACTCTCTATTGCCCTTTTTACTTTGCATTCTCTAGTGAGAATGCTATTATTTTCCTTTATAACTATGTTATAAGGGAAAATAATAAAATATACAGAATACTCAACCCGAAACCGGACTTCAGTGATGAAGTCCGGCTTCGGGTCTGGGTACCAAACATGCCGATTTTTCGCACACACGTGCAAAACGCATGAAAACGCTTTGCACTCAGGTGGAAAAATCGCGTATTTTCCTGCAACGCACCAGCCTCTTATTCACGTTTGACGCCCGTGTGAAAGAGGCCTAAGAGTCATTTTTTTTCTTAATTCTTTTATCCGATTGTATTAGGTAGGGGCTCATTTTTTGCGGGATGAGGGGACGGTTTTAATGGCACTATTTTGGGGGCTATATAACTTTTTGATCGCTTGCTAGTACACTTTTTGATGTAAGGTGACAAAAAAAATCTTTCTTTGCACCGTTATTATTATTTTTTGACCGTGTTAAACTGGGGAGTTAGGTCATGGGGTATTTTTACAGAGGAGATTATTACAGACGTGGCGATACCTAATTAGTCTACTTTTTTACAATTATTTAGGTTTTAGACTATATTATCTTTTTTGATACAAAAAAATAAAATTTTTGTATCTCTATTGTCTAAGAGTCATTTTTCTCTGTTTTTTCTCCGATTGTATTAGGTAGGGGCTCATTTTTTGCTGGATGAGGGGATGGTTTTAATGGCACTATTTTGAGTATATGACTTTTGCTATATGACTTTTTGATCGCTTGCTATTACCCTTTTTTTATGTAAGGTGACAAAAAAAATTCTTTTATTGCACGTTTTTTTTTTTTACCATATTAATCTGGGGGGTTAGGTCATGGGGTATTTTTACAGAGGAGATTATTACAGACACGGCGATACCTAATTTATCTACTTTTTTTATTTATTTTAGTTTTACTAAATATCATTTTTGGAATAACATTTTTTTGTTTTGCGCATGGCGTTATATGGATTGAGGACTTGTTCAGAGAGATCAACTCCTCCCATATACCGATTGTAGTCGACGATACAATCGGCTTGAGTACTGCTGTCGCGGTACCTCACACAGGGACAGGGGAGATGCCGATACCGTGAATTGTGGTCAGTACAAGGACATGCCTCTTGTCCTTATATCTGACTAGCAACAGGTTTCCACTGGTAAGGGCACGGGTCTCACCCCTGGGGATAGGTACCTGGAGGCCGCGTTGATTTCTCCGCACGGTCCCACAAGCGGACGTGGATCTGGCGGCTAGGGACTGGAACAAGGGGATACTAGTATAAACGTTATCCACGTACAGGTGGTAGCCCATATATAGCAGTGGGTGCATATGGTCCCACACAAGTTTCCCGCTAACATCCAGAGTCGGGGGACATTCTGGGGGTTGAATACAGGAATCTCGCCCCTCATACACACGAAACTTGTACACAAAGTTTGTACAGCTTCATGCCATACCTCGCACGCTTTGAGGGAACATACTGGCGGAAAATGAGTCTCCCCTGGAAAGCAATGAAGGACTCATCAACTGCGACCTCCCTTCCAGGTACATATGCCTCCAAAAATTTGGCCCCGAAGTGATCGATGACCGGCCTGATTTTGTACAGGCGGTCATAGGCAGGATCACCTCGGGGGGGTGACCCTAAAGTCTCCCTGCCTGACCTGAACCTTTCCCTAAGCTTTCCCTAACCTACCTGCTAGTGCCAGATGGCACTTTGAAGGGTCACAGGAGGGGGTCTGGGCTGCGGGCTGTTGGGTGCAGGGCACAGAAGATGGAGGCTGCTCTCTCTCCTTGCTCCAGACACAGAATGGAGGAGGAGAGGAGAGCAGGGGAAGTTTAACCCCCACCCGCCCATGCGACCAATAGGAAGCGATCGTGTGAGGTGATGTCACCATCACCTCACAGGATCGAAGGATGGTGATTGGTGGTGTATTATCACACCACTGATCACCATCCTATTCCGGGTTATCGGATCACCAGAGACCCGAATAACCTGGAAACGCAGCAAACTGCAAATCTGAATTGACCTGCGGTTTGCTGCAATTGCCGACCCGGGGTGGTCACAGGACCCCCCTCAGCATCGTCCCAGAGTGCCTGCCAAACGATTTTGGCAGGCACTCTGTTCCGATCACCCCACACCACACGGCGGTGACCGGAACTACACAGGGGGTACATGTACGCCCTATGTCCTTAAGTATCGGGACATCAGAGTGTACCTGTACTCCCTGTGTCCCTAAGAGGTTAAGGGCAGGCTTTAGCACTGCCCTAGCCTGTAAAACACCCTAGGGCAGCACTAAAGCCCACCCATTAGTGCTGATGACGTCATCGGGAACACTGCTAGCAGGAAGCCTCTGCTTAACAGTGTAAAAATCTTGTATCCGATGAATACTACTGTATTATAGCACTGTTTTATGCAGAGGTTTAATTGGGGATCCATAGAAGTGCATGAGTCCTTTACTGTATTTTCCCATATCTCTACCTTTATACAGAATTTTATTTCTATTGGATTCTGCACAAATTTGAAAAATAAAAAAAAACATGGTGTGCTCCATCTGACGCCGTATGTCCTAGCTGAGAATAGCTCCATATGTATAGAAACCAAACCAACAGTGCATTGCATGGCAGCACACATGTTCCCTGTGGCTCTATATTACAGTACATGCCCTATGCAGGAGAGGAGAGCAGGGGAAGTTTAACCCCCACCCGCCCATGCGACCAATAGGAAGCGATCGTGTGAGGTGATGTCACCATCACCTCACAGGATCGAAGGATGATGATTCGTGGTGTATTATCACACCACTGATCACCATCCTATTCCGGGTTATCGGATCACCAGAGACCCGAATAACCTAGAAACGCAGCAAACTGCAAATCTGAATTGACCTGCGGTTTGCTGCAATTGCCGATACGGGGTGGTCACAGGACCCCCCTCAGCATCGTCCCAGAGTGCCTGCCAAACGATTTTGGCAGGCACTCTGTTCCGATCACCCCACACCACACGGCGGTGACCGGAACTACACAGGGGGTACATGTACGCCCTGTGTCCTTAAGTATCGGGACATCAGAGTGTACCTGTACTCCCTGTGTCCCTAAGAGGTTAAGGACAGGCTTTAGCACTGCCCTAGCCTGTAAAACACCCTAGGGCAGCACTAAAGCCCACCCATTAGTGCTGATGACATCATCGGGAACACTGCTAGCAGGAAGCCTCTGCTTAACAGTGTAAAAATCTTGTATCCGATGAATACTACTGTATTATAGCACTGTTTTATGCAGAGGTTTAATTGGGGATCCATAGAAGTGCATGAGTCCTTTACTGTATTTTCCCATATCTCTACTTTTATACAGAATTTTATTTCTATTGGATTCTGCACAAATTTGAAAAATAAAAAAAAACATGGTGTGCTCCATCTGACGCCGTATGTCCTAGCTGAGAATAGCTCCATATGTATAGAAACCAAACCAACAGTGCATTGTATGGCAGCACACATGTTCCCTGTGGCTCTATATTACAGTACATGCCCTATGCTTTATCACATACCCTAAATCACACTTGCTATCTTTGTCCTGTATGTCCTCT
The DNA here is from genome assembly GCA_033119425.1 of Bufotes viridis. NCBI lineage: Eukaryota > Metazoa > Chordata > Amphibia > Anura > Bufonidae > Bufotes > Bufotes viridis. The sequence continues at coordinate 130,843,293 of CM065589.1, read as the reverse complement.
ATCTGCTTGGATAAGATTGGTGTCTTGGCTGGCTCATTTTAGATCAGAGTGCCAAAGGAAGATGATCTTTATTGGCAATGAGACATAGTTATCTCTAGCGGGTGAAGAGCAGTGGCATCTGGGGCCTTGTACCACTGTAGTTCTAAAGGCCTGTTTGTCAAATAAGACACCATGTTCAGTAAGGTTTAAAACTGCCTATGATACCTGGTCTCAGTTATGACTTGATTTTCTAGAATCACAATATATCGCTGTATTAAACATTGTTTTATCACACAGCCTTGGATGTACCACTTGTCCAACTTAATGCTGCTATTTTTAAGTGATTTGGGTAGCATTGAAATCAATATCTGTAAATATGATGTTGTTTTATCACCAGGTCATTACTGAATAATGTAATATTATAAGTGACACTGTTTGAAATTCCAGAATATTAAAATTAAATGAATGTGAAATCAAACGTATTAACCTGTGTAAATAGTAATCTGACAGAGCATCCCTTTGGAAGCCAATGAAGCAATTACCTTCAGTTAACCTGTGTGCCATCCTGTTTCAGAGAAACACACAAGCCAATTATCAAGGTAAACGGTCAAAGACTGCATAACTATTACTGCATAAAAATCTAAGCACCATTCAAATCGGCTACATATTGGTTGATAAGTAATAAGCTAGGCATTTGAAAGGTTTTCAAATACTGCATAGAGCAGATGGTTAATTAATCAGAAAAATTCTTTAACACAGACATGTTTAACCGCTTACCGACCGCCTCACGCAGGATTGCGTCCTGCGGGCGGTCGGTCTGTTCCTCCTTGACGCGCCCGCGCGTCATCTCGCGAGAGGCGAGATTTCCTGTGAACGCGCGCGCACGTGCGCGCGTTCACAGGATCACGTCGGGGACAAGGTAAGCTACAGCCTGCCAGCGCTGATCGTGCGCTGGCAGGCTGTAGAAGTTAAAAAAATGGCATATCAGACGCTGTTTTGTTAACAGCGTCTGATATGCTTGCTGATCGTTCCTTTGGTGGTCCCATTTGCTTGGGACCACCAAAGAAACTTTTATAAGTGCACCAAAACACCACACAGAACTCGCCATGCCCCTCACGGATTACCTTGGGGTGTCTTCTTTCCACAATGGGGTCACATGTGGGGTATTTCTACTGCCCTGGCATTTTAGGGGTCCTAAAGCATGAGAATCCAAATGCGTAAAAATGCCCTGTGAAATCCTAAAGGTACTCATTGGTTTTAGGGCCCCTTTGCGCATCTTGGCTGCAAAAAAGTGTCACACATGTGGTGTCGCCGTACTCAGGAGAAGTAGGGCAATGTGTTTTGGGGTGTATTTTTATATATACCCATGCTGGGTGTGAGAAATATCTCTGTAAACGACAACTTTTTACATTTTTTTATTCAAAGTTGTCAGTTTACAGAGATATTTCTCACACAAAGTATGGGTATATGTAAAATACACCCAAACACATTGCCCTACTCTCCTGAGTACGGCGATACCATGTGTGCCACTTTTTGCAGCCAAGATGCAAGGCCCTAAACCAATGAGTACCTTTAGGAGGGCATTTTTACGCATTTTTCTTCTCACGCTTTAGGGCCCCTAAATGCCAGGGCAGTATAATACCCCACATGTGACCCCATTTTGGAAAGAAGACACCCAAGGTATTCGCTGAGGGGCATAGTGAGTCCATGAACAATTTAACTTTTTGTCAAAAGTTAGCAGAAAGGTAGACTTTATGAGAAAAACAATAAAAATCAATTTCCGCTAACTTGTGCCAAAAAAATCTTCTATGAACTCGCCATGCCCCTCACAGAATACCTTGGGGTGTCTTCTTTCCAAAATGGGGTCACATGTGGGGTATTTATACTGCCCTGGCATTTTAGGGGCCCTAAAGCGTGAGAAGAAAAATGCGTAAAATGCCCTCCTAAAGGTACTCATTGGTTTTAGGGCCCCTTTGCGCATCTTGGCTGCAAAAAGTGGCACACATGTGGTATCGCCGTACTCAGGAGAAGTAGGGCAATGTGCTTTGGGGTGTATTTTGCATATACCCATACTTTGTGTGAGAAATATCTCTGTAAATTGACAACTTTGAATAAAAAATGTAAAAAGTTGTCGTTTACAGCAATATTTCTCACACGCAGCATGGGTATATGTAAAAATACACCCCAAAACACATTGCCCTACTTCTCCTGAGTTCGGCGATACCACATGTGTGACACTTTTTGCAGCCAAGGTGCACAAGGGGCCCTAAAACCAATGAGTACCTTTAGGATTTCATGAGGCCATTTTTACGCATTTGGATTCTCACGCTTTAGGGGCCCCTAAAATGCCAGGGCAGTATAAATACCCCACATGTGACCCCATTGTGAAAGAAGACACCTCAAGGTATTCCGTGAGGAGCATGGCGAGTTCACAGAATTTTTATTTTTGGCACAAGTTAGCGGAAATTGATATATATATTTTTTATTTTGTTTTTTACAAAGTCTCATATTCCACTAACTTGTGACAAAAATAAAATTTTACATGAACTCGCCATGCCCCTCACGGAATACCTTGGGGTGTCTTCTTTCCAAAATGGGGTCACATGTGGGGTATTTATACTGTCCTGGCATTTTAGGGGCCCCTAAAGCGTGAGAAGAAGTCTGGAATCCAAATGCGTAAAAATGCCCTGTGAAATCCTAAAGGTACTCATTGGTTTTAGGGCCCCTTTGCGCAGCCTGCAAAAAGTGGCACACATGTGGTATCGCCGTACTCAGGAGAAGTAGGGCAATGTGTTTTGGGGTGTATTTTTATATATACCCATACTGTGTGTGAAAAATATCTCTGTAAACGACAACTTTTAAAAATTTTATACAAAGTTGTCAGTTTACAGAGATATTTCTCTCACCCAACATGGGTATATGTAAAAATACACCCCAAAACACATTGCCCTACTTCTCCTGAGTACGGCGATACCACATAAGTGACACTTTTGCAGCCTGGGTGCGCAAGGGCCCAAATTCCAACGAGTACCTTTAGGTTTTACATGGCGGCTCACAATTTAGCCCCGCCCAAAATGCCAGAACAGTAAACACACCCACAAATGACCCCATTTTGGAAAGTAGACACCCAAGGTATTCACTGAGGGGCATAGTGAGTCCGTCTGAGATTTCTTTTTTTTGCCAGAAGTTAGCAGAAATTGAAACTTTTTTTTTTTTCTCAGAAAGTGTCATTTTCCGCTAACTTGTGAAAAAAATGAAATGATCCATGAACTCACCATGCCCCTCCGCGAATACTTTGGGGTGTCTTCTTTCTAAAATGGTGTGATTTGGGGGTATTTATACTATCCTGACATTCTAGCACCTGAAGAAACATGACAGGGGCTCAGAAAGTCAGAGCTGCTTCAAAATGCAGAAATTCACTTTTTGCACCATAGTTTGTAAACGCTATAACTTTTACCCAAACCAATAAATATACACTTATTGGACTTTTTTTATCAAAGACATGTAGAACAATAAATTTAGAGAAAATTTATATAGAAATGTAGTTTTTTGAAAAATTTTACAACAGAAAGTGAAAAATGTCATTTTTTTGCAAAAATTTCGTTAAATTTGTATTAATGGCAAAAAAAGTAAAAATGTCAGCAACAATGAAATACCACCAAATGAAAGCTCTATTAGTGAGAAGAAAAGGAGGTAAAATTCATTTGGGTGGTAAGTTGCATGACGGAGCAATAAACGGTGAAAGTAGTGTAGTGCGGAATTGTAAAAAGTGGCCTGGTCATTAAGGGTGTTTAAGCTAGGGGGGCTGAAGTGGTTAAAAGTGGTGTCCAAGATAATTAACCCCTTAAGGACACAGGGTTTTTACATTTTGCGTTTTCGTTTGCACTCTATGCCTTCCAAGAGCCATAACTTTTTATTTTTCCGTTCACATGGCCATATGAGGGCTTATTTTTGCGGGACAAGTTGTACTTTCCAACGCCATCATTTAATAATGCATACGGTGTAGTGGGAAGCGGGAAAAAATTCCAAATGGGGTGAAATTGCAAAAAAAGCAATTTCACCACAGTTTTACGGGTTTCTAAATTACGACGTTTGATTTGCGATAAAACTGACCATTTAGTTTTATTCTACAGGTCAGTACGAATCCGGCGATACCCAATATGTATAGCTTTTCTTGCGTTTTGATAGTGAAAAAAAATTCAAAAGTGGGAAAAAATTTTTTATTTTTTTTTGTCGCCATGTTTTGACCGCTATAACGTATTTGTATATAAGTTTATGGCGTTGTATGGGGGCTTATTTTTTGCGGGGCGAATCTTAACTTTTAGTTGATACCATTATGGGGTGTGTAGGACTTTTTGATCGCTTTTTATTTAATTTTTTTTGAGGAAATGAAGGGTCTTTTTTCCGTTTTTCTGTTTACCGTATGGGAAATATATTTTTATATTTTTATACTATGGGCGTTTTCACACATTGCGACACCCATGATGTGTATTTTTTTTTATTTTTTTTATTATTTTATTTTAATTTTGGGGAAAGGGGGTGATTTAAATTTTTAGGTTTTTTTATTTATTTTTTATTTTTTTATTTTTTTACACTTTTATATAGATCCCATAGGGAGCTATATAAATCAGTTACCTGATTGCTTCTATCATAAACTCCAATACACTTGTATTGGAGTTTATGAGCATTTACTACTTTCCTATGAAGCCCTATTGCTAACAAGGGCTCCATAGGAAATAGTAAGTGATAGCCTCAAGCTGAATGAAAGGCTTGAGGCTATCCCTTACAGCGCTCCGATTCTCCCGATCACCACTAGGGGGAGCCGGAGCGCTGCCGAAAGTTTTACTTTCGGTTTTAGCGCGTGCAGATGCCGTGATCAGGATTGATCACGGCATCTGCGGGGTTAAATGATCGCGGTCGGCAGCGCGGAAGCATCGGGTGGAAGCATCGGCGCGTCATCTCGCGAGACGAGAGATTAGCTGTGAACGCGCGCGTTCACAGCAGCGCGCATCTCAGCAGTTATACTGCAGCCTGCCAGCGATGATCAATCGCTGGCAGGCTGTAAATGCGAAATAAATAGCATCAAAGATGTATATCAGACGCTGTTTTGTTAACAGCGTCTGATATACCTGCTACCTGGTCCTCTGGTGGTCCCATTTCCTGGGATCGACCACCAGAGGACCAGGTAGCTATGTAAAGTTGCACCAAACACCACACTACACTCCCCCCCCCATCACTTATTCACTGGTCCACGGATCCGCGGATCCGCAAAATACGGTTACCGGCAATGTGCTTTCCGCATTTTGCAGATCCGCACATTGCCAGAACTATATAGAAAATGCCTTTTCTTGTCCGCAATTGCGGACAAGAAAAGGACATGTTCTATATTTTTGCGGAACGGAAGTGCAGACCCGGAAGTGCGGATCCGCAATTCCGGATCCGAGCGGGACAAAGTCTGTCCCCATAGAAATGAATGGGTCCGCAATTCCGTTCCGCAAACAGAATTGCGGACGTGTGAATGGGGCATAAGGGTCCCTTATCACCGCCAGTTAGTTAGCTACTTGTTAGGTAGCTAGCGCCCAGCCCACCGCACCGCAGTCACTGATTTTGGCAGAGATTTTTTCATCCACGATGATCGATACAAATGAAAAAATCTGTGCTGTTCATTATTTTTTTTTTTCAGCCCAGAGGCTGAACGGGGAAAAAAAATCTCATTACCCGTATGCTCAATATCAGGAGAATAGCAGAAACTCCAAATGCTGGCCATACATGTAATGATTGCGGAGACCCTCAAATGCCAGGGCAGTACAAACACCTCACATGTGACCCCATTTTAGAAAGAGTTTGTGTAAAATTTTATTTTTTGTCACAAGTTAGTGGAATATGAGACTTTGCAAAAAAAATAAAAAAATAATAAAAATATTTTTTTCTGTGAACTCACCATGCCCCTCACGGAATACCTTGGGGTGTCTTCTTTCCAAAATAGGGTCACATGTGGGGTATTTATACTGCCCTGGCATTTTAGGGGCCCTAAAGCGTGAGAATCCAAATGCGTAAAAATGCACTGTGAAATCCTAAAGGTACTCATGGGAATTTTGGCCCCTTTGCGCATCTTGGCTGCAAAAAAATGTCACACATGTGGTATTGCCGTACTCAGGAGATATAGGGCAATGAGTTTTGGGGTGTATTTTTATATATACCCATACTTTGTGTGAGAAATATCGCTGTAAACGAAAACTTTAAAAAAAATGTATACATACAAAGTTGTCAATTTACAGAGATATTTCTCTCAACCAACATGGGTATATGTAAAAAAAACACCCCAAAACACATTGCCCTACTTCTCCTGAGTATGGCGATACCACATGAGTGACACTTTTTTGCAGCCTGGGTGCGCAAAGGGGCCCAAATTCCAACGAGTACCTTTAGGTTTTACAATTTAGCCCCACCCAAAATGCCAGACCAGTAAACACACCCCACAAATGACCCCATTTCAGAAAGTAGACACCCCAAGGTATTCACTGAGGGGCATAGTGAGTCCGTGGGAGATTTTATTTTTTTTGCCAGAAGTTAGCAGAAATGGAAACTTTATTACTATTTTTTTTCCTCAGAAAGTGTCATTTTCCGCTAACTTGTGAAAAAAAATGAAATGATACATGAACTCACCATGCCCCTCCGCGAATACTTTGGGGTGTCTTCTTTCTAAAATGGTGTCATTTGGGGGGTATTTATACTATCCTGACATTCTAGCACCTGAAGAAACATGACAGGTGCTCACAAAGTCAGAGCTGCTTCAAAATGCGGAAATTCACTTTTTTGCACCATAGTTTGTAAACGATATAACTTTTACCCAAACCAATAAATATACACTTATTGGATTTTTTTTTAAAGACATGTAGAACAATAAATTTAGAGAAAAATTTATATAGAAATGTAGTTTTTTTTTTTAAATTTACAACAGAAAGTGAAAAATGTAATTTTTTTGCAAAAATATCGTTAAATTTTTTTTAATAGCAAAAAAAGTAAAAATGTCAGCAACAATGAAATACCACCAAATGAAAGCTCTATTAGTGAGAAGAAAAGGAGGTAAAATTCATTTGGGTGATAAGTTGCATGACGGAGCAATAAACGGTAAAAGTAGCGTAGTGCAGAATTGTAAAAAGTGGCCTGGTCATTAAGGGTGTTTAACTAGGGGGGCTGAGGTGGTTAAACAATTCTAATGATGAGTTTACATGGCCCAATTGTTGGACAGATTATTGGGAACAAATGTTACTACAAACGCCTTGAATGGAATCATCTTTCATGTGGATACTTCATTCATCGATTCTGGGCAGCCTATTGTGCTGTGTGAATAACACTCTGCTGCCCAAAAACAATGTATCTGTATGAGGACAAGTGATGGTAGTATCCTTCATTGATCCCAATACAGTGGAGGAGATCGCTGCATGTAAATAGAGCTCTTCACCTCCACTGACGAGCAGGCAATTGTCAGGAAGGAACAGTGCCTTCCCAATAATTGTCTGCTGTTTCAGGCCATGTAAATCCACATTTACATATACAGTATATAGAAGTATGTGAACACTACGTGGGCTTTCTTATCCTATTTGCTATCCTAAGCTAATTAGTCATGTAAAAAAGTGTCACTTTATAACGTAATTGATTGGTGTGAAAACAGCCTGCAATGTAAGCAATTGCTGTTTTCATTCTAGTTTCAACAGCTGCCGCACATGGATTTTTATATATGACTACTGTAATTGTATTTCCTTTTAGAACAATAAGCCCTGACAATGTTCTGTTGTTATCAGTACTAAATATTTTATTGAAAAAATTCAAATGAAATACAAACTGTTGAAAAAAAGTTTCCTCCTATAAGAACACAAACTTATTGCTGAAATTTGCAGAAATAATGTTTTATTTATATGATTGCATTGCTAAAACAATTCAGTCTACATCATTTAGATTAATGCTAATGATAAGGAACACAGTGAAGTGGATCGAACAGCAATGTTGACTTTGAGACTTGAGTTAATCCCTTAGCAATATTATTTAATTAGCGAACATCCTTTGTAGGTGAAGTGAAAGAATTAGGTTTTTATTACCTGGGGATTTTATGTTAATGTGTCAAAGTTTCTTTACTTGTTTACAGAGCAACTTTACCCTTCTCAGTCAAAGGGACCAATACAACATAGTAAACACTTTATTGTACCTAGAGACTAAAATAGATTGCCCCAATATCATGATAATGCACAGTCTGCACTGTAACGATATTTTGAGTTCATAACACACTAAGATTCTGAAAAATGCTTTTACATGCAGCGATCAAGCACGCGGTTGTTGGGGAGAAAGCTTTCCTTCCTCACAATTTCCAGCTCTTTAATGGAGGTTAAGAACTACATATACATGTAGCGATCACCTCCACAGTATGAGGACAAGCAATAGCTACTGCCTCCGCTAGTCCTTATACAGCTGCATTGTTTCTGAGCTTGTTAATTGAATGATCTGCAGCATCTTTAGATTGGCAGATTATCGGGAAAGAGAATTCATAGGAATGTTCATCCCCCCCCCCCCAATCATCTGCCCGATCATTAGGCAGTGTAAACCCACCTTAAGTATACCTACAGTGGTGCTTGAAAGCTTGTGAATCCTTCAGAATCTTCTATATTTTTGCATAAATTTGACCAAAACTAAATCAGATTTTCACATAAGCCCTAAAATTAATAACACAAATATTAGACTTGGTCATTTATTTATTAGGAAATTGGTCCAATATCACACGGGTGTGATTGGCAAAAGTATGTGAACCTTTTGGATTAGCAGATAATTTAAAGGTCCATACTTGAGAGAAAGTAGTGTCAAAAAGAGGCGGCACTCACCACATACTTCAATCTTCTTTATTTGGATACAAACGATTGCATGTAGATGGGCTGGGGTGGACAATGCCTCACACGGAGTGCACAGGAATAGGCGACGGCCGTTTCGCGCCAAGCGGCTCCTCTTCTGGCCAATGACTAGCAGTGCCGCTTGTTTCTGCTTCTTCTACTCAGATAATTTAAAGGTGTTTTCAATCAATGAGATCACAATCAGGTGTGAGTGGGTGACTTGTTTTATTTAAGGAACAGAGATCTATCAAAGTCTAGTCTTCACAACTCATTTTTCATGGCTCGAGCAAAGGAGATTTCTGAGGACCTCAGAAGAAGAGTAGCTGGCTCTCATTAGGATGGAAAAGATTACAAAACTAATCTCTAAAGAGTTTGGACTCCACCAATACACAGTCAGAAAGATTGTGTAGATTTCTCAAAAATTTAATTCGGCCTGTTGTCTACAGAATCTGTTCTATTAAACGATTAGAGCCCCCCCGACAGAGTGGAGAGGGTGTCAGCAGTTAGTTTGTGTTGACATCACTGATTATTTGCCCTTCCTCTGATCCGTCAGAACAATAACCAAAATGGTTCCTGTCTGTGGAGCATCCGCGTTCACTTGGTCAGCATTTGGTCAGTAATCCATCAGTATTGCTAAAGCCAAAAAACAGGAGTGGATCCAAAACAGGGATGACAAGTAGATGGAATATTTGCATGTCTTCTGTGTTTTATACCCACTCCTACTTGTGGCTACCAAATCATAAGCCAATTCTTATGCAAAATAGGGACCAGGTCATGCAGGCCTTACAGCTGTTACATAGTCAGGATCCGTTGTGCATCTAATTTATTTTTCCTTCCTTCTGACAGATCAGAAAAAGGGGTGAAATAAATGACTATGCCAGCCAGGCTGAAAGGCAAATTAGTGACCCAGTCATGGACAAGGAGGGTGGCATAAGAAGTCCACAGAGTGGCCCTATGACATAGTGGTGAGTTGCCACTAATACAAGCAAAAAGGGCTTTAGAACATATAACTGCACCGTTAAAGGCAAATAATATATATTTTTTTGCCACTAATACATGCCAAAAAGGGCTTTATAACATGTAACTGCACCGCTGAACAGCAAATATGCCCTTATTTTTTTCCACTTACACACCTCACAAAAGGCTTTAGAGATCGTACAGCATTGAAATGTATGGGCTTGTTAGAGGTGAAATTCGTTAAGTCCAAAGTCTCACGAGACTTAGGTGAAGAACTTAGGCATTCGATTCTACAACTTGAAACCCATTTCAAAACTGCAATCTGAAGTCGGCATAATATCGAGGTACCAGTCATACCGAAGCCGACTTCTGATCCCAGTTTTAAAATGGTTTTCAAGTTAAATAATCGGAGCATGGGAGCAATTTTAAATATTACACATACACTTACGTACCTTCAATAGCTGATGTCCAGATATGATGGTGACTCGACCCCCCCCCCCCCATCCCTGGGGACTGGCGGGTGCGGCCTTTCTCTAGACATCTTCCTCTGCTATAGCACTACTAGTGGCTGATACAGCAGTGACGGCCTGACGCAGCACACAAAACTAGCCTAACACTAATTGGCTGAGGTTTAGCCTACCAGTGTTAGGCAAATACCACTTTTTGGAGACTCTGTAGCTTTCCCAGGCTGGCCCGCTTCAAGGCAGCAGGTTAGTGTGCTGTCTGTGACTGCCACTGTTACACACACAGAGGCAGCTTAGTCCCGAGTGCTTTTGATTACCTCCACTTTGACTTTAATTCTCTCAATGAGCAGAGACACAGCACACAGGCAGTGCCACTGCAGGCCCATGTATTATAACTAATAAGCACTGTGCTGACAGTGCTGTGGATCGGAAGGGCAGGCAATCATGTAACAGAATGCTTCAGCGGTAGGCTTGAGCGAATCCACCTTCGGATCATAGATCTGAAGCTGATTTGCTCAAATATTTCGATTTTAATGCTGTTTCCGTACTTCATTAAAATGTATTGGCTTTGTGGAGCCAAAGTTTGTCTCGCCCGACGTCGTATGAGACTTGGTGAATTACTACTATATTCATATCTGCGTATTTAAAAACAAGTTAATAGTAATTCGAGGTGGGCTTTGGTACTGAAGTACCAGCCAGTACCAAAGCCCACTTCAGATTGCTATTTTAAATTGTTTTTAAACATTCAGCTATGAATACAGTAGTAATTCACCAAAATCTTGTGCAACTTTGGGGCGAGGCGAGCTTTGGCTCCACGAGGCCAATACATTTTAATGCTGTACGGAAACAGCATTAAAATAAAAGTATTCGAGCGAATCGACTTTCGATCTATGATCTGAAGGTCGATTTGCTCAAGCCTATTCAGTGGGCCAGTCAGATGCTTAATAATTGTCTGCTCATTTATCGGCTGATCACTGGACATGTTTTCACAGGGCTGTGGTTTGGAATGAACATTAGGTTGATCATTGGCCAATATGAAAAGGGTGTTTAGAGAAGGACTGATTTTGAACAGCAAAACAATTTACTGAGGGACACTAACCAGATCTGAAATGTGGTGTGGGGACATATCCAGTTGTGTAACTGAGGTATACAATAAAGGGTTTTTGTATTACATACCACTAGACACATTACTGCTATCAGATTGAAAACCTAAGCAAATAAATGGGATGTAATGGAGCTTGTCAATCCTGCTGACTGAAAAAGGATCGTATGTTCCATGTGCCTGCTGGATAGTGTACAATATTCCAGATTGATGTCCACCAAAAGTACACCACATGCGGTTCTTGCCAAATGAAAATAAATTTGTAAAGATAAAGCATTATGTATCAATAATTCTTTTAAATAACCTTCATATAAGTTTAAAATGAAATTCATTACTCAATTGTCGCATTATCTGCAATCATCACACTAGTTGTGTTTTATAGAGTGGCAAGCTGTTCTGCAAATGAAAATCTATTAGAGCACAAGTAATGCAATTGTATCTCAGACCATGTAGTAATCTATACTGGTTAAGCATTGCACAAAAAACTGACACTGGAGATGAGACTAGAAAAATACAAATGGCAAGAGCAACCTTATGAGAATTGCTCAAAAATCTCGCTATTATGCCGCTCCACTAACCATGTGTCTGTCTGTCCTGTGTGTACAGTATGTGTGAATAGGAGCTTAGGGGTTAATTAACAATGCTGAAATATGCCTAAATTAGGTATATTTCAGGAGCAGATACATGCGATAACTTTGGTGCATCCCCACCAGCTTAGGGCTTTATTAAGACTGGAGTCTAAAACGATGGTCTTAATAAATGTGCCCCTTTGTTCATTGTATCTCTACTTCCATACTTCAAGTGTTACACCCTTCCCTTATTGCTCTGTGTGTAGTGATGTTGCGAACATAAAATTTTCTGTTCGCGAATGGCGAACACAAACTTCCGCAAATGTTCACGAACAGGCGAACCGGGCGAACCGCCATAGACTTTAATAGGCAGGCGAATTTTAAAACCCACAGGGACTCTTTCTGGCCACATTAGTAATGGAAAAGTTGTTTCAAGGGGTCTAACACCTGGACTGTGGCATGCCGGAGGGGGATCTATGGCAAAACTCCCATGGAAAATTACGTAGTGGACGCAGAGTCGGGTTTTAATCCATAAAGGGCATAAATCAACTAACATTCCTAAATTGTTTGGAATAACATGCTTTAAAACATCCAGTGTGTGTATACGATCAGGTATGATGTTGTATCGATCAGGTAGTGTAAGGGTTACGCCCACTTTACAGACATTGACAGACCAAACTCCCCTTTTAATGCACCGCAAACAGTTCATTTGCACAACCGCAAACTCCCCATTTGCACAAGGTTGGATACCAAGCTAGCCATGTCCCGGTGATGTCGTTGTTTCTTCCTCCACCCAGCCACATACAACACCAAGAGTCCCCGAAAGGTGAATTGAATAGATTTTTCGAACGGGGAGATGGTTAAAAAAACGCTGTCTCCCTCCTCTTTGTTTTTATCCACGGTCACTGCGTCTGCACCGTGCAATTTACTGTCACACCCGATATGAGTGGTATTTTCTGTAGTACTATTCTCATAAATTTAATAACTCTAACGTCCCCAATCTGGGGTCCATTTATTGAATAGATTTTTCGAACGGGGAGATGGTTAAAAAAACGCTGGCTCCCTCCACTCTGTTTTAATCCACGGTCACTGCGTCTGCACCGTGCAATTTACTGTCACACCCCATATGAGTGGTATTTTCTGTAGTACTATTCTCATCAGTTTAATCCCTGTTACATCCCATATCAGGGATTGCCTTTTGTTAAAAAAATTTAGGCCGGGTACCTTCGACTGCCTTCACAGTGACAGACCAAACTCTCATACACCAAACTGAATTGATTTTAGGAATCGGGAGATGGAAAAAGCAGCTTGGTCGGTCCTCTTACTTCCAAATTGGGGCACTGCGCGTGCACAGAGCAATGTGCTGTGACACTCTATATGAGTGGTGTCTTAACTAGTACTATTCCTATCAGTTTATTCCCTGTTACGTACCCTATCCGGGTTTATCATCTGGGGTGTGGCAACATTGCCAACACACTCATAGAGGTGATGATTGCTTCATTGTGATACGCAAGACTGAAGCAGTTTTGAACTGCTGCATCCTTTCCGACTTTTGGTAATTTGGTAACATTTCTGCCACTTTCTAGTTATACCGGGGGTCTAGTAACGTGGCCCTCAACAGACATGACAGCATGAAAGACCCCATTTAAACAAGGTTGGATGCAGAGCTACTCATTTCCCGTTCCTCGTCCTCACTGATGTCATTGACGGTCTGTTCTTCCCCCCCAGCCACGTACAACACCATGAGTCCCAGATAGGTAACAACGACGAGCACCCTGGGGTGCCTGCTGTGGTTGGTCTTCCTCCTCCTCAAAGCCGCCACATTCCTCCTCTGACTCCTCTTCCTCATACTCCTCTTCCAGCGTTGCTGCAGGTCCGGCAAGAGATGATGACAAGGCTGTTTCTGGTGGTGATGGTGACCACAACTCTTCCTCTTCCTCTTCACGCTCATCTAAAGCCTGATCCAGCACTCTTCGCAGGGCACCTCCAGGAAGAAAACAAATGGGATGAGGTCGCTGATGGTGCCTTCGGTGCGACTGACTAGGTTTGTCACCTCCTCAAAAGGACGCATGAGCCTACAGGCATTGCGCATGAGCGTCCAGTAACGTGGCAAAAAAATTCCCAGCTCCGCAGAGGCTGTCCTAGCACCCCGGTCATACAAATACTCGTTGACGGCTTTTTCTTGTTGGAGCAGGCGGTCGAACATTAGGAGTGTTGAATTCCAACGTGTCGGGCTGTCACAAATCAAGCGCCTCACTGGCATGTTGTTTCGCCGCTGAATATCAGAAAAGTGCACCATGGCCGTGTAGGAACGCCTGAAATGGCTACACACCTTCCTGGCCTGTTTGAGGACGTCCTATAAGCCTGGGTACTTAGACACAAAGCGTTGTACGATGAGATTCAACACATGTGCCATGCACGGCACATGTGACAACTTGTCCAAATTCTATGCCGACAACAAATTTGTTCCATTGTCACACACCACTTTGCCGATCTCCAGTTGGTGCGGGGTCAGCCACTGATCCACCTGTGCGTTCAGGGCGGACAGGGGTGCTGGTCATGTGTGGCTCTCTGCTTTCAGGCAAGTCAACCCCAAGACAGCGTGACACTGTCGTATCCGGGATGTGGAATAGCCCCTGGGGAGCTGGGGGGATTCAGTTGATGTGCAGCCGAGGAGGATATCGAAGAGGATGGAGTAGGAGTAGAGGAGGTGGCAGTAGGTCTGCCTGCAAGTCGTAGCGGTGTCACCAACTCCGCTGCGGAGCCACACATTCCATGCTTGTCAGCCGTCAGCAGGTTGACCCAATGCGCAGTGTACGTGATATACCTGCCCTGACCGTGCTTTGCAGACCAGGTATCAGTGGTCAGATGGACCCTTGCCCCAACACTGTATGCCACAGATGCCATGACTTTCTTTTCAATGACATTGTAGAGGTTTGGGATTGCCTTTTTTGAAAAAAAATTTCGTCCGGGTACTTTCTACTGTGGTGTCCCAATAGCGACAAATTTTTTGAAGGCCTCAGACTCCACCAGCTGGTATGGTAAAAGCTGGCGGGCTAAGAGTTCCGTCAAGCCAGCTGTCAGTCGCCGGGCAAGGGGGTGATTCTGTGACATTGGCTTCTTACGCGCAAACATGTCCTTGACAGACACCTGACTGTGGGCAGATGAGCAGGAACTGCTGAAGGTGAGAGGCGGAGTGGCGGTTGGTTGAGAGGGGGCAGGGAGGACAGCAGTGGTTGACGTGGCTGAAGATGCTGGACAAGGAGGAGCATGGTGGCTTTGAGTTTGTGTGCTGCTTGTACTCATGTGTTGATCCCATAGGCGTTTGTGATGTGAGATCATGTGCCTTCGCAAAGCAGTTGTAACGAGGTGGGTGTTGGACTTCCCACGACTCAGTTTCTTTTGGCACAGGTTGCAAACGGCATAGCTGTTATCAGAGGCAGACACAAAAAAAATGCCACACTGCTGAGCTTTGCAATGACGGCATTCTGGTGGTGGCAACAGCATGCGTTGACTGGCGTTCTTTATGGATGACCCCGGGTGCCGATACATGCTGTCTGACTGTGCCACTAACTCCTTGCAACGACCTCCCCCTGCTTCCAACTCGTCTCCTCCTTCTCTCTGTCTCCCCTTCTGATCTTTCCCCCTCTTCTTATCTTCGAGCAGGCACCCACGTGGCATCCGTGGACACATCGTCATCATCAACCGCTTCACTTGTATCTGACACCTCAGCAAAGGAAGCAGCAGCGGGTACAACATCATCATCATCATCATCACACTGTACGTCCATGTGTGTAATCCTGTAGGACTGAGACATATCCCTGTAATCTACATCATCTGGCAATAATGGTTGTGCATCACTAATTGCATCCAACTGATGTGTAAAAAACTCCTCTGACGGATCAAGTGAAGCGGCTGTGGTGGTAGCTGTGGTGGTGGCGGCGGCGGGCGGGAGAGTGGTAACTTGAGAGCAGGTGACCGAAGCTGAGCTGGAGGAGGATGGTGCGTCAAGGTTCTTAGCGGAAGCTGTTGAAGATTGGGTGTCCTGTCTAAGCCAGTCAACTATGTCCTCAGAATTTTTCGGGTTCAGGGTACGTGGCCTCTGAACACTAGGCATTATTCCAGGGACAGTGGAAATCACAGCAGCATGACCACGACGGCCCTGCAGGGTGGCCGGCCTCTGCCTGTCATTTTTTTTTAGATAAGTGGTACTACGCGTGCTAGGTACTGTGCCACCCGGTATCAGTGGTGGGCACTGGCAGTGGGCACACTACAGTCTGTGGAAGTGGGCCTGACACACACTGGCAGCAGGTAAGCAACTGAATTTAGACTACTGTCTAAAAATTAAATGCCTTATTTATCGGCAAGCTACTGTGACACCCGATATCAGTGGTGGGCACTGGCAGTGGGCACACTACAGTCAGTGGAAGTGGGCCTGACACACACTGGCAGCAGGCAAGCAACTGAAATTAGACGAATGTGTTAAAATTAAATGCCTTATTTATCGGCAAGCTACTGTCCCACCCGGTATCCGTGGTTGGCACTGGCAGTGGGCACACTACAGTCAGTGGAAGTGGGCCTGACACATACAGGCAGCAGGCAAGCAACTGAATTTAGATTACTGTCTAAAAATTAAATGCTTTATTTATCGGCAAGCTACTTTGCCACCCGGTATCAGTGGTGGGCACTGGCAGTGGGCACACTACAGTCAGTGGAAGTGGGCCTGACACACACTAGCAGGCAAGAAACTGAATTTAGACTACTGTCTAAAAATTAAATGCCTTATTTATCGGCAAGCTACTGTGCCACCCAGTATCAGTGGTGGGCACTGGCAGTGGGCACACTACAGTCAGTGGAAGTCGGTCTGACACACACTAGCAGGCAAACAACTGAAATTACACTAAAGTGTAAAAATGAATGCCTTTTTTTGATGCAAAGTCCTGTGCCACACTGGATGACAGGGGTGGGCACTGGCAGTGGGCACACTACAGTCAGTGGAAGTCGGCCTGACACACACTGGCAGCAGGCAAGCAACTGAAATTAGACTAATGTGTAAAAATTAAATGCCTTATTTATCGGCAAGCTACTGTGCCACCCGGTATCAGTGGTGGGCACTGGCAGTGGGCACACTACAGTCAGTGGAAGTCGGCCTGACACACACTAACAGGCAAGCAACTGAAATTACACTAAAGTGTAAAAATGAAATGCCTTTTTTTGATGCAAAGTCCTGTGCCACACGGGATGACAGGGGTAGGCACTGGCAGTGGGCACACTACAGTCAGGGGAAGTCGGCCTGACACACACTAGCAGGCAAGCAACTGAAATTACACTAAAGTGTAAAAATGAAATGCCTTGTTTTGATGCAAAGTCCTGTGCCACAGGGGGTGACAGGGGTGGGTACTGGCAGTGGGCACACTACAGTCAGTGGAAGTGGGCCTGACACACACTGGCAGCAGGCAAGCAACTGAAATTAGACTACTGTCTAAAAATGAAATGCCTTATTTATCGGCAAGCTACTGTGACACCCGATATCAGTGGTTGGCACTGGCAGTGGGCACGCTACAGTCAGTGGAAGTGGGCCTGACACACACTGGCAGCAGGCAAGCAACTGAAATTAGACTACTGTCTAAAAATTAAATGCCTTATTTATCGGCAAGCTACTGTGCCACCCGGTATCAGTGGTGGGCACTGGCAGTGGGCACACTACAGTCTGTGAAAGTGGACCTGACACACTCTGGCAGCAGGCAAGCAACTGAAATTAGACGAATGTGTTAAAATTAAATGCCTTATTTATCAGCAAGCTACTGTCCCACCCGGTATCAGTGGTTGGCACTGGCAGTGGGCACACTACAGTCAGTGGAAGTGGGCCTGACACACACTAGCAGGCAAGCAACTGAATTTAGACTACTGTCTAAAAATTAAATGCTTTATTTATCGGCAAGCTACTGTGCCACCCGGTATCAGTGGTTGGCACTGGCAGTGGGCACACTACAGTCAGTGAAAGTGGGCCTGACACACACTAGCAGGCAAGCAACTGAATTTAGACTACTGTCTAAAAATTAAATGCCTTATTTATCTTCAAGCTACTGTGCCACCCAGTATCAGTGGTGGGCACTGGCAGTGGGCACACTACAGTCAGTGGAAGTGGGCCTGACACACACTGGCAGCAGGCAAGCAACTGAAATTACACTAAAGTGTAAAAATGAAATGCCTTTTTTTGATGCAAAGTCCTGTGCCACACGGAATGAAAGGGGTAGGCACTGGCAGTGGGCACACTACAGTCAGTGGAAGTCGGCCTGACACACACTAGCAGGCAAGCAACTGAAATTACACTAAAGTGTAAAAATGAAATGCCTTGTTTTGATGCAAAGTCCTGTGTCACAGGGGATGACAGGGGTGGGCACACTACAGTCAGTGGAAGTGGGCCTGACACACACTGGCAGCAGGCAAGCAACTGAAATTAGACTACTGTCTAAAAATGAAATGCCTTATTTATCGGCAAGCTACTGTGCCACCCGGTATCAGTGGTTGGCACTGGCAGTATGCAAACTACAGTCTGTTGAAGTCGGCCTGACACACACTGGCAGCAGGCAAGTAACTGAAATTAGACTAATGTGTAAAAATGAAATGCCTTATTTATCGGCAAGCTACTGTGCCACCCGATATCAGTGGTGAGCACTGGCAGTGGGCACACTACAGTCAGTGGAAGTGGGCCTGACACACACTGGCAGCAGGCAAGCAACTGAAATTACACTAAAGTGTAAAAATGATATGCCTTTTTTTTATGCAAAGTCCTGTGCCACACAGGATGACAGGGGTGGGCACTGGCAGTGGGCACACTACAGTCTGTGGGCCTGCAGCTCCTCACACATGGGCAGGCCAGGCAAATGCAATATATATATGGATAAAAAAAAATGCAGACTAATGTTGCAGCCCTATAAAGGGCTTTTTGGGGTGCTGTCAGGACGCTGTCCTTACAGCAGAGATCAGATGAGTCTTTCAGGACTGGAGTGGACACTGAATACACTAGCCTAGCTATCGATTTCCTAATTAAATCAGCAGCAGATACACTGTCCCTCCTCTCACTAAGACTGCAAATTCCGAATGAATCTAAAATGGATGCTGTTCAGGAGATGGGAGGGTCTGAGAGGGAGGGTATGCTGCTGATTGGCTGGAATGTGTCTGCTGACTGTGAGGTACAGGGTCAAAGTTTGCTCAATGATGATGTATAGGGGGCGGACCGAACATCGAATGTGTTCGCCCGCCGCGGCAAACGCGAATAAGCTATGTTCGCCGGGAACTGTTCGCCGGTGGATAGTTCGGGCCATCTCTATCTGTGTGTTGCTGTCCAGTTGCTGCCTATTGAACTCATTAACTCCCCTACATATTTGGGCTCCTTGTCCCACCCATTGCCTGATCTACAGGTTCTGTCTGGTTCTGCTCGACCTGCTACCTGCAGGATCCCTGGATTTTGCCCTGACTTTAGCCCATTTCTTGACAATTGCCTGACTCTGCTTTGCATTTGTCTCTCTGATCCCTGTGGGTCAGCAAGCAACCACTCCTGGTGGTTGACACAGTGGATCCACATCGACAGAATGTAACACTCACTTACTGGTACTGAATAGCAGTGAAAAATAAAAATACTAATAAAATCTTTTAAAACTAAAAGTATACTCAAAAAATGCCCATCACTCAAATATCCCAATGTAAGGGGCAACTCTAATAAAACACAATAAGTTAGAATTTTCTTCCAAAACGTCACAAACTTGTTTAAACCAAAAAATGTAATGAAAAATATACACAATAAAGAAAGCAACAGTTCAAACTGATAGCTCAGTGCCCTTATATATGCCTCATTTTTCTATGGCACAGGATGGATAAAATAAAATAGGCCTTATAGACAATGCAAACTGTTCGTCGTGAGTAGGACATATTTTTCCGGTAAATTTATGTTTGAAATATAACCTCATTACATCTTAAAACCCAAACCAAGGTTCATAATAAAAATTATTTGATGTAAATAGTCATAGGGTAGAATTTATCAACCCCTGTGTGCTAGTAAAGTGGCTTCAAAAAGTACCATAATTTTGCTCAAACACCATTTGTGAAAAATGATGCAAGTTTTGGGAGTTTTGAGCTACACTTGCCACATTACTAAACATTTGGCAGGTAGCAGGAGAGGCCTGATGGGCCCAGTATGTCTACTATAATTTATATCATAAAACGGTGTTGTTAATTATAGCCCTAATCTACACCAGATCATAGCTGGCAAAGGTTTGACTTCACTCCAGCACAAACTAGATCAAGACTTGCATATGAAACACCAGTTTTGATCAATTCTTATCAATTGATAATGTTAACATCCAATAGTTTCCAAAATAAACATGCATTTTCTGCCAATACAATGCCCATTATTGACACAGCAGTGTATAGTAATTGTATATCAAAAGGAAAATTACATTGTTTAACAATAGGGCTCAGAGGCATAGAGGTTGAACACAGAAGGGGTAAAACACATCTGAGACCTGAGTAGGCCCAACCCAGGGATTGCCACATCGTGAACACTACAGATACCAATACCACTAAATGACGACTGAATAATATTACCATACTTTTACTGAACAAACTACTATGCAATGACCAGTATTAGCCCATATAGTGACTATAAAGCGGTTCCACATCTACACAGGGACTCTGCACACTTTATAGTGCTATGAAATTCAAGAATTTACAGTTGATGCACATCATCCATTAACTTTTCCAGTCTTTCCATTTTTTTCAGACCACCTTAACTACTTCGTTAAGCTATGTGTGATGGAACTGATGGGATACAGTTATTGTAACCTATCCAGCAAATTGAGCACCTACTGCCAGACTTTTTGTAAAATACCTTGTTCAGCAAGATCTGGCAAACAAGCCCTGCCACATCCCTATAATTACAAAGACCCTGCCTATCTAACCCTGTGTGGTCCCTGTGGGTGGTATAAAATCCTACCTTGTTTTCACTAGGGGAGATCTAATAACTATTTATAAATATATCAAGGGTCAGTACAGAGATCTCACCCATTATCTATTTATCCCCAGGACTGTGACTGTGACGAGGGGTCATCCTCTGCGCCTGGAGGAAAAAAGGTTTGTACACAACCATAGAAAAGGATTCTTTACGGTACGAGCAGTGAGACTATGAACTCTCTGCCTGAGGTGGTGATGGTGAGTTCACTAAAAGAGTTCAAGAGGGGCCTGTATGTATTTATGGAGTGTAATAATATTACAAGTAATAGTTACTAGAGATGGGTCGTTGATCCAGGGAGTCATTCTGATTGCCTGATGGGAGTCGGGAAGGAATTTTTCTTTTCCAATTAAGAGGGGAAAATTGGCTTCTACCTCACATGTTTTTTTTTTTGCTTTCCTCTGGATCAACTTGCAGAATAACAGGCTGAACTGGATAGACAGATGTCTTTGTTCGGCCTTATAAACTATATGATTATGTTACTAGGTAGTTGCTAGCAGGTGGAATAGGCAGATTCAAGTAGTGATAGTAGTTAGGGTCAAAAATAGGGCTGTCAATTGTGACAGCCAAAACAGTACCCAATAGCAATGACAGAAACAAGCTGAGTCAGAACCCAGAAAGATAAAGGAACAGGAAACAATCGCAGGAGAATGGTCACTAAACAATTTGAGATCAAACACTGTAACATGTAAGAAGAAGGCAAAGAGTAAATTGCATTATAACAATAATTACCCCATAGGACATTCACCATTGCTCCCAAAATAATAAGCCAAACACATATGCCCTCAAAATTATGTGCCAGGTGTAGACACTTCCAAAATAATAAATTAGCCACAGATGTTCTCAAAACTATATTCCAGCCACACATGCCCCCCAAGTTATCTGCCCGCCACAAAAATAACTGCAACTGCATCCCTGCACAGATGGTCCCAGCATAATATGGGCACAGGCCTAAAGTCGTCTGTGGCCCACAAGACTGCAAGTGGCTTGACGGGGGCATATGGCTCTCTGCTTTATTACAGTTTAACTGTATCAACATTGAGAGTGGTGTTCACCAGGGGATCATCAATCTTCCCCTAGTGAGCCCAAAAATGTAAATAAATGGGCGTGGGGCTATCTCCTCTCCCTGTCCCCCCACATCTGACATGGCTTTGTATTGCTATGCTTACATCCTTGTAAAATATCACTGCATGTTAACATGCGGCTAAGGCTGGTTCTGTATTTTGATATCTGGGTGTCCAAAATGTGTTTACATGTGTCTGTCATATATAAACCCATAGCTTCATTTCACTTC
Organism: Bufotes viridis; assembly: GCA_033119425.1. Classification (NCBI taxonomy): domain Eukaryota; kingdom Metazoa; phylum Chordata; class Amphibia; order Anura; family Bufonidae; genus Bufotes; species Bufotes viridis. The sequence goes on along the minus strand of CM065589.1, from coordinate 130,821,039 downwards.
ACATTTATCATTTATTATTCTTAATATAAAAAAACAAACAAAAACCACCATATAATAGAGAGTAATGTGTGGATACATATCTACAGAACCAAATTACAAACAACACACATGTAGTACGAAAACATGTTTATTATGCCACATATGAAAGACATACACATAAATGACAAGAATTATAAAATCACTGCAGATAAGTGCTGAGAAGGTGAAAAACCCCCAGTTACTGGGTCCCCAAGTATGTCTCACTTTATAAAAGTATCACCGATGAAATAAGATATCAAGTCTCTAATGTAAATGTAATATGAAAATAACTCTAACAGTGCATTCTTAGTCGGTATAAAATACTTATGGCTATATTGTACATTATGTTAGCAAGATATAGTATATAACATTATAAAGGACAAATAGGCCAAACTATCTCTATTCAAAGTCCAAAGAGGGGGAGACTAAATTGTCTCCATAGTGAAGACCAAGAAATATGCACAATATGTATGAAGGCCGATTTATTGGCCTGTATTTGTGGGAGGGGCGTCAGTAGCACATTTATACCAGGCAGGCGCCTCCCTTGGGTGTGTCGACGGTGCTCTGTAGTTGTGTACAGTCTGAGCCATCTGATGCAGCACATGGGCTGAACAGCAGCTTCCGTACCCAGTCGGCGTTCAGGAACCCAGCTGAGGGCCTTCTGGTTGGATGAGGATTTGCTGCAAGCTCATGGATTGCACGGGCCGCCGTGCTTCACGAGGGGCAGGTGGAGGTGATGCAGATGGTAGCATACGTGCCATTACTACAATGATGTTTACACATTCATGCCAGCGGCACATGGGTAGTAACACCAGCTGCATTTTTGTATTTGGCGGCATGGGCCTCGGTTACGCCATTTACACAAACAAACTAATGACATATTCACCCCCTAACACCCCCCTTTTTTGGGGGGGGGGAGTGTTAGGGGGTGAATATGTCATTAGTTTGTTTGTGTATATCTGCATGACTTTCTTGTCTGCTTTCACTTTCTTGCTCGCCAGCAAACCTCTCTCTCTATCCGCTATTATTTCTGCAGACAGATTAATGCATTATTCAAACTGACATATAGCATTATCCCCTTACTTGCATTATAGAGTGTGAGATGCAGACAGCCGATTATTCCAGGTGAGGCAGAGCTTCTGTTAACAGAGTGTTTTTTTTTTTTCTATAACTGCTATTTTGTGATATGTATATTAAGTAGACTGTAAGCTCCTCTTTGTTGAGGTATGTTTCATTTGTAACATTTGTTTTGGAAATGTAAAATGTGTGTGTATCAGTTTAAGGCCTCATGCACACGACCGTTTTTTTATGCTGTCCGCAAAAAGGGGTTCCGTTGTTCAGTGATCCGTGTCCGTTTTTGCCTTCCGCTGTGCTTCCGTGTGTCTTCCGTTTTTTTAGCGGACATGACCCAAAAGATTTTACCAAAAGACAGGCTGACAATGTTTCCCAAGTGCCTGCCAAGGGATCCGCAAAAAAAACGGACACGGAACACGGATGACACACGGATGGCCATCCGCATTTTTCACGGACCCATTGACTTGAATGGGTCCGTGAACCGTTTTTCACGGACAAGAATAGGACAGGTTATATTTTTTTGACGGACTGGAATCACGGACCACGGACACGGAGGACAAACGGTGCATTTGCCGAGGTTTCCACGGACCCATTGAAAACCAATGGGTCCGCAGAAAATCACGAAAAACGGAGCAACGGACACGGAAACAATCAACGGTCGTGTGCATGAGGCCTAAGGTTGTGAACCTGAGTTTGTGTACTTAAAAAGCACCTGTGCAAGGTGCTGGGGATCCATCTTCAGTTCAGAATGTTAGATGGCCACTGGGGAAGCTACTTGCTACAAAGGTAATTGCAGACCCATGAGGACCATTTATTTTGCTTTGTTTTATTGCTTTATTTTTGCTCAAAATAGATATGAGCGTTACTTTTTCCAAGAACTAAGTTTAGACTGTTTTAACGGCATGTACGCCCACATCTCAACAGGGGGTACTTGCTGATGGTTGCATTGTTTATATGTACTCATCTATAGCAGTGCGGTGTATTGCATGTGGTCTATATTACTGCATGCCTTACGTCAGTGTCAGCATACTACCACGGCCAGGATCGTCATTGAATGTAATTTTTGCTTTTCAGGTCACGTCACAGCTTGCCATTCTCAGTTGGTGTGGTCAATTACATCCTTTGCTCAGGTAGTAGGATGAAAACAAGACAAAACAAGACAACAATAAAAAACGTTATTAGCATACAACACTTTACGGGTGGATTTCCCATTAGGTTATAGGATTTGCTACTTGACATTTCTTCAAAGAGGTTGTTATAGGTTCAGAATGTTGGGTAAGTCACATTATCTTCAGGTTGCGGTATCACAACATCAGACCTGACATGTCACTTAGGCCACGGTGATTTCAACCTTTTGGTTTTTCTGATGCTTTTGCTGGCAATAGTTTTGTTGCCATTTTTGGCCCCCAATATAATGATTTTCTTTCCGACATTCCATTCAGGGTGCCCAGTTCATGTCATTCAGCAGTTACTGGCAGCCTTAACATACCGAGATCTTGAGAGTTCTCTGTTGCCGTTCTCACGGCACCACTCACCACCTCTTTTGTGCGGCATGTCCGTATGCTGGTGTCCAATTTAGGGTTGAAACCGACAGCTATCTAGCCTTTCCTTCAGGTTAGGTGCAGCATCTGCTGCCCCTAGGAACAAAAGTTCCGGCCCATAATATCCGGAAATTAGGTTGATGGCAATCTGCATATTCAATAGCTACATACCTTAACCTAGTCTAAAGATGTTCTCGCATTTGAGTGGTTGGTCATTTTAGTGTTGTTGCTATAATCTATTATGTACTATTTAGTTGTGGGGTTTTTGCCCCCTTTTAGGCATTCCTTCTACGCAGCGGTTATGGCACAATTCAAGCCGCTTAGTTAGTTAGTTAGGCAGGTAGACGGTTAATTCTCATGTAGCCTACGCGTCACAGGTAGCCCCGGCCACAAGTATGAAGGCCTATTTATTGGCCTGTATTTGTGGGAGGGATGTCAGTAGCACATTTATACCAGGCAGGTGCCTCCCTTGGGTGTGTCAACAGTGCTGCGTACCCTCCCAACCCACCCTTCTTTTTCATAAACTCCTTGCAGAGCATGCCCCCTTTTAGGCATTCCTTCTACGCAGCGGTTATGGCACAATTCAAGCTGCTTAGTTAGTTAGGCAGGTAGACGGTTACGTGTCATGTAGCCTACGCGTCACAGGTAGCCCCGACCACAAACAGGAGATACAAAAATTGCAGAATAGGACTGGTACTGTGAACAAGTGAGGCATACAGACCGAGAGCTGGGGGGAGCAGGACAACCCTGACGTACGTTTCGCTGAGCTTTCTCTGGGGGCGTATCCATCTAATGTCAACCCACATTTTTATACCCTATTCGATCCAGTATGCCCCTCCTCCTACATTAGTTAGTTATCAAGTATTCACCTGGAGATGATGAAAGTAATCATTCCCGCATGGCGCGGGTGGCGTTCTGTGCAATGGTGCCAAGACATCGCAAGACACCATGAGATTGCCCAGATAGACCAAACCGGTCAAATCCCACGACATTTGCCGTGCCGGCCCATTCCCACCCCAAGAAATTTCGCACATGTGCACAAGGCGGGGAGCAAGAGGACCGCCACTCAGCCACATAACACTGTCAATCCCCACCCCTCGGTCAGAACCAAGCACCATCTTTAAGAAGGGCATATTGCCCATGTAACATTAAATCCAATCCAATATTGATAAATATAATCTCTCACTAATACAATGTGACTTAGCAATGCCCGACATAGCGACATGTTCCAAATAAGGCAACCTAAATCAGAGAGGGAGGAGCAAGCTAAGTTATAGCAGGTCCCACTCCCCTAAAGCTATAGTGCCCACCATCTCGCGATTAGGCAAAATGCCCATATCCAATAAATGGCATAAATTATGTTAAAATACATCACATAACTAGATATATAAAAAAGAATAATAAATGAATTCATACCACATCTATATCACAAGATCCTATGGTTGTATAAATAGAAATATAAGGGTCCACTGGGGGTATCATATAAAATATCAACAATAAATATCTCAGCAGATGTCTCCATCACAACCAGAGACATAAAGTGTAAGCATTATTGACAAGGGGTGCATGACCTGAGGTATGTGTCCTTGATTGTGATACACTTCAGATTTATCCATGAACCTCATATCATGCGGTGAGAAAAAAACCAAGGGTTAAAGTGCAATGTGCCAAGGTACATACAGTTGTGTTCAATATTATTCAACCCCAATGCTGTAAAGGGTTTTAGGAAATTTAGTGTACATTTGTAATTGTGTTCAGAATGAAATCTTACAAGGACTTTTTAAAGAACCAAATGCAACTAAAATGACATCAATTGTTTTTGTAATACAGTATTAAATGTTTTTTTAAATGTGATTTCTTCATTGACACAATTATTCAACCCCTTAAAGACTACAACTTTTAAGAACAGAGGTTCATTCAAGTGTTTTTTCGATCAGGTATTTAAAACACCTGTGGATGTCAAGGAGCAGCAATCAAGCATAATAAGCACCAATTAGGCAGATGTAAAATGACTGTGATACTCAGCTCCTTCTAGACATTTACTGGTGTGTTTACAAACATGGTGAAGTCAAGAGAATGGTCCAGGAAGACAAGAGAAGAGGTCATTTCTCTTCACAGGAAGGGCAATGGCTATAAGAAGATTGCAAAGATGTTAAACATACCAAGAGACACCATAGGAAGCATCATTCGCAAATTCAAGGTAAAGGGCACTGTTGAAACGCTACCTGGTCGTGGCAGAAAGAAGATGCTGACTTTGACTGCTGTGCGCTACCTGAAGCGCAAAGTGGAGAAAAGTCCCCGTGTGACTCCTGAGGAACTGAAAAAAGATTTGTCAGATGCGGGTACTGAAGTTGCGGGTGTCAGATGCGGGTACTGAAGCTCAGACAATAAGGCGCACACTTCGTAATGAAGGCCTCCATGCCAGAACTCCAAGGCGCACCCCCTTGCTGTCTCCAAAGAATAAGAAGAGTCGACTGCAGTATGCCAAAAGTCATGTGGACAAACCACAAAAGTTTTGGGATAGTGTTCTGTGGACTGATGAAACAAAATTAGAACTGTTTGGGCCCATGGATCAACGCTATGTTTGGAGGAGGCCTATGAAGAAAAGAACACCTTGCCTACTGTGAAGCATGGCGGGGGGGGGGGGGGGTCAATCATGCTTTGGGGCTGTTTTGCTTCTACAGGTACAGGGAAGCTTCAGCGTGTGCAAGGTACCATGAATTCTCTTCAGTACCAGGAGATATTAGATGAAAATGTGATGCAGTCCGTCACAAACCTGAGGCTTGGGAGACGTTGGACCTTCAACAGGACAATGATCCCAAGCATACCTCCAATTCCACTAGAGCATGGTTGCAGATTAAAGGCTGGAACATTTTGAAGTGGCCATCGCAGTCACCAGACTTAAATCCGATTGAGAACCTCTGGTGGGACTTAAAGAACGCAGTTGCAGCGCGCAAGCCTAAGAATGTGACAGAACTGGAGGCTTTTGCCCACGAAGAATGGGCGAAGATACCTGTAGATTGCTGCAAGACACTTGTGTCAAGCTATGCTTCACGTTTAAAAGCTGTTATAACTGGAAAAGGATGTTGTACTAAGTACTAAGATTGAATGTCACTTGGGGGTTGAATAAAACTGATAATGATGTGAGCACAGAAAATACATTTGTGGTTATTTCATTATAAATGTTATGTTATATTTGTCTGACTTACAAGTGCCTCTTTGATTTAATTGTAAACAAGATGACTGAAATGATCAAAATCAATGTCAAACTGGCGAAACACTCAATTTCAGTGGGGGTTGAATAATTTTGAACACAACTGTAAGTGATAGTGCCAAAGTGACCATGTGACAAAAATAAATACTGGAATAAAAATGTGCAGCAATAAAAAAATTATTCAATTAGCCCTATAATGGACCATATGGAAAATGCATGGTGCAATGTGTAAGAGGAATAATGCATCCCTTGTCCATCCCTGATGAGCCCCAGATTGACAACCATATAAATAGACTAAGTATAAAAAATTCATAAGAGTACAGGAAGGAGCTACCCATCTCCAGTTTAATAGTTGAACCTATACTGCCATATATGTGCGAAGTCCCACTAGGCCACGCTTGGGGTATTCCTTGCCCCTAGGAGGTTTTACGAAATATGTCCCTCTTATAGAGCAAGTAATCGTGATGCCAGCTGCCGTGAAGCAGCGAGGACATGGAGTCCCCTTTGTAGATAGTATTGGTGGTACCCAGGGTAGGATTGCCAGAGTGGCGCAGGGTTGCCTACAATCTCTGTAGATGTTCTATACACATGTCACGGTGTTCCTACCTGTATACGGTTGGATCCCAGACATGGTGTGGTCCAAAGCAGTGCAAAAAGAGTAGTTGAACTTGGATGATGAATAGGTAGAATAATTGGAGTCCAGACTTTGTAGTAACGTTGAACACAGCTTTACTTGGCATAAACGGTAATCCAAACAGTTTCCAAAATGTATCTAGGTCATCAGTATGTATTGGCATAATCTTACAGGCAATTACTTCTCTGCAACAATCTCAGCTCTGCTTTGCGGTAGCTCTCTCTCAGCTCTGCTATGTTTGGCTGTGTAAATAGAAAACTCTTCCTCTTCTGCTGGAACTTAGCTGTCTGTAGTCTGTCTCTTACTTATAATCCTAGGAACACTTGTCCTTGTTCAAGCTCTGTTAGCTTGGGAGGCAATGCAAGCCCAGGAGGGTTCATGCAACTGTGCTCGGTGCTCTGCTGGCCTACTTACAAACTCTCCCTACGGAGGGTAGACTAGACACTGACTTAATGACTAACTAAACTCCTCCCTCTCTACAGAGGGCTGGGAGGAACTAGAAGGTTACTTTCCAGAGATCCTATCTCTGCCAATGTTGCCGACATCTGCTGGTGGACCAGGCAATTGCATGAACATAACCAGTGACATGAATAATTATGCACATTATTATAAGATGACAAGAAGTACATTATATAATACATACTAGCACATAGGAAATGGTAGCAAGGTACCAAAAATAAGTGGTAATGGCACTCCGGGACATTACATATACACATCCTACGCCAATATTCTTCACGGAATGACTATAAGTAAATACCCTAATGTCATAATGACAAGAATGAAAAAATGCCCCTCGATTTTCATATTCAATCATCACCCTTGAATGTCATGGCTCATAATAAAATGAGCCTGGCAATAAGGTAAGTCCAAAGATAGGAATAATCGAAGTCTTGTTAATGTTTTGGTCTTTTGAAGATCACTATTCATTGCCTTCATCCCGCAGATTGTCATCATTGTTAGGGACGGGGATCAGTGTTTCTAATGAGATAAAAGAGATGGGTAAATCAGACATAGTATATTCAGTTAAAACCTAATGGAACCAATTAAAATATAATCAGTTAAAATTAAGAGCAGTCCCGGTCAGAGGATCAAAACTCAGGGAGCTACAAGAAGGGGGCAAAGCTGTTACCTTCATTGAGTCCAACAGGTGTGGTGGTGTCTAGCATGAATATTAATTTTGTTTCTTTTTGACAGAGATGTTTTTCCAATTACCACCTCTAGGGAGAATAATCGCACGATCAATGCCCCTGAATCAAAGGAGAGGACTATCAGAATTGTGTTTCTCTTTAAAATGTCTTGGAATAGTTTGTAAATTTTCTACATCATCTAAATCTTTGACAACTTGTATTGCCAGTATATGTTCCCTGGTTTGCCTTTTGCATTAGGGCGATGTCATCCCTACGTATATCATACAACATGGGCATGTAGCCCAGTAGATAACTCCAATGGTTGTACACGTTATTGAGTGTGTTATTTTGTACTGTTTTTTGCATGAGGAATCCCAGAAATATTCAGCCCTATCCATATTGATACATGCAACACATTTGCCGCATTCTTTATTTCCCCAGAGAGGGCCTTTTGTCCCAAAGATCCCAGGTTTCTTGATGACATAGTGACTTTTAAATAAGTGATCTCTCAAGTTTTTAGCTCTCAGATATGTGATAGATAGATATGATGGGATTATTTTGCCCAGTTGTGGATCAATCCTCAATATTTCCCAGTATTTACCTAATGCTTCACGAACCTCTCTCCATCGAGTATTAAACCCAGTGATAAACTGTAACTCTTAATTCTCATTTTTTTTCTTCATTTTTGTGGAGTAAATCAGGTCTTCTAGATCTCCTAGCTCTCTGATATCCTGATTCTATCGACCATGTATTGTAGCCCCTCTCATACAATCTCAGACGAAGCACCTTAGAATGAAATTCAAAGGCCTGCTCAGTTGAACAGATTCTCCTCACTCGCAACTGGTATGCTATTAATAAGTTTACCTGGGTGGGCTGACTTCGCATGTAATAAGGCATTCACTGAAGTATACTTTCTATAAAGATCTGTCATGATCCGACCCTCATCATCAGTTTGAAAGCGCACATCCAGGAAATCCAAACCGGTCCAGCCAGTCTTAAACATGAGCTTGATGTTCATGTAATTTCTATTGAGTTGTTGTATGAAAGACCCAATTCTTCTTCTGTTCCCTGCCAAATGATCAGAAGATCATCAATATAACGTCCCCAGTACTGTACTCTGTTGGCCATCGGCAGGGGGTCCATCTAGAGGATCTCCCTCCCCCACAGCCCCAGGAATACATTTGTATATGACAGCGCACAAGATGCCCCCATTGCGGTTCCCTGGAGCTTTAGGAAAAAAGATCCCCCAAACAGAAAGAAGTTATGGGTCAGTACGAACTCAAGTAAAGACATAACAAGCTTACATTTCCTGTTGTCCATATTGGTGGGCTGTAAGAAGAAATCCGCAGCCTTCAGGCCATTCTTGTGTCTAATTGAGGTGTTCAATGATTCTACATCACATGTCGTGATGATCATATCAGGTTCAAGTTGGATCTCCTCTACTTTTTTCAGAATATCCGTAGTGTACATATAAGGTTCAGACCGCGCGTGTATAAGTAGGTGATATAAAACAGTTTTTTTCTCCCTTCAGAAAAGTTTCGAGGTCTGCAGATGTCCTATTAGTGGATATCCTGCAAATTGGTGGAAGAATGCAATAGTGTAAATCCGTATGATTATGCCGCCCCATAGTGCACAGATTGTACTTACACGGCACTTTACTGACAAGAGGCGTATCAGAGGAGTCCTCCGCAGTTTGTTGGACTCCTCGTGGCGTAGGTCCACGTTCACACGCCGGCACACAGGGCTCAACGGCGGACTTAACTGCAACCAACACCCGGTGGGTCTGCTAGTGTTCCCAACTTCTTTTCATTCAAATAATTGAAACATGCACTTTAAAATCTCAATGTAAAATCACAGTGTCTTTTTCCTTTGCACGACCCAGGTTTCGATTTTTGAGCTTCGTCAGGGGCACCTTATATGTACATTTTCTTGAAAGTGTGATTGAGTATTTTTTCCTTTCCAGAATATCCGTAGTGTCTTTAAAATATGATGGAAGACTAAAGGGTGCAAGAAAGACTCAACATATTTGCAAAACGGATCATTCAGGCTATTGATGCCTGATACTATCGGTCTCCCTCGGGGCTGTTCAATATTTTTGTGTACCTTTGGGAGAAAGTACAGGGTAGGAATTACTGGGTTTTCCAACATCAAATATGAATATTGTTTATTGGAAATTATCCCTTCATCCACACCCTGGCAGAATCTCTTAGGATATCTCCTTGATCCTAAAGTAGAGGTGTTTCCCTCTTTGTTAACCGAGGCTGTAGATGAGATAGATGGTGATCGTGATATACTACCTTGTTCATTGTTTTTCCAATGGTAGACTCTATTATTTTTCACATCCAAAAGATCCCGTCGAAATTATTTTTCTCTTTAGTGGATTTGATCTGCTTTTCCCAATTTAAAAATGTTTCCTCCATCTCTTTGTTGAAGACATCCAGTTCAGAAGAGGTGAGTTTTTGAGTCAGCTGGTCTTCAATATGGATATTGGAATAGATAATCATGTTAGACACCACCACACCTCTTGAACTCAATGAAGGTAACAGCTTTGCCCCTTTCTTGTAGCTCCCTGAGTTTTGCTCCTCTGACCGGGACTGTTCTTAATTTTAACTGATTATATTTTAATTGGTTCCATTAGGTTTTAACAGAATATACTATGTCCGTCTGATTTACCCATCTCTTTTATCTCTTTAGAGACCCTAATCTCCCTCTGTAACAATGATGACAATCTGCGGGATGAAGGCGAGGAATAGTGATCTACAAAAGACCAAAACATTAACAAGACTTTGATTATTCTGATCTTTGGACTTACCTTATTGCCAGGCTCATTTTATTATGAGCCATGACATTCAAGGGTGATGATTAGGGATGAGCTAATCCGGTGAAGTTTGGGTTAGCCGAGTTCGGCCGAACTTCAGGTCAAAATTCGGGTTCGGGATCCAAACTTGACCCGAACACCGAACCCGAATTAAAGTCAATGGGGACCTGCACATAACTTTATTATTTTCCATTATAACATGGTTATAAAGGAAAATAATAGCAATCTTAAGATAAAATGCTAAATAAATTGGCCATTGAGAGGTTAAAAATAATAAAAAAAACACACCTCATCCACTTGATTGCGCAGCCGGTATCCTCTTCTTTCTTCAGGACCTGCAAAAGGACCTGCCATTACGTCACCGCGCTCACCATGTGGTGAGCGTGGTGACGTCATCGCAGGTCCTGCTGAAAGAAGATAGAAGGATCTTCTATCTTCTATCAAACCCGAACTTCAGTGAAAAAGTCCGGGCACCCGAACTCACAAAGTTCGGTACGAACCCGAACCTTGCAGTTCGGGTTCGCTCAACCCTTGTGATGATTGATTATGAAAATCGAGGGGCATTTTTTCATTCTTGTTATTATGGTCTTGTTATTAGGGTATTTACTTATGGTCATTCTGTGAAGAATATTGGCGTAGGATGTGCATATATTTCAGTAAAGGTTCAACTACTAATCTGGAGATGGGTAGCTCCCTCCTCTACTGTTATGAATTTTTAATACTTAGTCTATTTATATGGTTGTCAATCTGGGGCTCATCAGCGATTGACAAGGGATGCATTATTCCTCTTACATATTGCATCATGCATTTTCAATATGGTACATTATAGGGCTAATTGAATGATTTTTTATTGTTGGACGTTTTAATTTCAATATTTATTTTTTGTCACTTGGTCACTTTGGCACTATCACTTATGTACCTTGGCACATTTCACTTTAACCCTTGGTTTTTTCTCACCGCATGATATGAGGTTCATGGATAAATCTGAAGTGTATCACAATCAAGGACACATACCTCAGGTTATGCACCCCTTGTCAATAATGCTTACACTTTATGTCTCTGGTTGTGATGGAGACATCTGCTGAGATATTTATTGTTATTCGGAACATGCCGCTATGTCATATTGCTATGTCATATTGTATTAGTGAGATATTATATTTATCAATATTGATTTTCTTATTTAATGTGACATGGGCAATATGCCCTTCTTAACGATGGCGCTTGGTTCTGGCCAAGGGGCGGGAATTGCCGATTTTATGTGGCTGAGCGGCATTTCCCTTGCTCCCCACCTTGTGCGCATGTGTGAAATCTCTGGGGGCGGGAATAGGCCGACAGGGCAAATGTCGCGGGATTTGACCAGTTTGGTCTATCTGGGCGATCTCATGGTGTCTCGCGATGTCTTGGCGGCATTGCACAGCATGCCACCTGCGCCATGCGGGAATTATTGCTTCCATCATCTCTAGGTGAATACTTGATAACTAACTGATGTAGGAGGAGGGGGATACTGGATTGAATATACAAGTATGGGTTGACATTAGATGGATACGCCCCCAGAGGAATCGCGGTGAAACGTACGTCGGGGTTCTCCTGCTCCCCCCAGCTCTCTGTCTGTATGCCTCACTTGTTCACAGTGCCAGTTTTTTTCTGAATTTTTTTTATCTCCTGTATATTGTGCATATTTATTGGTCCTCACTAAGGAGACAATTTAGTCACCCCCTCTTTGGACTTTAAATAGAGATAGTTTGGCCTAGTTGTCCTTTATAATGTTATATACTATGTCTTGCTAACAAAATGGACAATAGAGCCATAAGTATTTTATTGTGACTGGCAGGGCACTGTTAGAGTTATTTTCATATTACATCTACATTAGAGACTTGATATCTTATTCCATCGGTGATACTTTTATAAAGTGAAGAAAAAGGGGGTCAGTCAGCACATCCCTATGGAGGTGCACGCTGCCATGGCTTGAAACCTACAGGAAAAAAGGGGGTTATGCAGCAGCACTCTGCAAACACAAAAAATGTACAACAATGCCATAGAAAACAATCTGGTGCTAATGCTACCTTAGTTTTGCAAATGAGATGCTTGGCAAATTATTTTGTACAAAATTATTTGAGCCCCTTTGCAAACGTCACGGAAATCTCAATTAGACGGGTTCCTAACACTAAATCCTTCCTGTTATGCGACATAACGGCCACATAAAATCCAGGGTCTGCAGGTTCCACATGCATTCTGGGTCAACTCTGCTTTTTACTATTTTTGGTGGCATAACAGTCTCCATTGAATCCAGGGATGCAGGTACCAGCATGCATGCTGAGCCCACTCTATGCTCTTCATGGTGCAAAAATGGCTACTAATAGATACAAATGAGAGCAGGCTACAGCTTTATACTTGCTCTCATTTACTCTCATTTGTGACGTTTGGCAGACGGACTCAAATAATTTTGTACAAAATAATTTGCCAAGCATCTCATTTGCAAAACTAAAGTAGCATTAGCACCAGAATGTTTTTTATGGCATTGTTGTACATTATTTCTGTTTGCAGAGTGCTGCTGCATCACCCCCTTTTTTTCCTGTACTTTTATAAAGTGAGACATACTTGGGGACCCAGTAACTGGGGGTTTTCACCTTCTCAGCAATTATCTGCAGTGATTTTATAATCCTTGTCATTTATGTGTATGTCTTTCATGTGGCATAATAAAGATGTTTTCGTACCACATGTGTGTTTGTAATTTTGTTCTATTAATCTAAGTATGCACCCACAACAAGATATAAGGTCATCCACAATCTGTCTCCTCATATTTCTGACCTACAGAACTTTCCTGATATTTCCCCACGAGTCATTTCCCATCCTCATCTTCTGTGTTCTCTCGTCTGTTCCTCTAGTCTGGAACTTACTACCCCAGCACGTGAGACTCTTCCCAACATCCAAACCTTCAAAAGCAACTTACCGCCTCCCCCCATCCCTCTTCTGAAAAGCCTACCACCTACTGTACAATGAGCATGCTGCCACCACACAGCTAGATGAGCAACTTTAACTCTTACCTACTGTCTCCATCTCCTTCCCTTGTAGATTGTTAGCTCTCACAGGCAGGGTCCTCTCCCCCTCTTTCCGGGTCGGTTAATAAGTTCTTGATTATTGTACTTGTATGCTTTTATATTATGTATCTATATCCCCCTTTTAGATGTATGGCACCTTGGAATCAATAGCATTTTCAAATAAATAATAACCACACATTTGTCAGATAGGTAGCAGAATAGATACACACAGCAGAGAGCTTTAATTTCAAACATAAAAAAAAAGAAAGTAAAAGTGGTACATAATATCCCTCAGAAACAAAAGGAAAATCACAAAGGAAACTTCAGAACATGAAGATCAAAAATATCCTTTAAAGTGAAGGCAAACTAATAGGCAGAATGAATCCTTACTTCCTTGACTCATTGCTGGAAGACTACAGTACGTGTACTTTTGCAACCAATTTGATACATTATAGATTTTTTTTTGAAGACACATTGCAAATGGTTGTGGTAAAAAATAGTCTATTATTTTGTGCGTTTTTTTAGCAGCAGCAGCAGGGTGCCTGTGCTCTCCCAGAGTGATGCCCTCATTGCACAAAATACCTCATTTGCATATTAAGAAAAAGTATCATAACTTGGGAATGGAGCATCAGATCAACAAAAAACAAATGAACAGTATTTTAATCAGGTAAACGATGGCTATATATCTATGCAAACAGGTTGATAGGGAGGTCACTGGGGACATTCTCCCCTTAAAACTGACGTGAAACACCAGTCTTGATTAATCGGTCACATTGTATGAATTTTGGGCTTATTACTTGTAATAAAATGTTATTACTATACCTCCTATTAACCAAATGGATAATCTGAGGTAGACTTTATCAACTCCTTACACCGTGGTTTAGGCTTTAAAATGCCACAAAACCGTTTTTTGCAACTTATATGGCATTTAAGTGCTATATAATGACAAAATGTATCTGAAACTGGCATTTTTACGCCACACTCACCAGTTTCCCTAAATTGGACATGGCAAGGTTGTTATCCCAGTGAGGCCATTGGCCCTTGCACATTTACCATAGTTTATGGCAGAAACTGGCATAAATGATGACTATAATCTACGTATGTTTTTGCCCAGAAAAGAAATTTATAGGTTCCTTTTCTTTCCAGGAAAATATCTGATATGTAATATCTTGTCCATACTCTGGTCTACTTACTGAAGTCCAAAACGATGCTGGTAAGTCAACTACTGTCTCATTAAAGTACCTGTGTTATATAGGTAACAGATAGCACATAAAGCCTGGAGTTTTTGGAACCTACTTTCACATGACTCATTTTAGATTAATTTTCATTCCAAAGTGACTTTCATTCTTATGAACTCTAGGTATCTAACGATCAAGCTCAGATGAGCTTCTTTGTCAGCATTGGTACAGTGATTTAATTTAAAGATTTCAGCTTTCATGGCCCTATACAATATTTTGGCTTTTTCAAAGGTAAGGTGGAGTTGTGCAGGAGAAGATTCATTAGTACTATCAATAAGTCATTACTCATAGATAGAGATGAGTGACTTAAAGCTGACGAAGTGGATCCAAATTTTAGGAAAAATGCGATTCGCACAGAATGCGAATTTCATCGCGATTCGTGGTAACTACACTGGCTGCTACATGTGTGAGGACATGGTGTAAGGAACTCTGAGAAGGTGGGATCACCCATAATGCCATGCATGCAGCTAATCAGCAGCCAGCCAGCCCTGTGATGTCACAGCCCTATGAATAAGGCGGCCATCTTAGATTCGGCCATTCACCAACGTGCTTAGTGCAGGGAGAGACGTGTCTGCAGGTGCTAGGGACAGTGATGGTAAAGGCTTGATTGTGGTGAACAAAAATGATTTACAAGGCCAGGGAAAGATTACTCAAGGTATAGGAAAAGGATAGGGAGGAATCAATAAATTAGCATTTGTGTTAAACAGGGTTCAGTCAGGGAGGTGACAGCATAGGTAATAGGAACAATCTGTTCTAAAACCCTTTTTTCCGTGTATTAGTGGAAAAAGAAAAAATATATTTGCCACTCAGTGGTGCAGTGATATATTTGGAAGCCATGTATGCCATGTATTAGTGGCGAAATAAAAATATATTCGCCGTCCAGTGTTGCATATATCTGTTAAAAAGCCTGTTGTGTAAAAGTAGAACAAAATTTGGGACTAATTGATGTTCTGCGGTGCAGTGATGTATTCTGAAGCCCTGTTTGCAGTGTATTAGTGGCGAAATAAAAATATATTCGCCATCCAGTGTTTTACTTCTCTGTTAAAAAGCCTGTTGTGTAAAATTAGAACAAAATTTTGGCCTAATTGATGTTCTGCAGTGCAGTGATAAATACTGCAGTGGTGAAATTAAAATCTATTTGCCGTCCAGCATTGTACTTCTCTGTTGAAAAGCCTGTAGTGTGAAAGTAAAAAAAAATTTGGCCGTAATTGACGTTCCGCAGTGCAGTGATATATTCTGAAGCTCTGTTTGCAGTTTATTAGTGGCGAAATAAAAATATATTCGCCGTCCAGCGTTGTACTTCTCTGTTGAAAAGCCTGTTGTGTAAAAATAGAAAAAAATGTGGGCCTAATTGACGTTCTGCGGTGCAGTGATATATTGTGAAGCCCAGTTTGCCGTGTATTAGTGGCAGAATAAAAATATATTCGCCGTCCAGTTTTGCTTATATATTGAAAAGCATGTTCCATAAAAGTAAAAAAAAAAATTGGGCCTAACTGACGTTCTGCGGTGATATATTCTGAAGCCCTGTTTGCGGTGCATTAGTGTGGAAATAAAAATATATTCACCGTCAAGCATTGTACTTTTCTGTTGAAAGCCCTGTTGTGTAAAATTAGAACAAAATTTGGGCCTTATTGACGTTCTGCAGTGTAGTGATGTATTCTGAAGCCCTTTTTGCAGTGTATTAGTGGCAAAATAAAAATATATTTGCCGTCCAGCATTGTACTTCTCTGTTGAAAAGCCTGTTGTGTAAAATTGCAACAAAATTTGGGACTAATTGATCTTTTGATGTTGTACTTCTCTGTTGAAAAGCCTGTTGTGTAAAATTAGAACAAAATTTAGGCCTAATTGACGTTCTGCGGTGCAGTAATATATTCTAAAGCCCTGTTTGCCCTTTATTAGTAGCAAAATAAAAATATATTCGCCGTCCACTGTTGCATATATCTGTTAAAGCCTGTTGTGTAAAAGTAGAACAAAATTTTGGCCAAAATGACGTTCTGCGGTGCAGTGATATATTCTGAAGCTCTGTTTGCCGTGTATTAGTAGCGAAATAAAAAATATTTCATCTAACATTGGGTTATTTTATCTAACACTATGTCACACAGAGAAGTGCCAGGCCATGCACAGGGGATTGGCAGAGGCGTAAATGTTTCTGGCGCAGGCAGAGGTTGCAGCAGAGTAAGGGGACGTGGCAGCAGGAATCACAGCAAGAGGCCTGAGCTCCCGGCGCCATCTAGCGGCCGTGTCTTGACTAGCAACCCAGCAGTTCTTGAATGATTGACTCAGTCATCCACTTCATCCCAAGTGACATCAGACACCCCCAGCCAAGAGTCGGTGACTTCCTTGGACACGACGCTTAGTTGGCATGCCTTCACCTGTCCTCAACCTGCCTCTGTCCTTTTCTGTTCCCTCAACCAGAAAAGTATTATATGCTGTGGGCTCAGCTCCACTTTTCAGCGAGGACAAGCTAGTAGCTGCTAGTCAGCAGCTACTGCCCAGCCAAGATCTGGAGAAGACATCCGCCGCTTCCTCCACTAGGTGGGCAAGTACTGATGAGGAGAGTAACGTGGGAGCTGGTGTTGTGAGCAGTTGTGCTCCTGACCCAGAGACGGTTGAGGAGGACATCAGTGACACACAGACAGTACTCGATGATGACAATGTAGCTGATCGCACTTGGGAGTCAGGTGATGAAGGGGCTTCATCATCATCGGGAGAAGAGGGTGGCAGCTTGCCTGTGAGCCAGCGGCTGAGCCAGCAAGTCGCTAGCATGGCTAGGAGTCAGCAGGGTGGCAGCAATGGGAGGCCGGGAGTAGACCGGGGTAGACCACCCACTTTGCCTGGGAAGTAGCGGTGCACAAGTTCACGAAGGCAGAGGCGATAGCAGTCAGTCTGTGCTGAGTGTTGGGGGTAAAATAACCAGAGGAGCCAGAGCCGCCAGAGGAGGTGAACATGGCCATATGTAGAATATGTGGGCAAAAGGTAAAGCATAGCTGCGCTGGGTCACCCAGTGGCATGCACCCGGTTTCAGGCAGTTAAGGCGCCACCACCTCAGACGAAGGGAGCTATCTGTATATAAACGAAGGAAAAAGAGGCAGCTTCACTCCCATACCATCCCCCTCTGGGAGCACGGACAAGACTCCTTGGGTGAGTCGAGATATATCCAAAATAAAGATGAGAACGTCCAGCTCACCAGTCAGGCGTGATACTTTATTGTAGATAGGATAAAAACTTCCATAACACCAGGACACCAGTACAATGTTACGCGTTTCAGACCTTTACAAATCCAGGTCCTTCATCATGACATATGTGCAAAAATACAAAAAGCAAGCTTAAAAAGCTAGTGTTCAGCTGAAAAACTGATTGCTCAGGTCACATGACCTCACATCTGATCGCAATCAGTGACAGACTCACCAGCTATATACTTCATTACAAATAAAATATATAAATTTCTGATTGAAAAACAAAAGAAAAGAAAAAGAAAAAGTCACAAAAAGGCATATGACATCCAATTAATATTGCAGTATTAAATCGTATTTTTATTCAAACCAAGTGGTATTCTGGTTTTCAATTTGAACATCCAAAAGATTCACGATTAAGGAGTTTTCTTTGATATCACCCCTCTCAAAGGATTGAACACCCTTTCTATACCTTGCACTTTTAATTTAGTAATTTCACCGCCATGTATCAGCGCAAAGTGTGTACTGGCCGCTGACACATTGCGGGTGCGGTAATGTGGGATGTCAGAAATATGCTTGCGTATACGCACCTTGAGAGGGTTAGTGGTGTGGCCCACATATTGTAATCTGCAATCCTCACAAGTGATTACATATATCACATTGCGAGTGTTGCAATTTATGTAGCTTTTAACATTATAGATATTGTTATCTGAACATGAGACAAAATCTCTGCTGACTTTTAAATGATCACAGCATATACATTTTTTATGGCCACATTTGAAGCAGCCTTTAGTGTGGAGCCAAGGCAAAGTTACATTTTTACTTTCTTGATATAAGCTGGGACTGACAATATTCCCTATTGAGGGAGCCCTTCTAGCAGCACATCTAATCCCACTCCCTAAAATGTCGGACCACACATCTTCAAAATTCAACACAGATAGATGTTTGCGGACAATGTTGCAAATCTCCTGATACTCACTACTATACTGAGTTACAAAAGTGACATTCGAAACTCCACTATTTTGGGATTTGGTGCGGCCACTTTTGTTATCTCTCTTGAAGATAATTGTATTGCGATCCATTTTCTGAACTCGATTTTTACAACTTTGCACATAGCCTCTGGGATATGCTCTAGCAGATAACCTCTCTATAACCTGCTCGCTCTCCCACTCAAAAGACGCTTGGTCTGAACAACTGCGTTTAACACGCAAAAGTTCACCCCTAGGAATATTATCAATTATATGTTTGGGGTGACAAGATGTAGCATGCAATATTGTGTTGCCAGCCAATTCCTTTCTATACAGGGTAGTATCCACCCGTGCAAGTGAAACACTGCCACTGAGTTTTAAATCCAAAAGGAAGTCTGAAACTGGTCATAGTGCAATGTAAATGAAATCGATGGCAAACATGAATTCAGGTAGTCGCCAAACAGTGGTATGGCCTCCACATCGCCCGACCAAACAAACAGCAGATCGTCGATGTAACGACCATACCACTGCAGGCGACTCACCAAATGGGAGGGTGTCGATGAGGAGAAAGGTCCTCTCCCACCATGCCATAAAAATATTAGCGATGGAGGGGAGAACCTGGCCCCCATCGACACCCCCGATGTCTGTAAATAATACATATTATCAAACATAAAAAATTATGCTTCAAAAGAAAAGCAATGGTCATTTCCAAAAATTCCTTCAATCCATCCGAATAATTACTATATGTTTGAAGGAACCATCTCAAGGCAGTCAGCGCAAGGTCATGCGGTATGTTGGTATAGAGAGATACCACATCAGCTGTAATCCATACATAATTTTCTCTCCACACCAATGAATCCATGGATTTTAGTACTGTAGTACTGTCCCTAATGTAGCCTGGTATAAGGGAACTAACGGCTGTAAGAGTGAATCCGCCCACTCAGACAGACGTTCCGAGTAACCCCAATACCGGCTACAATAGGTCGTAGTGGCGGTGGAAAAACATCCTTGTGAACCTTAGGTAAGGCATGAAAAATCGCCACCATCGGATGTACAACATATATGTAATCTCTCTCACGCTGCGTTAAATAGCCATGTTCAAGACCCACATTCAAAAGGTCTTCGATCTTCTTTTGAAAAAGGGGAGAGGGTTGCCATCCAGGACCTTATACACCATCTTATCATTTAACATTTTAAGAACCTGAAGTTTATATATCCCTTTATCCAGGATAACAACCGCTCCCCCTTGTCTGCTTGTTTTACGATAATATCATCCCTATCTTTCAGAGATTGCAAAGCTATTAACTCCTTATGAGTCAGATTAGGGCGTATTGAATTCCCCATATCCGATTCTAGGTTAGTTTTCACAGAGTCTGACAGTTTGCATAAATCAGACTCAACTAGCTCTTGGAATCTATCTAAGGCAGGTGAGCGAGATTGTAATGGATAAAAATCTTTATTCAAAGGTTTGAATGTGCAGGATCGATTTACCTGTCCCCCATCAAAATCAGAATCAAACATATCCTGAAGTGAAGTAATACTGGTTAACTCCTGAAATGTGTTCAGGGTCTGGCTTTCAGGATGGGAAGGCAAAACGTCCTGCACACTCTCATCACATTTCATTATACTCTTCAGACTGACACCATCACTAACATCATTTGCAAAGTGTTTTTTCAAGGTAAGTGTACGTGCCAGCCTATTCACATCAAGTATAGTTTTATACAAATTAAAATGATATGTGGGGCAAAATGTTAAGCCCCTTTTCAAAACATTAATCTGATCTATAGTGAGAATAGACGCTGACATATTCACCACCTGAATGTCATTCACTTTTTCTTGTGACGTGTGGGATACCGTTGTGTTTTTTCTTTTGTGTTTTCTGCCGGATCTTCGTTTTTTGTATTTTTTGTTTTATTCTTGGCACCACTATTGGAATAAGCAGCAGCACCCGGCTCTTGTCTCATGAAGTGTTGATTTTCTGATTCCGAGGAGTCCAGATCCGTGGAACTAAATGAAACTCTCCGTTGGTATTTCTTTTTCCTATGGGATTTCCGCAAGATCGATCTTGGAGTAAGGGCCCTCTCCTCTGCCCATGTATAGACCAGATCATTTTTGTAGTCCAATAAGTCCCGATTATATTTGATCTGTTTGAATTCAATGAGTGAGTTTTCCAGTTTCGTCATATTATCTCTTAACCTTGTATCAGATTCAGCAAAGGTAGGGTTAACAGTGAAGATTTTCAGCGAGTCTTGTATTACTTTTATTTCACTCCGTAAATCTTTCAGTAGTAGATGTTCCTGCTTGACAATCAACTGCATTAATTTAAATGAACAATCAGAAAGAATGTCCTGCCATGCTTTGGTGAAGGACTCAGAGTACACCGTGGTTGGTTTCTTTTTAATTCTTAATCCTCTCGGGATCATATTTTTCTCCATGTATTTCTCCAACGATGTAAGGTCCCACCATGTGCGCAACTCTTTAGTTAATAATTTCTCAAGTGAAGACATCATGCTTTGTATATTCAACGTGTCCTGGATATTCACATCCTTATTTACAAAAATCGCATTCATCTTTAAAAGGCGATCATCATCCTCCTCCACTGAACGTAGAGATGCATGCATTGTATGGATGGATGTGTTGGAGTTCATATTCAATATGTTATCCATAGAAAGCATATATTACTGACTATACCTTCTGTCGGGAGGTGCACGCCAGCCAAAGAAAAGTTCTGTATATAAACGAAGGAAAAAGAGGCAGCTTCACTCCCATACCATCCTCCTCTGGGAGCACGGACAAGACTCCTTGGGTGAGTCGAGATATATCCAAAATAAAGATGAGAACGTCCAGCTCACCAGTCAGGCGTGATACTTTATTGTAGATAGGATAAAAACTTCCATAACACCAGGACACCAGTACAATGTTACTGCGTTTCAGACCTTTACAAATCCAGGTCCTTCATCATGACATATGTGCAAAAATACAAAAAACAAGCTTAAAAAGCTAG
Organism: Bufotes viridis; assembly: GCA_033119425.1. Taxonomy (NCBI): domain Eukaryota; kingdom Metazoa; phylum Chordata; class Amphibia; order Anura; family Bufonidae; genus Bufotes; species Bufotes viridis. The sequence continues at coordinate 130,799,192 of CM065589.1, read as the reverse complement.
TGTTCAGCTGAAAAACTGATTGCTCAGGTCACATGACCTCACATCTGATCGCAATCAGTGACAGACTCACCAGCTATATACTTCATTACAAATAAAATATATAAATTTCTGATTGAAAACAAAAGAAAAGAAAAAAGAAAAAGTCACAAAAAAGGCATATGACATCCAATTAATATTGCAGTATTAAATCGTATTTTTTATTCAAACCAAGTGGTATTCTGGTTTTCAATTTGAACATCCAAAAAGATTCACGATTAAGGAGTTTTCTTTGATATCACCCCTCTCAAAGGATTAAACACCCTTTCTATACCTTGCACTTTTAATTTAGTAATTTCACCGCCATGTATCAGCGCAAAGTGTGTACTGGCCGCTGACACATTGCGGGTGCGGTAATGTGGGATGTCAGAAATATGCTTGCGTATACGCACCTTGAGAGGTTAGTGGTGTGGCCCACATATTGTAATCTGCAATCCTCACAAGTGATTACATATATCACATTGCGAGTGTTGCAATTTATGTAGCTTTTAACATTATAGATATTGTTATCTGAACATGAGATCAAAATCTCTGCTGACTTTTAAATGATCACAGCATATACATTTTTATGGCCACATTTGAAGCAGCCTTTAGTGTGGAGCCAAGGCAAAGTTGCATTTTACTTTCTTGATATGAAGCTGGGACTGACAATATTCCTATTGAGGAGCCCTTCTAGCAGCACATCTAATCCCACTCCCTAAAATGTCGGACCACACATCTTCAAAATTCAACACAGATAAATGTTTTGCGGACAATGTTGCAAATCTCCTGATACTCACTACTATACTGAGTTACAAAGGTGACATTCGAAACTCCACTATTTTGGGATTTGGTGCGGCCACTTTGTTATCTCTCTTGAAGATAATTGTATTGCGATCCATTTTCTGAACTCGACTGGATCGCAATACAATTATCTTCAAGAGAGATAACAAAAGTGGCCGCACCAAATCCCAAAATAGTGGAGTTTCGAATGTCACTTTTGTAACTCAGTATAGTAGTGAGTATCAGGAGATTTGCAACATTGTCCGCAAACATCTATCTGTGTTGAATTTTGAAGATGTGTGGTCCGACATTTTAGGGAGTGGGATTAGATGTGCTGCTAGAAGGGCTCCCTCAATAGGGAATATTGTCAGTCCCAGCTTATATCAAGAAAGTAAAAATGTAACTTTGCCTTGGCCCCACACTAAAGGCTGCTTCAAATGTGGCCATAAAAATGTATATGCTGTGATCATTTAAAAGTCAGCAGAGATTTTGTCTCATGTTCAGATAACAATATCTATAATGTTAAAAGCTACATAAATTGCAACACTCGCAATGTGATATATGTAATCACTTGTGAGGATTGCAGATTACAATATGTGGGCCACACCACTAACCCTCTCAAGGTGCGTATACGCAAGCATATTTCTGACATCCCACATTACCGCACCCGCAATGTGTCAGCGGCCAGTACACACTTTGCGCTGATACATGGCGGTGAAATTACTAAATTAAAAGTGCAAGGTATAGAAAGGGTGTTCAATCCTTTGAGAGGGGTGATATCAAAAGAAAACTCCTTAATCGTGAATCTTTTTGGATGTTCAAATTGAAAACCAGAATACCACTTGGTTTGAATAAAAATACGATTTAATACTGCAATATTAATTGGATGTCATATGCCTTTTTGTGACTTTTCTTTTTCTTTTCTTTTGTTTTTCAATCAGAAATTTATATATTTTATTTGTAATGAAGTATATAGCTGGTGAGTCTGTCACTGATTGCGATCAGATGTGAGGTCATGTGACCTGAGCAATCAGTTTTTCAGCTGAACACTAGCTTTTTAAGCTTGCTTTTTGTATTTTTGCACATATGTCATGATGAAGGACCTGGATTTGTAAAGGTCTGAAACGCGTAACATTGTACTGGTGTCCTGGTGTTATGGAAGTTTTTATCCTATCTACAATAAAGTATCACGCCTGACTGGTGAGCTGGACGTTCTCATCTTTATTTTGGATATATCTCGACTCACCCAAGGAGTCTTGTCCGTGCTCCCAGAGGGGGATGGTATGGGAGTGAAGCTGCCTCTTTTTCCTTCGTTTATATACAGAACTTTTCTTTGGCTGGCGTGCACCTCCCGACAGAAGGTATAGTCAGTAATATATGCTTTCTATGGATAACATATTGAATATGAACTCCAACACATCCATCCATACAATGCATGCATCTCTACGTTCAGTGGAGGAGGATGATGATCGCCTTTTAAAGATGAATGCGATTTTTGTAAATAAGGATGTGAATATCCAGGACACGTTGAATATACAAAGCATGATGTCTTCACTTGAGAAATTATTAACTAAAGAGTTGCGCACATGGTGGGACCTTACATCGTTGGAGAAATACATGGAGAAAAATATGATCCCGAGAGGATTAAGAATTAAAAAGAAACCAACCACGGTGTACTCTGAGTCCTTCACCAAAGCATGGCAGGACATTCTTTCTGATTGTTCATTTAAATTAATGCAGTTGATTGTCAAGCAGGAACATCTACTACTGAAAGATTTACGGAGTGAAATAAAAGTAATACAAGACTCGCTGAAAATCTTCACTGTTAACCCTACCTTTGCTGAATCTGATGCAAGGTTAAGAGATAATATGACGAAACTGGAAAACTCACTCATTGAATTCAAACAGATCAAATATAATCGGGACTTATTGGACTACAAAAATGATCTGGTCTATACATGGGCAGAGGAGAGGGCCCTTACTCCAAGATCGATCTTGCGGAAATCCCATAGGAAAAGAAATACCAACGGAGAGTTTCATTTAGTTCCACGGATCTGGACTCCTCGGAATCAGAAAATCAACACTTCATGAGACAAGAGCCGGGTGCTGCTGCTTATTCCAATAGTGGTGCCAAGAATAAAACAAAAATACAAAAACGAAGATCCGGCAGAAAACACAAAAGAAAAACACAACGGTATCCCACACGTCACAAGAAAAAGTGAATGACATTCAGGTGGTGAATATGTCAGCGTCTATTCTCACTATAGATCAGATTAATGTTTTGAAAAGGGGCTTAACATTTTGCCCCACATATCATTTTAATTTGTATAAAACTATACTTGATGTGAATAGGCTGGCACGTACACTTACCTTGAAAAACACTTTGCAAATGATGTTAGTGATGGTGTCAGTCTGAAGAGTATAATGAAATGTGATGAGAGTGTGCAGGACGTTTTGCCTTCCCATCCTGAAAGCCAGACCCTGAACACATTTCAGGAGTTAACCAGTATTACTTCACTTCAGGATATGTTTGATTCTGATTTTGATGGGGGACAGGTAAATCGATCCTGCACATTCAAACCTTTGAATAAAGATTTTTATCCATTACAATCTCGCTCACCTGCCTTAGATAGATTCCAAGAGCTAGTTGAGTCTGATTTATGCAAACTGTCAGACTCTGTGAAAACTAACCTAGAATCGGATATGGGGAATTCAATACGCCCTAATCTGACTCATAAGGAGTTAATAGCTTTGCAATCTCTGAAAGATAGGGATGATATTATCGTAAAACAAGCAGACAAGGGGGGAGCGGTTGTTATCCTGGATAAAGGGATATATAAACTTCAGGTTCTTAAAATGTTAAATGATAAGATGGTGTATAAGGTCCTGGATGGCAACCCTCTCCCCCTTTTTCAAAAGAAGATCGAAGACCTTTTGAATGTGGGTCTTGAACATGGCTATTTAACGCAGCGTGAGAGAGATTACATATATGTTGTACATCCGATGGTGGCGATTTTTCATGCCTTACCTAAGGTTCACAAGGATGTTTTTCCACCGCCACTACGACCTATTGTAGCCGGTATTGGGGGTTACTCGGAACGTCTGTCTGAGTGGGCGGATTCACTCTTACAGCCGTTAGTTCCCCTTATACCAGGCTACATTAGGGACAGTACTACAGTACTAAAATCCATGGATTCATTGGTGTGGAGAGAAAATTATGTATGGATTACAGCTGATGTGGTATCTCTCTATACCAACATACCGCATGACCTTGCGCTGACTGCCTTGAGATGGTTCCTTCAAACATATAGTAATTATTCGGATGGATTGAAGGAATTTTTGGAAATGACCATTGCTTTTCTTTTGAAGCATAATTTTTTTATGTTTGATAATATGTATTATTTACAGACATCGGGGTGTCGATGGGGGCCAGGTTCTCCCCTCCATCGCTAATATTTTTATGGCATGGTGGGAGAGGACCTTTCTCCTCATCGACACCCTCCCATTTGGTGGTCGCCTGCAGTGGTATGGTCGTTACATCGACGATCTGCTGTTTGTTTGGTCGGGCGATGTGGAGGCCATACCACTGTTTGGCGACTACCTGAATTCATGTTTGCCATCGATTTCATTTACATTGCACTATGACCAGTTTCAGACTTCCTTTTGGATTTAAAACTCAGTGGCAGTGTTTCACTTGCACGGGTGGATACTACCCTGTATAGAAAGGAATTGGCTGGCAACACAATATTGCATGCTACATCTTGTCACCCCAAACATATAATTGATAATATTCCTAGGGGTGAACTTTTGCGTGTTAAACGCAGTTGTTCAGACCAAGCGTCTTTTGAGTGGGAGAGCGAGCAGGTTATAGAGAGGTTATCTGCTAGAGCATATCCCAGAGGCTATGTGCAAAGTTGTAAAAATCGAGTTCAGAAAATGGATCGCAATACAATTATCTTCAAGAGAGATAACAAAAGTGGCCGCACCAAATCCCAAAATAGTGGAGTTTCGAATGTCACTTTTGTAACTCAGTATAGTAGTGAGTATCAGGAGATTTGCAACATTGTCCGCAAACATCTATCTGTGTTGAATTTTGAAGATGTGTGGTCCGACATTTTAGGGAGTGGGATTAGATGTGCTGCTAGAAGGGCTCCCTCAATAGGGAATATTGTCAGTCCCAGCTTATATCAAGAAAGTAAAAATGTAACTTTGCCTTGGCTCCACACTAAAGGCTGCTTCAAATGTGGCCATAAAAAATGTATATGCTGTGATCATTTAAAAGTCAGCAGAGATTTTGTCTCATGTTCAGATAACAATATCTATAATGTTAAAAGCTACATAAATTGCAACACTCGCAATGTGATATATGTAATCACTTGTGAGGATTGCAGATTACAATATGTGGGCCACACCACTAACCCTCTCAAGGTGCGTATACGCAAGCATATTTCTGACATCCCACATTACCGCACCCGCAATGTGTCAGCGGCCAGTACACACTTTGCGCTGATACATGGCGGTGAAATTACTAAATTAAAAGTGCAAGGTATAGAAAGGGTGTTCAATCCTTTGAGAGGGGGTGATATCAAAGAAAACTCCTTAATCGTGAATCTTTTGGATGTTCAAATTGAAAACCAGAATACCACTTGGTTTGAATAAAAATACGATTTAATACTGCAATATTAATTGGATGTCATATGCCTTTTTGTGACTTTTTCTTTTTCTTTTCTTTTGTTTTTCAATCAGAAATTTATATATTTTATTTGTAATGAAGTATATAGCTGGTGAGTCTGTCACTGATTGCGATCAGATGTGAGGTCATGTGACCTGAGCAATCAGTTTTTCAGCTGAACACTAGCTTTTTAAGCTTGCTTTTTGTATTTTTGCACATATGTCATGATGAAGGACCTGGATTTGTAAAGGTCTGAAACGCGTAACATTGTACTGGTGTCCTGGTGTTATGGAAGTTTTTATCCTATCTACAATAAAGTATCACGCCTGACTGGTGAGCTGGACGTTCTCATCTTTATTTTGAAGGGAGCTATCTGTCCTTCCCATCATCTGCTGGTCCTGATGCTCCTGCTCCTCCTCCTACTCCTCGTCAGTCATTCCTTCAGCAATCGATCACCGAGCGATTTACAAAAGACAACAGTATGCGTGCACGCATCCAACGGTGCAGAAGCTGAATGTGCTCCTGTCCAAGATGCTGGTGCTGCAGTCCCTCTCTTTCCAAGTGGTGGACTCTGCACCTTTCAGAGAACTGATGGCTTGTGCTGAGCCGAGGTGGAGAGTCCCAAGCCGTCATTCTTTTGCCAAAAAGGCAGAACCAGCCCTGCACACAGATGTAGAACAGACGGTGGGCCAGTCCTTGAACTTGTCGGTGTCTGCCAAAGTGCACAGCAGCGCCGACGTGTGGAGCTGTAACTACGGTCAGGGACAATTCATGTGCTGGTGTGGTTCCTGCACAGCCACACCAGCAACTTGGCCAGGTGACTCCACTATCGCCTCCACATTGCCACGCTGTTGGTCCTGCGACAATGTTCCCCTCTGCCTCCTCATCCTCCATCGTGTCCTCATCCTCCACTGCAGGGACAATTCACAGGGGCCCTCCAGCATACCACATGTGCAGGGCATGGGGGTGTCCCATTGTTCTGCAACTCGTTTCCCTGGGCAAACTGAGTCACACAGGAGAGGAACTGCTCCGTGTCCTTCGTCAATAAATCGAATACTGGCTTTCTCCACGACAACTCAAAATCGGAAACCGTGGTGACCAACAACGGGAAGAACATGGTCTCGGTGCTGCAGCAAGGAGGGCTCATGTGTTCAATCTGGTTGTCAAGCGGTTTCTGAAGTCTTCCACCCATCTGTAAAACATCCTAAAAATGGCCAGGAAAATTTGCATGCACTTCAGCCACTCGTACACCTCAAAGCACACCCTCCTTTAGCTGCAGTAGCAGAACGGCATCCCCCAACATAGGCTGATATGTGACATTTTTACTAATTGGAATTCCACCCTCCATATGTTGGACTGACTATACGAACAGAGAAAGGCCATAAACTATTTCTTAATGATCCAAGTGGACAGGGGTACTCCCTTTTGTAACTGCGATGTCAGCCAGTGGCAGCTTATGCGTGACCCCTGCCGTTTGCTCATGCCTTTTGAGGACGCCACGTTATTTGTCAGGCGCCAGGACTACGGGATGAACAATGTCATTCCACTGCTTCATGTCCTGGAACAGATGCTGGTAAATCTGGCTGGTCAGGGGACTGGAGATGTGGCGCCTAGATCAACTGGAGGAGAAGGACAATGGAGCACAAGTAATGTGTAGCAAAACGGGTGGTTTTTCTACACAGGTGACAGGAGCAGGAGGAACAGGACCAGCCAGAGGAGCTACAGGGCGACGAGGAAGATGAGGACCCAGACACACCGTGGCAGTATGCAGTGGAGATCGAGGCAGGGAGTCCCTTCGAGTCACTTGCACAAATTGCCCGATGCATGCTCACTTGCTTGCGGAGTGACTGCCGAATTGTCACCATTCGGCAGAGGGATAGCTTCTGGCTCTCCACCTTGTTGGACCCTCACTACTGGTCCAAGATTGGGCCTTTTTTACACCCGCTGAGAGGGAGGACAAACTGAACTACTATAGAGACATCCTATGTAGTCAGTTGGCCGCTGCCTATCTATGCGATCGTCTATCCTCTCGCAGGTCCGACCGGGGGGGCCCTCTGCACTCACGTTCCACTGCCATAGCTGCATAGCTGCTGGGGAGGGATGTGATGGCAGGAGCAGTACCAGCTCTATCAGCAGCAGCCTGAGTCTAAAGTCGTTGATGTGCAGCTTTCGTCACCCACATAGTGAAGAAAGTACTCACCAGCAGCAGCACCTAGACCTGGAGCAGGACCTGAACCAGCAGGTGGTGGCATACTTGGACAGCACCCTGCCAACCAACATTGAATATCTGTTTGACTACTGGGCAGCCAAACTAGATTTGTGACCGCAACTAGTAGAGTTTGCTCTGGAAAAGCTGTCCCGCCTGTCCAGTAGTGCGACATCAGAGTGGGTGTTTAGTGTGGCGGGGGCCATAGATACCCCAAGAAGAACTCACCTGTCCACCCAAAATGTGGAGAGACTGACCTTTGTCAAGATGAATCAGGCGTGGATCAGCCAGGATTTCCACCCACCAATGCCTGATGCATCAGATTAGATCATCTATGCTGCCTCACCCAAACCTTGACAAAAGAGACCGGTTTCTTTTGGCTACCTACTTCAGCTCAGATTCTGATGCTGCCACCCCCCGGATGCCACACATCTGATGCCAAGTGCTCCTCCTTACACCCACCATTGTCAGCGGGTACTGTTATTGCCACCCACCTCCACACTCTGTCGTCGTGCCACTCTGTAACCTGATGATTCTGCTGCCGACCTCCACACTCTGTCATTGTTCCACCCTGTGGCCTCCTCCTGATGCAGCTGCTGCCACCACCCCCACATTCTGTCATTGTGCCACTCTGTGACCTCCTGATGATGCTGCCACCACCAGACTCTGTCATTGTGCCACCCTGTGGCCTCCTCATGCTGCTTTTACCTCACCACTATGTCATAGGGCCACACTGTGGACTTCTCATGCTGTTCCCACCCTCCCCACTTCATGACTGGGCCACTTTTGTGCCCTTTCGACTTGGCTGACATCATCTTTTATTTGACCCTTTTTCAGATCTGTCAGAAGGAAGGAAAAATGAGACGCACAACGGATCCTCTCTGTGTAGCAGCTGTAAGGCCTGTATGGTCCCATCAGAATTGGCTTGTGATTTAGTAGCCAAAAGCAGAAGTGGGTACAAAATACAAAAGACATTAAAATATTCTATTCGCGTGTCATCTCTGTTTTGGATCCACCCCTGTTTTTTTAGGCATTAGCAATACTGATGGATTACTGACCAAATGCTGACTGAGTGAAGGCGTATGCTCAACAGACAGGATCCGATTTTTTGGGCGGTTATTGTTCTGATGGATCAGAGGAATGGCAAAATAATCAGTGACGTCAACACAAACTTACTGCTGACACCTTTTCCACTCTGTCAGGGGGGGCTCTACTTTTTAAGCGTTTAATAGAACAGGTTCAGTTTACATCTATGTGGAATCAGCTGATGATGGTGTAAAAGGAGTGCGCTTCTTCTTGAAACTAAAATTGACCTGTAAGGCTGAGTTCATACTTGAGTTATTTGGTCAGTTTTTGCCCCGTGACTGCCCAAACAAGTGAAGTGTGCAGTGATTCTAAGAGCGACGCCTGTGATCTGCATGTCATACGGACTCACAGTATTATTACACTACCAAAGCAGACTCCCTATGCGTGTTAATGCAAGGCACAGTGTTCTACACCACTATAAAGGCTTTCAGCAGCCAGGAAATAGATGTTTTTAAAGTAATTCGCCCCGAATATATTAGGATCAAATTAAATTTTTCCCGAAAAATTTGACAAACCGACAAATCGAAATTTTTGAAAAACTTGCTCATCTCTACATGTCACCTATTCAAAGCTATGCGTTGTCACATGGTTTTGCAACTGGTTAGCCTTGGTGAACAGAGCCACATTGGGGAGGAACTGCTCTGCGTCATTATTAAAGATATTTAACCCTGGCTGTCTTCTCGCCAAATGGCGATAGGAACCATGGTTATTGATAATAAGAAAAACATTTAGTCTGCACTACGTCAGGTAGAGCTGACCCTGTACCACTAGACAGTGATGTAGATGGTAATAAATTGCACCAGTAATATTGATGGCACAGTACCTAAAGAACAGATTAACTATGAATGTGGGTGCACTAGAATGTAATGCAGACGGCGATTCACTCTCCCTGCAATCTACAGTACCTGCAGTTTACGTTCCAAGCCTTCAAATTGTGATTGGGCTACCAATGGGATGAATATGATTAGGCAGAGTGGCTTGGGTATACCTGATTTATAGTCATGACAAATTAATTTATAACTAACCAAATTTCTTGCCGAAGTTTGGCGAATTTGCTGAATACAATTTTTCAAAACTTCGCTCATATCTAATCTTGTGCCACTCATCTTGCAATACAATATCTCAATCCATGATGAAGGGTAACAGAGGACACGTATGTTTTTTTATGGTGTTTTTTTTTTTTCTGCTGTGTTTTTTTCTAATCAAGTAATGGAATCACATTTTTTGGTTGCTTTTCTCTGTCGTGAAGGTGATGTCAAAATGCCAGTAAAAAGGCCAAAGGTTTCAATGTGCTGTGTTTTTGAAAAAAGAGAATGCAATTAACAAAAATGTCAGTTGGAATAACTCAGAAATATTGTTCAAGCTACTGAAATTACATTTGGAACTCTTAAGGGGACTGCAAAATTGTCCCAACTATGCCTCCATATAACACACTTATTTAGTGCAATTTATTAAATTTCAGTTCTAGTTTAAAAGGATAAAATTAAAATGTAATTCATTAAACAAGTCAGAGGATGAAGTGTCATCTGCAGGAAAATAAGCTTTGAAATTTTACACCATGTTTTAGATTTACAAATTATTTAGTGAAGTAGGTAGTGTTTCAGAATTAATTGAATTAGAGAGCATTACAAGGTGTCAAAGACCTTAGCTACATATTCACATACAGACATAATTTTATGTGCAAGGCTATGGTACATTTGCACAAGGTAACATGATTTAAAAATTTAGGAATCACAATGTTACAGATCAGTAAGAGTGGACCCACTATGCCAACAAACTGGATTGACGTTGGACTAAACCCTAAGGCCTTGTTCACATGTCAGTTATTTGATCAGTTATTACTATCAGTTTTTCTGAGCCAAAAGCAGGAGTGGAGGCTACACAGAGATAAGATATAATGAAAAGATCTGCAACTGTTCTGTGTTTTTGACTTGCACTTGGCACTGATGGAAATAACTGATCAAATAACCAAAGGGCATTATTCTGGTATTTACCATTTAACAGAGATCTGGACTTCCCTGCAGGGGAGCAACAAGACCACTACCTCTTGGGATAGTCCCTGAATAGTTGGCAGCTGACCCACTGGGTTCTGAGAGCTCAAAATAACAAAAACGCACAAAAAACGCAGGTACAGTCTGAACAGTAGCAGCAATTACAGGGATGGATCCAGCAGACTTGATAAAGCATCAGCTTTACTGCAGTATTCACATTAAAAATCACACATCATCGAGCAGTTCTAATGCGTTTTCGACCATAAAACAGTCTAAATCATACATTGACAAATATCAGAAAACACTACACTAATAAGGGGAGGGACCACCAATAAATTCTCAGCACAAGGCTGATTCACACAGGTGTGAGAATAATTTATTTTAATCACCCTAGAGGAAATCCCCTTAACATAAAAAAACATTACATGCTATTACATGCAGCGATCGCCTCCTCAGCATCTCCTCCTCCTCTGTACCATCACTCGTCCCCATGATGTTTAGTGGTTTGCCAGAGGTAAATCGTGATTAGACACCACGATCTGCCGCCTGCGAACGATAATTTTTTTAACATGTCCAAAGATTTGGACTGCTTGATGAATGAGTGTTTGCTCGTTCATTGGGCAATTGGTGGCAGTATTACAATGCAAGATGATCGCAAATTATCATCCAAACGCTCATTAGTAGTGTTGATCACGAATATTTGAATATTTGAATTGCAAATTTTTATCTCGAATATCGGCACTTCGAGAATTCGTGAATATTTAGAATATAGTGATATATATTCATAATTTAGAATATTTGAGATTTTTTTTTAAACAGTACATATGATCCCTCCCTGCTTCTAGCTTGTGAGTCAATGAGAAGGCTGCAATATCTTTGATTTTAGGAGTAGTGTTGAATGTGAATTTTGTAATGCGAATTTTTAAATTGCCAATTTCCGCAATCAAGAAAATAATGACTGCAGATAATGAATTTTCGAATTCGCGAATGTATGGCGAATATTCGCCCAAATATATGCGAAATATCACAAATTCGAATATTGCCCCTGCTGCTCATGACTACTCATTAGCACTCATCTGCTGAAAAATCAGCAGGTGTAATACAGGCTTTACCGTACACAAGTAAACGGGCCAAAAACAGTGTTTGCATACCAATGAGGCAAACCCTGTCGCTGATCTGGAATTTATGGAAAAAAGGGCCCCAGTCCTTTTTGGTGCCATCTACTTATCTTAGGTGAAAAAAATCCTCTACAGGACTCTCTATTTCAGAGAAATTTAAATGTTTGCTTAAAACGGGGTATAAAATTGGCCCCAAAGTCATGGAAATGAAAACAATAAAAAAAAACTTCTGTCCTGCATGGAGAAATCTAGCACTAAGGGATGGTCCATTATTACAATGAGGCCATCCTAATTGTCAGATATTCAATATATTTTTCCTCCTGATCATTTGAAGCCAGAAGGGTTTGTGGGGCAATTGCTGAGCAGAAAGTTGAATAGATCTTGGAGGTAATATATCAAGGCCAGCTTTTCTATGCAGGTCTTGATAGCCCCCTTAATTTATGTTAAGATGCAAGCCATGTCATAAATAAAATGAATCTTCCAGAAGTCAGTGTGCCTAGATGGTAATCTAAGGCCTCTTTCACACTTGCGTTCTGAGGATCCGGCGGGCACTTCCGTCCCGCCAGATCCGTCAGAACGCAAGTCGTCTGAAAGCATTAGAAGACTGATCAGTATTCGAAATGCTTTCAGGTTACCATGGCAGCCAGGACGCTACTGAAGTCCTGGCTGCCATGGTACTACGCAGTAGTGTACTTATCTGCGCTGCGGCTGCCGGGCGCTCCTTCATCATGTCACATAGATCAATGCGCCGCCCGGACCTGTGGCGTCATGAAGGAGCGACTGGAGGCCGCAGCGCAGGTAAGTACACTGCTACGGAGTACATATCATGGCAGCCAGGACTTCAGTAGCGTCTTGGCTGCCATGGTAACCGATCGGCTTACACTGGGGCCCCGATCAGAACTGCTGCTGCGCATGCGCAAAGCTGAACGTTGGATCCAGCGATGCGCCGAAACTACTTTTAGCTTAGTTACAGATCCGGATTAATGCACTTCAATGGGCATTAATTCCGGATCCGGCGTTATGGCATGTCTTCCGGATTTTTGGACGCTGCAGTTTTGTCAACGTCCAAAAAAGTTCACATACTGAACGGAAGACATCCTGATGCATCCTGAACGGATTTCTCTCCATTCAGGATGCATTGGGATAATCCTGATCAGTATCTTTCCGTCCTAGAGCCCCGAGGACAAAACTCTAGGACGGAAAGCAAAAACGCATATGTGAAAATGGCCTTACCAAGCGCCTAAACTCCTAAAGTGGTGTAAATGATGATGGATTTGTCTGGATAGATGGCCCCGCAGCAGGGAGTAGACATATGATCAGCAGACGGAATGGGACCCCGACATCTTCTAGTCTCATGACCCCAGTGCAGAAAAAGGGATTGTGGCCCAAATAGAAAGCTGGTTGTAATTAGTAAGTCAATTTTGTTAATATGACACTTTCAATACTCTGATTCTTTATCTTATTGCCTAACCCCTTTGAAGCAACTCCCAAGAAAAAAAAATTCACGCAAATGGGAGAATGAAAAGGAAATTTTTAGCTGCCAATCGCTAATGACCAAGCTCCTCTTCTCTTATTCAAGATGACTGCTCTGCTTTCAGGCTACCTGATGCACACTGTGCACTTGGTAGCCCAAGACACTTTCTGCTGTCCTCAGATTGGCCAGCACTGCTCACATGATCAATGCTGGCCAATCCAAGAGCAGGGCTGGACAAATAGGAAGTGTCTTGGGCTATCAATGAACATCATGCATCAGGCAGTCTGAGATGGCAGTAGTAGTCTGAGAATTAGTGGATCTGCAACTAAAATGACGAAAGGGAGGACACCATTTCTGCTTGTTTCTCAGTTGATGGGAATTTTTTTTCTTAAAATGTAGGGTCACGTTAATATATGGCAGGTAGTAAGATATTGGACTTTTATGTGAAAATTATCTACAGTCTATTAAGTGTTAGGGTATGGCCACACACTCAGGTTCCCTGATGCAGTTTTGGAGTGAATAAAAAAAGAGGAGTTGTATACTTTTTCTCCTTTTATGATCCACGCCTAATTTTGGTTTAAAAAATTACATCAGTAAACCAGACTAGAGATGAGCGGCAGGGGCAATATTCGAATTTGCGATATTTCACGAATATTTGGGTGAATATTCATCAAATTTTGCGAATTTGAGATTATTTTCTTGATTGCGAAAAATCGGCAATGTAATATTAGCGTAATGCGTGCGAAATACAGGCATGGGTCACTTTTGCTACATTTTCCAGGCTGCTATAAGTTTCCTGAGACTAGAGATAATGGTTGGCACGACAGATCATTAAAAATGGCATTATATGCAGTTAGAATGCTCCAATATATTTGCGATTGCGCTAATCGGCACTAATGATGCGAATATCTTGTCGCAATAAGTGACATTTCACATTTTAGCAGGTCTGCATGTATGTATGGAAAGCAGAACCTATCACAGTACCTAACACCCTGCACCGCAACAGCTACACTATATCAGGATATAACCTACACTGACTATCTACAACTAACTATCTCTATTATACATATAAGCTAACTATCTATCTAATGTAGTGTGGAAAGCACAGAGCACAGCTCTGCTGTCTCTCTCAGAGCTTTAAAACTGTAGAAAATGGCTGCTGGGAAGGTTCTTATAAAGTAAAGGGTAGGCAACATTCCTATTGGTTGCTAGGGATGTTGCTAAGCTCAGACAAAGACCTTGCTGCCTTCTCATTGGCCCACAAGCAAGAAGGGAGGTTACTGATGAAAAAAATCTCGACTATTCGAAATTACGAATATATGTCACTATATTCTAAATATTTGTGAATTCTCAAAGTGCCGATATTCACGATTAATATTCGCGATTCGAATATTCGCGCCCAACACTAAACCACACCAGCACGGGGGTGGTTTCTGTCCACTGCTGGACAAGCAGAATTCCTAAATAATTGTTAGTACCTAATAAAAAAGACACTTTCAAGTTAGCTAGACAAACATTACATTGCACACTATTGTTAGCTTTTCTGAAAGCAGCACTGGATGCTACATAATAAAGGCTGTATTGAGGCACATTATCACAGTGTGATGCTCATGCTGTTCCTTAGCAATCATTTCTACAACATTCCCAAGATCTGAGTTGTTTAAACAAATTCATTTAAAGAGAAAACATATTTATTTTTTTATGTACCAAAATATAACAGAAAGTAATATTGAGCTCAAGAGACCGATAGTGTGAAAACAGCGCAGATCGTTTTCAAACAGCATTCTTATGTTTCTAATGTATCTGCTTTGTTAGCCATTTTTTAACAAACATGTTTAAAATGTAAAACACAGTGAATACTTGTGTAACATCCTAAAGTGGTATTACCATTCCTTCACCCTGCTACTGTCTCTAATGGTCTAACATTAATGCCATCTGTGTATTTATTTCCATGTCCTTTATACTGTGCATTCCTAACCATTGTTATGAAACTGTTTTGTACATGTAATATGCCTGGTTCACCAGCAGGTGGCGGTGTGTATCTGTCAGAGTGAGAGATCTCTAGATAGAATGGAACTTACCATTCCATTCTCCCCCTTTTGAGAAAGAGTGGGCTAGTCCTATTTCCTACCAAAGGAAGGGGTTGCAGTTCTAGTTAGTTTCAGACTCTAGTTAGTTTCAGACTCAATAGTCTGAAACTTCTCAGGAAGACATTAAAGATGTAGTAGTGAAGGAAAAGTTCCACCTCCTGCAGCAGAAGTCTCAAAAGGGAAGTAGCTCATAGAACAACATGACTCCTTACAGATATACAGACAAAGTGTCACTAGGGGGTCAACAGCCAAAGGCACCCCACTCAGAGATATCAGAACAGTCCTAAAGTCCAGCTACCAGACTAAAGCCGAATTTAGCAAAGCAGAGAGAGAAAGAAGAGTACTCAAGTTTGCCTACCAGCTTATGCCAAAGCCTGCTGGAACCAAGAGAAAGCCTGAATATCGTCTGGATGCAAGTAAAGCCATTGAACTGTATAAGAGTCTGGACTCAACCTTTTCTCCACCATTACTCATCCCCTTTATTGCTTCGGAGCCTAACCCTGGGGAGTGACGGTATCCAGGTAGGAGCATCGTGGCACACACAGAGACTATTAAGGCAGCACCACACCACTCGGCATCCTATAAACCTGGGACAAGATTGGCCCTGGGGGGGGGGGGGCAGCATGTTGCACTTGCAATCCTTATCCCATTTTCAATAGGCTTTACATTGGACCGTGTCATATTATATACAATAAAATCCCAATTACTCTATATCCCCAGACCCAGGATCATAACTATACCAGTGCAGAGAGTATATTTGCCCCTAAGTGTCAAATGTGTCCAAGGGTAATATCTGTCTGATTGGTTTGGGTAATGGCTCCAAATTTGTTATGTTGGATCTATGGTATGGCGGTTTGTCCTTGCCTGTTGATTTGTTGATCATCTGGCAAATTTTAAGTTATTCCTAATTTTGCAGAAAGTCTGTGTAATGAGTGGGCTAGTATTAAAAAAGCATGTCAATGTTGCTTGGTTATTCCTCTCATTAGATGCCTGATGTCACGGATAGGTAACACTTGTAGCAACGCAGTGTGTGGTCTGGTCTCCAGAATTTAGATGCCCATTGGCATAGAGATTTATTAAATAGAGTAGGTTCCCATCTGGACTGAGGTCACCTTGCCGTGGTGGGTGGGCACCAGACAAAGGCACGCCGAAACGCGCATCAGGGTAACGCCATCCCAGTCTCGCAGGTCCTGCACTATTGTGGTGAGTCTTCTGCACCTGACATTGGTGCGTTATGTTTATATCATACTTTCTGGGCTAGACCACATTTTTATATTCATACTTTGGTATGTATTGTAAATGTATGTGCATGGTTTAGTATTTACGGCCTTGCTGTAACAACGGCTTACATTACTGGCAGTCTCTGTATTACTTAACTTCTCCCTTATATGTGTTCCTTTGGGACTCACCTTGTATATAATTAACTGACATAATGCACTTTGCTATCTGTACAATATATCATAATTAGAGTTGAGCGAACACCTGGATGTTCGGGTTCGAGAAGTTCAGGTCGAGTTCAGATCCCGAACCCGAACATTTTCGTGAAGTCAATGGGGACCTGAACTTTTGGGCACTTAAATGGTTTTAAAATAGCCATGGAAGGGGCTAGAGGGCTGTAAAATGTAGGTAAATGCCCTGCAAACATATTTGAATAGGGAAATGACTAAAAATAAAATAAAATACAGAAAAATAATAAATAAACATTCTAAACTTGAGCCCAAGTGAGTGACAGTGGCACCTGTCACCCAGCAAATAGAGGATGTGGCAGCAACGCCACCACATATGTCATTGTCACCAAGCATCTCCACCAAATCCCATGGAAGTGTTCAGCTATCAGCTGTCCATCTCCCAAACACTGGAGAGAAAAAGAAATAGAAAGAGGAAGTACCCCCCTACCCATGGCTCTAAATGCCTTATTTCAAACTTCCTGGTCATTTTAAATGCTGTCATTCTGTCTGGTGGACAGTTTTAAAAACCTTATGGTGGTGGCTATCCCACAGTACGTGTATCCCAGCCGCTATTTTTGCAGGGGAGCCATCCCTTCCCTGCACAACCAAGTGGCGGACAAAATCAAGTGTGCACTGCGCAACGCTATCTGTGGCAAAGTCCACATAACTAACAACACAGTGGGTAAATGTAGCGGCTGGCACAAAGGCAGATAGCATTTTTGCGAATGTCCTTCCGCCCCCGAGGATTGCTGGGCATTTCTCTTTGTATCCTGTTACCTCTTCCTCCTACTCAGCTTCCTCCTCCTCTACCTCCTCCTCATCCACTCAGCGTAACACCTTCACCACCCACAGCAGCACAGCCAGGAGGAAACGACAGCAGGTTGTTTTAAAACTTGTGTGTTTGTGGGACAAACCCCGCACCGTGCAGGAGCTGTGGACAGGCATGGAACAACAGACCGACCATTGGTTGGTGCCACTGAGCCTCCAGCCCGGCCTGGTGTTGTGCGCTAATGGGCGAAATATACTAGAAGGTCTGGGCCTAGCCGGTTTTACACACATCCCCTGCCTGCCACATGTGCTGAATTTGGGGTGCAGAGATTCCTAAACACTAGACAGTAAAAATCAATTCAGTTAATCGAACACACACAACACCCCCACACCCCCCTTTCACTCAAACCATTTACAAACAAACTATTTACAAATCTTCTTAAAAGCATATTAAAATAACTATAATGCAGCTAAACTCACTATATAAACAAACAAAACTATATACACGCCTTATCCTTAACTTAAGGCCAGTGACATCCAAGTGGCTCGAAGGGTGGGTTCCTGCACCAACATAGTCCCTGGCCTGGAACACAATTGTCCAGCCAGGGCACAGTTCTGGAGGATGAGGAGGATAAGTAGGATGAGGAGGAGTAGGAAAAACCGTGTTCTCATCAGGGTGGCACCCAAGCCAGCTCACGGGCAGCTGGGTCACCATCAGCACCTCAGAAGGCTGGGTTAGCATTGGCGAAATGTGAAAAAGCTTTGTCATCACGCCACAACAACCTACACCACCAGCAGATCTGGAACATCTAAGCAGGAGGCAGCATTTCAGCAAAATGGTAGAAGAGTACACGTACTGACTGATGGGTCTGCCTAGGGGAATAGCTACCGGGGAAGCAGGGGAAGCAACTGCTTTGGGGCCGTGACCTAGAAAGGGCCCATCCAGGAGGAGTAGGAGGACTAACAGTATTATACAATGAAATGATATACAGTGGCAGTATAGACAGTGTAGAAAGTGAATGGAACAGCTGCTGGGCCTGGTCTGAGAGAGTGACCTTTAGTAGCCACAGGCATGGCGGCATGAAAGGAAGGGATTTGCGCAGCAAAAATTACTGGGGGAGGGGGGCCCCATTCAAAAATTTGCCCAATCATTTCTAGCTATGCCACTGGGTCTGCCCCATGCAACTTCTGGGTCATCAAATTGGGCACATGTCCTGAGTTTTCCCTTTACGCCTTGGAGGTGCTGGCCTACCCTGCAGCCACTGTATTGTCTGAACGTGTGTTTAGCATGGCTGGTGGCATTATAGCAGACAAGCACAGCCGCCTGTCCGCAGACAATGTGGGCAAGCTTTTGTTTATTAAAAAGAACCAGGCATGGATCCCACAGGACTTGTTTGTACCTTATACAGAAAAGACAAGTATACCGGCCTCACCCAACCACTGTTATACTACCGTGCACTTACACTTTGTTTTATTTTTTATATTTTCCCAATGTTTTGGGGTCTACACTAATTTACTTAAAAAAATAAAAAATAAAAAAAAAGTTATTGGCGACTACCTTTGGCTTCAAAGACCAAAAAGGCTTTATTTCATGTAAGAATGTAACCGCCAATTGTAAGTTCCCTGTCAGTTATGCAGTGCAGGGGTTTGTACCTGGTAAAAATGATAATATTTCATCCAAACCACTGATTTACGGCATTTCTATTTTGGCAATTGAATTTCACCCCAGAAAATTATCTATCCTTTGCCGGACACTATTAAACTTGGCCAGCCACTGCTGGGACACCAGATTTAGGGGATTGCTATTTTGGCAATTGAATTTCACCCCAGAAAATTATCTATCCTTTGCCGGACACTATTAAACTTGGCCAGCCACAGCTGAAACCACTGATTTACGGTATTGCTATTTTGGCAATTGAATTTCACCCCAGAACAAAATATATCCTTTGCCGGACACTATTAAACTTGGCCAGCCATTGCTGGGACACCAGATTTAGGGGATTGCTATTTTGGCAATTGAATTTCACCACAGAAAAAAATCTATCCTTCGCCAGACAGCAGACAGTATTACACTTGGCTAGCCACAGCTGGAACACCAGATTTAGGGCTTTGCCATTTTGGCAATTGAATTTAACCCCTCAATAAAATATAGAAATTTCTATCCTGAATTTCTAGAGGTGACAATAAGCATAGCCAAGCCCAGGATATAGCAAAAAAAAAACTAATATTGATGGATTGATGGACTTGGTGGCAGCTTGTGCTGGTGCACCACAACACACAAAATGGCCGCTGGTCACCCCAGAAAAAAGTGACAGAAAAACGCTCTGTGCAGCCTAAAAACCTTCAGAAAGCGTGAAGAAATCGACGAACAACGAACCCGAACCCAAACTTTTTTTAAAATGTTCGGGTCTGGGTCCATGTCCTGAACACCCCAAAATTCGGTACGAACCCGAACTATACAGTTCGGGTTCGCTTAACTCTAATCATAATATACTATGTTGATGCAATCTTTCTGACTCTATGTATTTGAGTCATTGACCTGTGTTGCTGGGATGGTGTTTCTTTGCTCCCTACCCCCTTTTGAATGAAAATGATATTTATTATTACTATATAACAAAAAAAGGCATTTTTTCATATTTGGAAGTTATGAGCTCTGATTTTTTCCTCTATTTATCTTTAACTACACCCAAATTAGATACGTGGTCTGAATTGTAAAATATCATGGGGGTCATTCTTTAATAACCCCACACGCTGGCGGTGGATCCGCTGAAGTTATGAACATTCGCTGGCCTCTACATAACTTTGGCACAAGTACCACTGGTCTAAAGCTACACCAGCTTCCTTGCTGGCTTAAATTTAGACAAATTTCTATATCAAAAACAGGCATAGAAAAAGACAAATGAGGCTGAAAAATGACATCCTCCATACAGTTCTGCCTGTTATCCTGAAAGTTGATCCAGAGGAACGCAAAACCTTTATGAGGTAGAAGCCAATTTTCCTCATTTTAGGTGAAAAAAATTCCTTCCCGACTCCAATCAGGCAATCAGAATAACTCACTAGATCAACGACCTCTCTAGAAATCTAATAGCTATAACTAGAGATGAGCAAAGTTATGAAAAATTCGAATTGGCTGCTTCACTGAATTTCACAAAGAAATTGGGTTTGTGACAATTTACGTAGTCATAAAGCACAATTCTTTGTATGTACTGGGCACAATGACAGGGAACGGCAATCACGCCACCCCATCATTGAACCCCTCAGATGCCGTGTTGATCGTTGATCGCAGCAACTGAGGCTACCATTTAGGCCTTTCAGGGGTTAAACAGGGTGGAAGTAAAAATAAATAAATACTTACCTTGACCATTTGCTCGTGTAGAGGCTGTGGCGGGCATCTTGATTGAAGACACAGTGCAAAATCTTGCACGGTGACCTGAACACGTCATAACACTGGCTGGCCACGGTGACATCATGCCTGATGATGTCACTGCGCCCCACCAGTGCAGTGATGTTATACGTCACCCCGCGCAAGATCTTGTGCGGTATCTTCAATCAAGATGGCCACGACTGCCAATGGATGAGGTATGTATTTTATTTTTATATTGAATCATTACCATGAAGCATGAGGAAATTCGGCTTCGCGGCAAATCTAATTTTTCTTACAATTCGGGATTAATTCAATTTGTTTGACTTTGATTCGCTCAACACTAACTATAACCTGTAATATTATTATACTCCAGAAATACATCCAGGCCCCTCTTGAATTCCTTTATTGTACCCACATCACCACCTCCTCAGGCAGAGAGTTCCATAGTCTCACTGCTCTTACCATAAAGAATCCTCTTCTATGTTTGTGTGCAAACCTTCTTTCCTCCAGACGTAGAGGATGTCCCCTCGTCACAGTCACAGTCCTGGGAAAAATATATGATTGGAGAGATCTCTGTACTGTTCACTGATATATTTATACATAGTTATTACATCTCCCCTCAGTCGTCTTTTTTCTAAACTGAATAACTCTAATTTTGATAATCGTTCGGGGACCTGTAGTCCACCCATTCCAGTTATTACTTTAGTTGCCCTCCTCTGAACTCTCTCCAGCTCAGCTATGTCTGCCTTGTTCACAGGAGCCCAGAGCTGTACACAGTAGTACTCCATGTGTGGTCTGACTAGTGATTTGTAAAGTGGCAGGACTATGTTCTTATCACAGGCACCTATGCCCCTTTTAATGCAACCGATTAACTTATTTGCCTTGGCAGCAGCTGCCTGACACTGGTTTCTACAGTTTGGTTTGCTGTCCACTAAAATTTCTGATGTAAAGACACTTCTCACTGCCAGCAGAAACATGACAAACTAAGAAGTAGGATTTAAGCAGGGGGGGGGGGGGGGGGGAGAAAAAAACGCAAATGAGTTACATTTGAAAAATTAACATTTCAAGGAGGAATGGGAGCAGAGTAATTGATATAAACAAACTTTAGAGGGAAAGTAGTTTATGGCACAACCCCTTTAACTTACAGTTTCTTGATCGCCGAAACAAGCAAGTCAGGACATTCCCACAGGAGTGACTTCAGGCCTGGGTCCAGGTCCCATATTCTGAAGGATACTTGTGATCTCTATGTCACCTACCAGTTCATATTGCGACCAAAAAGTTAATGTTTTGATTCTGGAATAGCAGATCTTAGGTATTACGGTATGATAGACTGGGAGTGGCTCACTTAGGAAGAGTGATGGAAATAGGGTGATGGAAATTATTGAATGAAGATTATTAATTTTTCCTTAGGTATTACGGGTTGCAGAGTTTAACTGCTGTGCTGGCCTGTTGCTTGCATTTTTTTTCTTGCCTATGGCTGGTTGGTAATTTCTAGGGTGTTAGGCTCATGAGATTTTGACTTCCGCAGACTGATGTTTTCACCACTGACATTCACGTTTCAAGCTCCTTGATGGAAATATATGTATTTATCTGGATTATCCCAGTTTTCCAAAAAATGATGCAGGTTTGGTAAACACTTTAGGAGAGCTGCATTGTACTGGATATTTAACCTGAAAGACAGACACAAAGCTGTAAAACTATAAATGCTAATGTCTGTCTTTCTTGCAAAGAAAGCAGGAAAATGCTAAATTCCTATAGGGGTTATACCTGATTAATGTAAAAAATGAAAAGAAGATCATACAGTACATGACAATCTCTTGCTAGAACCAATCAAAGGAAGAACCAGCCCTGCACCTCACATGGATCCAGAGATCTCCTTATTCATTGATTCAATTGTTCTGCTAGCATTATTTCAGGCTCAGGGGATGTGTCATTTCTCTGGAGGGGGGGGGGGTGATCCTTTCTCTGGGGTTGTGTAGCTCTTTCCCTGTAACTGCGATATATTCTAAAAGAGGATATGAAAACACACTAGGGTGGCTGATTCAGCCACAAATTTTCTGTTTATAGCCCTTAATAAAAATTAACTTTTATTTTTGTCTTTTTTTTAAAAAGACATTGTTATTTTTCTTTCAATACCCTCCAAAAAATTATTGAAAACTTTGGGTGCAGGGATTTTTTGTCTTCTTGTTGATATTTAATAAGTATATTTGTTTGGAATAATTCTCAGCATTTGGGAATGCTCCTCAGTTCTTATAGTTCTTTTGTAAGGGGAACTTATCTTTAAATTTAGAGATTCGTGTTTGCTTCACACCATCTCTATTTCACACCTTTTGTGCGTTTTGCGGTCATTGTTTACCGCTTTTTTGTGTGATTATTACTTTTATTTTCAGCTTTTGTTTTCCTCCCAGATACCTTTATATATCCCTCTCTAGTCCTCTCCTTTCTCTTCTTATCTAATTTGAATTGTCTCCTATTAGAAGGAACGCCTGCAGTACGATCCTCTCATAATTTTCCCTGGACTCAGATTTTAAAACTCTTTCCCTATTGCATCCCCCCCGGACATGTTTCGCCACATACGTGGCTTCGTCAGTGTATAGGAGCAAAGAAACCGAGTGCCTACTGTTGCGGGGTTATATCTCTCTTTATGTCCCACCTATTTCTGTGTGTACAATCAGGAGGTCCTCACCATGGGGCATTGTTCATTCCTGACCCTATATTGGTCAAACCATGTTCTAACCATTACCTTTAACCAATCCCTGAACGGGTATATTCCTTCCAATCCACGATTTTCCTTCTGGCATGCGTACTCCAAACTTACACAATAGCTTCTGTGCGTGTCACCGGACTTTGTCTCACCCCAATTTTCTTTTCTGCGCATGCCCCGGGACTTTAATATCTGTCCCCGATGTATTTTCTTCTTATGCGCATGTCGAGGGACTTAGTTTCTCAGCGCTCTATCCCCGATATATGCGCATGTCAAGGGACTTAGTTTCTCAGCGCATCTGTCCCTGATGTATTATCGTCTTATGCACATGTCTAGGGACTTAGTTTCTCAGCGCTCTGTATTATTCTCTGCGCATCCTCTGGGACTTCAAATTTTTGCTTATTCGCTTTATTCTAGTGCGCTTGCCCCTGCACTTAAATACTTTCAGTTCTACTTTTCTCCTTAGCGCATGCCAAGGGACTTAGTTCTTTTACCATTTTAGCCTGTTTATGCGCATGTCACGGGACTTAGTCTATTTCAACTCGTTTATTTTTCTATGCGCTTTCTCAAAGATAAAGACTCTCATATGCTTATCTTCGCACTTTGATGCATTTCTACTTGCTGCTTATCTTTTCTACACTTGTCCTGTGACTTAATTTGGTTATTTATTTCATTTTCCCTATGTAACTCCTTACTTTGCTACATTTCTCTCAATATTTAATTCCTTTGACAGGCTATGTACTTTTATCTTCTTTGAATACACTGATTCTAGTCCGTGGAGAGAAATATGTCTTTATCCTCCCTTAGGGGTAGATATTTTTTATTTACATTATCCTGATGGATCACCATGTATCTTATTACTTTATTTTTTCTTTTTTTCTTCAAAAAAGGTAATGGTCAGCTTAATGAACATATGTCCCTACTGGAATTTTTTGGAGGACTATCAATGTATAATTTTTCCATTATCCTCTATTATTCTTGTTCCTATTTACCGGTGATGTTTTTATAGAAAAGCTGAGAAGGAGAACCTTTCATTCCATCCTATAGGGCTCATTGTGTTTAGTCTGTCAATCCATCTTACTTCTATCTGAAGAAGCTTTTTGTCCAGGTTTCCTCCCCTTGGTCCCATTGATATTTTTTCTAGACCCCAGAATTTCAGTACGTTCGGATTGTTATTGTGGCAGAATCTAATATGTCTGGAGACTGAGGTGTCTTTTTTAGCTTCTATTGCGCTTAAATAGCCAGATATCCTTCTTCAAAATTCTTGTATTGTTTTACCAACATACAGTTTTGGGCAGGTGCAACCTACAATATAGATTATCCCCTTTGTTTTACAAGTGATTAGTTGTCTTATTTCATATTTTCTTCTATCACTTGGATTTTCAAAAGTTTTTGTTTTCCGAATGAATTTGCAAAAAGTACAGTCACCACACGGTGTTGATCCCACTATTTTTTCTTTTCTACCGTCTAATTTCTGTGACTGTTCTGGATAATGGCTATGGACCAATAGATCTCTTAAGTTTGGTCCTCTCAGATATGTGATGTTAGTATACGGATTTAAAACCTCTCTCAGTTCTTTATCTGATAGAAGGATCTTCCAATGTTTTTGAGTATTGTTTGCATTTCTCCTACAAATGCATCAAAGGTGCCTATGCATCTTATTATATTTTATTTTTGTATATTTTTATTTTCCAAAAGTTCTTCATGCTTCTGATTTTTAGCTCTATCAAAGACTTTTTTAGGGGGACTTTTGGATACCCTTTATTCTGAAATCTGTGAAACAGTTCTAAGCTCTCTTTCATAAAGGAACCCTCACTGGAACAATTTCTCCGAGCCCGAAGATATTGTCCGGTCGGTATTCCTCTTTTCAGAGGGGTTGGATGCCAGCTGGATCAATGTAAGTATCTGTTTGTGGAAGTGGATTTCCTATATACTTCTGTGCTCAATGTGCCATTGTCTTGTTTTTTAATTTTCAAATCCAAAAAATGAATTTCTCTTTCTTGAATTTCATATTTGTATTTCATCCCTATGTTGTTGTTATTTAATTTTGTGACAAAATCTAGAAATAAGGTGGATGTGCTGTCCCAAAGGATGAGAATGTCATCTATATACCTGCCCCAGAACAATATGTGGCAGGTATATAGGGACAGCTCATCCGTGAAAACCAGGTGATTTTACCACCACCCTAAGAAAAGGTTTGCGTAAGTAGGTGTCTTGTTTATAGAAACATCCCTCAAAAATAAAATAATTGTGATTAAAAATAAATTTTAAAAGTGACAAAACAAAACCATTGTGTGCTTTAAAACTTATACTTTTTGTGTCCAAAAATTATTTCACAGCATTGACTCCCAATGTGTGCTGTATACTGCTATATAGTGCTTCTACGTCCAAATTGGCTAGAAGAACTGTTGCAGGAAAAGACATATCATTCAATTTTAGAAGCAGATCTTTTGTATCTTTTATATACGATGGAAGTGAGGTAACAAAACTTCTCAAAACATTGTCTATATAGAAACTAGCTCCTTGTGTGAGGCTGTCAATACCAGATACTATAGGTCTTCCAGGTATCGGGTATCTTTCTTTATGCATTTTGTGGAGTGCATAAAAAGTCGGTATAGTAGGATTCTTATTGAAAAGAAATTGATATTCATCTTGACTAATTAAAATGTTTTCTTTTGCTTGTGTCAATAGATTCTTTAGTTCCTGTAAGTATACCGACGTTGAATCCTGTAACAAAATTCTGGTATGTATTTTTGTCATTTAGAAGTCTCATTACCATATCCACATAGTCTTTTCAGTCTATGTTCCCACCCTTATCACTGGGTTTTACGATTATGGTGTCATTTTCTCTCAGTGATTTCAAGGCTTTCCTTTCTTGCATTGTTAGATTGGAATTCATCCTTTCTCTCCTAAACTTTAGGGATTTTATGTCATCCGTCACTAATTTAACAACGGTTTCAATTTTTTTATATTGGAAAAAAGGTGGTGTTATTTTTTATTTTGGTTTAAGGTTCATATATGGTGGTTCTGGGGCTATCTCTGAACCTTCCCCTTCTCTTTGTAGACTTTCCAGTGTCTCCAGATATCTTTTTTTTTTTTCATAAAATTTTATCCAATCATGTTCCGTATTTTTATGTGTTTTGTGTAGTGCAAGTTTCCTTGCAAAAAGGTTCACGTCTTTAATCCACGTGAATTTATCACAATCTGGGACTGGTGTAAATGTAAGGCCCTTGTTTAGTAAGTTTGTTTCTATTTCTGTTAATACATATGTGGATAATGTTACTATTCTTGCTTTTTCAATTTGTGTGGCATCCCTTTCTACTTGTTGCAACCCCATTTGGATCTGTCTCTTAAAAGGGTCCCCTTGTCTGTCCTAAAAAAAGGGGGGCCACTGTTGTTGTTTTCTCTCCTTGGGCACTGGATGTTGGGGTTATGGTCGTCTGTCCCACAAATGGACCAACAGAAGAGGATTGCGGAGCCATATTCCCATTTGTATTTATTTATTTTGTCTGAGAATTCCTTGCTGTTACATTTGATTCAATACATGTTTCTCTAGATGTTCTTTTTGAATCTTGGTATTTTTATTTTTTTTTTGTAAATTTTCCTTTTCACTCCTCCTCTGAATCAGCCACCCTAGTGTGTTTTCAGATAGAATTATTTCTGGGCCCAAAAATTAGTCGTTTTTGGGAAATAAAAGAGGATATAGCTCGTGACAGTTTGAAGATTTAAACTGAACGTGTGCGACCTCCTCAGTGAGGAGGACAGAAAAACAAGGAAAACAACAAACAGCAGGTGACTCTATTTAGATGCATAAATAGGTTCATAGTGGAGCAGCACTACGTTACGTAAATAGATGTATCCAGTCAATAGGAGATAGTCCTCAAGGGGACTTATGGGTGCAGGCAGTGTCGGAACTTGGCTTATGGTCCCAGCGATTTGTGGATTCTATTCAGATACATTTTACTGAACAACTCAGTGGCTATAGTAAATTTTTAATTACTTGCAATTACAAAAGTATTCAGATCCAGGTTATGGTTTAAAAACTGTAGAATATTCTTTGTGAGACAATGCTTTTAGGAGACATTTTTCCTTAAGGTAACATACTCTGACAGTCTCTGGAATCCATTAACTGAATATTAATTGCAATTTGTTATTATTTTATGTTTGAGAATTTGAGCAGCTTCTATCAATTATTGCCACATTTGTGCAATGAATTAGGATGGAATTACCACTGGTCAATGGAGTCACATGACTATTTATGGCAGTATGAATAAAGATGTCAGATTGTAATCAGCACCAGATTTTGTCAGCTCCACAAATAAACTTTGCAGTGACTTGATCATGATCATAGGTGCACAAAATGTAGGTTCTAAAATAAGGGCTTTAACTAATGCACTACTGCGTTACATGGATTGTACCATAATAAATTGGTTGTAGGAGCATAATAAACCATATATTTATCTACAGAACACAGGACAGTTCCCAGATCTCAGGATCTCTGAGATGGGTTGAAACAAGCTATGCACAATATGGCTATAACACTATCTTAATGCTCAATTTGACCCCATCTTCATAAGTTAGATGTCTTGTAGAGTCCATGCTACCATGTTAAATAGTTATTCTAAATGCAAAATATAGGGAAACCTGGGAATAGTATTTAATGCATTATTATAGTTATAATTATAGTTATACAGTAATTATATTATACACCATTATTCTTATTATGTAACATAGGTTAAGACTAAAGAGCACCGTGAAAGATATTAATCACAAATCTAAAGCTCAGTTCAGAATTTTCTATAATGCAATATACCCATTTTTCTATAAATTAACAACTTTGAGATGCTTCATGCACCATTTTCCTTAATTCCTTAACACATATAAAGCATAAATAATAATTTGTTTGTGGAAAAAAGCAGTAAGCACCTCATACTTATCTAAGTAATTTTGCAATTTCCTGCAAATTTATCATGTGGAAAGAAAATTACTAACTAATTAATTCAGGATAAAAATATTTGTACATTATGAAATCAAGGTTTTTAATTTTTCATACAAAACCCTGTTCTATGTTATTTTTTCAAACATTATGGTTGTTCTTTTTTACTTGTCTGTATGTTTTTTTTTTACCTTCCAGAAAATGCAGGTGGCAAATTGTAGCTATGTACAGTATAATTTTAGAAATGCCCCCGAAATTGTAAAAGTCAATGACTCCATTTTTCTTTTCTTTTTTTCTTAAAAGGTGCTGAATTTTGAAAGGAGACAAATTTTAAAGTACCCAAATGAGTTGTGACCATCCTCAATTAGACCCTGAGATCATTCTGTATAGTCATTGCTAGTGCAATAAAGTACTTTGTGTCTTTCTTTCATTGATGTTCTTTAATGCCAATTTTTTTCAATATCTCTATGCCAAGTATCCTTTACTCAAATAAATTACACCAACATAACCCAAAGCTTTCATCATACACTATGCTGCTTCTATTAAAAGCAATGCATGAAGTTGAAGTACCCCTAGACATGTACAGCAGAATGAGAACCAAGACATACAACCAATAAAATCCCAAAATGTGATCCTCTGGTTCTGCAATATATTATTGATGTATAATGACATAACTAAGGCATAAAAAATAAACATACTCCCATGTAGGTATTGTAATGCCATGACTAAGGGCAATAGGTTTTGTGCAAAGCGCTAAGGAATTAAAATGTACGATTTGCACTAAAGTTATTTTTAACATAACTAAATAAAGGAATGCTTTTAACTGGAATGAGTGCTGGATGAACTACTTTTCTGCATTTCCTGTGCCTGTGGCTGAGGTGAGGTAGACCGTTCATCATTCCCATCCTAGGGCTTTGGATCTATCAGACACAAGGGTGAAATAACTGTGAATATATATATATATATATATATATATATATATATTTATGTATGTAGTTAAGGCTGATGAGTCAGCCTGTATTTGTGGGAGGGACGGAGGCACTTCATAAACGAGGCACGGCCTCACCCACGGGCTTGTGTTCTCAGGTGCTGAGAGGCGTGTCTTCATCCTTGACCCAAGCAGCTCACGCCAGCAGCAGCTACGCTGAAGTGCGCTCAACTCGTAAGTATGCATGGGCCGCGGTGCCCTGAGCCAGCCAAAGTTTCTTACGGTAAGCACGACTCTCCCTCAAGGACAACCGCCACTCTGGGTTTGTTTCTGGCTGGGCTTGCAGGTCGGGTAGAGATCATCCTGATCTCCCTCCCCGCCTTGAGCTTTCCTATCCTGCACTCGTGGCCACGCTGTCGGCTTTCTTGCACGTGCGGCACGCTCACGGTCTCTCATGGTGTGGCTGTTTCGTCTGTCTGCTAGTTCGCCACCCTGGTCTCTCGTTCACCGCTTCTAGTGTCGCGGTCACGGGGTGTCTGCCTCCAGCGTTCTCTACCCTACTGGCCATGCCCCCTTCGATCCGTCTGTCTGGCACCCAGCTGCCATGATGTACCAGCATTGCCAGGAGGAATAATGGAGGGATAGCAACAGTTCTGTTAAAGCATAGCTATTTTACTGGAGAGCGGTTTTGTTAAAAAAAAAGTCTGTGGTGCTTGTGTGAGCTGGTTACTGTTACTGTTTTGTATTCATGCCTCGGTTCATATTCACTCAGATTGGTCTCCTTGCCTCTGGTTTGTATTCACTCAGATTGGTCTCCTTGCCTCTGCTAGCCAAAACATTGGCTTCAGCTGAAGTAAATCAAAGCAGATTAAGACAAGGCCCTATGGGTAGGAGTGCGTGTTCCTACTATGTTTAAGGAAGTTTTACTTTTTACTTTGTATGTCTTGATGAAGGGTTATGATTAGCAAAATGAAATTTGTCTTCTCCTATCTGCATCTGGATTTTAGTTTTCAAAGTTTAAAAAAAAAGGGAAATACAGGCTTTGGAGGGCCTACTTTTTTCCCAGGTTTTGACCTTCATGCGCTTTAGGTTCACACTTATTCTCTAATGTTAGGTTCCTGTAAGATCTCAGCACAGCGCAGATAATGTAGTACAGATAATGTAGTAGATATCTCCTGCAGTCCTATGTAACACCACAGATAACACAGTAATAACTCTCTGATTACAGATAATATAGTAGATGGGTGTGAGCCCTCAGAATTCAGAACACGCACAGTGTGACCTGAAGTCTGGGGCCAGGATGCGGCAGTGTAGGCCAAATTCTATATCTGCCCCCCATCACTACAGAACATACAGGCTAATATAGCCCCACTTACCTCTTACATCCAGTGACATGTCCTTTAACCACTTCAGCCCCCCTAGCTTAAACCCCCTTAATGACCAGGCCACTTTTTACAATTCCGCACTACTTGCTACTTTCACCGTTTATTGCTCCGTCATACAAATTACCACCCAAATGAATTTTACCTCCTTTTCTTCTCACTAATACAGCTTTCATTTAGGTGGTATTTTATTCTTGCTGCCATTTTTACTTTTTTTGATATTTTACTTTTTTTGATGAAATTTTTGCAAAAAAATTACATTTTTCGCTTTCTGTTGTAAAATTTTCAAAATAACACTATTTAAATTTCAATTTAAATTTTTCTCAAAATTTATTGTTCTACATGCCCTTGATAAAAAAAAATGCAATAAGTGTATATTTATTGGTTTGGGTAAAAGTTATAGGGTTTACAAACTATGGTGCAAAAAAGTGACTTTCTGAGCACCTGTCCTGTTTCCTGACGTACTACAATGCCCAGACAGTAGAAACACCCCATAAGTGACCCCATTTCGGAAAGTAGACACCCTAAGGTATTCACTAAGGGGCATAGTGAGTTCATGGAATTTTTTATTTTTTGTCACAAGTTAGCGGAAATGGAAATTTTTTTTTTCAAAAAATTTCATTTTCCGCTAACTTGTGTCAAAAAATAAAAACTACCTTGGGGTGTCTACTTTCTAAAATGGGGTCACTTGTGAGGTTTTTCCATTGCCCTGGCATTTGAGGGTCTCCGCAATCATTACATGTATGGCCAAAATTAGGAGTTTTTGCTATTCTCCTTATATTGAGCATACGGGTAATGAGAATTTTTTTTTCCGTTCAGCCGCTGGGCTGAAAGAAAAAAATGAACGTCACAGATTTCTTCATTCACATTGATCAACGTGGATGAAAAAATCTCTAAAAAATTTGCAAAAAAAAAAGAGGGGAAAGCTGTAAAGCTGCGATCACTAAAGGACCCTTAGCCCTCATTCACACGTCCGCAATTCTGTTCTGCAAAATTTTGTGGAACGGAATTGTGGATACATTCAATTCTATGGGGACAGATTTTGTCCTGCTCGGATCCGGAATTGCGGATCCGCACTTCAGGATCCGCAAAAATATAGAACATGTCCTATTCTTGTCCGCAATTGCGGACAAGAAAAGGCATTTTCTATATAGCTCTGGCAATGTGCGGATCCGCAAAATGGGATAAGCAGATTGCCGGTGTCCGTGTTTTGTGGATCCGCGGATCTGCGGATCCGCAAAACACATACAGACGTCTGAATGAGCCTTATAGGGGGTGATCAGTGACGGGGGGGGGTGACATGGGTGATCAGTGGGGACGACATGGGTGATCAGGGGTTAATCAGGGGTTAATCAGTGACTGGGGTGGGGTGGGGGGGGTGTGTGGTGATTGGTGCACACTTTTTTTTTTTCCCTATGGTGGTCCCAAGCAAAGGGACTACCAGAGGAGAAGACAGCAGGCATATCAGACACTGTTCATAAAACAGCGTCTGATATGCGTTTTTTTCTAACTTATACAGCCTGCCAGCGCGCAATCAGCACTGGCAGGCTGTACTACAGTTACATGCGAGTGCGCCGATGGACGTGCCGATGCGTCCAGGAGGAATAAACCGACCGCCCGCAGGACGCAATCCTGCGTACGGCGGTCGGAAGGGAGTTAATGTAGATGTTCTTTCTTCATCTTCTCCTTTCAGACCTTTAGACCAGACCACCATTTTTCTGCCATTTCTCATCTCAGCAGTTTGACAAAAAAAAATCTTAGTTTACTACTTTTCCATCATCCTCCCATCTTCTGGACAAACCACCCTACTACCCCTAATACTGTGCCGCTGTGCTCCAGTCCCCAATATTATACTGCAGAAACAGATTAACCCCCTGATAGTACACACATGGAAGCAATAGTGCTCCTACAGGGCCCCCAACATGTCTCCACTGTGCCCCATAAGTAATAATGCCCCCATAGTGCTCATACTAGTAATCATGTTCCCCATAGACCCCCAGTAGTAATAAAGCCGACCATAATACCCCCCAGTAGTTATAATTCTCCTAGTGCCCCCATATTGTACAGTATAAAATACCCCATATCTAGTACCCCCCCACCCCCAATAATGTGCCGGTAGGATGTGCCCCCATGACCGTTGGGTTTCTGGTGTGGCTATATTTTACTCTTACGTCAAGGTGATTAATTAATCCATTGATAATTCCCATTCTTGCTCCATGCAGGCCTCAACCTAAGCAGCACTACTGAAAGTAATACAAGTAGATTGCCCTCTGAGATTCTCAGTGAGACCTCGCTGGGTCATGGGGCCTAATGAGGACTAACAATGGATTAATACAAAGGATCATTACTGTGGAGGCTTAGGTGGAATCTACTGCACAATATGCCTATGGGAAAGAATATTACTAGTTGGCATATTTCACTTAGACCCCCACAATAATAATCCTCTATTATTAATCCTGGTGCAATAATGACTGCTCCTGAGGCTGGGGCACATTTTCCCCACAAAAATTACCTCTCTGGGCAGCAGGCAATCGTTAAATCCATCCCCTGCGCCCTCACTGCCTAACTGGTCTGAGTGGTGCAGCAGGCCCGGCCCTGTTTAGTTTATTAAAATTGTGCTTCAGCAGCTCAGTCTGAGCCTCAGGGGGACTTAGGTTACTTTCACACATTAGCGGCAGCGGAGTCTGTCAGGTTATTCCGGTGGGTATCTGTCGTATCCATCCTGCTGCTACTTCACGTGTGCCCCCTGACTGCCGCTCTGTCCCCATTGACTATAATGGGGCCGGAGTTCCGGTGGCAGTGCACAGAGAGAGGCTTACATGCCCCCTCACTCTCACTCACTCAATAATATTTATGCCCCTTATTGCCAGCCTGCCCACGGTCCACATCCACCCCCCACACCTAACAGTCACCTGACTAGTGAT
The DNA here is from genome assembly GCA_033119425.1 of Bufotes viridis. Lineage (NCBI taxonomy): Eukaryota > Metazoa > Chordata > Amphibia > Anura > Bufonidae > Bufotes > Bufotes viridis. The sequence goes on along the minus strand of CM065589.1, from coordinate 130,765,303 downwards.
TGGGCACAGCACTGGGCAGTAGCTGGACACTTCTTCTGAAGCAGCCGTGCCAGGCAAGCGGTAATCTCCTTCTTGTTGCTGGCTGCTGGCTCAGCACTGTCTTTCCCGCCTAGAAGGTGGGCGGAGCCAGCCTGCCCTTTCTTGAACTGCAGTGCGCCGTATGGTGCGCGCCCTGGTGATTCATCAGGGCGCGCACAGCGCTCCAACCACAGCAGACAGTCATTTAAAAAAAAAATTCCCCAGCAGCCAGCGCCCCCCTGCAGTGTGGCGCCCGGGGCAACTGCCCCCCAGCCCCTCCCCCAAGCTACGCCCCTGCATGTACCGGACACCGATGCATCGCGGCTTTTCCCCGGACTTCCCAATCTCTCACAGGAGCAGTTCACACTCCCCGCCCCGGTACCGCTCTCCCGGCAGACGCAGCCGTTCTCCGGGCAAGCGTATCCCCCGCCATGGCCACTCCTCCGAGTGTCGAGGCCAAACCTGCTCCAGACCCGGCGGCCGCTCCCGCTCCATTGCCAGCCGCTCCTGCTCCAGACCCGGCACTCTCGCTCTAGAACCTGCTGTTCCAGATCCCCTGCTCCCCATTCCCGTATTAACGGTACTCAGATCGGCGCCGCTCCCCTGGGGAGTTAGGGCTCAATAACATTGTATAGCCACTGCCGGGGGCAGCAGTCTGGCAGTCTGTAAATGTGAGTACAGTCTCCTTTTAAAAAAATAAATAAATGTATACCCTCGGGTTTCTGGTGAGAGTCGTTTTCTTTCCCCTCCAAATTCGGGGGGGGGAGCATTTGATCAGTTCTCATCATCACTTGGTAGATTCATCCGGCTCATGTTTTCGTTTTCAGACTCACGCTTATTACATCGTCAGACGTCTGTTGCCCGGTAGTTTATTCAGGTTCACGTTTATCAATCATTAATGTTCGTCATTGATATCTGCCACCTGTTTACACTATTCAGGCATTAGTTTATTATTTAATAAATTTTATTATTTATTCTGTCGCCTGTTCACGTTATTCAGGCCCACGTTTATTAATCATCATGTCTGTCGCCTGTTCACGTTATTCAGGCCTACATTTATTAATCATCATGTCTGTCGCCTGTTATGTTTCAGGCTTGCGTTTATTAATCATTATTGTCTGTCGACTGTTTACGTTATTCAGGTCTTCGTTATTAATCATTAATGTCCATCACCTGTACGTTATTCAGGCATGCGTTCACTGATATCTATCGCCTATTTACGTTATTTAGGCATACATTTATTATTTAATGTCTGTCGTCTGTTTACGTTTTTCAGGTCTACGTTATTAATGATCATGTCTGTCGCCTGTTACGTTTCAGGTTCAAGTTTATTAATCATTATTGTTCTGTCGCCTGTTTACGTTATTCAGGCCTACGTTCATTGATATCTGTCGCCTGTTTACGTTATTCAGGCTTACGTTTACTAACTTCTAATGTCTGTTGCCTGTTTACGTTATTCAGGCTTACGTTTATTAAATACTAAGGTCCATCACTTTATCTCAATTCTCCCATGTCTGTTCCTTAGCGGCTAGACCAGGTTCCGACCCTAATGCCATTTCAGATCACTTGTTCCACTTTGGGGTAGCATCCGCAGTGTCAAAGCAGCATGTCTCAGGCCACGTCATCAGCAAGATGGGACCTCGGCATTCTTCTTGTTTTGCCCGATACATCCCGAACCCCCATGCGGAGAATTCTGTTGCTCTTTGCAGTTCGGCTTTGTGATCTGGTTGTACATGCCAATAAGGTTCTTTCCGCATACTACACGGCTCGGTTTTTGCCCCCCTATAGGCCTACCCACGGCAATGGCAAAGGACACACCATCAGCCATTCAGTCAGGTCAGCTAAGACACGTCCAGTTAGGTTAGGTTAGTCTTGGTTTTATCTCCTTAGGGTTTCCAGGCATCCCCTTGGCCGTAGCGATGACCACAAGTAGTTAAGGCTGATGAGTCAGCCTGTATTTGTGGGAGGGGCGGAGGCACTTCATAAATGAGGCACAGCACGGGTGTGTGTTCTCAGGTGCCCCACCCACCCTCCCTCCCTCCCTCCCTCCTCTTTCTATTTCCACAGGGTATGCCCCCTTGTAGGCCTACCCACGGCAATGGCAAAGGGCACACCATCAGCCATTCAGTCAGGTCAGCTAAGCAGCTAAGAAACATCCAGTTAGGTTAGGATAGTCTTGGTAGGCATGACCACAAATATATATATATATATATATATATATATATATATATATATTTATATTTATGTACTGGTGTATATATACAGTTCTGAATATTTCATATTATAGGTAGGCAAAGCCAATTACAGCTACCAACATACAAAAATAAGTGCTAAAAAGACAGGCTCTGTAATTAAATAAGTCAGGAAGTCACAGTCACGTCTGACTAAAGCTGGTCACATGCATGGTGTTACAGCTGGCTAAATCTGCTAATTTTAGTAAGACTGGCCAATAATCCTTGTGTAGGGCCAGGAGGCAGCCACCTAACATGAAGCATCAAGGGTATGATGACAAAGAACATTGCATACTTTCTTCTGCAGATATTTAGTGCTGTATATGTTAATATGTTGCTAAGTTAGCAAGTTTGTCAATATGGCAAATCCTTTTTTTTATCTCCATTGACAAGGTAGTCTGGCACCGACTCTTTTACCTTTAGTCTCGGTTATATGACTAGTCACGTTTAAAGACCTGTTAAAAGTCAGACACTGATAGGTCCAAAAGGTGGCACTAGAGAGACAAACCTAGAGAGGCATACCCTTTTCCCCAGAGAGCATTGCTTGGCCTGCAACAATGCCTTCACATGTGATAGATTTTCTTGCAGAACATTTTTGCAACTGAAATTCAGCTCCATTTATCTGAACAGGGTTGTTTTGGCAGCAAGCACATTGATTTCTGCAAGCTCTATTTACAAGAGGTGCCTGGAACTGGAATCTGCTTCGTGTGAAGGCACCTAAAACTCCCTAATCCAACTTGGCTCTCTCCACAAAGAAATACCTTATTCCCCCAGACCCAGTGCCCAATAAAATAAACTTGCACTGTGCAGTGCACTGGCCCAGAAGTGTGTAGCTGGAGAGAATGGGGGTGGTGATAGTACTCCCAGTGGCTAGTCCTGCTTAAGTGCTTTCCAAACTACCTGCATGTGAGCGGGTGAGAATATATCCTTAAGTGGAGCTTCATGTGAACTGGGATTATTTGCAGGGTGCTCCTATTGAAACACACAGGCTGCATCAGTTCAGTGTTAGGAACCTATAGACTGTTATTGCAGGTAGTATTAACTCCAGTCAACAGTAGTGTTGAGCGCAAATATTCGAATAGCAAATTTTTATTGCGAATATCGCAAATTCGATAATTCGCGAATATTGCGAATATAGCGCTATATATTCGCAATTTCAAATATTCGTTTTTTTTGTTTTTTTGTTATATGTTAATACTTGCTGCTCTCTGGTTGTCTTCCCACTTCCCAAAAGCTGTTCTTACCTGTCCGGAGGATTCCTGGCTCCCTGCCCGCTCCAGTCAATGCCCGTTGCCGCTTCTGCCGACTCCCTGTGTGCATGGGAACGCCTCCATGCTAAAATGTACTGTCGGATGTGAGAATCACGATCTCACAAATTTGACTAAGTTGTAATCGCAATGCGATTAATATAACCTGAGTTATTTGCATTGCGATATTTGTTATATTCTAGCAATACAACCATTAGGAATCCAGCTTTAATTTGAATTCGCAATGCAAGCAATACAGGTTATATTAATCGCATTGCGAATTCAACTTAGAGCTGAGTTCATAATGGTTGTATTGCTAGAATATAACGAAGATTGAGAATATAGTGCTATATTCGTGTATTCATGATATTCGTCGTCTTCGTTATATTCTAGCAATACATCCATTAAGAACTTAGCTCTAAGATAAGTTCGCAATGCGAGTATATGTTCGCTTCGCGAATGAAACTTAGAGCTGAGTTGCTAATGGTCGTTGCTAGAATATATCGAAGATTGAGAATATAGTGCTATATTCGTGATATTTGTTTTATTCTAGCAATACAGCCATTAGGAACCCAGCTCTAAGTTCAATTCGCCATGCGATTAATATAACCTGTATTACTCGCATTGCGGATTCAACTTAGAGCTGGATTCCTAATGGTTGTATTGCCAGAATATAACGAAGATAGAGAATATAGCGCTATATTCGTGATATTCGTTATCTTCGTCAATTATAGCAATACAAGTTACAACTATTAGAAACTCAGCTCTAAGTTTAATTCGCGATGCGAATACAAATTCGCGTAACATTCGCAATATAAAAAATTATGACGAATATTCGATTTCGACGAATATATGACGAATATTCAATTGAATATTCGCGAAATATCGCAAAATCGAATATGGCACCTCCTGCTCATCACTAGTCAACAGATGCCACTGTGTTCCTTGTGAGCTGGGCTGGACTGTGTTCTAAGGCTGCAGTAAGTAAGAGATTCTGTTTGTGCTGCAGGGGAGAGAAACGGGTGTTCGGTGAAGGAAAAAGAAAAGACAAAAACCTGTGGTGCAGGAGTCTGAGAGAGATTATTCAGTGTAAAGGATTGTTTCTCTGAGGAGCTGTAATGGAGTTCTGGATCCCTACAGCAACTGATACCAGTAGCAGGAGCTTCACTGTGACGACTTCAGGAAGGAAGGTTTCCCCCGGCACCATGAGCCATAGCAGATCCGGATCTGGTAAGTTGTGAACAGCGTGCACGCTAAAGGTAGAGGATCAACTTGTTACTGTGTAGGCCTCCACTGGTGACTCAGCGGATTGGTATCTACTTATAGGCGCTGCTGTGTGCGCCACCAGTTAGATTTGTTCTTTCTTGTGGCACAGTATTGACTTGTAGGCTTTGCTGTGCATGCCACCGTGTTAGGTTCGTCCGGCCGGACAGGAACAGTAACTTAGCATCCGGAGTATAGGGTGCTCTGTGTATTGCTCTATTGCTATGTGGTATTTTGGTCTACAGAGGATCCCGCAGGTCTGAGTCTGATACTCTGTATAACGCTAAGGGGAGATAATATAGTTCTGGCAGTCATACACACGGTCTTGCCTATAGTTAAATTGGGAAACACCTTTCACTACATATTCTGGTGAGTGGCGCAACACCAGGGTGAGTGCTCCCAGAACTGTAATTACATGTATTGCCATACTGTTGTTGCTGTGGTGTTTTCTAGGTTTAATTTGTTAGTAATAAAAGTACAAAGTTTTTTTATTAACCCGTGTGGCCTTGCTGTTTTCTGGGGAGCCCTCCCTGTCCACGACTTACATGTACAGTAATGAAAGCGGCACACCCTAGACTTGGAGGTCTCATGCCTGGTGGTGGCTGGCGTGCCCTTGATGATGGTAGTAGGGTGCAAGGCACGAGGAGGGGTTGGCTTCACTGGAGAAGGAAGGCATTGAACATGTCAGCTTGGTTATGACAGATAACAGTCTCTTCACTGAAGATAACAAGCGGCACAGTGCAAACACATGGAATTGGCACAGTTCACAGTTACATCACAGGGTAGACTTGTGGTAGGTCCTCCTTGAGTCTCTTTCTATAGATACAAGCAATCTTCCCAACTGAATAAAGGCATGTCATTTCTATTTCTCTGTATTGCCCAATTGTAGGATTCAGTCCTGGAGTGGAAGGCCAGACTGTCTCAGTAGTGTGGAAGGGCACCAGAAGCTAATAACTCAGTCGACATGCAGTGATGTCTACTGCTATAAACGTATGTTATCTTTAACTGATTCTGCTTTCCAAGCACTGTCCCTTTTCTAATGGTCCTCAACCTTCTGTAAAAAGTATGTTCTGTTCTCTCTCAGAGGCTGGTTTGTGGTACACTTGCTTTTCTGACAGCTTTACACTCACAGGGATGGTGTCTTCATAGATAAGAATTATTTTCTCCTCCCTTAGCTTCAGCTTGACTGGATAACACACCAGCAACTACATACATGTCTTCTTTTTTGGTTTACTTAGCTAGGAACTGACTAACCAGGGGAGCAGGGCCAGCTCACTAGCCTTTAACAATCACAAGGAAATAATAATCCATATTACTAACACCTATATTAGTCATTTTAAGATACATAAAAAAAGCAGATTCGTTTCTGTCATAGTGTCCCACTTTCTAATATTTCTGTGCTTCACATATAATGCATGTTTGAATTCGGAACTCATTGCACAGTTAAAAGCCATGTTCTATCCACTCACAATTATTCTCATGTTTCTTCATCTGGATAGCTTTGAAGCTTTTCCCTTGACACTTGTCCTGTAATAACATGTACTTTACCAATATCAAAACCTATGTTTTCTAGTGCTGCATGAAAAGTGCATGATCATAAATAAAGAATTACTCCTTGGGAATAACTAGCAGTCATCTTGTTATGCTGAATGCTGCAAAGTGCAAATGAAAAAATAACAGAAGCAGGAATTTGTCTCAAGTTTAATATGATTTACACCATTTTGTTCAGCTTAATCAATGCAAAAAACTTTCAAACAGTAAGGAAGCCTCAATGAAACTGCATGTGGAACTATATAACTTTACTCTACATTTTATTGGCTGCATCCCATAAGAAAGGAATACCATTCACTCTGTTACAACTTCTTTAATGTATGTGTCTGTCTACAAATACATTTTATTACACAGGCATAAAATTGTTCCTCGCTATGTTTTTGACTGAAAACCTCATAAAGGGAACATCCCCACGGAGTGCTTATATGCAATATAAATGTCACTTGTTAAAACAAGTATTGCTAAGAAAAGACTCAGCTCAGAAGCAACCAACTACAACACATATGGGGCCTGTAACGGTATCAACTGTTGGTGATGTCCTTCTCCCCTAGTCAGAGTGGCGCTGTAGAGGTTCTCCAGAGACTTCCAAGCCGAATTGTGATTCGCAGTAGCTGTGCATCTCTTACAAGAGCTAGTAGTGATATATCTGTTTCCTACAACACGAGACAAGGCTGCGAGTTGAGGGTAAGAAGATCTCCCTTTATTGGTGCCACACTTGGCCTTATATGTGAGTCCCCATGCAAGGGAGCCTCCCATCTGGACCTGATGGGGAACTGAGTGACAAACACACAGTCCAATGGAACACACAATCAGTGACACTCCCACACAATCCCTCCCCTCTGCTTGGGAGATAATTAGGTCAGATATTGTATGTAACCCAATTGTCTCCAGGCAGAAAAACCACATATTTTATAAAGCATTAAAAAGTACCCCAAAATCCACAATATACTCACAAATGTAACATCCCCTGATAGCCCTGATCTTGGTGACAAACATATCCAAAAATCACCCAGATCAGACAAGGGGTTAAAGAATTTCCTGGAGGTCTTGTTTCTGACCGACTGCACACAAGGCTCCTGCCCAAAATAGTTCCATAGAATCAGGCTGTGCGGCCGGTCTCCTTTCGAGAGCCGAAATGTATTTTAATACTTAACAGTTCGCAACTTTATTTTATCCATAAACCTCGTTTAGTTGCGATATTCGCTATTAAAATTCATGATTCAAATATTTGCGCCCAACACTATTTATTAATACTGATCTTTACTTTTGATTTTTATATGCTGTAACCTTAGAAAGCCAAAGGTAAAAGGTGAAGCTCTTTGGGACAAGTATAGTTTTGAGGCGGAATCATTTGTATAGAGTTTGTATGTCAGTGCATGGAGCCTGCGCAGTTCCTTGAGAATATGTGCAAGAATAATTCCCCCATACATAAAGAGTCCAATGGAGCATGATACAATATAAAATCATAGGCATATGGTGGTTACAGTAGAGGGCTCTATGGCACCCCTATCATAGCTCTGTAAAAACTGGAGCCGTATTACAACAGTGCTCAAAAACGCTTATTGCACATATTGGAGTATTTGTAGTGGTGCTTTGGAGATCCATTTATTCAATACGCTGCATACAAACATTGACACTTTTGGTCTGATAAGGTTTTAACAGAGTACTCTGTACTGTATATAGGTTCCTGTTGCAGCATCCCACTCAGGACACGTGGGAACTGCAAATGTATTACTTTATTGTCATTGCTGTATTGCATGTCACTTTGCATTTATAGGTCCAGTGTAATTTATACTAGTGATGAGCGGCAGGTACCATATTCGATTTCGACGAATATTCGTCATTATTCTAGTTATCGCAATTAATATGCGATTTAAAAAATCGCGTATTGCGATTTTTAACCTAAGGCTACTTTCCTATTGGTTTCATATCTAGAATTATAGCGAAGATGACGGATATGACGAATGTATTCGTCATATTCCTCAAAACGAAGATAACGAAGTATTCTACATCTTCGTTTTAGCAACCTATTCGTCAACTTCGCTAATTCTAGCAATCAAATAGGAAGGTTGACTATAGAGATAACTGTGTTTAATTCGCTATGCGATTATATATATATATTTTTAATAAATAGAATAATTATAATAATTATATCAAGTAATAGCATAGCGAATTTAACACAGCTGTCTCTATAGTTAAGCTTCCTATTTGATTGCTAGAATTAGCGAAGTTGACGAAAAGGTTGCTAAAACGAAGATGTAGAATACTTCGTTATCTTCGTTTTGAGGAATATGACGAATACATTCGTCATATTCGCTATTCGCTAATTCTACCAAGCCAACCATAAACTTCCTTGCTCATGGAGCGTCCCCATCACCATGGGAACGTCTCCATATACTAAAATGTACTGTCGGATTTGAGGAATTACATTGAAATCGCAATGCGATTAATTCAAGTTATATTAATCGCATTGCGATTTCAACTTAGAGCTGGGTTTATAATGGGTCAGCTTGCTAGAATAAACGAAGTTAACGAATATGGAATATAGCAGCAGTGCTAAGTTGAATTCGCAATGCGATTAATTTAACTTGAAGTAATCGCATTGCGATTTCAACTTAGCACTGCTAGTGCTATATTCCATATTCGTTAATTTTAGCCTATGTAAGATAGCAGTGCTAAGTTGTAATCGCAATGCGATTAATATAACTTGAATTAATCGCATTGCGATTTTAACGTAATTCCTCAAATCCGACAGTACATTTTAGTATATGGAGACGTTCCCATGCTGAATGGGGACCCTCCATGAGCACGGAAGTCCGCAGAAGCGGCAACTGGCACTGACTAGAGCAGCCAGGAAGCCTGGAATCCTCAGGACAGGTAAGAACTACTTTTGGGAAGTGGGAAAGAAAAAAATATAACAAAAAAAAAACAAAAAAAACCCGAATATTCAAAATAGCGAATTTATAGCGCTATATTCGAAATATTCACAAATTAGCGAAGTGCCGATATTCGCTAAAAAAATTTGCTATTCGAATATTCGCGCTCAACACTAATTTATACATCCCACCACTAGATTGGGATGGTATCACTCTGGGATGTCTAACCCAGCTCAGGCCTAGTCTGTAGTCAGTTAGTAGTAGTTAGTGTCTGTGCGCAGATTAAGCAACAAGTCTGCTGAGGAGTGAAGTGTAGTCCAAGAAGGGACAAAGTGGAAAAGGACTTAAACCAAAGGGTAACAGCCACTACCCAGGCATCAAAGACCTTTGGGAGTAAAGGTGAAGGATTTACTAGCCACCGGCAACCTCACCAGAATTTGACAGGATTCAAAAGGGACCAGAAACTGAGTTACCTACCAGTAAGTGTAAACGTACTTCACCACAGCCTGAGTCAGGACTCAGACTACAACCTACAATAATCCTGCTGCGACTACACTACCATCTGAGGGACTTCCACTCTCACCGGCTGTCTCCTTTCCCTGCTCATGTAGATTGTAAGCCCCTGTGGGCAGAGCCATCCCCCTCACCCCCACCCTATACCAGTCTGTCACTTAGTTCATGGTTTTTGTTCTTGTTTTTGGATAATTGTATATTATGTAGATAACACTTTTTCATATGTACAGTGCCCAGGAATTAATGGTGCTTTAAAATAAAAAAAATATCATTATAATATGTTTGCAAAAAGGATTGTACTCTAACATTGAATATTTTGTAAATTTTCCATGCATTTAGTCACTATCATAAACAGAACTCTATTCTCTAAATCATGTCCTTCTCTGCTTGATTGAATAGATTAATACATCAAATTAACTTATCTGTAGAGTTGAGCGAACACCTGAATGTTTGGGTTCGAGAAGTTCGGCTGAACTTCCCGAAAATGTTCGGGTTCGGGATCCGAACTCGACCCGAACTTCACCCCGAACCCCATTGAAGTCAATGGGGACCTGAACTTTTGGGCACTAAAAAGGCTGTAAAATAGCCCAGGAAAGGGCTAGAGGGCTGCAAAAGGCAGCAAAATGTAGGTAAATCCCTTGCAAACAAATGTGGATAGGGAAATGACTTAAAATAACATAAAATAGAGAAAGATAATAAATAAACATTCTAAACTTGAGCCCAAGTGAGTGACAGTGGCACCTGTCACCCAGCAAACAGAGGATGTGGCAGCAACGCCACCACATCTGTCATCGTCACCAAGCATCTCCACCAAATCCCATGAAAGTGTTCAGCTATCAGCTGTCCATCTCCCAAACACTGGAGAGAGAAAAAGAAATAGAAAGAGAAAGTACCCCCCTACCCATGGCTCTAAATGCCTTTTTTCAAACTTCCTGGTCCTTTGAAATGCTGTCATTCTGTCTGGCAGTAGTGATGTCGCGAACATAAAATTTTCCGTTCGCGAACAGCGAACGCGAACTTCCGCAGATGTTCGCGAACGTGCGAACAGTGCGAACCGCCATAGACTTCAATAGACAGGCGAATTTAAAAAACCAAAGGGACTTCTTCTGGCCACAATAGTGATAGAAAAGTTGTTTCAAGGGGACTAACACCTGGACAGTGGCATATCGGAGGGGGATCCATGGCAAAACTCCCATGGAAAAATACCTAGTTGACGCAGAGTGTGATAACAAAGATTGAGAATATAGCGCTATATTCGCAATCTTCGTTATATTCTAGCAATACAACCATTAGGAACAGATCTAAATTGTAATCCCAATGCGATCAATTCAGGTTATATTAATCGCATTGCGATTACAACTACTAACACTGCAGCTTCAGAATGAATCTAAGATGGATGCCGTCCTTGCTTTTTGATAGGAGGTGGGAGGGTCTTGGAGGAGACTGATGTACTAGCCCTAAAAGGGCTTTTTGGGGTGCTGTCAGGATGCTGTCCTTACAGCAGAGATCTGATGAGTCTTTCAGGACTGGAGTGGACACTGAATACACTAGCCTAGCTATCGATTTCCCTATTATATCAGCAGCAACTACACTCTCCCTCCTCTCACTAAGACTGCAGCTTCCGAATGAATCTAAAATAGATGCTGTCCAGGAGATGGGAGGGTCTGGGAGGGAGGGTATGCTAATTGGCTTGAATGTGTCTGCTGACTGTGAGGTACAGGGTCAAAGTTTACTCAATGATAGGGGGTGGACCTAACATCGCATATGTTCAGCCCTCCGCGACGAAAGCGCATAAGCTATGTTCGTCGGGAACTATTCGCCGGTGAATAGTTTGGGACATCTTATTTACGAATTCAACTTAGAGATGGGTTCCTAATGGTTGTATTGCTAGAATATAACGAAGATTGAGAATTTAGCGCTATATTCTCAATCTTCGTTATATTCTAGCAATACAACTATTAGGAACTCAGATCTAAGTTTAATTCTCAATGCGATTAATATAACCTGCATTAATCGCATTGCGAATTCAACTTATAGCTGAGTTCCTAATGGTTGTTGTATTACTAGAATATACATTATATTCTAGCAATACAACCATTAGGAACTAAGCTCTAAGTTGTAATCGCAATGCGAATAATACTTACAATTATTAATCGCTCTGCAAATCCATTTGATGCCTCTATTTGATTGTATATGACGGTTGACTATGACTACGACCAACGTTCTTCTGCCTCCAAAGCAAGATATCTGAACCCCCCAGGGGCCATTTGGGCGTTTTTGATTAAAAAAAACACATCAAAAACGCATTTGTGTTTTTATAATTTTTTCATTTTTTAGTTTATTTTTTTGTGTATTTTGCCACATTTGGTTGCATATTTACATTTGGTATAGGCAAATATGGTAGTCTAGATCATGTGTCTATACCAAAACCTAGGATCATTGTTTGACAGCATATTTTCTAAGCCAAGTAGCTGAATATAGATTTGGGCAGAGTAATGATCTAGACTACCATATTTGCCTATACCAAATGTAAATATGCAACCAAATGTGGCAAAATACACAAAAAAATAAAGTAAAAAATGAAAAAATTATAAAAATGCAGATGCGTTTTCTATCAAAAATGCCCAAATGGCCCCTGGGGGGTTCAGATATCTTGCTTTGGAAGCAGCAGTGGTAGTCATAGTCAACCGTTATATACAATCAAATAGAGGCATCAAATGGATTCGCAGAGCGATTAATAATTGTAAGTATTATTCGCATTGCGATTACAACTTAGGGCTGAGTTCCTAATGGTTGTATTGCTAGAATATAACGTATATTCTAGCAATACAACAACCATTAGGCACTCAGCTCTAAGTTGAATTCGCAATGCGATTAATACAGGTTATATTAATCGCATTGAGAATTCAACTTAGATCTGAGTTGCTAATGGTTGTTGTATTGCTAGAATATAACGAAGATTGAGAATATAGTGCTATATTCGTTATCTTCATTATGTTCTAGCAATACAACCGTTAGGAACTCAGATCTAAGTTGTAATCGCAATGTGAATAATACAGGTTATATTAATCGCATTGCGATTTACAATTACTATTAAAATTACTTCAAAATGAATCTAAGATGGATGCTGTCCTTGCGTTTAGATAGGAGGTGGGAGGGTCTGGGAGGGAGGGTATGCTGATTGGCTGGAATGTGTCTGCTGACTGTGAGGTACAGGGTGAAATTTTGCTCAATAATAAAGTATAGGGGCGAACGCGAACATCGAATATGTTCGCCCGCTGCAGCGGACGCGAACAAGCTATGTTCGCTGGGAACTGTTCGCTGGCGAATAGTCCGGGCCATCTCTAGTGGACAGTTTTAAAAACCTTATGGCGGTGGCTGTCCCACAGTACGTGTATACCAGCCGCCGCTACTTTTGCAGGCGAGCCATCCCCTCCCTGCACAACCAAGTGGCGGACAAAATCAGGTGTGCACTGCGCAACGCTATCTATGGCAACGTCCACATAACCAACAACACAGTAGCGGCTGGCCCAGAGGTGGATAGCATTTTTGCGAGTGTCCTTCTGCCCCCGAGGATTGCTGGGCATTTCTCTTTGTATCCTGTTACCTCTTCCTCCTCCTCCTCCTCCTCTGCTTCCTCCTCCTCCTGTACCAACCCTCATCCACTCAGTTTAACACATTCACCACCCACAACAGCACAGCCAGGGGAAATGATAGCAGTCTGTTTTAAAACTTATGTGTTTGTGGGAAAAAACCCACAACGCGCAGGAGCTGTGGGCAGGCATGGAACAACAGATGGATGATTGGTTGGTGCCATTGAGCCTTCAGCCCGGCCTTGTGTTCTGAGCTAAAGGGGCAAAATGTAATAGCAGGTCCGGGCCTAGCCGGTTTGACACACATCCCCTGCCTGCCACATGTGCTGAATTTGGGGTGCAGAAATTCCTAAACACCAGACAGTGAATATCAATTCAGTTAATCGAACACACAGAACACCCCCCCCCCCCCTTTTCACTCAAACCATTAACAAACTATTTACAAATTTACTTAAAAACAAATTAAAATAACTATAATGCAGCTAAACTAACCATACAAACAAACAAAACTATATACAAACCTCATCCTTAACTTAAGGCCAGCCAATTACAAGTGGCTCAGAGGGTGGGTTCCTGCACCAACATAGGCCCTGGCCTGGAACACAATTGTCCAGCCAGGGCACAGTTCTAGAGGATGAGGAGGAGTAGGAGGAATGCTGGGGGATACAGAGGACACAGACGATATACCTCCCTCAAAGAGAATAGCTTGTCCTTGCCTCTGGGCAGCCTGGCAGACATGAGCGACAACATGTTGCAGTGCCTGCGCAACGACCGCCCAGTTACTGCCACATTCTAACTTGTGCTGATTACTGGGTGACCACCCTGCTGCATCCCCGTTACAAGGACAACGTGCCGTCCTAAATTCCCTCACTTGGGTGTGATAGGAAGATGAGCCCGCTAGTAGACACGCTGCTGATGGCATTTACACCTGACACCGTGGACTCAGTGGAAACACAAGGTGAAGGCAGAGGTGGAGGAGGAAGAATTTGCCAATGCAGCTGGGTCACCACCAACACCTCAGAAGGCATATTTATCATTGGCAAAATGTGGAAAAGCTTTGTCATCACACCACAACAACCTGCACCATCAGCAGATCTGGAACATCTTAGCAGGAGGCAGCATTTCAGCAACATGTTGGAACAGTACACGTACTGACTGATGGGTCTGCCTAGGGGAATAGCTACAGGGGAATAGCTACAGGGGAAGCAGGGGAAGCAACTGCTTTGGGGCCGTGACCTAGAAATGGCCCATCCAGGAGGAGGAGGAGGAGAAAAGGACTTTGTCAGGGCACCCTCAACAGTATTATACAATGAAATTATATACAGTGGCAGTATAGACAGTGTAGAAAGCGAATGGAACAGCTGCTTGGCCTTGTCTGAGAGAGCGATCTTTAGTAGCCACAGGCATGGCGGCATGAAAGGAAGGGGTTGCGCAAAAATTACTGGGGGAGGGGGGCCCCATTCAAAAATTTGATGTGGTGCCAAATCATTTCTAGCTACGCCACTGGGTCTGGCCCATTCAACTTCTGGGTCTTCAAATTGGGCTCAAGTCCTGAGGTTGCCCTTTATGCCTTGGAGGTGCTGGCCTACCCTGCAGCCACTGTATTGTCTGAACGTGTGTTTAGCATGGCTGGGGGCATTATCACAGACAAGTGCAGCCGCCTGTCCGCAGACAATGTTGGCAGCTAAGCTTTCGTTTATTAAAAAGAACCAGACATGGATCCCACAGGACTTGTTTGAACCTTATGCAGAATAGACATGTATATCGGCCTCACCCAACCATTGTTGTAAAATTAAAAATAAAAAAACTGTTATTGGAGACTACCCTTGGCTTCGCAGCCCAAAAAGGCTTCATTTCATGCAAGAATGTAACCGCCAATTGTAAGTTCCCTGTCAGTTATGCAGTGCAGGGGATTGTACCTGGCAAAAATGGTAATATTTCACCCAACAATTTAAAATCTATCCTTTGCCGGACAGTATTAAACTTGTCCAGCCACAGCTGAAACCAATGATTTACGGTATTGCTATTTTGGCAATTGAATTTCACTCCAGAACAAAAGCTATTCTTTGACAGAGACTATGAAACTTGTCCAGTCACAGCTGAAACACCAGACTTACTGTATTTCTATTTTTGCAACTGATTTTCACCCCAGAAAAAAATATATCCTTTGACGGACACTATGAAACTTGTCCAGTCACAGCTGGAACACCAGATTTACTGTATTTCTATTTTTGCAACTGTATTTCACCACAGAACAAAATCTATTCTTTGACGGACACTAGGGAAATTGTCCAATCACAGCTGGAACACCAGATTCAGGGTATTGCTATTTTGGCAATTAAATTTCACCCCAGAAAAAAATATACCCTTTTACGGACAGATTTAAACTAGGCCTGCAACAGCTGGAACACCAGATTCAGGGTATTGCTATTTTGGCAATTGAATTTCACCCCAGAACAAAATATACCCTTTTACGGACAGATTTAAACTAGGCCTGCAACAGCTGGAACACCAGATTTACTGTATTTCTATTTTTGCAACTGTATTTCACCACAGAACAAAATCTATCCTTTGACAGACACTAGGGAAATTGTCCAGTCACAGCTGGAACACCAGACTCAAGGTATTGCTATTTTGGCAATTAAATTTCACCCCAGAAAAAAATATATGCTTTTACGGACAGATTTAAACTAGGCCTGCAACAGCTGGAACACCAGATTTACTGTATTTCTATTTTTGCTACTGACTTTTACCCAAGAAAATAATATATCCTTTGACGGACACTAGGGAAATTGTCCAGTCACAGCTGGAATACTAGATTCAGGGTATTGCTATTTTTGCAACTGATTTAATAAATCCTTTGCCGGACACTATTAAACTTGACCAGACACTGCTGGGACACCAGATTTATGGTAATGCTATTTTGGCAATTGAATTTCACCCCAAAAATAATATATCCATTCCCGGACACTAATAAACTTCGCCAGCCACAGCTGAAACCACTGATTTATGGTATTGCTATTTTGGCAATTGAATTTCACCCCAGAAAAAAATATATCCCTTGCCGGACACTATTAAACTTCGCCAGCCACAGCTGAAACCACTGATTTATGGTATTGCTATTTTGGCAATTGAATTTCACCCCAGAAAAAAAAAATATATTTTGCCGGACACTATTAAACTTGTCCAGTCACAGCTGGAACACCAGATTTATGGTATTTCTATTTTTGCAACTGAATTTCACCGCAGAAAATAATATATCCTATGACGGACACTATGAAACTTGTCCAGTCACAACTGGAACACCAGATTTACGGTATTGCTATTTTGGCAATTGAATTTCACCCCAGAACAAAATCTATCCTTTGCCGGACACTATTAAACCTGGCCAGCCACAGATGAAACCACTGATTTATGGTATTGCTATTTTGGCAATTGATTTTCACCCCAGAACAAGATATATCCTTTGCCGGACACTATTAAACTTTGCCAGCCACTGTTGGGACACCAGATTTAGGGGATTGCTATTTTGGCAATCGAATTTCACCTCAGAAAAAAATCTATCCTTTTCCAGCCAGCAGACAGTATTACACTTGGCTAGCCACAGCTGGAACACCAGATTTAGGGGATTGCTATGTTGGCAATTGAATTTAACCCCTCAATAAAATATATAGATTTCTATCCTGAGTTTCTAGAGGTGACAATAAGCACAGCCAAGCCCCTGATGTAGGATATAGCAAAAAAAAAAAACTAGTATTGATGGATTGATGGACTTGGTGGCAGCTTGTGCTGGTGCACCACAAGACACAAAATGGCCGCCGATCACCCCAGAAAAAAGTGACAGAAAAACGCTCTGTGCAGTCTAAAAACCAGTGAGCAATTATCTAGCAGAAGTTGAATGATTCACAGCTGTAGATTGATCACTTCATTATGTGTTTTTGCTGACTTTTCCCTGCCTAATCTCACCCTCACAGCAGCTGCATCCTATCCCTACATTAATCAGAGCAGAGTGACGTGCGGCGCTACGTGACTCCAGCTTAAATAGAGGCTGGGTCACATGCTGCACTTGGCCAATCACTGCCATGCCATTAGTAGGCATGGCTGTGATGGCTTCTTAGGGCAAGAAGTAAAATGTTAGCTTATTGGCTGCTGTTCAGCCCTTCAGAAAGCGGGAAGAAGCAACGAACCCGAACCTGAACTTTTTTGAAAATGTTCATGTCCGGGTCCGTGTCCCGAACACCCCAAAATTCGGTACGAACCCGAACTATCCAGTTCGAGTTCGCTCATCCCTACTTATCTACTTATAGCATGAGATCCCCTGAATGATAATTTTGATTACCTTCAAAAATGTCCTTGAGAAACAAATTCACAACTAGAAAACATTTTAATGATGTTGATTGCAGTCTTATGTATTTTAACTTTTAGTGATACATGGTAAGAGTTCCTTTACACAGCCCAATGCTGGGACCATAACAAGCATGGATTGACTATATAGAAGTCGATCATCCGACCCATATTGTGAGCAAATACCTTAGTTAAGCTGGGAAATGTGCTGCCAACAAACAAGGATTTTCGGTGCAGCAAGATGGGATCATCTGACAAGCGTCAACTTGTTTGAAGGATGATTGACAGTAATTTGGCAATTATCAGAACCGGTATTCTTACAAACATTAGCTCCTGATAATTGGCCCAGTTTTGTTTAGAATGTTTTGACTACATTGGCAACATTGTTTGCATTAATTGTTGAAAACTAAAATAGGACCACTCTAAATGGACCCTAAAAGATGAGCATACAAATTAGAGATGAGCAAATGCCTTGAAATTAGTTTGTTACATGGTTAATACGGTTGAAAAAAGACACAAGTCCATCAAGTTCAACCCAGGGATATGTGGGGAGATGAATCCCAGAAGGAAGTGAGACTCAAATTTCTACAAATTTTTTATAAGCATTAATGTCACTAGGCAAATGTCTCCAAAAGTTTGGTTCATGGCTGAATCAATTCTATCCGAATGTGGTCTAATTGGCCTGAAAATCTTGTCTATTTCTTTTTTTTTTCTTTTAATTTTTGCTCTTTATCCCCACCCCTCTTTTAAACTCTTTAACACAATGACAGCAATTAAAAATAATGTCAAAGTGACACTGACATGTTTTAAGGCCGATTTATTGGCCTGTATTTGTGGGAGGGGCGATGCTGACTATATCTGGCCGGGCGTCCCCTCCCACAGTGAACGTCGTTTCCAGCATACCCACCCTTACTTTCACTATCTCACACCAGGGGATGCCCCCCTTCAGGCATCCCTTCAGCGTCGCGGTTCCGGCATAAATCTAACCGCTTTTAGGTATCCAGTAGGTAGGGGGTCATTCCTTAATGTTTAGTCCCGACCACAAATATAGCTATGAGTAAATGCATGGATAACAGTGCATTTAAAAACACAATACATCATCACATTTGTTATTGTTTTTAAAGGGGTTGCCAGGGCTTTTACTATTGATGAGGATAGGTCATCAATAGTAAAAGCCCAGACAACCCCTTTAAAAAGCATAACAAATGTGTTATCCATGCATTTACTCATCCCCATTTACGCACCCCCGCCAATCAACTGTATGAGGAGACGGCGTGCAAAGTGCGCATGTTCTGTCTCCTGTCTCTACAAAAGCATCTCCCAGAATCTTAGACCATAATTCACAGGTTGCATTCAAACCTCTGAGCCAATCAGGACAAGCCCTTCTCACCTTTACTTCCTTCCCAGGGTACTATGATCCCCCATCTTTTTTCCTTTCCTTTTCCACAAGAAAATGCAACTGGCGCCGATTTGGGTGAATCGTCCAAAACAAATTGCAAAACTTCAGATTTGTTTGGCAGCAGAATTTTTGTGAAATTCATTACAAATCCGACTCATTCAGATTTCATTAATCTCGAATAAAAATCAAAGCTGGAACCTTGGAGGAAAGTGCAAATATGGCACCCACTCATGCGTGCATGACAAACAGCAGAGACATTCGGCTAATGACCACAACTGGCAATAATGCCGATCGTAGTGTGGGGAGTCGCTCTGGTAGACAGCGGTGCGGGTGCAGTTTAGAGGCAAAACAAGGAGTCCAGATTGTGCAACAAACAGTGTTTTATTCACACTTGCACACAAAATGAAAAACAGTCTCTTGGTGACAGTTCACACACAACGGAAATAACGTAGCCAAACAAAAACAGTCCAACACAGGTTCAGTCACCTGGGAGGTGTAGGTGCAGGTTCGCACCACGCTGTCGGCCCAGCCGCAGGAGAATCCAGCTTCAGGTAGCCAGGAACACAACACCTCCTTGCTGAGCTCTTTCCTCCTGGACAGAGAACTCCCAGCCCTGTTTGCAGCTCCAGGATAATCACACTCCCCAGACACAGCTGCTGGCTGCGTTTTATATCCAGCCCAAAACATGGACTGGACCGTGGGGAGCAGCCACCCACCCTACTCTTTAGCTGCTCCCAGTAAGAGCCGGCCCGGATCGGCTTTGCAGCCATGCTATTAACAAAGTCAAACAGCACTAGCTGCTGCAGACAAAAACCCGGCTCTCACCTCACCGAGGCCAGCAACCTCGGTGACACGTACCTGCCATCACATATGACACCTTGCACCTTACCACATACCTCCCTTTGTTCAACCCTGAGGGGTGAACACACGTGAGGCAGTGGACGCGGGACAGGGCATCTGCGTTGCCTTGCAAGCGGCCTGCCCTGTGTTCCACGGAAAACTTGAAATTTTGAAGAGATAGGAACCACCTGGTGACCCGAGCATTCCTCTCCTTGGCCTGACTCATCCATTTGAGGGGGAATGGTCGGTCACCAGACGGAACCTCCTCCCTAACAGGTAGTAGCGGAGAGATTCGAGTGCCCACTTGATAGCCAGGCACTCCTCTCCACTATACTATACCTGGACTCGGCGGGACTGAGCTTACGGCTCAGGAAGACAACGGGATGTTCTTCCCGTTGACCTCCTGCGACAGTACCGCACCGAGGCCTACCTCCGAGGCGTCGGTCTGTACGACAAACTCCTTGTTGAAGTCGGGTGTCACCAAAACCGGGGACCCACACAGGGCCGACTTCAACGCGGAGAAAGCCTCCTCCGCCTTCTCACTCCAGCTAACCCTCCCAGACTTTCGCCCCTTCAACAGGTCTGTCAATGGCGCTGCTATTGTGGCAAAGTGGGGCACAAACCTCATGTAGTAACCTACAATCCCCAGGAACGACTTTACCTGCCTGGTGGTGACCGGTCGGGGCCAGTTACGAATGGCCTCTACCTTAGTTACCTGAGGTTTGATGACTCCGCCCAATTACATATCCCAGATATTTTGTCTCCTCTAACCCTATGGAGCACTTCTTTGGGTTAGCGGTCAGTCCGGCTTTCCTCAGGGCATCCACTACCGCCTGCACCTTGGGTAAATGGCTTTCCCAGTCGGTGCTGTGGATGACTACATCATCCAAGTAGGCCGAGGCGTACCGACGATGTGGTCGCAGCACTATGTCCATTAACCTTGGAAAGTGGCGGGGCGCCATGCAGGCCAAAGGGTAACACCTTGTAGTGATACAGGCCCTGCGGGTAACAAATGCGGTTTTTTCCTTAGCCGACTCCGTTAAGGGTACCTGCCAGTACCCTTTAGTGAGGTCCAGCACAGAAAAATAACGGGCTTGTCCTAAACTTTCAACCAGCTCGTCTACTCGGGGCATGGGATACGCGTCAAACTTGGATACTTCATTTAACTTGCGAAAGTCGTTGCAGAACCGCAACGTCCCATCCGGCTTGGGTATTAGGACTATGGGACTGGCCCACTCACTTTTCGACTCCTCAATGACCTCGAGCTTCAACATTAACTGTACTTCCTCCGCGATGGCCCGTCGCCGAGCCTCGGGTACCCGGTATGGTTTTAACCGGATCTTGGCCTGAGGCTCAGTGACGATGTCATGTTGTATGAGAGACGTGCGGCCAGGGAGGTCCGAGAACACATCCGTGTTCCGACTGATGAACTCCCTGACTTCCTGAACTTGTTTGGAAGACAGGCTGTCTGCAATTTTTACCGTGGTTACTGCTTCACAGGCCTCGAACTGTGGGGCTGGACCCTTTTCACCTAGAAGCCCTGGCCGGGGCTGTGGTCGCCGGCCGTGTCCCTATCTTTCCACGGCTTAAGTAAATTCACATGGTACACCTGCTCGGCTTGCGCCGCCCTGGCTGGTGTACTTTGTAATTTACTTCCCTACTTCTCGATCACCTCATAGGGGCCCTGCCACCTAGCTAGGAACTTGCTGTCAAGGGTGGGTACCAGAACCAAAACCCGATCTCCCGGATTGAAGCCCCGCACCCGAGCCTGACGATTGTACACCCTACTCTGGGCTTGTTGTGCTGCCTCCATATGCTCCCGGACCAGCGGCAACACCCTTTCTATCCGTTCCTGCATCTGGGCGACATACTCAATGACACTTTTGTGGGGGACAGGCTGTTGTTCCCACGCTTCCTTGGCGATATCCAACAGGCCCCGAGGGTGTCTGCCATAAAGCAGTTCGAAGGGCGAGAACCCAGTAGAGGCCTGGGGTACCTCTCGCACTGCGAACATGAGATAGGGCAGAAGCAGGTCCCAGTCCTTCCCATCTCTAGACACCACCCTTTTAACATATTTTTTAGAGTTTGGTTAAACCTCTCAACAAGACCGTCTGTTTGCGGATGGTAAACGGACGTCCGTAACTGCTTTATACGCAACAATTTACACAGTTCCTTCATTACTTTGGACATAAAAGGGGTCCCTTGGTCTGTCAGAACCTCTTTTGGCAGGCCCACACGGGAAAACATCTCCATTAACTCTTTGGCAATGAGCCTAGCTGAGGTATGTCGCAGGGGCACCGCCTCCGGATACCGAGTGGCATAGTCGAGAACTACCAGAATGTGTTGGTGGCCCCTGGCAGACTTTGGTACAGGCCCAATTAAATCCATAGCGACTCGCTCAAACGGGACCTCAATAATTGGCAGAGGTACCAGAGGACTACGGAAATGAGGCTGGGGGCTAGTTATCTGACAGGTTGGACAGGACTTACAATAATCTTCTACCTCCTTGAACACACCGGGCCAATAAAACCGCTGCAGTATGCGGTCCTGGGTTTTCTGCCACCCCAGGTGTCCCCCAAGAACATGTTGGTGGGCAAGCTCCATGACAAGCTTGCGATACGCTGTGGGCACCACCAACTGTTCAACAGGTTCACCTCGGACTTGGTTCACCCGATACAACATATCCTGTAGAACAATAAATCGTGGGAACATTAATTCAGCCCCTGGTTTCTGGGGTTTCCCATCAATTTCCAGCACATTCTCCCAGGCCCTGGTTAGGGTTTGGTCCCGGTGTTGTGCGGTCCCAAAATTTTCCCCGGAGACATTGAGGTCTGCCAACTCAGGTCCCGGTGGCAAGTCCTCCGTGTCTCCCACCATTACACTCAGTGGGGTTGTCTCCCCTCTACCGCTGGAGCAGTGGTCACCCCTACCGCCGGCCCTTCAGACTCGGGCTCCCAGGGTTCTGGCCTTCCAGCGGTATCAGGCCACTCTACTAGGGTCACCCCTGTCTCGGGTCCCTCAGATACCTTTATTGCCGGCCACAGCGCCGGAAAACCGGGAAGTCCCTCCCAAGTATTAGTTCATGTGGGAGTTTAGTAGCGACAGCCACCTCGTGGGTCCACCTACCAGCCGCTGTGGACAAAGTCACTAGTGCAGTGGGGTAGTCTTTCAGGTCTCCGTGGATGCACAGGACCCCGACTTTACGGCCAGTATACTCCACAGGCCGTACAAGGGCAGCCCTTACCAGGGAGACTAAACTCCCGGAGTCCAGCAGAGCCACCGCCAGCGAATCTCCCACCTCTACCTGACACAGGTGGTTATGGTCTTGCACCTCACGGGTGCCAGTTGCGCACAGCTTCCTTGCATACAAGGAGTGGCGACTCCCATAGTTCACCTCCATCGGCTCATCCCGATGCGGACAGTCGGCCCTGATGTGGCCTGGCTCCTGACACCTCCAGCATACCACGGGAGGCGGACTCGCAGGGGGTATCTTCCGTACAGGCCGCTCTGTCGCCGGACGTCGGAACTGGGGCAGAGGCCTCCGGGGTTTGACTGACCCCTTCCCAGCAAGACTCCCTGCAGGTTTCTGGTGGCCTCGCATCGCTCCACCAGGTCGACCATCTCCAGGGCATTGGTGGGCGATACCTGGCCGACTCCAGTGCTGGAGAGTGTAAGGCAAAGCCCTCCAGAAGACATCGGCTAACAGACGGTCGAGCATAGCAGTGGGAGTCAGTATGTCTGGCTGCAGCCATTTTTGCAACCGTTGTAGCAAGTCATAGTATTGTGGCCTGGCGGGTTCAGCCACGTTAAAGTCCCACTGGTGGACACGCTGAGCCCGGACCAAAACATTCACCCCCAGTCTTGCCAGGATCTCACCTTTCACAGTCGGGTAGTCAGCTGCTTGGTCATCTGGGAGGTCAAAAAATACTTGCTGGGGTCCAGACGCCAGGAACGGAGCGACGACCTCTGCCCACTGTTCTCGGGGTAATTTCTCCCTCACGGCCACCTTCTCGAACACCGCCAGATAGGTCTCCACATCATCCGAGGGGGTCATCTTAGGGATCGCGGCACGGACAGCTTTCCGGGCATCATGTATGCGGTGGGACGCTCCTGCCGCTTGCAACGCCATCACGTGCTGTAGCAGTAGCTGGTTGGTCTCCCGCTGCTGCACGTTAGCCTCTATGAGGGCTTTCACAGCCGCCTCCATTTTGTCGGGGATCACAGGCTGCAACTTTGCCGGCTTAATATAGGACATTCACTTTTTCTCAGCAAAAACAAAGTTCGGCGTTCACGCCAGCCTCACTGCGCATGCCCGCATCCGACACCAAATGTGGGGAGTCGCTCTGGTAGACAGCGGTGCGGGTGCAGTTTAGAGGCAAAACAAGGAGTCCAGATTGTGCAACAAACAGTGTTTTATTCACACTTGCACACAAAATGAAAAACAGTCTCTTGGTGACAGTTCACACACAACGGAAATAACGTAGCCAAACAAAAACAGTCCAACACAGGTTCAGTCACCTGGGAGGTGTAGGTGCAGGTT
Organism: Bufotes viridis; assembly: GCA_033119425.1. Lineage (NCBI taxonomy): Eukaryota > Metazoa > Chordata > Amphibia > Anura > Bufonidae > Bufotes > Bufotes viridis. Next base: position 130,740,888 of record CM065589.1, on the reverse strand, counting down.
CGCACCACGCTGTCGGCCCAGCCGCAGGAGAATCCAGCTTCAGGTAGCCAGGAACACAACACCTCCTTGCTGAGCTCTTTCCTCCTGGACAGAGAACTCCCAGCCCTGTTTGCAGCTCCAGGATAATCACACTCCCCAGACACAGCTGCTGGCTGCGTTTTATATCCAGCCCAAAACATGGACTGGACCGTGGGGAGCAGCCACCCACCCTACTCTTTAGCTGCTCCCAGTAAGAGCCGGCCCGGATCGGCTTTGCAGCCATGCTATTAACAAAGTCAAACAGCACTAGCTGCTGCAGACAAAAACCCGGCTCTCACCTCACCGAGGCCAGCAACCTCGGTGACACGTACCTGCCATCACATATGACACCTTGCACCTTACCACAGTAGTCATTAAAGCCTTTAGATGCAATGATCTTACCATCATCCTCTGCGGCCAAAGAGGATGCCAGCAATTGATTTCAATGCGCTGGGTCTTTCTGAAGAGACCCAGGGTTATAAAGCTGAAATTCTTATTTTGGCTAGCAGGTGGCAGGACAACATAGAAATAAGCAATTCTGCTCAAATAATGGTAAGACACATGATTGTTCAGAATGATTAAAAAAAGGATAAAAAAAAAATCACCCCCTTTCCGTAGAATAAAAAAAATACATAAAAAACATAAATATCATGGAAATCGCAGCAACCGAGAACGCCTGTATATTAAAATATAAAAATATTGTTCCGATACGACGAATGGCATAACAGAAAAAAGGGTTAAAATGGCCAATTTGCTATTTTTTTCATTGCTTCTCTTACCCAAAAGATGTAATAAAATGTGATCAAAAAGTCACACACACTTCATAATGGTATCAATAAAAACACAACTCTGTAGATATAATTTTAAAGTTATGGGGGTCACAATTTGGTGTATTTTTACACTATTTACACATTGTGGTGATGTGTACAGTATAAGTGCTGGGAGGCGTGTATATCCCACCCAGATACCTCTGCTGAGTGAGGTAACTGAAATCCTCGAAAGCTGCAATGGTTTCAGCAAAGTGTAGTTTGCTGAGACAGTTTTGTTAAGCTGTTGTTCTGGTCTGGACTTCCTGTGGACTGGGGGATATTTGCCGCACCCTTCCACTACACGTATTGTCTTTTGCCGGAGGTGATCGCAGGCAGTGTCGGACTGGGGTGTCTAGGGCCCACCAGTATGGAAAAGAGGATACTGGCAGCTTTCCTCTATACCTAGAAGTCATCTCAGCTCTGATCATGTATATAAGTAGTGCAGTAAGTCCACTGAGTTATGTGCCACTTGTGCAGGGCATTTACCTATAACCCTGTGGGCCAGCCCGAGCCTGCCTATGATGGAACAGCACTTAGGCTCCTATCTATGTGGTGCCTATGATGCAGCAGCACACAGGCTTGTGTCTATGTGGTGCCTATGATGGAGCAGCACACAGGCTTGTGTCTATGTGGTGCCTATGATGAAGCAGCATACAGGCTTGTGTCTATGTGGTGGCTATGATGGAGCAGCACTCAGGCTTGTATCTATGTTGTGCCTATGATGGAGCAGCACTCAGGCTTGTATCTATGTGGTGCCTATGATGGTGCAGCACTCAGGCTTGTATCTATGTGGTGGCTATGATGGAGCAGCACTCAGGCTTGTGTCTAGGCTCTGCTGGCTCCCACCCTGAACAAGCAGGACCTGTGGGTTATCTCCTGCGCTGCTGAGCAGTTGTCTAACGTAAGTCTGTTGTGTAGTAAAAGAAAACTAACAGCAAGCTGAGAAAATAGAAATAAAGAGACTTGTTAGTGACCCCTGGGAGAATAATGCCTGGGCCCCCCTTCTCCTTTCCAGGTGCGCTCCCCAATAAATCTTTGCCATTCATCAAGTTAGAGATTACCTGTTCACCTTGTAAAGTGCATGAAAACCACCCATAAGTGACCATATAATTTGATTTGCCAGACAATCTGCACAGCAATTGCTCCCCATTTATAACGCTCATTGAGCATTTTGCTTTAATTGTGTGGCTGGGTGAAAGGGAAGCTTAGTCCCCTCCTGGCTGCAGGGCGCACACGTGGTGAGATTCCCATGTATCGGCTCATCGTGCAGTTAGCTCTCAGGGCAGGGTGACAGCCCTCAGAATGAGACCCAGGTACAACCCGATCACTCACTGCCAGCCCCATTCACCACCTGCTATCCTTGCAGGTGTTGCTTTGGAAGCCTCATTAAGTCATTGTTTTTGACTTTCTTAGTGTTCACTACCAATCCTAACCCCAGAGTGCTCCTAATTACTCTACTCCAGAATCACTCTGGGTTACTGGGGGGGAAGAGGCATTTACCATGTAGACAGAGGGCATTGTGACCCCAGATCCCTAGAGGGAGCCATTGATGCCAACATTGTGTGGGACATGGCATAGGCACGGTGCATAGAGGACAGTTCACATTCATTGGTGAGAAAGGAAAGTGCAAGAGCACATTAATGTGTAATTGGCCTGTTATAGTTATTGCCACCTATGTATAGGACAGATAGATAGAAATATATGAAATAGGTAGATAGATTGATAGATCTAGATAAAGATAGATAGGATAGATAGAGATAGATAGAGAGATATATATAAATAATAGATAGCTATATGAAAGACTTAGATATGAGAGATAGATACAAAGAGAGAGACAAAGCTAAATGCATGATAGATATAATATTAGATAGATACAGATAGATAGATAGATAAATAGATAGATAGATATATAGATGGATAGATAGATAGATAGATAGATAGATAGATATAGATAAATAGACATGAGATAGATAGACCAGTAATGCACACAGGTACCTGCTCAGTGTACAGAGGGCCCGGGCTGCATGTGCCTCCCAGTGACAGATCGTAGCACATTCACTTTCAAGCAGAAAATGACACTTGGTAGCTGAAAATACAACAATAGCATGTGTCTGCGCATGCGTAGGGATGCAGCAAGAGCTGAGCGCAGCACATGCACGGCACAGCACGTATGAGGAGGTGGGGCCCACCATGGTTGAAGGTGGACCCAGGCAGCACAACGAGTGGGGGATCGGAGGCACTGGCCAGCGTTGCGGCAGTCATAGCAAGTGAGGCGGCGAGGTGATCAAGTCATCTCGCCACTTGCTAAAGTTAAGGGTGTGTGTGACTCGTGCTTTTTGAAGTGGCAGGCAGCTGCGCTGGAGCTGCCTATGCCTGCACTAATCATTAACTCTCTGTAATCCCAGGGGCCCACCGAGGATTTCCCTGGCTCCCCGGAGGGGCCAGTCCGAGCCTGATTGCAGGTGAGGCCTGCTGCTGTAATCAAGGAGAGATAAAACAACCCTCTGTGTATGACTTGGAGGAATAAAGGCTGAGGAACCCTTATAGAGAGGGAAGCCTGAGAATCTCTGTGTGGTCTCAGCCAGGAGGGCTGAGGGGCCACGAGGCTTTGTAAAGCCTGAAGTTTGGGGGGCCTAGCGATGCCTATTGCCTACGGAAAGAGGGTCGGACGGGCAGAGTCGGGAGGACTTCTGGACCACCCCCCCTCCAAGGGTGCTGGTGTGGTCACAGCCTGGAGGCTACTGGACTGTATATGGCTGAGGAAGCCATATCTAATCCAGTGTGTGAACGGCGCTCTATAGGTGAGGTAGAGACAACACGTGTATTAGGTAGAGACCAGACGGGCAGGTGCCAAAATAAAGCACCTTTTGAACTTGAACCACATTGTCAGAGGAGGAGTCTGTGATTGCGACCCCCTGAGAGAGAGCGATCCCTTACAAAATAAAAAACCTATACATATGTGGTATCATTGTAATCTTACTGACCCAGAGAATGAAGGGCACAGGTCAGTTGTGCTGCAAACAGAATGCCAAGGGAACAAAACCCGTAAAACAGTGGAGGAATTGGGTTTCTTTTTCCAATTTCACCACATTTGAAATTTTTTCCCCTCCTACCACTACATTGTATGCCATATTAAATGGTGGAATTAGAAACTACTTGTCCTGCAAAAAATAAGCTCTCATACAGCTATGTGAATGGAAAAATAAAAAAGTTATGGCTTAAGGAAGATAGGGAATAAAAATGAAAACAAAACAACCTCTGGTATCCTAAAGTTTAACCTTACAATTTTCCCATGCCTCGTGGCACTGTAGATTGCTGTGATCGTGCTGTCATTAGAAGAAGGGGTCTGGAATTCACAGTGAAGAAAAGCAGGCAGGTATTTGTTTAAGCTATATTTTTGAGCATACACACGCACTCATAAGCCAAAGCCAAAAGCTTAAAATGTCCAAATTTCCCCAAAATGGATAACTTAGGTGGTCAACATAAAAATGTCCCCGTGAAGCAGTCTCTAATGTTTTGACAGTGTATAAAATCTGTTCTGGCAGCACAGTGCCAGGGAACCAGCAATAGAAAAAAAGCCCAGCAAAATCCAAAATGCGTTCAACTTCTTTTGTCTTGTGATGCGCTCAGCCAGTAGATAAATTATGCAAATAGCATCCATTTTCACAGTATAAACATGCATTAATTGTTTTAGAAATGTTTTGCCTTGAAATCTTAACAGAAAAACATTAATAAGAAAAGAAATATGAAAATTTTCTCACAAAAGAAAGAACTAATGTGTCCTGTGAAAAATAATATCAAATACTTGTACATGTAGGTTGGGTCACAAACTAAATAGTTATTTGCAGTTATTAAATAGTTACTAAATAGTTATTTGCCCATTGATAAAACTAAAAATTTGGCCTTTAATTTGAAAAGAATCACTCACACTAGCAAGGAGCCAGTTTGGCAATACACTAAGCCTGCAGAACAGTGCTTTCGGGGACAGTGGAGAATAGAAAAAGCCTCTGTATGCCTCTGCATGAAATGAGAGGATTGAATATGGAAGAAAATCAAGGCCTTGTGCATCTCTATTGAAGCTTAATACAAAACAGAGTCATGACCTGGCTGTGTAATCTAGGCCTCAAAATACAAAAAAAAATCATACTATAACACTGTATGGCCAAAGACAGAAATAAAGCAGAAACCGTTACTTGAACTTACTGGATATTTGTGTCCTTTGAGCTTGAAGCCACTTTTGACTTTTTCACAGTTTTTCTATCATTCTTTTCAGTAGATAGCTATATGCTTTGAAATTGACCAAATCTATCAAACTGTCAGTTTTACTTTTTCAGAGGCATTCATATATATTTCACATTTTTATTCCACTTTGAATGAATGCAAGAGAACTTGTACCAGGAGATACAAATCAGTCCTGCATTTTACTGCTGTATTCAAGCTATTATAATGTTATCATATTGTTTAAAAAGTTTGAATATATTTGCAAAATTAGAGAAAATATTAAAATGCAAGAATGTTTTGTTTTCTTTTTTAGGGCTTAAACGATACAAAATTCTTGTGAAAGTATTCACTCCCTGAAGTTTTTTCTGTTTTGTTGCATTACAACCTGAAATCAAAATTAATTAAAATTTAGATTTCATTAAAAGGTCTGAAAAAAATAGTCCAGATTGTTAAAGTGAAAAGAAAAAATACCATAAATAAAAACAGAAAAGTTGTAAGTGCATGTATATTCACTCCCTTTACGATGAAATGACGAATTAAGATCTGCGCCAAACAATTAGCTTCAGAAATCAAATAATTAGTTGACTAAGGTCCCCTGTGTTCAATTAAAGTGTCACATGATCTGTCACACATACAATATGTATAAATATTCCTGTTCTGAGGGGCCCCTAAGTCTGCAAAAAACTAAGGCTACATTTACATCTCTGGTAACCTGATTCGGAAGACTGTTCCTGGAGTGAGCAGCCTGCCAGAGTACACTGGATCCGGCATTGCTAGATGTCATTCACTGCTGCACCCTATAGACTATAATGGCATCTGGCGGGGAACTGAAATGAGTGCCAGGTTTCAGCAGGACAAAAACTGTTACATGCAGGTTACCGGATATGTGAACATATCCTAAGCAGGCAACATGAGTACCAGGGAGCTCTCCGAAGAGGATAGAGACAAACCTTGTGGAGAAGTATAGATCAGGGTTGGGTTAAAAAAAATATTCCAAATAGACATGAGCAAATATCTTAAAGTTCAATTCTGATCTGATATATCCAAATCAGCCAGGTGATTTGATTCTAGTCTGAATTGATTCTACCCAAATGGAAAGTGTTTTGATTACCTGGAATCAGAAAAGATTCTGAGTCTATAGAATGCTAAATTTTCAAAAAATCTAGGTCCAATCTTCATTCTATTGACGCAGTTCATTCATCTCTAATCCCAAACTTTGAACATCTGACAGAACACCATTATATCCATTATAGAGAAAGAGAAAGAACATGGCACAACTACAAAACTGTCAAGAGAAGTCTGGCCACCAAAACTCACACAGACTATGTAGGGCAGGGATGCTCAAACTGTGGCCCTCCAGCTGTTGTAAAACTACAACTCCCATCATGCTCGGCTGTAGGCTGATAGCTGTAGGCTTTCCAGGCATGCTGGGAGTTGTAGTTTTGCAACAGCTGGAGGGCCGCTGGTTGGGCATCCCTGATGTAGGGAAAACACTAATCATTGATTTAATAAAGGCACCAACAATAACACTGAAGGAGATCCACAGTAGTGATGAGCAGCAGGGGCAATATTCAAATTCATGATATTTTGTGAAAATTAGGTAGAATATTCATCATATATTCGCTAATTCGCTATTATTTTCTAGATTACGAATATCAGCAATGCAATATTCGCATAATGCGCGCCCAATACAGGCGTGGGTCACTATAGCTACATTTTTCAAACTGCTCGAAGTTTAATGAGACTGGAGAAAATGGTTGGCATGGCAGAACATTACAATAGCTTTATATGCAGATAGAGTGCTCCAATATATTCGCAATTGCGCAAATCAGCAATAACGATGCAAATATTTTGGCGCAATACGTGTAACTTCACATTTTAGCAGGTCTGACTACATATTAGTGATTGGTGCACTAAGTATTGTTGTGAACTTGTGACATCACAGCACTATGTATGTAGCATGTATGTATGGACAGCAGAACATAACACCCTGCACAGCTACACTATATCAGAATCTAACCTACACTGACTATCTCCCACAAACTGTCTGTATTATATATAGAAGCTAACTGTCTAATGTAATGAGTGGAAAGCAGAGAGCACAGCAATGACACTGCTATCTCTCTCAGAACTGTAATAAACTGTAGAAAATGGTTGTGGGGAGGTTCTTATATACTAAAGGGGTAGGCAACTTTCCTGTTGGTTGCCAGGGATATTGCTAAGCTCAGACAAATACATTGCAGCCTTCTCATTGGCCCACAAGCAAAAGGAGTTTACTGATGAAAAAAAATTTGAATATTCAAAACTACGAATATACCGTATTTTTCGCTTTATAAGACACACTTTTCCCCCCAAATGTTGGGGAAAAATGCCAGTGCGTCTTATAAAATGAACACTGATACTTCGCTGGCTGCTTTGCTGCACAGTGCGGCCTGCAAAGTATCAGTGGGGAGGGAGGAGGCGGGGACACTCACAGCAGGGCCTGTGCAGTGACTCTACCCTAATACACCGGCCCCGCACACAGCTGTAAAGTATACCTTATTCATGTAAAGCTTAATTCTTGTAAAAGTAGCCCAAACTCTGCTGTAGTAATTACTAACTACGGTGGCATGCAGACTCGCCGGCAGCTTGAGCTTAACATCTCTCCCTCCATCATGTGCCTCCTGTCCCATCTGCCTGCTCCTCCCACTTTATGAATGAAGTAAGCAGGCTCAAGCTACCGGTGACTCTGCATGCCACCATAGTTAGTAAGTACTACAGCAAGGTTTGGGATACTTTTACAAAGATTAAGCTTTACATGAATACGGTATACTTTACAGCTGTGTACGGGGCCAGTGTATTAAAGTAGAGTCACTGCAACAGCCCCGCTGCGAGTGTCCCACCCTCTTCCCTCCCCACTGATGCATCACAGGCCAGCGATGTATCAGTGTCAGCAGAGTGTTGGGGGTCACTAGAAGACACTCATGGGGATCTGTGGATGACACTTATGGGGATATCTGTGGATGACACTGTTATGGGGGGATCTGTGGATGACAAGATGCTATATATGTGTCATCCACAGATCCCCCATGAGTTTCATCCACAGATCCCCCATAAGTGTCATCCACAGACCACCATTAGTTAAAAACCCACCAAGAGCACACCTTTTGGTTCAAAATATATTTTTTCTTATTTTCCTCCTCAAAAACCTAGGTGCGTCCTATCATCAGGTGCATCTTATAAAGCGAAAATAAGGTATATCACTATATTCTAAATATTCGCAAATTCTCAAAGTTGCGATATTCGCAATTCGAATATTCACGCCAAACACTAATCCACAGAGGAAATGGAAGTATCTGTACACATGACTACTGTAAGCTGTGCACTCCTTTATGGAAAAATGACCAGAAAATGGTCATTGGCTAAAGAAAAACATAAGTAAACATATTCAGACTTCATCAAACAGCATGCAGCAGACTACCAAATACAGGGAAAAAGGTTATCTGATCAGATGAGACCATCATGAGAAATCCTATGTGTAGCACTAATCCAACACTTCCTATCAACCCAATTACCCCATTACCACAATAAAGCATGGTGGTGCAGCATCATGTTGTGTACATGATGCTTTTTATCAGCAGAGACTTGAAAACTGTTGAAGATTAAAGGAAAGATGGATGGCAGCATTAAAAATCTTAAGGTGACAGCATCTATGGATAAACGCATGGTTGTCGGTGGTAGCAAACACCTTGCTTGACCCCTTAAAGACTTGGCAAATTTTCATTTTTGCTTCTTCTTTTTTATCTCCTCATCTTACAAGAGCCATAATATAAAATTTCCCTTCACATATTAGTGATTATTTTTTTGCAGGACAAATTGTATTTTAATGACACCGTTTAATTAATCATAACTTCTTTTGGGAAAAAAGAAAAAATCTTTGTGGGGTGAAATTGAAAAAAAAAATTCTGTAATTTTTTTTTTTTTGTGATTCACTGTGCACTAAAAATGACACACCGGTTTAATTCTGTGGTTACAGTGTTACCAAATTTATATAGTTTAAAAAAAACTTAAAAATAAAATATATTTTTTTCTTTGCAACGCTATATTCTGATAAACATAACTTTATAACTTTTCAATCCACAGAGCTTTTTTGCAGGGCTAGCTGTAGTTTTTACTGGTTCATATGACTTTTTGATTACTTCTTATTCAATTTTTGGTAGGACAACATGACCATAAAACAGCAAATTGGCAATTTCTATTTTTTTCCTATTACGGCATTCATCAGGCTTCATACATTTTAATAGTTTGGGTATGTTGGATGCAGAGATACCAATTATGTTTATTTTTTTATTGTTTATGTGTGAGATTGGAAAAGGGGAGTGATTTAAATTTTTTATATTTGTGTGTTTTTTACATTTTTAAAACAATTTTTTTTTTATTTTGTTTTACTGTAACTTTTAATCCCCTTAGGGGACTTGAACATGTGATCTTCTAAACGCTTGTCCCAAAGACTGCAATATTATACTATTGCAGTCTGTATGATTTTCACAGGCTGCCTGTCATGCCATATCTCAGGCTTGGCTTCTCAGGAAGCTTACTATGACAGCACTGTGAGCCTTCACAAGGCCCCAGGCTGTCATAGTGCCTGCAGCACTTCCGTACAGAGTACAGAGGTGGCCCCCTACTTCTGTCTAACCCCACAGATGCTGTATTTTCCATTGACAGTTGCATCTGAGGTGTTAAATGACCAGGATTGTATTCATCTCAATTCCTAGTCACTGCAAACAGGTGTTAGATGTATCATACAGTTGGCACCGACCATGTATGGAGCAAGCTCATCACATGCTCTCTCCATACAATTCCTTAATGCCAGTCACATACATGTACGGGATTATGCATTAAGGGGTTATTAATACACTGCACTGTCAGATTTGCTATGCATTTTAAAATTAAAAAATGTTCCAAGAATGATCCCTTATTGGTGACAAATGCCTGTGTTTCTTTACACACACACAGCTATATTGGAAGATGCAATGGCTTATTCTGAAAAAGTAGTTTAGAAGTGATCCCTTAATGGGGACAGATACCTACCCACATTCATATACGCACAGTAGTGTCAGAAAAATCAATGAAAATGGCTTGTTCTGAACAAGCGGTCCGTAGGTTCTTGCTTTTTCTGCGGCTGCAGCTGCAGTACAGTATGGGACCTGACAGACAAGTCAGGAGACATGCGGGTATGTAGTAGTAATGGCAGTAGTATCTGTGACTCTGGGCTCAGCATGCATGTTGGTACCTGCATCCCTGGATCTGATGGAGGTTGTTATAGCACCAGAAAGGGTTAATAGGCACAGTGGATCCTAGCATGCATGCTGGGCCTGTACTCCCTGGATTTTATGTGGCTGTCATGGCCCATAACAGGTAGGATTTAGCGTTAGGACCACTCACGAGGGGGCCTTGGCGTGGCGAGTGGCTTATTACCTTTTGATTAAAATGTACACTAACTACCTACTACAGCTTCTGTCATAGAGGCAGGGCAGAGTTCTGGTTGCAGAGTGCTGTTAAATTTTTTGCTTGTATGTATATTTGCCACAATTTCGTGCACCTGCATACAGGGACGTGCTGACTGGCCCCCCTTTTGTGTTTCTGAGTAGTATCTGTGACAGCAGAAGTACAGTATAAGACTTGATGGACAAGGCAGGAGATGTGCGGCTGTGTTGGTGTGGTAGTAGTGGCAGTAGTAGTTGCATCAGCAGTACACTGTGGAACATGATAGACAGGCAGACAGCAGCAGTGGCATCATTTGGTCGGTTATATATAGCTACTGTTAGCAATAGCAGTTCTTTCTGATCCATGCCTGATTCATTTTCACAAATGTAATGTTTTTACTAGTGTTGTTCAAAGTGAAGCATCCTAAGTGGAATTCAGTCTGAATTTTGGGAAAAATGTGTTTATAAGCAAAGCCGAATTTCCTCACGCTTCTTAAAATGGTGGCTGGAATTGTCTTAGAAAGAACAAAAAAAAAAAAATACTCACCTCACCCACTGGCTCATGCAGATGCAGTCAGCTCCTCTCTTGATTGAAAAAAAAAACTGCCAAAGGACCTGTGATGAGTGTGATGATGTAACCGCGCGCCCCCAGTGTGATCATGTGTCATCTTTTATCTATTCCTCCGCTTTTAGTTTCTATTTTTATTTTAACTTAATCTTTCATTTTTCTAAAAAAAAAAATAATTGTAGATTTTATTTTTTGTTTTTATTTATTTTTATCACATTTTCATTCTATTTTTTTCACATCTCTTTTCTATTCTATTTTTTCTATTTGTCTATTTTCTTTTGTATTATTTTCTTTTCCCATACACTACCTTTTTCCATTTTCAATTTATTATTTTTATTTATTTTCTATTTATTTTCTATTTTTTCTATTCTTTTTCTTCATTTTCTTCTTTCTATTTTCTTCTTCTGTTCTTCTTCATTTCATCCCTCTTCCATCTTTTCTATTGTTCCTTTTTCTTCCTCTCTTTCCTTTGTTCTATTCACTATTCACTGTCCACTTTACACTCTCTTCCCCTTTTCCCCTCAGTTTCCCTCCCTTTTTCCATTACCCTTATATATACAGTATATATATATATATATATATATATATATATATATATATATGCCCTCTCTTTCCAATTTCTAAGATGACCGTACCACAAACGCAGGTGCTTGTCCGCCCCCAATGTCTGGACCATCTTCTATTCCTTCAGTACACAGTTTTACGCACACTAGCCTCTTCTAGGGCACGGCCAACAACAATGCCCACTCCCTCTCGCCTCTCAGCATACCTCCACAGGATGTGACATGACATCCTTCTATGTATACGGCATCATAACAAGACGACACACACTCCTGCCTACGTGTTCTGTGGATGCCACTGTTCCTCATTCCTAACATATCCATTACCTGTCATAAGCAATAATCTTTATTTACACTCTTTTCTTCTAGGATCTGCTGTTGCCTATACCTATTCATCATTTTGATCAGTTTGATTGAGTCTTTCTATACATTATAACTAGTGTTGAGCGAATTGAGACACCTGAAGTGGAATTTGATCCGAAGTTTAGGAAAAATTTGATTTGCAATGAATAATTTTTTCCTAAAATGGCAGCTAGACGTGTTACAAAGTGAAAGTAAGAGACCTAGGAAGGCGATATGACCCATAATGCTTCGCAGCCAGCCAATCAGCAGATTTTTTTTATTTTTCCGCTTATATAGCTTTATGAGGGCTTATTTTTTGTGGGACAAGTTGTAGTTTTTAATGGTGCCATTTTGGGGTACACATAACTCTGATTAACTTTTATTAACTCTTTCTGCAATGGAGATGGGAAAAAAAGAAATACTGCCACTTCGTTTTCAAGTTATAAATTTTACGGCGTTAATTTTTTGGTATAAATAACATAATATCTTTATTCTCTGGATCAGTACGATTATAGTGATACCAAATACAAATAGTTTTTTTTTACGTCTTACTACATTTTTTGCAACAAAACCCCTTTTTTAAAACAAAAAAATGATTTTGCATTGCCGCTTCCCAAAACCCATAACTTTTTTATTTTTTATTCTATAGAGTTGTGCGAGGGCTTAATTTTTAGGGAGCGACTTGTATTATTCATTGGTATTATTTTGGAGTAAATGGCGCTTTTTGATCTCTTGTTATTACATTTTTTTGGGTGACAACTAAGAATAATTTAGCAATTCTGTCTTTTTTTTTTTACGGGAATAATTTACGTGATATTTATGTAGGCTGGGTCATTACGGACGCGGCAATAACAAACATATGGTGGACATTTTATTTGCAATTTTTTTCATTGAGAAACGTATTTTCAATGTAAAAAAAAAGCATTTTTTTATTTTATGGATTTTTTTTATTTAATATGTTTTTTTCTTTCTTTTTTTACCTCTTAATAGTCCCACAAGGGGACTATACCAAACAGTATTTTGATAGCGTTTAAAATACAATGCATTATCTCTATAATGCACTGTATTTTAAGAGCAATGCTATTTTAACATTGACCAGCAAGCTGCGCCAGAGATGCAGGGCCTGCTGGATCTACTTCAGGAAGGATGGGGCCTAATGATCTGAAGCCAGGTAAGGCTTCACAACACATCAGCACCCCGCGATCGCATTTGCGGGGTGCTGCTGGGTGACAGAGGAAGTCCGCTCCTTCTTTCACCGCTTTATAGGCGGCAGGTGCCCTTATGCCTGGCATGTAAAGCATTAAACAACCCGGACTGGCACTCCTGCCGGTCCGGGCTGTTAGAGCAGGGCCCCGGCTCTCATGTGAGAGCCCGGTCTGCACTCCCCGCTGAACAGGGACCCGTGCAGAGCTTAGACTGGGCCACCGTAAAAAACGCGGCGGCCCAGCCTAAGGCCCCTTAGTGAACGCAGGCATATGGGTGGTCCCTAAGGGGTTTATCGTGGAATATTGGATAGGGAGTTGGCAGGGATATCGTAGGGAGAGTTTTTACACACTGTAGGTAGACTGCAGAGACAGTGCAGGCTCTGTAATCTGAAGCTGAAGGACCCATAGGAGACAGCCCACTTTGTATCAATCCCTGTGTAGGGCATAAAACTATTTAATTTAACAGTGCCCCCCTTGTTTAATACATAAGCAATTCCATTATGCCGTGATTCTTAAATTGGGGAGAATAAGCCGTGTAACTGAACTGTTATTCGGGTGTCCACCTTGTTAAATAGATATGCAATTCTATTACACCTTGATTTTTAAATTGTGGTGAATAAGTTTTGTAATTTTACTGTTAGTGGGGTGCCAAACTTGTTTTATAGATAAGCAATTCTCTTCTGCCTTGATTGTCAAATTGGGGTGAATAAGCTGTCAATTTTTACTGTTATTGGGTTGTCCATATTGTTAAATAGATATTCAATTCTATTAGGCCTTGATACTCAAATTATGGTGAATAAGCTTTCTAATTTTACTGTTATTGAGGTGTCCAACTGCCTGTCACAGTAACTCTTTCACTACCAGAAAGAACAAGCTATGCATGTTGCTGCAATGCATAGTGATGTACACCTAGATACACTCTTTCTGCATGCCAGGATATAGTGGATTGAACGCGTTTTGTGATGAACTCATTTTGAACAAACATTTTTTGGAAGAATTTGGCAAAGCCTCCGAATCGAAGTTCTAAAAACTTCTCTAATCTCAAATTATACCCACTGGAAGTCTCTGGTCCACCACTGACTGTGGTGCCCATTTTTCTGGAAGAGATATATGCTGGTACCAAACTCCATGTGTCTGATCACTTAGCTTTACTTGTATCCCCAGCTTGGCTCTTTACCCCTGATTCTTAGTCCTCTGAGGAGTCCATCAGCAGAAATATAGCACGCTGGGCAGGATTAGGGTATAGGTCCATAGCACAGGGCGAGGTTCCGGACAGGGTCACCCTTGTCAGGGGAGGTGCTCTGCCGATAGGCTCACCAGACACTATTAGTTCCCTCCCTCAACAGGGTAACAATAGGGATTCATAGGCTGCTGTTCACAGTGGACAAAACCTGAATAAGTGGAGAAGAAATTACCTTGACTATTTTAAACCACCAGATGTTTTGTCACACCATAATTGGATTATAATTAGTGTTCCAAAGTAGACTTCGATGCCAATTAAATTCAGAAATTATTTAAATCATCGCAAGGCCAAATTTCCCCGCACTTTGTGGAAACAAATCGATTGACCCTGAAATGGCGGTTAAAAAAACCCCAAAACACATATTTACCTCATCCATTTCTGTGTGAACAGCCCGCCGCTGCCATCTTGATTGAAGATTTTTCACGGTGTCTTCAAACAAGATGGCTGAGGCAGGCTCTTTGTGATCAAATGGATAAGGTGAGTATTTATTTTTTTATCTAATTATCCCCTGAAAGCCCTCATTTTTAATCTCAGATGCCGTTAGAAGTGATGAACATAGCATCTGAGGGGTTCAATGATGGACTCGCTGTTCATCATCATTGCACCCGCTACATACAAAGACATGCGCTTCGTGACAAAGAAATTAGTCACAAAGAGAATTAGGCCTCATGCACACGAACGCATTTTCTTTCCGTGTCCGTTCTGTTTTTTTTGCAGACCATATGCGGAACCATTCATTTTAATGGGTCCTGAAAAAAAATGGGAGGTACTCCGTGTGCATTTCATT
The DNA here is from genome assembly GCA_033119425.1 of Bufotes viridis. NCBI lineage: Eukaryota > Metazoa > Chordata > Amphibia > Anura > Bufonidae > Bufotes > Bufotes viridis. The sequence continues at coordinate 130,725,670 of CM065589.1, read as the reverse complement.
TCCGTATGTCCGTTTTTCCATTTCCATCATCCTTTTTTTGCGGATCCGCAATTTGCCGACCGCAAAACACATACGGTCATGTGCATGAGGCCTTACTAAGAGAATTTTCCATAACTTTGCTCATCTATAATTTTAATCTCAAGAGAAATATGGTCCAGGATACAAGTAAGGTACATAGAGTCAAGAAAGAGTAGACTGTCAACTTGAGCATGTTAAGATACCCCCTGAATAGATGTGTCAGTATGTTTATAATTAGGACATGATTGAACTGGGTTTATAAAGTAATACCTCCTTTATTTAAGTTCTATGGTTCAGTACACACTGTTAACCCAATGAAAATGATTTGACATTTGGATTCTTTTAATTAATAGGATGTTGTTGTTGTTCTTTTTACTATTTAAAAAGTTAAGTTTTATATATCCCCTATCACTGTATATTTCTAGATTTGCATAGTATGATCTTTAAATAGTTTTTATGTGCTTGAGGTCCCAAAACTAGATCATACAATGGTTTTGTGCTGTTGTTCCTACTCACACATCTGGTAGCCTGTTCGAAGGGTCTGAGCCCTGTATATGACACATGTCCCAAATGAGCTGCCACTAGCTGACTTCAAAATAATACATGTAACCTGCTGTGGTGGTCTCGTGCATTAACCACTTTTGTGTCATTTCGAAATGTCAGCTTTATAGAATCACACATCTGTGAGGTGACTTGTTGAATCAGACATCCTCCACTTACAGTTTACACATCAGACACCCAGGAGTTAATCAAGTAGTCTTTTAATCCGGAGATTGTATTACAAGATGTGCAGGGAATCCAGATGGTAAAAGAATTATGCCAACAATATTCTCCTTGATAAGAAGATGGAGATTCTCCTCAGAATTAGAGCACACACTAACAGCAATGCATGACTGGGAAAACTGGAAGTGGCTAGACTGAACTAACTAGAAGCTGAAACAGAGGGGGGAGGAGAAGAGAGGAGCATATCAATACACAATGCAAGATACTGAAACAGAACAACTTTACTCTACTTATGTAGAGGTTCTAGCATATACAAGGTGAAATTACAGCAAGTTGGAAAGTTGCAGATCATGTAGTTCAAAGGCAGGCCTTTCTGTCACTGCAATTCCAGAATGGCATTCTTAGCCAAATAAGAATGGCTGAAATGTGCAGACACTGTCCTGGACATAGTCAGCACATTTTACAAACCACAATACTTGTTTAAAAAGTGTTAGACCACCAAATTTATCACGTGCTCCATGAAGGGTGCATGTCTTTTATCCCTCAAATGCAGCACAGGTGTAATGTTTCTTCTATTGTCGCTGACCATATTGCATCATTGTAATTGGTGGGGATATATCTAGCAGGAAGTTTGCTGCTTGATGCACATTAGCAACTGATCTGCTGCGTGGCTTCTCTTGACCAGGTTGATCAGTTCTAAATACAGCATTGCAAAGCTTAACCGTAGGAAAGAAGGGAGGGAGCGTGGAAGCAACACTCTGCACTGTTTTTGTTGAGGACAGTAGAATATCTATTGAAGAGGATTTTGAGGAGGTGGATAAGCACCTGGTGTAACAACCAGACAAGCACAATTATGGAGGTCTCAATAGGACCTGGCTTCATCGCTGTGGTGCAGTATTGTCATTGCTATGCAAAACAATGACCCAGTGGGCCATGAAGGACATGTACTGCCCCTGGTTGTAATAGCTTCTCCATGTTTCCATGGTGGCCTATAACTTGCAGCACAGTTACAATTCCAAGGAGAAGCCCTGTTTTCCCTATGTGAGAGTTCAAGGCACGGGTGATTTATGTATTTATTGTTTTTTTTACAAAAAAATGGCTCCTAGGTATCTTCCATTGAGGCTGAGCATATGCCAACAGTTCCCTAAAGGCAGTGGAATTTACCAAATGGTACAGCAGTGATTGCACCTCCAACAACTTGTCCAGGAAAAAGTTCAGTTTGCACACAAGTGGGATACTGGACACGTTTAGTTGTTTCCTGTCAACACGTTCCATTATGGATGACTGACAATAGATGGGAGGACAAGGAGGACGACTCTGAGTGGGAGAAACAGTAGCTGATGTTGATTATGATGACAATGACACTATACTGCTTGTGGTTAGGCCCTGTCTATCATAATGATGACAATTGGAAGGAGGACAGTCTTTTTCTGATTGATGGCCAGTTCAATTTTTCCTTGTGAGCAGGTGTTGCTGCCTCATTTGCTGATGAAGTGAACCATAGTTCATATATTTGTGCGTCTACAAAACTTGCACCTGGCAATGGATTTGTCTGTAGGCACTGTGGAGAAATATTCCTATACAGGAGATACCAGCACAGAGCCACCACCAGACAAGCTTGCCCTAAACCTGACACATTTTGAGCCTGCATGAGCAGCATGACCTGACCACAATACATGTTCTGGACAAATATTGGCTCTGCTCTTTATTGCCATCACCACCCTCCTTCTCTGACATCCCCACCTGACACCACCACTCTTCATCACCCTTATCTGGTTTCTAGGTCCTGTTCAACACACAGTTTTCATCACAGGAATCATCTTTCCCACCACTTTTATCAGACTGTGATATGCCATAGACTCCTTGCATCCCCTCACGATTCCCTCCTGTATCTGCCTTGAGTGCTACTGCCACCATGGCTACCAGTACCCCAACCACCACCACCACCATGGCTACAAGTGCCACTACTACCATCACCAACACAGCTATTCATTTCAGTTTTCAGGTCCTCCACTTCGGTCTGAAATTTCTACTCATGGCATTCCAAATGTTGACTATTCTCACACAACTCGTCAACAGGAAGTCTTTGTTCAGAATTTTCCATAGCACCCCGGGTATTGTTACTTCTTAGGAAAAAAAGAAGATGCCCCACTAGCAGGGAGCAGTAAAGACAGAGATGATGTAAATTAAAGGTACAAGGAGATAGAGCAACAGGAATGCACTGAACCCTTGCTGAAATGCATGCTGTCTGACTTAGAGGTACAGAGCATGAGTGAGCCACCCAGTCCACAATGTCACCCTCTATCTCTGTGATAATAATCTTTTGCCTACAGGAAGAAAGGAAAAACTGTGGCCTGCTACTGCTACTGGCCAGACAGCTGGTGCCAACTGTGCTGCTGCTTGCACTTTTCCAGGCTTTGTGGCTGCCTGCCTCTTTACGCTGTGGATAGGGTTCCCAGCCCTGTAGTCATGAAAATCAAAAATCACAGCAGATGGATTTCTTTAGTGGTAGGTTTTATTTATGCATGGAATGCGGCATAAACGTGCAAACGCTTATGGCCATATCTGGCCTTCGTCAGGCACTGTGCCGCTGGAGGGTGAGGTTAAGAGGATGCACGTGAAGTGTAGAAGTGGGGGCACAATAGCCGCCGTAGAGAGCAGTGGTGCATCATCTTAACCTCACTCTTCAGCGGCACAGTGCCTGATGAAGGCCAGATACGGCCGAAAATGTTTGCATGTTTGTGCCGCATTCCATGCAAAAATAAAACCTACCACTAAAGAAATCCCTGTGCTGTGATTTTTTATTTTCATGTACTTTTACAGCCACGCACATTCTAACTTGTGAATGATGTGGTACAGATTGCTCTCCACAAGTTTGGAGGACAAAATATCAAAAATAAGTTTTTCAGTGCACCGTGGGTGTGGCAGCTCAGTTTAAACAGTATCGTTCTGCCACTACACTGTCTAAGCCTCTGCTACTCGTTTGATTGCTAGTCTCAGAGATTTCAGAGCTGGTAGCAATGACACATTATAGGCCAGTGGCGCTGAATCTAGTAGCCTGTCCATGGTGTATAAAAATTTGCATAAAAATAAAAAGAATAATTTCTCAGGATTAGAGGATGAGATTTTTACAGGAATGTCATAGTTATGTTTTTGGGGTATCTACCATTAATGGCAGTATGCTTATTTTGAAGGTGACAGACTTCCTTTAAGTTTATATTCCTTATATCATATACCCATTTAACTGAGAGGAAATACAATTCAAAAGCACATATTGATGATAATTATGTTTTTTTTCTTGATTTTACTTTTTTAGATTAGTACTGTATGCCTAATCCAACTACAGTAACATTAGATGAGGTGTTGCTGTATGTGATCAAAGGAGAAGTTTTCTAGGCTTGTAGAATTGTAATTAAACATTCTGGAAAACAGGAATATAATACAAACATTAGAAAACAGATACAGTAGTAAAAGATAAAGGAAGATAATATATCAAATTTAAAGATGTTTTAATATATTTGTAAACCTTTTTTTTAGCATGCTTTAAGCTTTATTGTATTAGCAAGTACGAGGGAGAAAAACCTTCTTCAGAAGTAATTTTCTTTTATGGTTTCATTAATCAAGCTGAGCAAAGAGCAAATTCATCAACCCCCTTATTCTCTGCTATACTGTAGATAGTTCCAGAGAATTAACCAGGCGAGCTGTTTAAACATTTCCTCCTCTGAATGTTCAGCTACATAGACAAGATTTATCATTTAACATAGTAAAAATATATAGTAGCATGATAGTGAAAATGCAACATGTTTAAAAGTCTAAAATATTTATGTTTATATGTCTGTTAATATCTTGTCTCCTAATTTGTCTTTAAAATGGCTTTACTGCTTGTCCATGACTTGTCCCCTAGGCCAAATTCATATCTGCCTCTAATCCTCTTTAAGAGTCATTGTACTTTCACAGAATTTAATTTTAATTAATTGAGAATGATGTAACTAGCAAATTTAAAAATAACTTTATTTAAAAAATGTGCCTGCATCCACCTGAAAAAAGCTGTAAAGTCATGGCTACTAAGGGTTTCACTTCCACCTAAATTGCAGTCCACTGCCTGTTGTCAGGCAAGATTAGTCCCAGATAGAGTTGAGCGGACACTTGGAAGTTCGGGTTTGACAGGTTAGGCCGAACTTCACAAAAAAGTTTGGGTTCGGGATCCGAACTTAACCCCGAACTTAACCCCGAACCCAAACTCCATTGAAGTCAATGGGGATCCGAACTTTTGGGTACTAAACTGGCTGTAAAAAAGTCCTGGAAAGGGCTACAAGGCTGCAAAAGGCAGCAAAATGTGGGTAAGTGCCCTACAAACAAATGTGGATAGGGAAATGACTTAAAATAAAATAAATAAAAATTAAAAATCAAAATCTTGATCTAGGAGGAGGAAATGGATGTGGAGGTTGAGGAGGCGTCAGGTGGGAATGCTATCAGCAGCGCGTCTACCAGCGTGTGTTTGTAGTCACGCATCTTTCGATCATTAACAGAAGTTTTTACCAAATTTGGTAGCAGCATGGGTTTTTCAGCGGCAAAACGGGGTTCATATCACCCACCAATGGAACAGATGATTTTAAAAAATGTAGGCCCCTGGCACCCAGACAGGAGGGGTTAATTCACAGCAAAACAGGGTTCATGTCACCCACCAATGGAACAGATGATTTTTAAAAATGTAGGTCTCTGGCATCCAGGCAAAGCAGGAGTTTTTCACCGGCAAAACTTGGTTGATGTCACCCACCAATGGAACAGATAATTTTTAAAAATGTAGGCCCCTAGCACCCAGGCAGAGGAGGTGTTTATTCATGGCAAAACGGAGTTAATGTCACCCACCAATGGAACAGGCGATTTTTAGAAATTTAGGTCCCTGTCACCTATACAGAGCAGGGGTTTATTAACGGCAAAACAGGGTTAATCTCTCCCACCAATGGAACAGGCGATTTTTAGAAATGTAGACCCCTGGCACCAAGGCAGACGAGGGATTAATTCACGCCAAAACAGGGTTAATGTCATCCACCAATGTAGGTCCCTGTCACCTATGCAGCCAAAATATTAAATATATGGACATACAAAAATCCAGCCCATGTCACAATAAATAAAGTGCAGTACAATTAGAGCAATGTCCCACAAACAGGTTATATAATAGTGACATGCACAGCTATAGCTATATAGCAAAGGTCGCGGGAAACATAATCACACAGAAGTAATGGTGTATGTCAGGATGGCGTCACCTCAATGCGTGTTTTGGCGTGCCTTTGTCCGGGGGTAACGCCATCACTGTGGACATCTCTATTTAAACCCCTGCCCACCAATAGGACGCACAATAATCAGGCCAAGTAATTTTCTCACCTGAGCGAGGTCATGATTAAGGACATCTGTGTCCGAAACATGTAGACCCTGGGAGTGAGTGTACCAAACATCAAGCTAAGCTGTTTCTGTATTTTAACGCAACGAAAATAAAGGAAATTTGGCAATCTACATCTGTGGTTTGTGCTGGACTACTTCATCCATTTACAAGTGAGCATCGGTTCAGGACATCCGTGCACAACACAGGAGGAAAAATTCCTTGGATACACATTTATCGCAGATAAGCTGGTTCATCCAAGTTATTTTCTCACCTGAGCAAGTAATGGCCGAGAAGCCTCATGGCAGCCAGTGCTCCAAACGCCTCCCGGCCGGTGCACAGCCGATGACGTCCGTGGTCATGTGACCGGTCACATGACCTCGCGGATTTGGCAAGATGGCACCGGTCGGAAGGTATAGGGCACAGCGTCCACTGCCAGCGGACCCAACTCAGCTGAAAGAAATATCTGTAAATGACAGAATGCCTAAGTAACCATCCCATGATTTTATTACAAAACCCCAAATATTTACCAATATTACATAGAATAATAAATAAATAAAAAAATTAAAATTTTATAAATAAGTAAAAACATTATTATTTGTATCAAGTTCATAACAAGTAATATATGAGTGAAGGTGATGAATGAAATGTGTAAAAGAAAAAACTTTATGAGAAAAGTATGCAATAATGTGTGAGGTGTTAAAAGGTGAGGGTAGGAGAAAAATGGTAAGTGAATGAACATAATAAATGTGAAAAATGTGTGAAAAAAAAAATTTATGTGAAAAAAAATTACATTTATGTCAGAAAAAAAAATGTGATGGAGTGTAAAATATGAGTGCTGAAAAATGTGCAGACACGTCATAACATGAGTGACCATAAAAATAATATTTGTGAAACAGTATAGTTATAGTATAGCATCCAAAACATTTTTCTTGCTTAAAATGGAGGAAAAACTCTCCTCTGGAATACATCAAAAGTCGAGAAAAAAGATTTTTTTTATCTCATTCTCTACATCAGGTAGGAAGCGACAAGTAAGTATGCGGCCTAAAGAAAAATAGCAGAAAATAAAGTTAGAAAGAATAAAAACAAATATTAAAAGCAATGGATCCACAGCTGTGGTCTTAAGATTTAGAGGAACAATGAGAGGCCCAGATTCACATTGAGACTTTTGGGGCGCAACGTCCCCAATGTCCAAATCCAGCGGCTCTCCTTCGGAGCCAATTTTTTCAAAATATTGCCAGCCCTAAGATCCCCCTTAACACAATCTATGCCTTTTACCTTTAATAATCTTGGATTGTATCCATGAAAATCTTTGAAATGTTCGGCAACCGTTTGAGCTGTTGGTTTTTCTCCATTTCTCTCATAGAGATGATGTCTTTGACATGTTCGCGCACTCGAACCTTTAGTTCACGTGTAGTAAGACCCACATACATTCTAGGGCAAGGATCACAAGATTATTAAAGGCTGCATACTTACTTGTCACTTCCTACCTGATGTGGAGATAAGAAAATCTTTTTTCTCGACTTATCTCGATGTATTCCAACGGAGAGTTTTTCAGTACGGGTTTATTACCCCAACTACAGAAATGCAGTTTTTCACCACAAAATTTTAAAACTGTTTTTTCAGCAGTGTATGCAAACATGGTCTGTGGTATGACTGTACGGGTTTATTACAACAACTACAGAAATGCACTATGTCACCGCAAAATTTTAAAATAGGTATTTCAGTGTTGTATGCAAACATGGTCTGTGGTACGACAGTACGGGTTTAATCCACCAACTACAGAAATGCACTATGTCAACGCGAACTTTTAAAATAGGTTTTTTAGCGGTGTATGCAAATGTGATCTGTGGTACGACAGTACGGGTTTATTCCACCAACTACAGAAATGCACTATGTCAACGTGAACTTTTAACTCTTTAAGGACCGGAGGTTTTTTACTTTTTGAGTTTTCGTTTTGTGCTTCCTGCCTTCCCATAGCCATACCTTTTTGATTTTTCGGTTCACATAGCCATATGAGTTTTTTTTTTTGCGGGACAAGTTGTACTTTCCAACGCCACCATTTAATATTGCATATGATGTAGTGGGAAGCGGGGAAAAAATTCCAAATAGGGTGAAATTGCAAACAAAAAGCAATTCCACCACAGTTTTGCGGCTTTTTAAATTCCGACGTTCGATGTGTGATAAAACTGACCAGTTAATTTTACTCTACAGGTCTGTACGAATCCGGTGATACCCTATATGTATATGTTTTCTTGCGTTTTGATAGTGAAAAAAAATTCAAAAGTGGGAAAAAAATCAGTTTTACTTTTTTGTCACCATGTTTTGACCCCTATAACTTTTTTGTAATTATATGTACAGAGCTGTATTGGGGCTCATTTTATGCGTCATAATCTTATCTTTTTATTAGTACCATTTTGGGGTGTATATGACTTTTTGATCACCTTTTATGTCATTTTTTGTGGAAAATGAAGCAACCAAAAATGGTGAATCCGCCATTTGGACGCTTTTTTCCGTTTTGCTGTTGGGGAATATTTTTTTATATTTTTATACTATGGGCGTTTTCGCACATTGCGACACCCATGATGTGTATTTTTTTAAATTTTTTAGTTTTTAAATTTTTATTTTAGCAAAAGGGGGGTGATCTGAACTTTTATGTTTTTTTTTATTTAGTTATTTTTACTTTTTTTTTTTTTTTACACTTTTATATAGTTCCCGTAGGGAACTATAACTTACAATCATCTGATTGCGATTTTCATACATTCCAATGCAATAGCATTGGAATATATGAAAAAATCGCATATTTCCTATGAAGCCTATACAGGCAAGGCTCCATAGGAAATACTATACAGCAGCCTGGGTTTCATTCATAGAGACCCAGGCTACTACAGGTACGCTCCGGCTCCTCCGATCGCCACACGGGGGAGCCGGAGCGCAAACCGAAAGTAAAACTTTCGGTTTGTGCGCACTCAGATGCCGTGGTCAGGATTGACCACGGCATCTGAGGGGTTAAATCGCAGCCGGTCGCGGACATTAGCCGCGGGTGTCTGCTACAGGAACCATGCGTACACCCGCGGCTAAAGCGCCCGCATGGAGCAGGAGCGGGCACCATCTTTAAAGACCGGACACAGGACATACATGTATGTCCTGTGTCCTTAAGAGGTTAAAATAGGTTTTTCAGCGATGTATGCAAACGTGCTCTGTGGTATGACAGTACGGTTTATTCCCCCAACTACAGAAATGCACTATATCACCCCAAAATTATAAAATAGGTAATGTAGGGGGACTTGACCTGCCAGAAAAAAAGGAATTTTTCCTCCACTGAGCTACCAAAAAATAATTAGACTGATGTCACTGGCAGGCTGGCACACATGCAGGTCACATGCAGTTCCAAGGACACTGCAGTTGCTAAAATGACCGGCGACCCCCACCTCAATAATCAGGGATCTCCCTGCACTTACTATTATCCCTGGGCGCCGCTCCGTTCGCCCGGTATAGGCTCCGGTGTCTTCTGTGACTTGGTCATACTAGGCGGAGCCTAGTATCACTTGGTTATACTAGGCGTATCCCAGGCTGTAGAGCTGGCCAATTGCAGCACTCAGCTCACAGCCTGGGAGAAAAAAACTCCCAGGCTGTGAGCTGTGCGCTGCGATTGGACAGTGCTACAGCCTGGGATATGCCTAGTATAACCAAGTGATACTAGGCTCCGCCTAGTATGACCAAGTCACAGAAGATACCGGAGCCTATACCGGGCGAACGGAGCGGCGCCCAGGGATAATAGTAAGTGCAGGGAGATCCCTGGGCACCGCTCTACTTGTCAGCATACTTAGTTCACATTTTTTGTCCCGATGAAAGGTCCTCTTTAAATACACATACACATTTGCCTGAGCTGAATGTGCATATGGATGAGCGAGTTGTGAGAGATTACTGTCAGCCAAATGATTGTTTGGCCAACAGCTATTGAATGTTTATGGCCACTTTTAGAATATGCACAAGTGTTTAAGTTTCTTATATAAAATTAAAACTAAGTGGTAGTTTTCATTTCAATATACTGTATAACAGAGTATGAGGAGGTTTGAATTACTGCAGCACTTTACTTACACTTTGCTGATGTAAGTCCAGGAAGAGATAAGCAGATGGAAAGAGATATAGCTAAATTAACTTAAATATATAAGGGACAGTTACATCACTGTTTCATTTTCCGTTCTTCTGATTCATCCAACCAACTTTAGGGAGCATATTTAGGGACTATGTTAACATTTACAACTTACTGTATATGGTGTCTATACTTCAAGAAGGACTACATATTCTCTCTTGGAGTATGGCCTAATGGGCATTTCAAAATAGCCCAGGTAGCAATATAAAAAAAAACATCCCCGTTTCTTGCCGCTCCATTTTGGCACCCAGTTTCCATTCTGCAATCTTTTGAAAGGGATCATGATGCCTGTGCAAACAATGACTGGTCTCAGCTGTGATGTGTCTTCAAGCCATACATCATTACTGGTTGGGGCTCTGTTCCATGTGGCAACTGTACTGCAGGGCGCTATATAACACAGTCGGAGACATTCTTGAATTCAAGAGGGATAGGGAATTTAAAATAGTGCACCACATCTCATGTAACACAGAAGGGGTGCTGTACTATGCCCAGTGTCCCTGTGGTTTGATCTACATAGGGATGAAGACAAGGGCTTTGAAAGTGAGAGTCTTAGAGCATGTTAGAGATATAAAAGCGGCAAATGAGGTTCATGATTCTGATAAGCTCAAAAAATTGAAACCTATTGCAAAACATTTTAGAGAGGTTCATGGACACAACCTAATGGGTTGCTGTTCAAGGGGATTGACAGAGTAAGGAATTAGGGGAGACGACATCAAGCCTCCTCCAAAAAGAGACAAGATGGATGGTACTGCTTGATACAGTGACCCCTTTGGGGCTAAATGAGGCCTTCGGCTTCAAATCCTTTAAATGATGCATTTTTTTATATATATTTGTAATTTTTGATTTTATTCTTCTATGTAGTTTACTGTTATTGTAACCTAGATGTCATTTTCTGGATGATATATTTTGGAACAATAACTATATATTTTTATGGGTGAATACTCGATCTGGGCATCTTCTACTTAAAACATCATTGAATTGTTGACTTTATAATCTCACAATTGGGTGGAGACTTTTTCTTAATGATGGGAGATCCTGGATGACATGGACTATGTATTTTTACACATTTATGTTTTTGTATATATATCTTTTTTTTACCCTTTGCAGTTTTCAGATTTCTAATTTCTAATTTGTAATTCATAGGTGATGTAAGTATGCAATATGTTAATGATCAGGTCCAATCATTGGTATCTGATCTATTATATTTTACTAGGTACTTGCACTTTATGATTCATGATCATATTTTATTTATTATATTTATTTTATATATTCTTTTAATTATGTCTTTATATGTTGTGTAGTATCTTCACTTTTCCAATGCACTGTCACTTTAAGATATTATGAATATGCTTTATAACATAATGTAATGAATGTGTATTGTATTGTATTTTATCTTTGGTCTCGCTGATATATTATAATTGAATATTTATGCCTCATGGACCAATGTCTCCATCCATATTTAGAAAGAAAACATTTAACTTCAAGTGGCTATGGCAGCACCAGGAACTCAGCCGAGATCCACACACCTGCTATCCACAACTGAAACAGAAGCTATAAACTGCATAGCATAGTGGGAGAAAAAACAATAAATAGAAAAAGTGAAATGACCATAAAAGCCACACCGGGGGAAAGAAGGTGTGGCAAGCAATAGAAACAACACAGATGTCCTTTGATCCAAACAGAAAACATGTCAGATCAAACCACATTTTGCCAGTCTCACCGATCTCCTGCCACATGTCGCGGGAATATCCATGACAGTACCCCTCCTTCTACGGGTGGCCTCCAGGCACCCAGGACCAACCTTATCCGGATGAGACTTCTGAAAGGCTTTCACCAAACGACTGGTATTCACGTCAGATGAATCTCCTCTCCACTGGTCCATAAACCTTCCAGTGAAAAGATACTGAAAAGATCTACGGAGAACTCGAGAGTCAATAATCTTGGCGATCTGGAATTCCAAACTGCCATCCACCATGACAAGAGCAGGTGGCAAGGGAGACTACTCCAAAGGTTCAACATATCTCTTCAAGAAAGATTTATGAAACACATTATGAATTTTCAGAGCCTGAGAAATTTCAAAATGAAAAGCTACAAGATTAATAATCGCAGTGATCTAATATGGACCCAGGGGCGTAACTACCATAGCGGCAGACCATGCGGCTGCTATGGGGCCCAGGGCAAGAGGGGGCCCAGTTGGGATCCTCTCCTCTTCTCCTTGGGGGGGGGGGAAACTTGGTCAGGACTCTACCCTCTAAAGCAAGGGTGGGGACCCTTTTTGCTGCCGAGGACCATTTGGATATTTGTAACATCGTTCGCTGGCCATACAAAATTCTCAACTTAAAAATGTGACTGCTATATTTGGTCAAACATATAAATGGGGTAAGTTACATAAATTGCGTTTCAATTAAAGAATGTCTAGAGCACTGTATTTTTGCAGCACAAAATGGTGCCTGCACTATGTATATCTTACCTATAGTACAGGCACCATTTTGACCACACATAGCAGTCTAATTTTTTAGTTCAGAATGTTATGTATTTAGTTCTTTATTTGTCATTAATGGCACCCAAGCTCATCCCAGAAGGGTCCAGAGAGGGGTTCACCCAGCTTTTACTCTCCCTGCCACTGTCCCTTCCTCTTCCCTCACAACTGTCCCTGCCTTTTTTCTTTTTCTCATCCTCAGATCTGCCCCCCACCTCCATCAGCCTCCTATTAGACCCCCCAGCCTACATCAGCCTCAGATCAGACTCCCAGCAGACCCTCCGTAGCCTCAGACCAGACCCCATCAGACCCCCCAGGTTCACATCATACCCCCAGCCTCAGATCAGACCCCATCAGACCGCCAGCCTCAGATCAGACCCCCCAGCCTCAGATCAGACCCCCATCAGACCCCCCAGCCTTAGATTAGACCCCCCAGCCTCAGATCATACCCCCATCAGACCCCCCCAGCATTAGATCAGACCCCCATCAGACCCGCCCCACCCTCAATTAGCCTTCAATCAGACCTCAGATCAGACATTTAAAAAAAAGAAACACTTAAACGTTACTCTTCAGCTCCGGATAACTCTGCCACTTGACAGATTCACTCACCCTCTCTAGTCTTCTTCCCGCCACGCTGTACTGTGACCTGACAGCACACAGCATCAGGTCATAGTGCTCTACTGTACTTGTCAGGACGCAAAGCGGGACCTAAGAAGACCAAGGAAGGTGAGTACAGCCAGCACAATGCTGTTTTCATCTTCCTGTGCCTCCTGCATGCTAATGACTGCTCCCATAAAGAAATTTTACATTTTCTCTATATGCTCTAAAAGGAGTCACATGAAATGATTCCACATACACCCCTCGAGCTAGAGGTTCCCCACCCCTGCTCTAAGGAAACAACTTTTAGCAAATGAGGCAGTGGAAAAAATGGCCCAAGCGTCACTGAAAGGGGTTTAGGTGGAAATCCTTCTATCCTGTGTGGGGGACCTAATTGGATCCTTGCTATGGGGCCCTTACTTCTCTATGTACTCTACTGTTTGGACCAATAAACCTTGGACCCAACTTCCAAGAAGGAACCTTCAACTTAATATTTACTGTGGACAGCCACACAAAATCACCCACACTCAGGTCCGGAGCATTCATACGTTTCCTGTCAGCGAGACGTTTAAACTTGTTGCCCATATTCATCAAGTTATTTTGAATTTTATGCCATATAGAAGACAATGCCAAACTCTGCCAAAGACAAAAAGGAGGACCATTTCTCCTGGTTCTCAGATACAAAACATCTTAAGTAAGTCTACAGACTCTGATTAGTGCACTCCGTCTGTCGATTCGTTCGAAGATGAAAAGCAGAAGAAAAAGACAGTTGTACCCCCAGCCGAGTACAGAATGCCTTCCGAGACCACAGAGGGAATGCCATGAAGTTTCACAATGTTGTCAACAAACACTTGCACAAGTGTTTTAGCATTAGGTAGGCCAGGCAATGCTATACAGTGCACCATTTTACTAAAACAATTAACTACCACCATAATAACTGTCTTTCCAGATGAGTTAGGCAGATCAGTAATAAAATCCATAGACAATTAAGTCCATGGTCTGGACAGTATGGGCAATGGAAGTAGAGATCCAGAAGGTCGAGTATGTGTTACCTTAGTGCGTGCACAGATACTACAAGCCGACACATAGTCCTATACACACTTACGCAACCTCGGCCACCAGAATCTACGAGAGATGAGGTTGGCAGTGGATCTACTCCCAGGGTGTCCCGTTAGAACCGTACAGTGATGTTCCTCAAACACCTTATGACGCAATTCTGATGGAAGAAACAATTTCTCAGAGGGGCAAGACTCCGCTGCGTCTCCCTGAGCCTCTAACACCTTTACCTCTAGTTCAGGGTATAGAGCGGATATCACCACCCCCTCCGACAGTATCGGATGAATCGAACCTCCAACCAATGGCGCCACTCCTCAAAAGCCAACTTAATGGCAACCCTCTATTACCCATTTCGTAATTTCTCTCTGCGGCAGAGAGTTTTTTAAAGAAAAATGCACATGGGCGCCATTTACCAGGTGACGGGCCCTGCGATAAGAATGCTCCTACCCCCACCTCAGACGCATCAACTTCCACAATGAAAGGTTGTGATACAACCGGCTGCACCAATATAGGGGCAGAAGCAAAGCGCTCGCAAGGCCAAACCAGACCACACTGAAACATCCGTCCCTTTCTTAGTCATGTCTGTTAAGGGTTTCCCCACTATCGAATAGTTCTGAATAAATCTTCAGTAATAGTGAACCCCAAAAACTGCATAAGAGCCTTCAGATTTTTGGGTCAATCCCAGTCCAATACAGCACGGACTTTCTCTGGATCCATTCGAAAAACCTGAAGATGACAGTTGGTAGCCCAAGAATTGCACCTCATCTACGGAAAAAACACACTTCTCTAATTTTGCGTACAATTTATTATCTCTTAGGATCTTTATCAACCAGTTTATCATGATCCTAATGAGTCTCCACGTCTGGAGAATAAATAAGTATGTCATCCAAATACACGACAACAAACCTCCCCACCAGGTGATGAAAAATGTCATTGGTCTAAGAGTTCCGGCCTTTTTTTAAACAAAGAAAAACCCTGTTGCCACTGGAGATTTGGAAGGTCTTATGTGTCCTTTAGCCAAACTCTCGGTAATATACTCTCTCATGGCCGTTCTTTCGGGTCCAGAAAGGTTATATAACCTAGATTTGGGCAAGTTAGCTTCGGGAATAAGGTTGATAGGACAACTATTTTCCCGATGAGGAGGTAAATCCTGGCAAGCACTTTCAGAAAATACATGGGCAACATTAGATATGAAAGAGGGTAATGTTTTAGTGGTTAAAGCAGAAAAAGATGTATTCAAACAATTGTCAATGCAATAATCACCCCAATCCAGAATCTGTCTAGCTTACCAATCGATGGTTGGATTGTGCTTGCTTAACCACGGTAAACCCAGAACCAATGGAGCAGGGAGACCCTCCAACACAAAATACGAGATGAATTCTAGATGAAAGTCACCCACTCTTAATCGGATGTCATGCACCATTTGAGATAAACACTTCTGAGTTAGAGATGCAGAAGCAGAATCAATAGCAATGAAAATGTTTTTCTCTAATGCACTTGGAGATAACCTGTGCATACGGATGAACTGAGCATCAATCAGGTTCACCCCTGCCCCACTGTTGATAAACACCTCAATCCCCACAGTCTTGGACTCTAAGGTAAGGAGAAATCGGGTACTACCAGTCAAAGACAAATGCACATTCTCTGATTCTCCTCTCATCCCTCCAAGAGTCAGATGGGAATTAGACATCCCTTTTTTTTCTTTTGGAGGCTGAATGCATGGACATACATCGATAAAATGTCCTTTTTCAACAACAACTGTTAAGGTGAGCACTCAACACCTGGCATAAATTAAAACACATTTAATAAAATGAACATATCAAAAACCATACATAATCCCTTCCCCATAAAATGTGGTGACCGATCCTGGAGCGACCCGGGTCTCTCAATGTCCACCTATGGTATTCAGATATGATAGTGGGATCCCATTGGTTGAATTGACAGGGTGGAAACCAATCACTTCGTCACAAATGTTTAGCTGTCATGGATATTTCAAGGCTAGGACGCCCTAGATAGATATTGCAACATAGGTTGACAACAATGTTGTTTCACCATTCAGAAAAACTGTCCTCCTAACTGTTGTCCTATCACAGCTGTTCGTGTTTGAGTCAGCCGTTAGGATAGCGTATGTGCAGTAGCTCCTTATGTTGGTAACAAGTACTGGCAAGTTCGTATCTACGTTGTACACTGTGGCTGGTATCGGCTGGATGGTATTGTAATCAATCCAAACAGTACAACAATGGTTTATCAGTACGTCGTGTATTCTTACCTCTCTCGTGGCTTACAGAGGCTAAGACACACGGTATCGGCAGTGAGATCTCGATCGTGTCTCTCGACGCTCTTACGCGGCAAGCGGTCCCGAAGTCTCGCGATGTTTGGTGCGATGACTCGGTCTGATCCAGGTGCCGTCCTGTGTAGCTGTACCCGATGATTTTCAATGGTTGAATTTGTCTTTTAGTTATCGCATGGCCATGCTTAAATTACTTGGAGGTCTTCAACATCATCTGTAAGTTGTACCAAACGCGTTTCGGGAAAAATTCCAATCCCTTCCTCAGTGGTATCGTTGTATCCATCTGCCTCCATTTTTATACTCTTATGAGGTACCAAAGAAAATCCGGACAGCTGGCATTTCTCAGGAACGGGTAATATATGGAAAACTGGAATCCTACCAGAAGTCCCATTTGTATCTACTTTCTTTATAGTCTCTCCGATATGTGGTACTAATCCCATATATTCTCATATCACTGATGTGTATATCCAACAGCTATTGCACAAATTTTATGTAAAACGCATCTGCGTTTTTAATGCGTTTTCTGTGCGTTTTTCTTCTGTCTGTGCATTTTCTTGTCTGGACAATATTGAGGTGTCCCTCTTTCATTCTAATAGGTTGGTTTTCTTCTTTCAGTAAACCATAATATGTAATCTATCATTCTGGGGTGATCTACCTTATCCAGTGTCCGTGTGGGAAACAGTATATTGGTCGTACTAAACGCTCTCTGAAGACCCGATTGGCAGAACATGTTGCCAACATTAGAAAAGGCTATGAGAAACACTGCCTGTCCAAACATTATAACGAAGCACATAAGAAAGATCCATCTAATTTATTTTTCCTGGCACTGGAAAAGGTAGATCCACACTGGAGAGGAGGGAATTATGTCAAACGAATGTCCAGATCAGAATCACGTAAGATCTATGAATTCGGTTCATTATTACCAAAAGGGCTGAACTCTGAATCAGAATTGTTTGGTTTTATTTAGGTTGGGTGCCCCCGTATCGACCTGTGTGTCGCAGTCTGGTCGTCTATCGACACTGTGACACCGGCTCGAACGAGGGCTCCCACCCCCCAGACTGCACTACTATCAATTTAAGATTGAAGATAAAATGTTTCGACTGTTTTCTATGATTCTTTCCTATTATTATTTTTTATGAGACGACTAGATAGAAGGGACCCATGAGAATGATAGATTACATATTATGGTTTACTGAAAGAAGAAAACCAACCTATTAGAATGAAAGAGGGACACCTCAATATTGTCCAGACAAGAAAACGCACAGACAGAAGAAAAACGCACAGAAAGCGCATTAAAAACGCAGATGCGTTTTACATAAAATTTGTGCAATAGCTGTTGGATATACACATCAGTGATATGAGAATATATGGGATTAGTACCACATATCGGAGAGACTATAAAGAAAGTAGATACAAATGGGACTTCTGGTAGGATTCCAGTTTTCCATATATTACCCGTTCCTGAGAAATGCCAGCTGTCCGGATTTTCTTTGGTACCTCATAAGAGTATAAAAATGGAGGCAGATGGATACAACGATACCACTGAGGAAGGGATTGGAATTTTTCCCGAAACGCGTTTGGTACAACTTACAGATGATGTTGAAGACCTCCAAGTAATTTAAGCATGGCCATGCGATAACTAAAAGACAAATTCAACCATTGAAAATCATCGGGTACAGCTACACAGGACGGCACCTGGGTCAGACCGAGTCATTGCACCAAACATCGCGAGACTACGGGACCGCTTGCCGGGTAAGAGCGTCGAGAGACGCGATCGAGATCTCACTGCCGATACCGTGTGTCTTAGCCTCTGTAAGCCACGAGAGAGGTAAGAATACACGACGTACTGATAAACCATTGTTGTACTGTTTGGATTGATTACAATACCATCCAGCCGATACCAGCCACAGTGTACAACGTAGATACGAACTTGCCAGTATTTGTTACCAACATAAGGAGCTACTGCACATACGCTATCCTAACGGCTGACTCAAACACGAACAGCTATGATAGGACAACAGTTAGGAGGACAGTTTTTCTGAATGGTGAAACAACATTGTTGTCAACCTATGTTGCAATATCTATCTAGGGCGTCCTAGCCTTGAAATATCCATGACAGCTAAACATTTGTGACGAAGTGATTGGTTTCCACCCTGTCAATTCAACCAAAGGGATCCCACTATCATATCTGAATACCATAGGTGGACATTGAGAGACCCGGGTCGCTCCAGGATCGGTCACCACATTTTATGGGGAAGGGATTATGTATGGTTTTTGATATGTTCATTTTATTAAATGTGTTTTAATTTATGCCAGGTGTTGAGTGCTCACCTTAACAGTTGTTGTTGAATCTGTTCCATTATTTGCAGGAGAGTTGGTGTTCCTCCTATTAGGTTTGTAGCACCTATCCACTTCTCATCTAAGTGAGCCACCGCGAACCTATATTACTTCAAAATGTCCTTTTTGTCCACAGAAAAAGCACACTCCCTTCCTATGACTAATACGCTTAAAGTCAGATCCAGGAGTAGCTCCCCCTAACTGCAAGGGTTCGTCCCCTGACATAAACCCTGGAATATCTTCACCCAAAGTGTCCTGAGAGTGGGGCCCCTAGATCTCTCTCTCAGAATCTGGGGAAAGAAGGTGTGGCAAGTACCAGAAACAACACAGATGTCCTTTGATCCAAACGGAAAAATTATCAGATCAAACCACCTGTTACCTTGCCATTTTTTGGAAATTTTTTATGTGGTAATAACTTTGGAATGCTTTTACTTATCCAATCCATTCTGAGATTGTTTTCTCGCATTACATTGTACTTCATGATAGTGGAAAATTTGAGTCAAAATAATTCACCTTCATTTATTAAAAAATCCAAAATTTACAGAAAATATTGAAAAATTAGCAATTTTCAAACTTTGAATTTCCCTGCATTCAAAGCAGATACTGATACAACAGAAAAGAGTTATTACATTACATTTGCCATATGTCCACTTTTATATTTGCATCATTTTGTAAATGTAAGGCCCTATTTACACGGGCGAGTATTCCCCGCACTGAATCCGAACCCATTTATTTCAATGGGGCTGTGCAGATGAGTGGTGATTTTCCCGCATCACTTGTGCGTTGCGTGAAAATCACAGCATGCTCTATATTCTGCGTTTTTCACGCAATGTAGGCCCCATAGAAATGAATGGGGCTGTGTGGAAATCGCAAGCATCCGCAAGCAAGTGCGGATGCGGTGTGATTTTTACGAATGGTTGCTAGGAAACGATCGGGAAGGGGGACCCGATCTTTATTATTTTCCCTTATAACATGGTTATAAGGGAAAATAATAGCATTCTCAATACGGAATACTTAGTAATGTGTATTGAGGAGTTAAATTTTTTTTTTAATTCGCCTTATTCACTTGATCGCGTAGTTGCCGATCTCTTCTTTCTTCTTTAATTATGAGCTACCAGCTGATTGGACCCTGTGATTGAACTATGTGATGAGTAGAGATGTCGCGAACATATAATTTTCTGTTCACGAATGGCGAACGCAAATTTATGCAAATGCACCTGAAAAAGCCCTTTTTAGGGCTAGTACGTCAGTCTCCCTCCCAGACCCTCCCACCTCCTATCAAAAAGCAAGGACGGCATACATATTAGATTCATTCTGAAGCTGCAGTGTTAGTAGTTTTTAATCGCAATGCGATTATTATAACCTGTATTAATCGCATTGCGATTATAACCTAGATCTGAGTTCCTAATGGTTGTATTGCTAGAATATAACGAAGATTTAGAATATAGCGCTATATTTGTTATATTCGTCAATTCTAGCAATACAACCATTAAGAACTCAGATCTAAGTTTAATTCGCAATGCGATTAATACAGGTTATATTAATTGCATTGCGATTACAACTTAGATCTGAGTTCCTTATGGTTGTTTTGCTAGAATTGACGAATATAACGAATATAGCTCTATAATCTCAATCTTCGTTATATTCTAGCAATACAACCATTAGGAACCCAGCTCTAAGTTAAATTAATACAGGTTATATTAATCGCATTGCGATTACAACTACTAACACTGCAGCTTCAGAATGAATCTAAGATAGTTGCCGTCCTTGCGTTTTGATAGGAGGTGGGAGGGTCTGGGAGGGAGGGTATACCAATTGGCTGGAATGTGTCTGCCGACTGTGAGGTACAGGGTCAAAGTTTGCTCAATGATAAAGTATAGCTGCGGCGGACGCGAACCAGCTATGTTCGCCGGGAACCGTTCGCCGGTGAATAGTTCGGGACATCTCTAGTGATGAGCTCAGTGATGTCACCACAGGTCCTGAAGAAAGAACAGGAGACCGGCAGCTACGCGATCAATTGGAGGAGGTGAGTTAAAAAAAAATGTTAACCCTCAATTGACCTTCTACTAAGCATTCTGTATTAAAGAATGCTATTATTTCCCCTTATAACTATGTTATAAGGGAAAATAATGCAATCTACACTACAACTAACCCAAACCCGAACTTCATTGAAGAAGTTAGGTTCTGGGTACCGCATTCATTTTTTTCTCACGCGCGTGCAAAACGCGTTGCACTCGCGTGGAAAAAACCGAACCACGCAACTCAATCGCAGTCAAAACTGACTAAAATTGCGTGCGCACTCGCACGATTTCCCTGCCACGCACCCGCATCCAATGCGGCCCCATTCAGCAACGTCCATGTGAAAGGGGCCTAATTTTATTTTTTTAGGAAGTTATATGACTTACATAAACATAGCAAAGGCAGGTTCACTCTGCGGCAATACTAAACCCTCACACTGATGTTAAAATTGAGAGGTCTGTTCGACACATCCTACTAGGAGGACATGTCTTAAGCTCGGACACCACGCCAAGGTCTCTCAAGTAGCCCGAAACCCTACCACATAACCTACCTGTGCCGTATGGGCGATACCAGGGGCCGCTGGGCATTACGGGAGCATAAGGCCTGACTCACAAACAGCTCACCAATGACCTCCAGCATGTAACCATGCTTGCAATGGGAGGTGGGAGGTGCCTGTGAGCCCCACACGAGACCAGCTGATATGTCCCAGAGCCTCCCAGGTGCACCTGAATGTAGCCTGTAGATGAAAAGCAGGCACATTTAAATTGGAGTTTATACACCTCCAAACATATTATACAAACCATTAGAAAACGTGGTGTGGTGTTTAACAAGCAGGATATGCTCAACCCATATGCAGTTGAGCATATGTATAGGGGAGCACATACTGCACTTGTAGTCCGTTGCAAGTGGCAATCAACAGCAAAAAATGCATACACTGGAAGATGCCAGCAACGGACTACAAGTACCACAATAACCATCCTACATACGATAACGATAATGTGGATGTGGAGAACAATCAAAAACACAACCATAGCAAAGGCAGGTGCACTCTGCGGCAACACTAAACCCTCACACTGATGTTAAAATTGAGAGGTGAGTTCGAGACATCCTACTAGGAGGACATGTCTTAAGCTC
Organism: Bufotes viridis; assembly: GCA_033119425.1. Taxonomy (NCBI): domain Eukaryota; kingdom Metazoa; phylum Chordata; class Amphibia; order Anura; family Bufonidae; genus Bufotes; species Bufotes viridis. The sequence goes on along the minus strand of CM065589.1, from coordinate 130,703,481 downwards.
GGACACCATGCCAAGGTCTCTCAAGTAGCCAGAGACCCTACCACTCAAACTACCTGTGCCGTATGGGCGATACCAGGGGCCATTGGGCATTACGGGAGCGTAAGGTCTAACTCACAAACAGCTCACCAGTGAACATGCTTGCAATGGGAGATGGGGGGTGCCTGTGAGCCCCACCCGAGACCGGCTGATATGGCCCAGAGCCTCCCAGGTGCACCTGAATGTAGCCTGTAGATGAAAAGCAGGCACATTTAGGCCTCTTTCACACGGGCGTCATGTTTGACGCCCGGATAAGAGGCGGGTGCGTTGCGGGAATATGCGCGTTTTTCCCGTGCGGGTGAAAACGCTTGTAACACGTTTTGCACGCGCGTGAGAAAAAACGCCATGTTTGGTACCCAACCGGAAGCCGGACCTCATCACTGAAGTCCGGTTTCGGGTCTTCTGGAGAATTGATTATTTTCACTTATAACATGGTTATAAGGGGAAATAATAGCATTCTTAATAAAGAATGCATTGTTAAATGAAGAGGAAGGGGTTAAAAATAATAAAAGTTAACTTACCTTAGCCACTTGATCGCGTAGTCGCGATCTCTCCTCTCTTTCCCTGCAGCATCTAAGATCTACAGGACCTGTGATGACGTCACATCACATGGTCCAATCACATGGTCCATCTTACCATGGTGATGGACCATGTGATTGGACCATGTGATGTGATGTCATCACAGGTCCTTTAGATCTTAGATGCTGCAGGGAAAGAGAGGAGAGATCGCGACTACGCGATCAAGTGGCTAAGGTAAGTTAACTTTTATTATTTTTAACCCCCTCCACTTCATTTAACAATGCATTCTTTATTAAGAATGCTATTATTTCCCCTCATAACCATGTTATAAGGGAAAATAATAGAGATTGGGTCCCGTTGCTAAGCAACAATGCGGGAAAATCGCAACGCATCCGCACTTGTTTGCGGATGCTTGCGATTTTCCCGCAGCCCCATTCACTTCTATGGGGCCTGCGTTGCGTGAAAAACGCAGAATATAGAACATGCTGCGATTTTTATGCAACGCAGAAGTGATGCGTGAAAATCACCGCTCATGTGCACAGCCCCATAGAAATGAATGGGTCCGGATTCAGTGCGGGTGCAATGCGTCCTCCTCACGCATTGCACCCGCGCGGAAAACTCGCCCGTGTGAAAGGGGCCTTAAATTGGAGTTTATACACCTCCAAACATATGGGTGGGGCTCACAGGCATCTCCCACCTCCCATTGCAAGCATGGTTACATGCTGGAGGTAACTGCTGGAGGTCACTGGTGAGCTGCTTGTGAGTCAGGCCTTACGCTCCCATAATGCCCAACAGCCCCTGGTATTGCCCATATGGCACAGGTAGGTTGAGTGGTAGGGTTTCTGGCTACTTGAGAGACCTTGGCGTGGTGTCCGAGCTTAAGACATGTCCTCCTAGTAGGATGTCTCAAACTCACCTCTCAATTTTAACATCAGTGTGAGGGTTTAGTATTGCCGCAGAGTGCACCTGCCTTTGCTATGGTTATGTTTTTGATTGTTCTCCACATCCACATTATCGTATGTAGGATGGTTATTGTGGTACTTGTAGTCCGTTGCTGGCATCTTCTATTGTATGCAATTTTTGCTGTTGATTGCCCCTAGCAACAGACTACAAGTGCAGTATGTGCTCCCCTATACACATGCACAACTGCATATGGGTTGAGCATATTCTGCTTGTTAACCTCTTTAGGACGCAGGGTGTACATGTACGCCCTTGTGTCCTGGTACTTATGGACACGTGGCGGTGATCGGAACAAGATGCCTGCTGAAATCAATCAACAGGCACCTTGGCACAATGCCCAGGGGGGTCCTGTGACCCCCCCCCCATGTCAGCGATCGCAGCAAACCGCAGGTCAATTCAGACCTGTGGTTTGCTGCGCTTTCTGTAGTCTCTGATCCCCGCGGTCTGTGACCGCAGGGATCAGAGACTAAAATATGCCCCAAACGTGTAAATATTAACCCCCCTCCCCTGCACCTAGCCATTTTGTGTCCCCCCGGGCGGTGCAGCGGGGGAGGATTGCAGGCGGTGCTGCAGGTGGGCGCTTTCCCTGGTGTCTAGTGGGTATAGCAGGGGGTCAGCACATTGCTGACCTCCTGCTATAAACTGCTGACATCTGTGCTGCAGATGTCAGCAGTTTAACCCCTTCTATACCGCGGTCCGTACGGACCGCAGTATAGAAGGTGTTAACATGGAGGGAGCTCCCTCCCTCTCCCATCGGGGGGCTGCTGTACCTTTGCAGCCCCCCGACAGGATAGGATAGCAGAGGGAGGGAGCTCCCCTCTCTTCCCATCACCCGCTGCTCTCTTATGGCAGCGGGTGATGGTTACCATGGTAGCAAGACGCTTTCAGAAGCGTCCTGCTCTCCATGGCAGTAAAACTCTGAATGGGCTTTTGCTAAAGGCAAAAGCCTATTCAGACTTTGTAAAGTAAAAAATACAGTAAGTACACTATATAGTGTACTTACTGTATTATATGGACACCAGATCCACTGGATCTACAAGAACCAAGTGGGTCTGGGTAAAAAAAAAATGTAAAAAAAGTGAAAAAAAATGAGAAAAATACATAATACTGAATAAAAATTAAAAAAATCAAATACATTACACATATTAGGTATCGCCGCGTCCGTAAAAATCTCCTCTATAAAAATATCAAATGACCTAACCCCTCACGCACATACACGCGTAAACTGCTGTATGGCCAAACGGCAGGGCGTAGAAGGAAAGGAGCGCCATGTGGTTTTTGGAAGGCAGATTTTGCTGGACTGGTTTTTTTACACCATGTCCCATTTGAAGCCCCCCTGATGCACCCCTACAGTAGAAACTCCAAAAAAGTGACCCCATTTTGGAAAGTACGGGATAAGGTGGCAGTTTTGTTTGTATTATTTTAGGGTAAATATGATTTTTGGTTGCTCTATATTACACTTTTTTTGAGGCAAGATAACAAAAAATAGAAATTCTGAAATTTCATCTCCATTTGCCAATAACTCTTGTGGAACACCTAAAGGGTTAACAAAGTTTGTAAAATCGGTTTTGAATACCTTGAGGGGTGTAGTTTCTTAGATGGAGTCACTTTTTTGGAGTTTCTACTCTAGGGGTGCATCGGGTGGCTTCGAATGGGACATGGTGTCAAAAATCCAGTCCAGCAAAATCAACCTTCCAAAAACCACATGGCGCTCCTTTCCTTCTACGCCCTGCCGTTTGGCCATACAGCAGTTTACGCCCACATATGGGGTGTTTCTGCAAACTACAGAATCGGGGCAATAAATATTGAGTTTTTTTTGGCTGTTAACCCTTGCTTTGTTACTGGAAAAAATGGATTCAAACGGAAAATTTTCCAAAAAATCGAAATTCTGAAATTGTATGTCTATTTGCCATTAACTCTTGTGGAAAACCTAAAGGGTTAATGACGTTTGTAAAATCAGTTTTGAATACCTTGAGGGGTGTTGTTTCTAGAATGGGGTCATTTTTGGGTGGTTTCTATTATGTAAGCCTCACAAAGTGACTTCAGACCTGAACTGGTCCCTAAAAAGTGGGTTTTTGAAAATTTCTGAAAAATTTCAAGATTTGCTTCTAAACTTCTAAGCCTTGTAACGTCCCCAAAAAATTAAATGGCATTCCCAAAATGATCCATACATGAAGTAGACATATGGGGAATGTAAATCAGTAACTTTTTTAAAGTTATCACCACATAAAGTGACACTGGTCAGATTTGCAAAAAATGGCCGAGTCCTTAAGGTGAAATAGGGCCGAGTCCTTAAGGGGTTAAACACCACACCACATTTTCTAATGGTTTGTACAATATGTTTGGAGGTGTATAAACTCCAATTTAAATGTGCCTGCTTTTCATCTACAGGCTACATTCAGGTGCACCTGGGAGGCTCTGGGCCATATCAGCCATTCTCTGGTGGGGCTCACAGGCACCTCCCACCTCCCATTGCAAGCATGGTTACATGCTGGAGGTCACTGGTGAGCTGTTTGTGAGTCAGGCCTTACGCTCCCGTAATGCCCAACAGCCACTGGTATCGTCCATACGGCACAGGTAGGTTGAGTGGTAGGGTCTCGGGCTACTTGAGAGACCTTGGCGTGGTGTTCGAGCTTAAGACATGTCCTCCTAGTAGGATGTGTCGAACTAACCTCTCAATTTTAACATCAGTGTGAGGGTTTAGTATTGCCGCAGAGTGTACCTGCCTTTGCTATGCCTATGTTTTTGATTGTTCTCCACATCCACATTATCGTTATCGTATGTAGGATGGTTATTGTTGTACTTGTAGTCCGTTGCTGGCATCTTCCATTGTATGCATTTTTTGCTGTTGATTGCCCTTAGCAACGAACTACAAGTGCAGGATGTGCTCCCCTATACACATGCACTACTGCATATGGTTTGAGCATATCCTGCTTGTTAAACACCACACCACGTTTTCTAATGGTTTGTTATATGGCTTACAATTTTGTAAGCAAATTTTTAAATTTTTAAGAAAATTTCTGAAACCCACTTTTTTAAGGACTGTTTAAGTTTTGAAGCCACTTTGTGGGGCTTGCATAATGGAAACCCCCATAAATGACCCCATTTTAGAAACAACACCCCTCAAGTTATTCGAAACTAATTTTACAAACTATGTTAACACTTTAGGTGTTCCACAAGAATTATAGTTAACACATCAAGGGTTAACAGCCAAAGAAAATATTACCATGATTCTTCAGTTTACAGAAACACCCCATATGTGGTTGTAAACTGCTATATGGGCACACGGCAGGGTGCAGGAGGAAAAGAGCTTTATATGGTTTTTGGAGGGCAGATTTCACTTGATAATTTTAAGTTGCCATATGACATTTAATGCAACCCAAGAATAGAAACTTCAAAAAAGTGACCCCCTTTTGGAAATTATGGAATAAGGTGAAAGTTTTATTGGTACTATTATGGAGTATGATTTTTGATTGCTCTATATTATGATTTTTCTAAGCCAATGTAACAAAAAAAATGGGTGTTCTGGCAGTTTTTATTTTTTGCTTTTCACAGTGTTTACCTGACAGGTTAGATAATGTACTATTTTTATAGAGCAGGTCCTTTCGGACACGACAATATATAATATATGTCTACTTTTATTTTTCTTTAGTTTCAGTTTGACATTATAAAGCATTTTTGAAAAAAAAAAATCCTATTCTTGTGTTTCCATTTTCTGAAAGCCATATTTTTGTAAAAATGTTTCTGCCAATCATCCTGTGTAGGGGCTATTTTTTGCAGAAAGAGTTGACATTTTTATTGGTACCATTTTTGGGTACATATGATTTTTTGATCAGTCAATGTTATACATTTTCCTGTGAGGTGACCAGAAGATGGTTGTTTTGGCACAGTTGTTTTTTGCAGCATGAGGTAACAGTATTATTTTGGAGTACATATGTCTTTTTGATCATTTAGGGCGGGTTCACATCGGCGTTTTGAATTCTGCTATCCGTTATAACATGGTTAAAACTAAAAATAACAGAATTTATAAGACAGATTTCAAAATGGAAACTTTTAGAGGCATTCTGTTTTGATCTGTCATAACAGAAGTCTATGAGCAAGCATAACGGATCTGTCTTCTTTCTGCAATAACGAAATTCATAACATTGATGTGAACCCGCCCTTAGTATTACACTTTTTGTGATGTAAGGTGATAAAAATTGGCTTCTTTGGCACAGTTTTTATTTTATTTTTTCCAGTGTTCCTCAGACAGTTTAGATCATATGATATTTTTATATCGCAGGTTAGTATTTTTTGCGGGATGAGGTGACGGTTTGATTGGTACTATTTTGGGGTACATACAACTTTTTGATTGCTTGGTATTATACTTTAGTCATGTAAGGTGACAAAAAAATAGCTTTTTTGGCACAGTTTTTTTTATTGTGTTCATCTGATGGCCTGATGGGGTGGATCGCATGATAGTTTTTTTTACAAAAAGTTGTTACGGATGCAGAGATAACTATAATATCTGGTTTTTACAATTTTTATGGGAAAGGGGCTTTTTATTTTTTACTTGAAACTTACATTTTTTTTACGGTTAAATATGCTCTTATTTCACTTTTTTATTTTTCATTTTTTTCCCACTATGGAACTTCAACATTTCAGGGTCTGATCCCTGTTTCAATGCAATACAGTACATCTGTATTTTATTGAACAACACTGACTATCAGTGTATTACATAGTGTAGCCTTTGAAAGGCTTGGAGCTGCTGTGGCAACCGACGGGTCCCTGCCACAGCAGTGTGAGGACCCGATGGCTCAGGAGAGGGAGAGCAACCTCCCATATTCCATGGTCAACGCTGACCACGGCATATGAGGGCTTAATCCACAGGAATCGGTGTTATCACTGATGCGTTGGATGTAGCAGGGCTCCGACTGCAGCCTGGCCCCTGCCTCTGATCGTGGCACCTCATGTGGGGCAGTTGACGGACCGCAGGACAAGAATGCTTGTCCTGGGGTGCAAAGTAACGGCCATTTAGGGCAAGCATTCTCATCCTCGGTCCTTAACCTGCTAAAGACAGGACATACTAATAGCAACATAGAGGGGAATTTGTCAATTCCCGATGTCAGTTCTATGCTGTACAAAAGTTAAAAACCTCATGTTTGCAACTTTTTAAACACTATGGCACCTAAATGTAGGTCCAAATACCAGTATAGAGACCAGAAGGCACAGTAAAATAAAGTGGAGTGCCAGTCCATAGCCCATAAAAACAATGTAGTGTGACAAATATCAGAAAGGCTATACAAACAGACTGCACATACAATACATATAAAATAAATCAATTTTTATTTAGCACCACAACGTTTAAATACTGTATACAACAGAAACCTTATGTAGGACTTGTATATGTCCTCCCATAATGTGTGCAAATTGGTCCAAAATAAGGACAATCATTAATACACAAAAAAATAAGCTAAAGCATGTAAAAGCTATATCCAATGCAGAACATAAAACAACAATACAAAATGTAGCAATATTCATCCAGGTTCTACTATGCATATAAGCCTTGCCCCACACATATCGCTGGAAAACCATCTTCCTCAGGAGACTGTATATGCATACATTCTAATGGTGGAACAACCTTCTTAAGGCTAAGTACAGAAGTCAATAGAAATTCCCACTGCAGACTTTCAGACAAATGCGATATAAAGTATAAGGCCTCTTGCACACAACAGTATTTTGCGGACCGTATACTGGCAGTTTTTTCAGTTCAGTACACTGACAGTATACTGAACCATTCACTTCAATGGGTCTGCAAAAAATACTGAAGTGTCTCCGTATGCCTTCCGTTTCCGTTTTTCCGTTCCGTTTAAATATAGAACATGTCCTATTCTTTTCCGCAAATCATGTTCAGTGGCTCCATTCAAGTCAATGGGTCCGCAAAAAAAACGGAAAGCATACGTTTTTGCTGAACAATCTATTGAAATTTTTAAGACCAGCCCAATTTTAATTATGGAATTACTGTATACTGTATATGCCATACGGAAAAACGGAATGGAAAAACAGAACCGAAATGGAAACACAACGGAAACAAAAAACGGAAAAACGGATCCATTAAAAACGGACCACAAAATACGGAAAAAGCCATACGGTCGTGTACAAGAGGCCTAATGTTGTGCAATGCAAGGGGTTCAATCAATAAAAAAAGCTGAAACAGATATGCTACACATGACTGAGTTCTTATGTTGCGAAACCCTTTTTTGGTGCACAACAGAAGGCAATATCATGAAAGTGAATGAAGTTTACAAAACCCTATTCACATGCTACAGAATAGATCTGATGGATTTTATGTAGATTGATGATTTTCAAGTCTAGAAGTTCTGTATGTAGTATTGTTAGAATTTTAACTATACAGGATAAAAACGCAGAATTCCTGTTTGCAGTATGTATGAATTTTACAAATAACAATAAAAATGAACTCACACAGCATTCTGTTAAAAGAGAGACAGCATTCATGCAAGACAAGTACTGCTACTCTGTCTTAAGAGACTTTACATTCCTTAGTGCCAAGGATTGTGCTGACAAGAAGTTAAGGAGCATAAATGGAGTTTTTAGAGCCAAGGATTTTGCTGGCAGAATTTCTGTGCATAAATCAGAAACGGAGACTACAGTGTTTTCTAGATAATTTTTCTTCATAAATGGAAAATTAAATGGTTTTATAATCAAAAAATGTTAAATCATGCTTAGAAAAAGGAAATCTCAATTCCATGTACAGCTCTAGTAAAAAGCATTTACACCCCTTAAAATGTTTCCACTTTTATCGTGCATCAATATTAAACCATGGTCTATATTAGTGTTGAGCGAATTGAAGCATCTGAAGTGGAATTCGATCCAAAGTTTGATTTATAGCTAATCAAAATTTCCTTGCGCCTCATGGTAACGAATAATTTTTTCTAAAATGGCAGCTACACGTGCAGCAGCAGCTCAGCCAGTGCAGGGGGCGTGGCCAGCACAGTGACCTCTCATGTACAGACACACATCTGCTCTCTCAGGCTTGTGCATGAGACATCATCAGAGCAGGGAGAGAAGCTGACATCACAGGTCATGTGAAATCTGGGAAAGCAGCAACTGCAGATAAAGTAAGTGCATGGTAAATCCTTTACATTTGATTAGTTAGAAACATACAAAGGACAAAAAAATAACTTGGACAACCCCTTTAAGGCTTGTAAAAGAGCTGGGGCCACTTAATATGGTGGATCTGGTAATCTCTATAATGGGGACACCCCTTTGCTTGGTTTGAGGGATATCTGGCTTGCACTGTGTGGAAGACCCATAACTGGGGCTCCACGGTTAGTTTGCACTGCACTAACAATGTCAGATTGGCACAAAGTGTGCTTAAAGAATATTAACCAATGAGTTTAAAAAAAAAATTAAACCTTACTTAATTTACTGAAACATCTCTTTTCCCTAGCAACAGTAAAAAATCTGTAATATCCCTTCGAATAGCAATTTATGGAAAAGTGTTTCCTTCTGAAATGAGCATTAGTAAGGCTCACAAACAATCCATCAATTTTTATAACCATAATAGTTAAAACAATACTGGTTTCTGCTTTATTTTACCCCTTAAGGACCCTGCCATATTTCACCTTAAGGACCCGGCCATTTTTTGCAAATCTGACCAGTGTCACTTTATGTGGTGATAACTTTAAAACGCTTTTACTTATCCAGGCCATTCTGAGACTGTTTTCTCGTCACATATTGTATTTCATGACAGTGGTAAAAAAAAAAATCATTTTTATTTATAACAAAATACCAAATTTATCCAAAATTTTGAAAAATTAGCAAACTTCCAAACTTCAATTTCTCTACTTTTATAATAGATAGTAATACCTCCAAAAATAGTTATTACTTTACATTCCCCATATATCTACTTCATGTTTGGATCATTTTGTAAATTACATTTTCTTTTTTGGGGATGTTAGAAGGCTTAGACGTTTAGAAACAAATCTTAAAAATTTTTTGGGACCACTTTTTAAGGACCAGTTCAGGGGTTAATGTATAGCAATTGTTTTTATTAATACTGCGTCTATATGGGCATCATAACCATTCCTGTCAGCTCACATCATATTATAGAGTGCACAGACCATAAACTCATTTGAATAATAGAGGCTGTTAAGTTTAACACATTTGTATTTGACATATAAGTTACAAGCACTTTGAGAATGCTAAAGCTAGTGCATAACCAAGCAGATGAGATCTAAAGGTCAACATCATTGTCTATCAACATTTCTATTTGCTTTGCACATCAGATGTAGGGTTAGAAAGGACAGAATATGTCAGAATGCTTCCAAGGTGCCCTTGTGACAAGAATGGCTAAATTTATCTAGCAACTTCGGTGACTGAATTGCATCTGCTAGAATTGTGTAGATAAAAATCAGTAAATACACACAAAAAGGTTTTAGCAATTTACTTAAAGGGAACCTGTCATCAACTTTATGCTGACCTCACTGAGGGCAGAATAAAATAGTGACAGAAATGCTAATTTCAGCGGTGTGTCACTCATGAGCTACAAGCAAGTGGTTACTGTGAACCAGCATCATAATTAGAGATAAGTGAATCGAACCCCACGAAGTGGAATTCGATCTGAATTTCAGGAATTATTTGATTCGCCTAGGAGCCAAATTTCCTTTTGCTTTGTGTCAGCGAATCGATTAATCCTGAAATTCAAACTTACCGCCTCCATTTGCACGCGAAGGGCCGCCAGCCTCCATCTTGACATAATCTCGCACCATGCGTGATTTCGGCCGAGATCTTTAAGCAAGATGGCGGTGGCCGGCCAGTAGCTAGCAAATGGACACGGTAAGTTTGATAATGTTTTTTTAATGTTAATTTCACTCTGTTTGTACACTCAGCAATCATCTATGAACACGGCATCTGAGGGGTACAATGGCAGGGGCAGCTCTATCGCAGCTTCCTGTCATTGCACCCGATACTTACAAAAAATGCTCTTCGTGACGAAGTAATTCGCCACAAAGCGAATTTTTTTGTGAAATTCTGTGAATCAGCCGAATCAAATCAATTCACCTGTCTCTACTCACCTGCTGTTAGTATGGGCAGCATAAAGTTGATTTCAGGTTCCCTTTAATGCACTGTATGTACAGTATGCAATTAGAATGTCCATAGAGCTGCGGTTCCAGCATGTAGACAATTTCTTCTGCTTTACAGAAGTGAAGGAACTAGAAAAGCTCGATCTGATTACCCATGTTTTAGATCCCTAGCAAATTAGATGAATTTTGGAGAATGCGTTGAGACTGTATGCATTTTATTTAATAATTTAATAATTAGAAAATGACTTTTTGTTCAAATTGTGTTTTGATGTTACATTTTCTACGAAGTCATGCAATTTTCACATTGGCCACTAGGCCTAATAATATGTTAAGACTTCATGTACAGATAACTTTTCAGTAGCCATCACATTATCATCACAGGCAGAATTACACCGACATATATCACCTTTACACAAATAGCACATGTTCTACGATTCATAATAGAATTTTGGAATATAGATCGTGACATGGAAAATAAAAAAATCTATAAAAATGTTTATATAAAAAAATATTTAAACAATCGGTTTAAATCATTTTCTGATGATACATATGCTTTAAAGATTTGCTTTTGTGATCGCCTCGATCATGGGGGCTCATAATCTCAATATGAAACATACACTACTCACAAAAAGTTAGGGATATCTGGCTTTTGGGTGAAATTTATATAAAAAGTGAAAAGTTCACGCAATAGTGATATTATATCATGAAAGTAGGGCATTTAATTAGAAGCGTGCATTGTTGATTTTCTCATCTCGAAAATTCACTAAAACAAAAGCCAACAACAGTGGTGGGTATACCCCCACAAAAAATGTCAATGTCTCAAAAACTTGTCATGTGGCTTTGAGCATCAATTACAGCTTGACAACGACATCTAATACTGTTCACAAGTCAACTTATTGCTGAGGCATGGCATCCCACTCTTCTTGAAGGGCAGCCCTCAGGTCATTGAGGTTCTGGGGTACAGAGTTACAAGCCTCCACACGATGACCCAGCTGATCCCATAGGTTTTAAATGGGATTCAGGTCTGGAGAAAGTTCAAGTCACTCAATTTGAGGTACCCCAGTCTCCAGCAGCATTATCTCTACTGATCCAACCTGGATGAGCATTGTCATCCGTGAAGATGTAATTAGGCCTGTGTTGTTCATGCAGAAGCACAATGACTGGCTTAATGATGTTATTCAAGTAGTATGGGCTTGTCACTGTACCATTCACAAAGTAAAGAGCAGTTCTGTATTGACCAGACATACCTTCCCACACTGTGACACCACCACCACCACCAAAGGCAAAGAGTGGCTGATGTATAGCGCTCTCCTTGATGTCTCCAACATCGTTGGCGGCCATCATTTCTACTAAGCAAGAATTGACTTTCAGTGAACAGCGCTGAGGCCCACTGGTCCCTCTTCCAGTGCAGATGCTCCCTGACCCATACAAGATGATGACACCTCTGGTCCGGTACCGTTGCAGGTTGTCTAGCATGGAGACCACGCTGATGTAAATGGTTTAGAATGGTCTGATGTAACACTTGGGTGTCTCTCACCTCCCTTAAATGTGCCTGGAGTTATGTGGCATTCATCATCTGGTTCCGCAAGGTTTTATTCGGTCATCAGTGTGGGATGTAACCAAGGGACATCCATTTCTATTCCTTTTTGTGACTCTTCCAGTCCTTCTGTATCTCTGTTGCAACCTGCTGATGACACTCTGTGACACTCTATGCTCAGCGGCCACTTCTGTCTGAGAGTATCCTGCTTGAATGCAATGGCGAGGTACTGTTGATATTCTGAGGCCCCCCCCAAAAAAAAAAATATATATATTTTAATTCATATGCAAATTAGTTGTAGAGATCCCAAGGGGTGGTCCCCATCGCTAACAGTGCCTAGGCACTTCCAATTGAATTGAGCACCTCTCCTCTCCTTGCTCCCTTATCTTCACCTCCCTCTGGTCTCTATGTCATATGAGACATTGGTTTAAATTTTAAGCCGATGCAGTGCACAGTTAAACTCTTCTCACACCTGCACAGTCAGTGACCTTCAGCGTCATCAGGTTCACTGCACTTGCAGTGTCCAGGCCGCAGGTCCATGTGTGAGTGTGGGTAAGTGGCTCACGATTCTGAAGCTCCCTTCAGGGTGCACCAAGTTCTGGGGTTCTCCTATTGCATGATGGTTGAGTTACCCTTGTCGTAAAGTTTTAAAAGTGCAGGGCAGGGTCCCAATTATTGTGAGCCCAGAAGTTTTCAGTGCAATGAGGAAGCAGTTGTGCAGCAGAAAATTTACTTACTGAAGAATAGTGATGAGCGGCAGGGGCAATATTAGAATTTGCAATATTTCGCAAATATTTGGGCAATTATTCGTTATAAATTTGCGAATTCGAAAATTCACGATTATTTTCTTGATTGCAAAAATCAACAATAGTGCAATACAGGCATGGGTCACTATAGCTACATTTTTTAAGCTGTTAGACGTTTCCTGGAGAAAAGGGTTGGTACGGCAAAACATTACAATAGCTTTATATGAAGATAGAGTGCTCCGATATATTTGTGATTGCACAAATCGGCAATTAATGATGCGCATATTTTTGTGCAATACATGCAAATTCACAGTTTAGCAGCTCTGACTACATATTACTGATTGGTGTACTAAGTATTGTTGTGAACTTGTGATATCACAGCACTATGTATGTATGTATGTATGTATGTATGTAGCATATATGTATGGACAGCAGAACCCTACCTAACACCCTGCACTGGAACCTATCAGCTACACTATATATATATATATATATATATATATATATTGTGGTAAGGTGCAGGGTGCCGTCGTGGATGGCAGGTATGTGTCACCGAGGTTCATAGCCTCGGTGAGGTAAGAGCCCGTTTTTGTTGATGTCAGCAGCAGCTAGTGCTACTGACAGAGATTAAATAGCATGGCTGCAAAGCCGATCCGGGCCGGCTCTTACCGGGAGCAGCTAAAGTGTAGGGTGGGTGGCTGCTCCCCACGACCCAGTCCTGGTTTTGGGCTGGGTTTAAAAGCTCAGCCAGCTCAGCAGCTGGGGAAGTGATTATCCTGGAGCTGCTAACAGGGCTGGGAGTTCTCTGTCCTGGAGGAAAGAGCTCAGCAAGGAGGTGTTTTGTTCCTGGCTACCTGAAGCTGGATTCTCCTGCGGCTGGGCCGACAGCGTGGTGCGAACCTGCACCTACACCTCCCAGGTGACTGAACCTGTGTTGGCCTGTTTTTGTTTTGCCACGTTATTTCCGTTGTGTGTGAACTGTCACCAAGAGACTGTTTTCATTTATGGTGTGCAAGTGTGAATAAAACACTGTTTGTTGCACAATCTGGACTCCTTGTTTTGCCTCTAAACTGCACCCGTACCGCTGTCTACCGGAGCGACTCCCCACAATATATATATATATATATATATATATATATATATATATAAGCTAACTAACAAACTATCTAATGTAATGTGGCACAGTAAAGCACAGATCACAGCAATGAAACTGCTATCCCTCAGAACTGAAAACAAACTGCAGAAAATGGCTGCTGGCGAGGTTCTTATATAGTAAAGGGGTAGGCAACTTTCCTATTGGTTGCTAGGGATGTTGCTAAGCTCAGACAAAGACTGATTAATTGGCTCACAAGCAAGAAGCAGGGAGGGATCATGGGTTCAGAGGAAAAAAAAAATCTAGAATATTTGCAAATAGGAATATATACAGTAGCACTATACTCTAAATATTCGCGAAATCTCGAAGTGGTGATATTGGCGGTAAAAATTTGCGATTCGAATATACGCGTCCAACAATATTGAAGAATTCTTAGCCAAATAGATCAGTCTTACTGCTGCACAAACAAAAACAGGCCAAAAGATGTCTCCTTAAAGGTAGCCTTCCTCAATCTGCACTTTGCTAGCTGATTCTGACATAAGCATGCAGACATGGGGTGTAGACTTTAATAAAAAATGCAATGCAACTAGAGATGAGTGATGTTTTGAAAAATTCCATTTGGCAGCTTTGCTGAAGTTTGACAAGAAATCTGATTTGTTACAAATTAATTTGTCACAATTTGCTATGTTAAAACCCTATTGAACCAACCCTATTGAGTATCAATCAATTGGGCCATTTTTAACGGCCATTTATACAGAAGTGCGCCGGTCTAACGGCCGTTAAAAATGGTAATATGCTAGTGTAATATGGCCTTTTAAGTTTAAAAAAAAATCACTCATCTCATCCACTTGCTCGCACAGAGGCAGTCTACTCATCTCTTCAGTGGAAAAGATCTGCCAAAGGACCTGCACTCATCGTGATGACGGCACCACTCGTTCCTAGCATGGTCCTTTGGCTTTTCCACTCAAGAGAGCAAGTGGATGAGGTGAGTATTTTTCCCATTCTTTGTAAGAAGGAAAACTCTTCTGCTCCATTCTTTGAATAGTTTGCTGTACTCACTGAATTTCCATGGAATCCACAGTAGGATGTAGAAATGTTCACAGTCGGTCAAACTGTGCTTTAATGTGTTCAGGTACTGTGACACTTGGAGAAGGATGCTGCATACTGCACGAGATTTCAACCAATGGCTCGATAACCTCAGAACGAGAAGGAGGCAAAGATGAGTCACCGAGGGGAGGATTAGGGCTCAATTCAGTTGGAAGTACCTGGGCACCATTAGTGATATGATAGGAAAAACCCTTTGGGTTTTTTTCAGCTAATTTGCATATTAATCAAAATATGTTTTTTGGGAGCTAAGACTATCAGCAAACTATCCTATCCTATTCTAAAGGTATTTTTGAGATACTGTGCATACCAATTATAGGGCATTGGGAACAGTTTAATTTGTGAATTTGCAGTGACAGACTCCCTTTAAGAATTCAGAGATAATAGAGAGTCCTTTTTCTTGGATGCTTATTTATTAGACAGAGTACAGCAAAAATATTGAACACTTGGTATTGGGATCCTGCACAGACTGAGATAGTTAGTGGTCTAAACAGTAAATTTGTTTAAATTAATTAATTAATTAATAGGGATCCACCCTTATCCTACTCTCTTATAATTCAGTTAGTGAATGGGTCCGCATCCGTGATGCGAGTCACAATATGGCCGGGCCGTGTGCATGAGCCCTAATTTATTTTCCATGCGGAAAACTTAATGTTTTTTTTTTGTCACATCAAATTTAATATTGAACAAACATAAATGTGGTTAAGCAAAGCAAATAGCAATGAAGAAATAGCAATTACAACAATAAAAGGCTATAGCTACATAAATTAGGGAGATTATTGAGAAAAGGACATAGGGATATTTTTTAAAATATATCCCTAGAAGTGACCTAGAAGTGATCAAATGTGTATCTGTCATAACACATAGAAAATATTAGCACCATTGTTCTTTTACCAAGATTCCTTATCACATTAATAAAACCTGGATTATTTGTTTTTACCTATTTTTCAATTTGCTTCTTCCAAGATCATTCAACTAAGCATTTAATTTGTTCGCTATTATTCTATCCCAGTGTCTTTAACTTTCCTATTCCAATTGTTCCAGCCAAAATTGATTTACTTTGTTCTTAATTCTTCCGTCTAGTCTGATTAATTCTTTTAAATTACTATGCAAATTGCTAATCCAATACATTTTTCAGACTTTCCCAACATTTGTGTGTGGTAGTAGAGATGCAATCCAATGCATAAAAAAGATCAGCAATGCATCTCTAAAATATATAAACTAAACTAAAGTTATTTATATTTTAAAACTTTTTAAAGAGTAACTAAACCTTTGACTAAAATGATAATAAGATGGCCCTAATGCCCTAATAAAACTTTTCTAAAATACTTTATTAATGGATTTTCTATGTTTATTAGACATTCCCTGTGCTCTTAAAACATTGATAGCTCAGTGGTGTACAGAGTATGGACATGACATTTTATGAATGGGGCTGCAGCACAGTGAGTACGGGCAAGACAGCATATTGCTGCTCCTGCCCATGCCCCCCGGAGGTTTACTAACTCCTGTAACTCCTGTACCCTGTAACCATGTGCTATCCCAGGATTAGCTGACATGCAGTTCTCTTAGGCCTCTTTCACACGGGCGTCATGTTTGACGCTCGGATAAGAGGCGGGTGCGTTGCGGGAATATGCACGTTTTTACCGCGCGGGTGCAAACTTTTGTAACGTGTTTTGCATGCGCGTGAGAAAAATCGCCATGTTTGGTACCCAACCCGAAGCCGGACTTCATCACTGAGGTCCGGTTTCGGGTCTTCTGGAGAATTTATTATTTTCCCTTATAACATGGTTATAAGGGGAAATAATAGCATTCTTAATAAAGAATGCATTGTAAAATGAAGTGGAGGGGGTTAAAAATAATAAAAGTTAACTTACCTTAGCCACTTGATCGCATAGTTGCGATCTGTCCTCTCTTTCCCTGCATCAGCTAAGAACTAAAGGACCTGTGATGATGTCACATCACATGGTCCAATCACATGGTCCATCACCATGGTAAGATGGACCATGTGATTGGACCATGTGATGTGATGTCATCACAGGTCCTTTAGTTGTTAGCTGATGCAGGGAAAGAGAGGAGAGATCGCAACTATGCGATCAAGTGGCTAAGGTAAGTTAACTTTTATTATTTTTAACCCCTTCCACTTCATTTTACAATGCATTCTTTATTAAGAATGCTATTATTTCCCCTTATAACCATGTTATAAGGGAAAATAATAGAGATCGGGTCCCATTGCTAAGCAACCATGAGGGAAAATCGCAACGCATCCGCACTTGCTTGCGGATGCTTGCGATTTTCCAGCAGCCCCATTCACTTCTATGGGGCCTGCGTTGCGTGAAAAACGCAGAATATAGAGCATGCTGCGATTTTCACGCAACGCAGAAGTGATGCGTGAAAATCACCGCTCATGTGCACAGCCCCATAGAAATGAATGGGTCCGGATTCAGTGCGGGTGCAATGCGTCCTCCTCACGCATTGCACCCGCGCGGAAAACTCGCCTGTGTGAAAGGGGCCTCAGAAGCAGGAATTGCTCTGCTCAGGTAATCCTGGCATAGTACATGGTTACAGAGTACCCATGTGCTATGCCAGGAGTTAGTAATCCTCCGGGCGGCATGGGCAGGAGCAGCAATATGCGCTTCTGCCTGTACTCATTATCCTGCTGCCCGATTCATAAAAATGTCATGCACATTTTAAGAGCACAGGGAAGGTCTAATAAAAATAGAAAATCCTTTAATAAAGTATATTAGAAAAAGTTTTATTAGGGCATTAGGGACATCTCATTAAAATTTTAGTCAAATGTTTAGTTACTCTTTAAACACACACTTTTTTGGCCCATTGCATTTATAATGTGGAGAAAATGATTTCTCCAATTCACTATGTTTTAAAATTGTGTACAGTTTTGGCTCTGCAGCTAGCATGTGCTGCATTATGCACAGCACGCTGCTCTGTTCACTTTTGTAAAAATCTGTCAGGATGGATGTCAGATGGGGAGTGTGCTTCTAGTGTCTGTATACTGCCTATGTGTAATGAACCAGTGCTCTCTACATCTAAAATGTGTACCTTCCTCTCTGCACACTGGTACATGATTACACTGGCATGGGCAGGCAGATCTTCCCTCTGTACAGCAGCTCATACTGCTTATTGATGCTAGGGTTTACAGTGCAGGGAGGAAGGTATGTGCCTCTGTAGGTTGATGGAGGAGAAGGCAAGTGTGGACAGGTCAGGGGTGCAGATAAGTCCTGAGAAAAGGGTGGAGAAGAGACTGGGCTGACCTAATATTCTATCAGCAGAGCTAGTGACCCAGAGGCTGCAATATCAGCAGAATAGACCAGAGACTAGTAATGAGCGGGAGGTGCCATATTTGATTTTGCGATACTTCGCAAATATTCGATTGAATATTCATCATATATTCGTCAAAATCGAATATTCGTCATTATTCTATATATTGCGAATGTTACGCGAATTTATATTTGCATTGCAAATTAAACTTAGAGCTGAGTTCCTAATGGTTGTAACTTGTATTGCTAGAATTGACGAAGATAACGAATATCACGAACATAGCACTATATTCTCAATCTTCGTTATATTTTAGCAATACAACCATTAGGAACTCAGCTCGAAGTTTAATATGCAATGCGAATATATACTCTCATTGCGAATTCAACTTAGAGCTGGGTTCCTAATGGTTGTATTGCTAGAATATTTAATGAATATCACGAATATAGCACTATTTTCTCAATCTTCATTATATTCTAGCAATACAACCATTAGGAACTCAGCTCTAAGTTTAATTCGCAATGCGAACATATACTCGCATTGCAAATTCAACTTAAAGCTGGGTTCCTAATGGTTGTATTGCTAGAATATAACGAATATTACGAATATAGCACTATACTCTCAATCTCCGTTATATTCTAGCAACTGCCAACAACCATTAGGAACTCAGCTCTAAACCGCATTGCGATTACAACTTAGTCAAATTTGTGAAATCGTGATTCCTACATCCGACAGTACATTTTAGCATGGAGGTGTTCCCATGCACACGGGAAGTCGGCAGAAGCGGCAATGGGCATTGACTGGAGCGGACAGGGAGCCAAGAATCTTCCGGACAGGTAAGAACAGCTTTTGGGAAGTGGGAAGACATCCAGAGAGCAACAAGGATTAACAACTTAAAAAAAAAAATGAATATTTGAAATAGCGAATATATAGCGCCATATTTGCAATATTCGAGAATTTGCGAAGTGCCAAAATTCGCAAAAAATACCTTCGCTATTCGAATATTCGCGCTCAACACTACCAGAGACATGGAACTGTGAGGCTGGTAAGTATTGTAGCCTTAGAGGGTCACCAGTTTGACTGCTACTAATGGCTTACTCAATAAGAAAGACACATCAAATGTACAAAATCTGAGCTATTATGGGGGAGATTTATCAAAACTCACTGCCCTGGTCCCATGTAGGTCTATGTAGAACCTAGTCTCCAGGAGATTGGGTTCTATATAAATCTGCAAGGGACCTGGCACCTCTAACAGTGAGTGGGTACAGTTATGCAAACCCAGAGACTGCGGGAGGAGGAGAGAGCAGAGCTGAAGGGCATAGAAAGGGTAGCTCAATGCAAAAAACAGATAAGTGCAGACATTTTTTCTATAGCAGTTTAGTAACATATGTGTTTATTGAATTGTCAGTGATCATTGAGGGGTCCTAAATCTAGGAACTCTGCTAATTCTAGCGCCCCCCCCCCCCAATGGAGGGAACTGCAACAAATCCCCATTTAATTAACTATGGCTGTTTTGTCATAGTTAAGGCAGATTTAGATGCACTGAGCAAGTAGGCAGTTATCGGGAAGGGACCTTTCCTTCCTGATGATTGCCTGCCCGTCAGTGGAGGTGAAGAGAAATCACCTCCACTGTAAGGGGATGAGTGATGGCTACTTCAATAGCTCATCCCCATACCGATTCATTGTTTTTCGGCTGTTCTCACAGCAGAATCTGCTGCCTAGAACATTCAATCTAACTATAGTATGGTAAAAACCCTAAAGCAACTTAATAATAATAAAAAAAAGTTTTTAGAAAGATAAAAAAAATCTAAAATTCAAATAACCCTCCTTTGCCCATAATAAAAAATAAAGAGCACCTACACTGCCACATCCCAAAACCCAGAAGAGAGCACTTAACTGGCAGTAACTCCTCCCCCTGGCGGAGATCAGGGAAGGTGTTCTTGAAAGTAATGAGCCTGAGCCTGTTCTAGGCTTTGCGGCTCATTACTTGCATATTACAATTCATGCCAGTAGCTATTTCTCTATAGAATAATGGAAAAAATGCCTTTACCCTTTACAAATTGTAATCTGATAATTGCATGTTGTGGTCCATTTGGGGACATAAAAAAAAAAAAAAGTTAAAAAAAAGTTTTACAAATAATAAAAATCACCCCCCCCATTCCTTAAAAATCAGAATAAAATTACTTAAACAATAAAAAAATCAACACCAAAGGCATCACCGTGTAGGAAAAAGCCTGCTCTATTAAAATATAAAAAACTTTTCCCATACCTTGAATGACATAACATTACATAAATTTGAATGGCCGATTCGCAGTTTTTTCATCACTTTCCCTCTCCTCAATTTTTAAATAAAATAAAAGTGATAAAAAAATCATACACACCCCATAATGGTATTAAAAAAAACTAAGGAGCGTCCTACAAAAGATGAGCCCTAACACATCTCCAGAGACATAACTATAAAAAAATATATGGGGTCAGAATATGGCGATGATAAGAAAAAATAATTTTTTAAAATAATTAAACACATAATGAATGACTTAAAAAGAAAACCCATTAAACTGTGGCGGAATAGCATTTTTTTTCCAATTCCACCCCATTTGGAATTTTTTTTACAGCTTCCCACTACATTCTATGCAATATTAAATGGAGTCATTAGAAAGTGCAAAAAAACAAGCTCTCATATGGCTATGTGAATAGAAAAATAAAAAAAAGTTATGGCTCTAGGAAGGCAGGGTGTAAGAAACAAAAATGCAAAAACGGAAAATCACTGCGTCTGAAAGAGGTTAAAACACAAGAAAAGCGATTAAAAATGTGGTATCTCTATAATCATACAGACCTGGAGAATGATGGTAACAGGCCAGTTTTACCATATAGGATACACTGTAAACGAAGTCCATAAAACTGGCGGAATTGCCCCTATAGAGTCAGATGAATAGAAAAAAAATGTATATATATATATATATATATATATATAATATATATATAAGTTATGGCTCTGGGAAGGCAGAGTAAAAAACAAAAACTGAAAATTGCAGGATCTTGAAAAGATTAATGTGCTGCATGAAAAATCATTTAATGTGATGAACAAGCATTTTGTTCTTTCATTGGGTGATCAGCAGCACATTTACATGTGTCTCTCTCTCTCTCTCTTATGACACAGTATCATGAAATGCTAGTCATCTTGCACCATACATGTTAGGATATGTTGAGCCAAGAGGAAAGATAAGGAAGATGCATCTGTAACGTTCACCCTATAAGGCCTCTTGCACACGAATGTTGCGCATCCGTTGCATGTATTGGGGACCGCAATCTGCGGTCCTCAATGCATGGGCAATGTCCGTCCGGCGGCCGGGACAAATCGAGACCCATTCAACTTGAATAGGTCAGTGATCCGTCCGTAGTGCTTCCATGGGGTGCCGATCCGTGTTTCCATTCCGCATCTCTGTGATTGCGGACCCATTCAAGTAAATGTAGTGTACCATGTATGCCAGTGCCCATGTATTGCGGACCCGCCATATGAGGGCCGCAATACGGCCATGGGCAGACCGGCGCACAACGTTCGTGTGCAAGAAGCCTAAAATAGAAAGTGGGAAATAATACAGAGTAATTCAATAATTGCAGAGTAACTGCAAACATATTGAGCCATATGTAATAACCCACATGACTATCAATGCACATAAAGTGAAAACATACTGTAACCATACTGTGTGTACCAGAACTGTAAACAGGAGAAACAACCCTAGAAAACTGAACCCCAATCCAGAGTTTTCCCTTTTCAGGCTCTTTCACATCAGCGTTTTTGGTTTCCGTCCTAGAGTTCCGTCCTCGTGGCTCTACGACGGAAAGATACTGATCAAGATTATCCTAATGCATTCTGAATGGAGAGCATTCCGTTCAGGATGCATCAGGATGTGTTCCGTTCAATATATGAACGTTTTTTGGACGTTGACAAAACCGTAGCATGGTGCGGATTTGTCTCCGTCCAAAAATACAGAAGACATGCTGTAATGCCGGATCTGGAATTAATGCCCATTGAAGTGCATTAATCCGGATCCGGCATTAAGCTAAACGTCTTTTCGGCGCATCGCCGGACCCGACATTTAGCTTTTGTGAATGGTTACCATGGCAGCCAGGACTCTAAAGTCCCGGCTGCCATGGTAAAGTGTAGTGGGGAGGCAGGGGAGAAGCATACTTACCTTCCTTGCGGCTCCCAAGTCTCGGGGTGCTCCACAATGACGTTAGAGCTCCCCATGAGCATGGATCACATGATTGCATGGATCACGTGACCATGCACGTGGGGCGCTCTGACGTCATTGTGGAGCGCCCCGGGAGCCGCACGGACGGTAAGTATCTGCTCCCCTGGCTCCCCACTACTTACTATGGCAACCAGGACTTTAGTAGCGTCCTGGCTGCCATAGTAACACTGAAAGCATTTTGAAGACTGATCAGTCTTCAAATGCTTTCAGTTGTCTTGCGCTTTGCCGGATCCAGCGGGCATTTCCGGCGACGGACGTGCACGCCAGATCCACACAATGCAAGTGTGAATGAGGCCTTAAACAGCTATTTTTCTGTATTGAAATCATTTAATTATTGTAGCAATTTCTAACATATAAAGTAGTTTATTATGATCCCTATATCTAAACTTTGAGGTTAATAGCATTTCATGTCTGGTGACTCATATGTGCTCCTTCCGAAACTTTCATTCTCATGCCTTATGTCTCCATCTCCGCCAAAGCACTTTCACATAAAAATGTTTAGTAATTTTATAGACTTTTCCAGAAAAAATATTTTTGCCAAGTAGTACTCAACTAACTGTTCAACCTGCTAATTTACCAAAGTAACAAATGACTCATATGAAATCTTATATCCTAAGTTTCTAAAAAGAAGCACAAAGACACAGTGCTGGAAAAAAAACATTCCATTATACAGTATAAGGCAATGCTGGCAAATTGTGTCCATATTCTTATAAATGAGCCTTGTTGTTATGTATGTACCGTATTTTTCGCCCTATAAGACGCACTTTTTCTCCCCCAAACGTGGGGGGGGAAGGCAGTGCGTCTTATGGGGCGAATGCTGGCGTTTACACTTGTATACCGCCGACAGCATGCTGCGCGGTCGGCGGGTGTATCAGTGGGCAGGGAGGAGAAGCCGGCATCTAGTTATGTAATGACAGCGGGCCCGTTGCAGTCACTCTATTCTGCTACACCGGGCCCGCTAACTGCAGGAATCTTAACTGTAGGCGTATGTACAGGTTTATTAAATCGTTTCTATATCCTTTATTTACTATACTACTAACGTCCCAGGCAAGAGGCAGGAGAGAAGGCTGGACCGGCGGGCGGGCGCTGACAACGTAACTCACTACGTAATGCACCTGCTCCGCCTTCTTCATTCATAAAGTGGGCGGAGCTGGCGCGTGACATAGTGAGTTACGCTGCCAGTGCCCGTCCGCCGGTCCAGCCTCCTGCTTCCTGCCTCTTGCCTGGGATGTTATGTTAGTAGTATAGTAAGTACAGGAGATATAGAAGATTTACTATACCTATACATACGCCTACAGTAAGGATTCCTACAGTTAGCGGGTCCCGTGTAGCAGAATACAGTGACTGCATCGGACCCGCTGTAATTAAAGAACTACGGTATTGTAGATGCCTGCCCCCACCACCCTTTGGGGGTCATTCAGTGAATTGCGATGCTATGGGAATTTGTGGATAGCACTGCTATGGGGGTCTGTGGATGACACATAGCATAAAATGCTATTCATGTGTCATCCATAGATCCCCCCATAGCAGTGTCATCCACAGATGCCCCCACTACAGTGCCATCCACAGTCCCCAATAACCATGCCATCCACAGTCCCCCAATCACAGTGCCATCCACCGACCCCCATAACTGTGCCATCCACCGACCCCCTAAACTGTGCCATCCACTGACCCCCATAACTGTGCCATCCACAGATCCCCTCATAACTGTGCCATCCACAGATCCCCCATAACACCATTAGCTCAAACCCCACCAAAAGGCACACCTTTTTGTTCAAAATATTTTTTTTCTTATTTTCCTCCTCAAAAACCTAAGTGCGTCTTATAGGGCGAAAAATACAGTACCATATGCAACTATGTTAAATACAACACATAAACATATATTTCATAGTGAAAACTTGGACATTTTTCCTCCAAGGTTTGTTTGAAAGCATGAGTCTTTGATATGGTGCATTCAGAAAGTATTTAGACCCTTTCAAATTTTGTTGAGTTGCGGTCTTGTGCTAAAAAAAAGAAAAATGTTTCCCCATCCCATCAATCTGCACTCAATTCCCCTTAATAAAAAAAATGAAAATGCAAAACTAGAAATGTACCTGGAAATAAGTATTCAGTCAGACCCTTTGAAATTTAGCTCGAGAGGCCTCCCATTTCTCTTGATCATCTTTGAGATGTTTCTACACCTTGACTGGAGTCACCTGTTGTAAGTTCAATTGATTGGACATGATTTGTAAATAAACACCCCTGTCTATATAAGGTCTCAAAGCTGACTTATCATATCAAAAACCAAGCCACGAGGAGGAAAGAACTGCTTGTTGAGCCAAAAGACAGAACGGTATGGTGGCGAAAAACTGAAGAAGAATAAATAAATAAAAAAATCTGCTATTCTGAAAGTTCCCAAGAGTAAAATGGTCTCCATAATTCTTAAATGGAAGAAGTTTAGAACAACCAAGACTCTTCCTACAAACTAAGTAATTGGAGGGAAAAGGGCCTTGATAAGAGGTGACCAAGAACCCAGTGATGCAGGGAAAGAGAGGAGAGATCGCAACTACGCGATCAAGTGGCTAAGGTAAGTTAACTTTTATTATTTTTAACCCCTTCCACTTCATTTTACAATGCATTCTTTATTAAGAATGCTATTATTTCCCCTTATAACCATGTTATAAGGGAAAATAATCAAATCTCCAGAAGACCCGAAACCAGACTTCAGTGATGAAGTCCGGCTTCGGGTTGGGTACCAAACATGGCGATTTTTCTCACGAGCGTGCAAAACGCGTTACAAACGTTTGCACCCGCGCGGCAAAAACGCGCATATTCCCGCAACGCACCCGCCTCTTATCCGGCCGTCAAACATGACGCCCGTGTGAAAGAGGCCTTAGGATACTGGAGGTTATTTGTTTTTTTGTCTTTACTTTTCTTCCCTGTCTTCCTGAAGCCATAATTTTTTTTATTTCTCTGTTCACATACCCATATGAGGGCTTGATTTTTGCGGGTAAGTTGTACCTTCTAATGCCCCCATTTAATATGGCATACAGTGTAGTCGGAAGCGAGGGGGGGGGGGAATCCAGATGGGATGGAATTGGAAAAAAACACAATTCCTCCACAGCTTTATGAGTTTTTGTCCCTATGGCATTCCCTATGCAGCAAAACCGACCTGTGCCCTTCATTCTCTGGGTTAGTACAATTACAACAATACCACATATGTAAAGGTTTTATATGTTTAAATACTGAAAAAATAAATGAAAACTTATAATTTTTTTTGTTTTACATCACCATATTCTGACTCCCATACCTTTTTTATAGGTATGTCTACTTAGCAGTGTGGGGGCTCATTTTTTGTGGGATGATCTGTAGTTTTTATTGATACTATTTTGGAGTGTGTCTTTTTGATTACATTTTAGGATTTAGGATTTTAATTTTGATATTTTTAATTTTTTTTTCACTTTTTTAATTTTTTTGTAAACCCCTCCCGCCTAAGACTTTTACTATACTCCCATAGGAGTACAGTAATACTCTAATTGCTGATCTCCTATATTGGCCTGCCACCTGCTGACCAACATGAGAATGCAGCCCTAATACGCTGGGCCTCTTTGAGGCCGGTCATTCATTAAAATGAATGAATGACATCCCCGATCGTCGCACAGGGATGCCAGTTTTTCACCATTTAGATGCTGTGTTCGCGCTTGATCATGGCATCTAAAGGCTTTATTGACCCTCCCTATATGTAGGGCGCTAGGATTGAAGGGGTTAAGCTTTTAGACTTCCTTTTACATATATCTACATATTGTGTGCATTAAATAAAGCAAATTCAATGTCTTCAACCTCAGCTTGTGATCACTGTGTATTATGTTAGCTGAAGGCAACAGGGGGACAAGTGGTTGGTGTGTGCTACCTCCACTGGTCATTACTATGTTGTATGTCTTACTTCATTGATCTGTGATCACATGGTATTCATTGTCTGATTCACTAGCGATAGCCTGCTATTTAAATTACTTTATGCACTGCTCACCGAAATCTTTTGCCGGATTTATGAGGTCCTCAATTGTATTCAGGCATTTCTTCATATTGATGTCAGTGTGCTCATCCACCATTCATAGACTGCCATCTTTTTGATACATTGCATATCATGACCCTTCAGGATTGCTGCTTAGATCTCGTCATAAAGCTACGTCAGTAGCACCAACTACTCAGCCTGTTAGTGGTGTATTCTGGTAGTTACTGGAAGTGCTTTGTTGCTGATTCTTCTGTGCATGTCTCTGGACTTAGTGCTAGCTGCGTATTCTACATTGCTACTGTGCATGTCCCCTGTTGTATAATGAGTGCTTTATCTATGACTGATACAGTGCCATTGCCTCTTGCTTATGTGTCATAATGATTTGATGGCAACACATTTAACTATTTATTGATAAATTGTATATAACAATCACTAATAATATGGAAAATATAATTTGCCATTCTATTATTAGAGATCCCACGGCTGTAACTGGAGTTGAACGAAGTGAGCTTCGGATGCTTAATCTGAAGTCACTTTGTACAAAACTTCAAAATAATACTGTACAGAGATTCGTCTCCGTACAGTGTTAGAATGTATGGGCTCCAATGTGGCTTTGGTTATGAAGTACTAGTCGGAACCGAAGCTGAGTTCGTTTTCAAGTTGTAAAGTGGTTTTCCACTTTAAAAATCAACTACCGAAGGTATTCAACAAAGTCACGTGCGACTTCGCTAATAACGTACTCTGGCTCATCGGAGCCCATACATTCTAATAATGTATGGAGACGAATCACCACCATGCTTGACTGTAGGCAAGGCACACTTGCCTTTGTACATCACAACTGATTGCCACCACACAGGCTTGACATCATCTGAACCAAATAGGTTTATCTTGGTCTCATTAGATCAGTGTTTCCCAACCAGTGTGCCTCCAGCTGTTGCAAAACTACAACTCCCAGCATGCCCGCACAGCCAAAGGCTGTCCGGGCATGCTGGGAGTTGTAGTCTTGCAACAGCTGGAGGTACACTGGTTGGGAAACACTGCATTAGATCACAGGACATGGTTTTAGTAATCCATGCCCTTAGTCTGCTTGCCTTCAGCAAACTGTTTGCGGGCTTTCTTGTATATCATCTTTAGAAGAGGCTTCCTTCTGGGATGACATAAAGACTAATTTGATGCAGAGTGCGGCAAATGATCTGAGCACTGACAGGCCGAACTCCCCCCCCCCTTTAACCTCTGCAGCAATGCTGGCAGCACTCATATGTCTATTTTCAAAAGACAACCTCCGGATATGACATGCACTCAACTCCTTTGGTTCACCATAGCGAGGCATGTTCTGAGTGGAACCTGTCTTGTTAAACTGCTGTATGGTCTTGGCCCAAATGCTGCAGCTCAGTTTCAGGGGCCTGACCACCTTCTTATAGTCTAGGCCATCTTTATGTAGAGCAACAATTCTTTTTTTCAGATCCTCAAAGAGTTCTTTGGCATGAGGTGCCATGTTGAACCTCCAATGACCAGTATGAGAGAGTGTGAGAGCGACAACACAATATTTAACACACCTGCTCCCCATTCACATGCAAGACCTTGAGTGTACTGACTTTTGTTGCCAGCGGATTAGACATTGATTGCTGTGTGTTGAGTTATTTTGAGGGCACACCAAATTTGCACTGTTTTACAAGCTGTACACTGACTACTTTACATTTTATCAAAGTGTCATATATTCAGTGTAGTCCCGTGAAAAGATATAATAAAATATTTACAAAAATACGAGGGGTGTACTCACTTTTGGGAGATGTTGTAGATGACCTATCCGTAAGTGAATAGGAAGAAGCTGTCCCAATGAAGTGGATTGAAACAGAGGAGGTGTAATTACACTTTCTGTCGACGGTGAGCAGGTAAACAGTGAGAAGAACACAGCTCTCACATGAGCTCTGTGTTATTTTTGAACAGGTGATTAGCGGGGGTGCTGGCAGTTGAGTCCCTGAAAATCTGACATTGATGAACTATCCTGAGCATAGGCCATCAATATAGGAAATGAGGACAACCACTTTAATTCTAACAACCCCAAAGATTTAGCAATTTATTTCAAATAAATATACTTCTGCACGTGAAAAACATGTAATTCAGCTTTCTTACAAAAAGAATTTAAAAATGTTGAGGGTTTTACAACTACCGTATATCCTATCCTTTTCCTGGTTTTTGGGGAAAATGCTTTACTCATGTAACGCATTTCAAAAGAGTGCCACTTACTTCATCAGACAAAGTGAAAGCATAGCAAGGAGCACAATTTTTACAGGTTCAGGCAACATACAAAACCCAGACTGAATAGAAACCAGAACCAGACTATAATGAAAAGTATTAAAACAATGTTATACTCAATAATAACATAAATAATAAACACAAATAGGATAAATGTTAAAAATAAGCAAATTACATAATTTAAAAAAATAGAAGATAAATATGATAGACTGGATACATTTTTTTATAAAACTAAAAAGCAATGGAATGGATGTATTTTACTTTACTACCTGACTCTTTAAAAATGTGTTACATAATAAAAACTCCCCTCCCTTCAATCTCAATGTACAGTCCTATGTAAATAGTATCACACCCCCTCTCTTCAGCCCCTTCAAACAGAAAGTCTCATGTGAATAACATAATTTCCCTCCCACAGCCACCTCCAAAATATAGTCCCATATAAATAACATTGTTCCCCTCCCTCCAACCCCTCCAACATACAGTCCCATGTAAATAGCATTACTCCCCTCCCTTCAGTCCCTCCAACATACAGTCCCATATAAATAACATGACTCCCTACACCCCCTGTAAAATACATTCCCATGTAAATAACTATATTGTAAGGGTATTTTTAAGTACTGATTGGTTCTGTCCCCTTTAATTCTGTCCTCTTTTATATTATGTTTAATACTCTGTGTAATAGTTTACAAATTTTTCTTGTAATGTAGTGGGTCAGAGATAGTACCCATCCTATTATTCTGTATGTGATTTGTTTGTGTTATTGTATATTTAATCACACTTAGTAAATATATTCATTCACTTAGCCTGCATTAGCTTATTCATTATTAAATCTTTTGAATTCACATTATATTACAATAACATTGTGCCCCATGCAAATAACATCCCTACCTTCCCTTTAGCCCTTATAATATACAATCCCAGGTAAATCACATCACTCCCTCCCTCAGAGACCAAGTTGCCAGGTTTTTCGACTCTTCTTAATCAGCCTCACTTCTGGAGCTGATCGTCGGCTGGGGCAGCTCTGTGATCTAAGCGTCTTCAGAGTACTGTGTCCCCAAGCCTGCCCAGACTTCAGGATGTCAGAGACTGCAGGAATACCCTGACTGCAGACTATAAGGCACTTTTAGAAAGATGTTTTCTTGCTAAAAATGCATCTAAAACGTCACTTAGGTATCGGTTGGATTTGTAAAAATTTAGTAGTGACTGAGAGATTAGCAGCAACTTGGCACCCCTAAGAATGAACAAGCTTAATTCTGGGTGCAGAAACACATAAGGTTGAAATTTCTATGTTTATTCTAGATTGTTGGACAGCAGTCATTATTGGATAGTTACAGAGGTTAGCCCAGTATTTGATATGGCAGATATTAGTGCACCATAATTCTACCTCTATGCTATTCTCCTGCTGTCCTCTGTTTCCTGGCTACCACCTGTTTAGGGATATTTAGATAATGTAGCCCAGTTTTTTTTATCTATCAGTTAATAAAGAGAAAATGTTACCATTAAAATTAAGAGCAGGAGGAGCTGAGTGGATTGCTATATTGTTTTTTGGGAAAAGATTCAGTAAATTCTGTATTTGCCTGTACCTGCCATGTATGGATGGTTAATGGAAGGTTTGCCTATTGCTGGTGCAATGCATTGTTGCTGCCTTAGAAGTCTATACCGAAGCTATACCGAATTTCTGAACTATTTATTTACTAATTTATGACTTGATGGAGAAACCGTTGAAACAGGAATAAAATGCTTATAGGTCACTAAGTTTTCATAAAACTATTCATATGTCATAGGACAAATCAAAATTTTTGATCAGGGGGTGTGAGAAAGGCCTCATGCACACGACTGTTTTTTTATGCTGTCCGCAAAAAGGGGTTCCGTTGGTCAGTGATCCGTGTCCGTTTTTGCCTTCCGTTGTGTTTCCGTGTGTCATCTGTTTTTTTTAGCGGACATGACCGAAAAGATTTTACCAAAAGACAGGCTGACAATTTTTGCCAAGTGCCTGCCAAGGGATCCGCAAAAAAAATGGACGCGGAACGCGGATGACACACGGATGGCCATCCGCATTTTTTCACGGTCCCATTGACTTGAATGGGTCCGTGAACCGTTTTTTACGGACAAGAGTAGGACAGGTTATATTTTTTTGACGGACTGGAATCACGGACCACAGACGCGGAGGACAAAAGGTGCATTTGCAGAGTTTTCCACGGACCCATTGAAAACCAATGGGTCCGCAGAAAATCACGAAAAACGGCACAACGGACACGGAATCAAACAACGGTCGTGTGCATGAGGCCAAAGAGTGATATGCGAGCACTTCTTTCTCCTCCTTCTAACAACCAGTCTCAGCACTCTGAACCCCACCCTATCGAAACATTTGACATTTTTATGAAAACATGACACTTTATATGATAATTTCTTTTTAGTTAAACTAAAATATGGTTCACAGTGACCAAGCTCGCAGTTCTGATCTTCTTGGCTTCAAATTCTCTTTTCATTAACATATTTTTCCTAAATACATTCTTCAAAATCTTAAGTCCTGTAGCAATCTTTGTTTCACAGACCACAAGAGATATGAACTGCCAAATGCAGTAGAGAGAGATAGTCTTTTGGTCTCTTTTTATCAGCTGGATTAGAGCCAGTTTTAAGCAGTTTGGGCAAAATTAATGTTTCCATTCTTTAAAGTTATAAATAATTCATATTTTCCCCAGGGAGATGGAAATAAATCAGGTCTAGTTTTGTTTTCTAAATCCTTCCCGTCTTGTGTTATTATTAAAATTATCAGTTTGCTAAAGCTCAGGAAGATGTTCCAAGTCTTGTTTCACATGTGTTGATGCTGGGTTTTAAAGACTCATGCTGAGCCATTGCCTGAACTAAAATCCACCTGTCTCCGCTTACTCATGGAGATATTTATTCCCTTTTCAATTGCAATCCCTTTGATGACCTTGTCTATATATACACTCCTATTTTAAAAGCAATGCTTAAATAACGTCTTCTTATTTCTATACCCTGCAAGGTTGCACAGCCGTCTAATAGATTTCAGATTTTAAACTTCAATTTTCTTTGCAAACTCTTTCTCTTATTGTGAATTAAATATTGCACAATATTGTGTTTTCTCTCTTTATAAGGCCTCTTTCACTCTTGCGTTCTGAGGATCCGGCGGGCACTTCCGTCCCGCCGGATCCGTCAGAACGCAAGTGGACTGACAGCATTTGAAGACTGATCAGTATCCTGATCAGTCTTCAATATGCTTTCACTGTTACC
The DNA here is from genome assembly GCA_033119425.1 of Bufotes viridis. Taxonomy (NCBI): domain Eukaryota; kingdom Metazoa; phylum Chordata; class Amphibia; order Anura; family Bufonidae; genus Bufotes; species Bufotes viridis. The sequence goes on along the minus strand of CM065589.1, from coordinate 130,671,369 downwards.
ATGGCAGCCAAGACGCTACTGGAGTCCTGGCTGCCATGGTACTCAGCAGCAGTGTACTCACCTGCGCTGCGGCGCCGGGCGCTCCTATGACGTCACAGGTCCGGGCGGCGCATAGATCAATGCGCGGCCCGGACCTGTGATGTCATAATGGAGCGCCCGGCGGCCGCAGCGCAGGTAAGTACACTGCTGGGTTGTACTTACCATGGCAGCCAGGACTCCAGTAGCGTCCTGGCTGCCATGGTAACCGATCGAAGCCCCAGCTTACACTGGGGCCCAGATCGGAATGGCTGCTGCGCATGCGCAGCGCTAAACGTCAGATCCGGCAATGCGCCGAATCGACGTTTAGCTTAATGCCGGATCCGGAATAATGCTCTTCAATGGGCATTCATTCCGGATCCGGCATTGCGGCATGTCTTCCGGCTTTTTGGACAGAGACAAATCCGCAGCATCCTACGTTTTTGTCAACGTCCAAAAAACGTTGACATACTGAACGGATGACATCCTGATGCATCCTAAACGGATTTCTCTCCATTCAGGATGCATTAGGATTATCCTGATCAGTTTCTTTCCGTCCTAGAGCCCCGACGACGGAACTCTAGGACGGAAAGAAACAACGCTAGTGTGAAAGAGCTCTAAGCTGTGACTATCCTAACAATACTGTACATTATATTCTTATTATGCTTCCGTTTTTCAGGGTTGTGTTACAAAATGGATCTCTTGCCTGTTTCTCACCAAGGCCTGCTTCACATGGCTGTGCTCGGTCAAGGAAACACAGCTCTTCTGACCTAAACTGACTGCATCATAGCGATTTATGATCCAATTCATTTCCTAGCTGATCACAGATCTCTTGTACTGTACTTACACAATGATATTACATTATGATTTTACTTAAATTTTTACTTACATTTTGTACATGACTACCTGAACATACAATCTGTAAAGAAAGAAATGGGGGTTAGTAAGCTCATCCCAGTGAGCAGGTGCACATCACCATGGCTGCAAGTGCAAAAACAAACAATGCAACTGCACTCTACAAACACAAATAACAAGGTAAATACAATCGTGCCATACTCATGCTAATGCTATGTTATAATTGTGAGATTCCTGGCAAATACATATTTTACAAAATTATTTTTGCCTGTCCACCACCGGCAAGGCGATCTTTTTAGGACAAGAACCTACACTAAATACTATACATTGCAGTATACAGTAAATACAGGGAATGCAGGTCCCACGTGTATGTTGAGCACACACCATATTATACCTCTTTTAGTGCCACAATGACATCCATTAAATTCAGGAAATGCTGAGCCCACTCTGTAGTTTACCTCTCCGGTGCCAAATGACCTCCAATAAATGCAGGGAGAGCAGGCTACAGCTTTATACTTGGACTAATTAAAATCAGTCTATTGGACAAACAGGTTAGTTAGGAGTGCATGCCCAATGGAGTTAGCCACACCTCCAATGCAGACTGCAAAGAAAGAAATGTGGGTTAATCAGCCCTCCCAGTGCGCAGGTGCACATCACCTTGGCTGAAAGCACAAAAGCAAAAACATACAATGAAACAGCACTCTGGAGGTCATTGTGGCACTAAAAGAGGTATAATATAGTATGGGCTCAGCATGAATATGGAACCTGCATGCCTTGAATTTAGTTGAGGCCAGTATAGCACCAGCGGAGATAGTATTTAGTGTAGGTTCCTGTCCTAAAGAGATCGCCTTGTCGGTGCTGGACAGGCACAAATAATTTTATACAAAATGTGTTTGCCAAGAATCCCATATTTATAATGTAGCATTAGTACATTTTCTATAGTGAGTATGGTGCAATTGTATTTACTTTATTATTTGTGTTTGCATAGTGCTGTTGCATTGTTTGTTTTTGCTTTTGAAAGTACAACTCAGTGAAACCAGGGACTAGGGGGCAGACCAGAAGCAAACAGGAGGACTGGAGGTCAGTGCATGCGCACTAAATGTAGCAATGCTGTGCACCGAGTCAGCGGTGCACTGCGCACGTGCAGGATATCGGCTAGCCCTGTGGATGAAACAAGGGACTTGTGGATGGCGGGCCAAGGAAGAGGCTGGGGAGGAGTTATGTGCCTGGGCTCATACACACCGAACGCCGCCCCTGAGCACTTGTAAGCCCTCATTTGCATATGGATTAAACTGCGTTTTTCCTGCTGGTGAAAGTGAGAAGAAAATTACAAAGGTTCCATTTGAATCATGGATAGGTATGCTAGAGAGCCATGTAAGTGGTGTATAATGTCATATTTTGGTGACAGACTCCCTTTAACCCCTGCAGAATACTTAAAGGGGGTAGACAGATCGATTGATGCAATAACTGCTCTAAACAACCACCAATAGAAAAATCAATGTGAGATTTATTGGTGAAAATTAAGGCATAAATAAACCACCAGTCTTCAAACAATAATGTGTCACAAGAGTGATGGCAAGAGTTGCTGAGTTGTATACATAAAATTATTGTTACAAGTGACCATACAGTCATAAAGACATTGGTTATAATTTACTATCAGATATACGCCAGTTGTCTGGCATATATATGTTGCAGATTGCATTGCAAAGGTTATTTGCAACGCAATCTGTGACGTTTCCCCACTTACGCCTGGTCTAAAAAAAGGGGGCGTGGCGTGGAAGAAAACGGGCCAGCAGGCCCATCTCATCATTTTCTACACCTGTTGTACATGTAGAAAATGGTCTAAATTTAAGCCAGCTTTCTTGCTGGCTTAAATATAGACCAACAGTGGATGCGCCCAAGTAATGTACAGGCCGGCGCCTCTTCATAACTTTGGCGCATCCACCTCTAGCACACAAGGTTATTAAGACAAGCATCTAAAACGCTGTTCTTAAAAATGATCCCCATTGTCACTTGAGGAGATCCCACAAGGAACCTCCCCAGACAAGAAGGATATATCTCAGTTGTGGGGTACCAGGGGATCCTCCAGAAATCCCAATGCGTTCCCCCTTTTTATTTGTTCCTCGGGTTAATAAAATGCAGAGACATATATAGAAGTATGCAAAATATACAAACAAAGGCGTGAGTTAATAAAGATGCTAGAGCAAATCCCATTACCACAATATAGTATACAAAAAATGTAAAATGTCTTTGTCCATATAGGACCCATCTATATTAGAGGGGCTACCACTGAGTTGGCCATTGTTGTAGATGGATATATAGGTGGGAAAAATAGGATCTTCCAAAAACTCAGGCCTCAGGTCATGGCCTCTCAGTGGTCCATTAGAAGCCTAGATAAAGACAAATAAGCTTAGAATTAAAATAAAGCTTCCCAAAAATAAGAAACAAAGAAAAAGAGGTCAAGCAAAACAAAAGTGCCAAAAATAAAAACATGGTTGTGCCATGTATACAGTCACATAATTGTACATAGGGAATATGTATATTGGATATCCCAGTGTGGATCTACCCTCTATAAAGGATGACCTCCAGTTAGGAATGATATATGAACCCAGATATACAGGGTGGGCAATTTATATGGATACACCTTAATAAAATGGGAATGGTTGGTGATATTAACTTCCTGTTTGTGGAACATTAGTATATGTGAGGGGGAAAACTTTTCAAGATGGGTGGTGACCATGGCAGCCATTTTGAAGTCGGCCATTTTGAATCCAACTTTTACTTTTTCAATAGGAAGAGGGTCATGTGACACATCAAACTTATTGGGAATTTCACAAGAAAAACAATAGTGTGCTTGGTTTTAACGTAACTTTATTCTTTCATGAGTTATTTACATTTTTCTCTTTGTTTACAGCCATTGATATGTTGCCGAGGTTAACACGTGAGGAGCGGATAGAAATTGTGTTGATGTCTGGTGAACGCAGTAACCGGGTCATTGCAGCAGATTTCAATGCAAGACACCCTACGAGACCACCCATCTCCCATGCTACAGTTAGCTTGCTGTTTGCTAAGTTTCGTGAAACTGGTTCAGTGTTGGATTTTCCAAAATGTGGACGCATAAAATCTGTCACTAATGAAGAAACATCAGTGGCTGTCCTAGCTTCATTCAGCAAGAGCCCACAGTGTAGCACTCGCCGTATGTCACTGGAAAAGTGGCATTAGTCGAACATCCCTTCGGCGGATATTAGCTACTCACAAAGGGCACCCTTACAAACTCCAGCTACTGCAGCATCTCAACGTGGATGACCCAGATCGGCGCACTGAATTTGCAGAATGGGCAAAACAAAAATTGGAACAGGACCCTCAGTTTATGCAGAAGATTTTGTTCAGTGATGAGGCAAACTTTTATGTGAATGGTGAAGTTAACAAACAAAACCACCGCTATTGGTCTGACACTAACTCACATTGGATAGATCCCTCCAAGACTGTTGGAACAAAAAAATTTATGGTATGGTGTGGTATATGGGGTACAAAGATAGTGGGGCCATTCTTCATCAATGGAAACCTTAAGGCCACTGGATATGCGAAATTGCTACATGATGATGTGTTTCCCTCTTTATGCACTGAAGCTGGCACGTTCCCTGAGTTTTTCCAGCAAGATGGTGCACCACCACATTATGGGTGTCAGGTCCGAGCATTCCTAGATGAACAGTTTCCTGGAAAGTTGATTGGTCATCGTGGGCCAGTTAAATGGCCCCCAAGGTCTCTCAATATGACTCCCTTAGACTTTTATCTTTGGGGTCATCTGAAGGCAATTGTCTATGCTGTGAAGATACAAGATATGCAGCACCTGAAACTACGGATACTGGAAGCCTGTGCTAGCATTTCTCCTGTGGTGTTGCTATCAGTGTGTGAAGAGTGGGAGAAGAGGGTTGCATTGACAATCCAACACAATGGGCAGCACATTAAACACATTTTATAAGTGGTCAGAAACTTGTAAATAACTCTTGAAAGAATAAAGTTACGTTAAAACCAAGGACCCATCTTGAAAAGTTTCCCCCCTCACATATACTAGTGTGCCACAAACAGGGAGTTAATATCACCAACCATTCCCATTTTATTAAGGTGTATCCATATAAATGGCCCACCCTGTACTTTGGACACTCTGATATGGTTAATGTGGTCCCAGGTTTTTCCAAAAAGAGCAACAGGAAAATGAGAAAACAACACATAATCCTATCATGTTGGCTAAATAAATAGGGATGAATGAAGAGACCATAAGATTCTGCAAAATAAGTAAGGGAAGAAATTCTGAATAAAACCTTTGCAGTTGCTTATAAGAATTTGCTACATGGCTTATTATGGTCACAACTGCATTGCAGAATGTGAGTTTTCTAGGTCCTAGCCACCTGGTCATAGTTACTATATATGTTTGATGTCCCTTGTTTTGTTCTACTTTATGAACTGTGTAATGATTGCCCTTTTCTGCTGGAGTCAGATTCCATCTGTGTATACTTTATTTATAATAGAGCAACTAAATTTATTATTGTTACCCATTAAAGCTAAGATAATCTTGTTACTCGAAATTTTATTATATTTTCTCAAGAATTTGTTCTTTTTATTTGCTCTTCTGAAATGATTCACCAGTACAACAATTAAGGAACAAATCAGCTACATCACTAAACATAACATTGAAATTATGCTAGCAAGCTGTTGATCCTGAATACATCATCACAATGACATAATCATTTAAATAATATACACTACTGCATAATGGAAAAGCCACACCTGGAAAATTTAATGCGATTGAGCCAAGATTGACAAAGTATGAACTGCTAGTGGTGCTTGGTAAATAATAACCAAGGTGGTGCACCCTTTATTTTGGGAACTGAAGCAGGGTATATGTTAAGGCAGGTCATATACTAGGTGGAATCTTCGTATTTCTGTCCAGGTGGTTTTTGGCTGCTATGCATTGGAGATCTGTTGCCCTATCCAATCCCAATAGTTCTAGATGGGGAAGAGATCTGGAAATTGAGCTGGCCACAGAAGGTGCTGGATACCCTGAAGAGCATGTTGGGTAGTGCAGGCAGTGTATGGGTGGGCTTTATATTGTCCAGCATTCAATATGTCCAGGACAATTTGAAACCAGTCCTACTGCCTTTTTTCAGTCAGGAGACGCAGTGTTCAAGAAAAAATATCATCTGCACATGCACTGCCCATATGCCATGCCCACAAAACAAAACAAAAAATACATTAAAAATGACATACAAATGACAAAACAGTTATAAAACAAAAGGGAGAAAATAACACAAGACCAAACACAAGTTGTAGTTACTTCTTTGTCCCTGAAGGTGGGAGGAACAATAGGTTGACATTCAGTGTTGCCTGCCTTCAAAATATGAACACTGGTTTATTCTTTTCAGCAGGTTTTATACTTTTATCATTTGGTTAAGGTTTCAGAAACTCCTAGCAATTTATTAGTTAAAAGTATGGGTTATTACTGAACAGTAGGTAATGAGGGGATACACCTGGAATATTAAATAGCTGATTGTCCTGTAATCCCCCCATTATAGTTGATGGGAAGATTCTACGGAGGCAAGAAAAACCAGGTCTGGGTGCCACATCTAATACTTTATACTGGCTAGTAGAGATGAGCGAACATTAAAAAAAAGTCCGTTGTTCGGCGTTCGGGTGGTGGTAAGTCGCGCATCCCGTTATGGATTCCACTATAGCGGCATATGGAATCCATAAGGGGCGGCTGCCACCAACCCGAACTTTTGCACAGCCGAAGGACCTGGGGTGACGTCACTGTCATGTGATCAGTGCAGGGGGCGTGGCTCAGCACTGGATTTGATCCCGTGCTGAGCCACGCCCCCTGCACTGATCACATGACAGTGACGTCACCCCAGGTCCTTCGGCTGTGCAAAAGTTCGGGTTGGTGGCAGCCGCCCCTTATGGATTCCATATGCCGCTATAGTGGAATCCATAATGGGATGCGCGACTTACCACCACCCAAACGCCGAACAACGGACTTTTTTTTAATGTTCGCTCATCTCTACTGGCTAGCAGAAAAATTTCTACCGCTCTGCTCTCTACAATAATAACCCCCTGGACAGTTCAAAAGGGCTTACTGTCATTGCAACATTAACCTTGTAGATGCCAAATAACTGTATGTACAGTCTTGTTCCTTTTCCTTGCACCCCTTTTGGATTATGCAATAGCTATTTCCCCAGAAATTATAGAGTCACCATAATTTGACATAATTAAATTTCATTTAATAGAGAATGATGTAACTAACAAATTTCTAAATCAGTTCATTTAAAAAATATGCCTGTATCAACCTGAAAAAAGCTGTAAAGTCATGGCCACTAGGGGTCTCACTGCCACCTAATTTCCTGTCCACTGTCTGTTGTTAGATAAGATCCGTCCCTAGTAACAGAGACGGTTTACAGTTAATAGGGACATGTCACAGCTAGCTGAGCTCCTGAGCCTGATAAAAGAACTACTTCTATAGAGATTAGGAAAATTATAGGAGCCTCCTTATCTGTTTTGTAAGCTCCTGAGCTGAAAACAAACATAGTGGAATGTAAAGGAAAGCAGCAGTACAGTACAGTGCTGGCAGATTTTATAGAAGGGAGGCGCCCCCTGCTTCTGAGTGAAATTTTAACAAACTTACCTGTCCTGGCTCCAGCGGCATGATCCTCAGCCTTGGCACGGGTGTAATGGGAGAGAGACGTGGTGCTTAGCAGCAGGATGCAATGCTCTGTTTCTCCCCGCAGCGGGCCTTATGCTGGGAGAGATTAGCAGTGGGCTAATTGCTCAGCTGCTCTATTACTATATGTTTGTGACTAATGGAGCACCGAATCATAGACCTATTAGGTTCTGATCCAGGGACTTTTTAAATTCCTTCCTGGCCATACACCAGTGATAGCCTTTGACTCACTAGTTGTGTTCCTGGTTCTTGCTCCTGTGCTTATTTGGATTGCTTGTGCTTCTGACCCAGCTTGTCTTCTGACCACTCTCCGTCTCTTGTTTGGTACTGCATCCCCTACTGGTTTTGACCTATTTACATACTACTCTGCACTATGTTTGTGTCTTTGTTTGGTAATCTGTCTCTGCACTTATATAGCGTAGCGACCGTCGACCAGTTGTGGTCTAGCTCTCTAGGGCTTGAACTGCAAGTACGTAGGGAAAACAGGTAGGATACTAGCCTTAGAGATCATTGTCTTTGCCTGTTCCTACCTACAGTAGCCTGGACATTATTGTCATTTTCTAGAGATATGCTGTCAATGTCTAAAATAAAAATAAAAAACACTAATATGCAAATCAGAGCTCTGTTTTTAAAAGTGTTGTTTGTCATGATTAAAAAAATTTTACAGGTGAAACTAGAAAATGTTGAATATTGTGCAAAAGTTCATTTATTTCAGTAATGTAACTTAAAAGGTGAAATTAATATATGAGATAAACTCATTACATGCAAAGCGAGATATTTCAAGCCTCTATTTTTTATCATTTGGATCTGCTGCAGAGCCTCCTAATACATACCTCAACTGCTGCAGAACCTCTTAACACACCTCAGCTGCTGCAGAATCTTCTAATACACACCTCAGCTTCTGCAGGACCTTATAATACACACTTCAGCTGCTGCAGAACCTCCTAATACACACCTCCTCTGCTGCAGAACCTCCTGACACACCTCAGCTGCTGCAGAACCTCCTAACACACCTCAGTTGCTGCAGAGCCTCCTAATACACACCTCAGATGCTGCAGAACCACATAATACACAACTCAGCTGCTGCAGAACCTCCTAATACACACCCCAGCTCCTGCAGAACCTCTGAACACACCTCAGCTGCTTCAGAACCCCCTAATGCACACCTCAGATGCCACAGAACATCATAATCTGATGCTAGAGAACATATAAGGTTTTGATCACATCTGTGTTGGGACCTTATTTGCAGATAAGGTCATAAATTCTGGACACAATTTTTTAGCCTGGCAGATGGAAACCTGCCAGATCTCATCATAATTAGCGGGATCCATCAGGTGTTGACGTCCATGAAGTGCCAGATCCGGAACTGCAGTGATTTTCATTGTTGTTCTCCTATGACAGGGCAGAACAGCGAACGTCACCAGAACAGATCTGAACAAAGCTTAATACACACCTCAGCTTCTGCAGAACATAACAATAGTGACAAGGGAACTACAAGTTTCATCATCACCAGATTGTTATTATTGGAAATTAGGGGGCAACACATAGAGAGGAAAAATGGAGAGAACTACAACTCCCAACATGTCCAGGCTGTTATTATTGGATACAAGTGGATATTGCACAGAGGGAGTATAGGGCCGGGTTCACGTCACTGTTTCATTTTCCGTACTTCTGATCCTTCAGAATAACAGTAAAATAAAGAAAGAAATAAAGAAAGAAAACAGATCCTGTATTTCAAGCACAAGCATCAATTTTGCACATTTGGCATCCGTTTATGCCATTTTTGTCTGAGATCCGTTATTTTCAACGGAAAAAAAGTCCAGCACACAAAACAGAAAACTAAACAGTGATGTGAACCCATCCTAAGACGGGAGAACTACAACTCCCAGCATGTCCAGATTATTATAGGACATCATCCAGTTGTACTAGGTGATAGATTTAAAAGAAAATAACTATAACCCCAGTATGGCCAGACTTATTATGGGGCATCAGTATACAATACAGAGAGAAGGTATAAGAGGAGAGAACTACAACTCCCAGCATTACCAGTTTGCACTAGGGCATAAGTTGAAATTACACAGAGAGGGATACAATAGGACAGAAGAACTACAACTCCTAGCATTACCAGACTCTACTAGGGCATATGTTTAAATTACATGGAGAGGGATATAATAGGACAGGACTACAACTCAGAGCTTTTATAGGATATTTTATGGGCTATCCCAGAACACCACTAACTTCTCCTCCAGCAGGCACCACACAGAAGCTCCACCCCCTCACATCCCACAGGTCTTTCACCAGTCCGCTGCACTGGTCACATGATGATGACATCACCAAAGGTCCTTCAAACTTCTGCTGCTTTGCTATTCCTTGGCTTCCTGCACTGGTCACATGGTTGATGACATCACCAAAGGTCCATCTCCACTTCTTACATTCTCAGGAAGCCATACAGGTGTGCCCCATAGCAGCTGTATGGTCAGCCTCTATTGGAGGTATGCCACTGCTCTGTTAGCAACAGTCCAAATGTATTCAGGGCTAAATAATTTATAGAAAAAAACAAGACACTCCACTTTGTGCCTCAGTGGCTGCTTTAGGCATCTTATAGTTTCCAACATTTCTCAGACATATGGTCACCAAATACTATATGTAGCGATGCATCCACACCTTTTCAGGGTAATTGGAGCACTTTCAATTTGGGTCAAATTTATTCGGAATCAAATTGAAACACCCAAACAATTTGGCAGAACTGATTTTCAAAAAATTTGCTCATCATCACTATTACCAGGTCCCTTCCGAACTCTACTCGTCCCTGTACAAGACAAAGGAAATAGTTGTGTTTCTTGTTTCCACTTTTGCAAAAATAGCTGCCAAAAACAAAAAGAACTAGTAAAGTTACCGTATGTCTCTGTAACTAAAGCAAACATAATTACCAAACTTTAATGCTAAATAGGAGGGACCAAACATTCTGGCCATAATCTGGCCTGCCACATCTGACATACGACACTTGCCTGTGGCAGAGAGTGGTCTGACGCTAGACCGTTTGGTCTTACACTTACCCTGGGTTCACACCTGAGCGTTTCTGAGACACGCGTTTTAGTCGTGCGTATTACAGCGCATTTTTGCAAATAGGAAACGCGCTGTAAAACGCGCAAGTGTGAACTGAGGGTTATACTGCTGTTGGACTTGCAGGACTGCTCAACACTTTTTATTGACCTCAACAGATTAGATTGTATTTAAATAACACAACATAGTAGATTAAGCAGCCAGCCGACTCAGTCGAGCCCTATTTCCGACAGTAGGTAAATTGTTAAATCTCAGAGATTTAAAACTACTGACTACATAGACAGTACACTTTAATGCTTCATAACACATCATATAAATATTATGGTAGGTATCAATGCATTTTTACTGTGCATCTTGACATGAGCATTACTGCAGGTCTTAGACAAATTTTGAAGCACAATATAATGCTAACTCCATGTTTGACATCGCTGCCTTGTGTTTACATGCTATTAAGTACATTGCATTGAGATATCACCTTTCTCATACAGATATTACCAGAGCTAATTTTAATAATTCCTGGGATCTCCGAGGACATCATTAGAATCTGTATAGCGATTGCTTTATCATTATGTGGTTGCTTTAATTATGAATTAAATAGTGCTTAGAGGTTTTGGAGGAAAGCTGCTAATATTTCAATGTAATTACTTTGAGCTTCACAAGAAATAAGCTGCTTATTTATGACTAAAAGAAAGAAGGTGATTATATAAAATATCTGCATGGAGACATGTATGTAGTATAATTGGTGATATTCAGATATCTTAAAAAGATATCTAAAATAAACCATTCTGAATATATAGTCTTTGATGCTCTCCTGAAGGACCCGGAACTTACATAGCTGTGGATAGGATACCTACTACCCTCTGGAATTCCCAAATCCACCAGGAATGCCACCCTATGGGCAGGGCTTGAATAAACCCCAACTATTTTCAGCCTAGGTCAGCCTAGGACAGTCAGAATTTGCAGGAGCTCTCCATTAAAATTAGAGACAGTCCCCGCAAATTCAGAACTGTTGGCAACTATGCATAAGTGCATGAGAAAGCTGATTCCATGTCTGGAGAGTGATGATAATCTTGCTCCTTCTCTGGTATTAGAGTACAGATATTCATCACTGCAATTCATCTCAATAAGGGTGCATTCACATGACCGTAAGTGTTTTGGGGTCTGCAAATTGCGGATCCACAACACACATATTCCGCATTTTGTGGACCTCACATGGGCGACGCTATATAGAGAATGCCTATTCTTGTTTGCAACTGCGGACAAAAATAGGACATGTTCCATATTTTTGGCGGCCCACGGAACGGAACAACAGGTGCGGACAGTACACGGTGTGCTGTCCGCATCTTTTGTGGCCCCATTAAAATAAATGTGTCCGCACCTGTTACGCAAAATTTCTGAACTGATGCAGATCCATTTATACGGTCGTGTGAACATAAGAGATGGATAGAACATCAATATCAGAGTCTCAGAAAACCATTTAAAATCGTAGGCTTTTGAGCCATGGCCTGTATTTCTTAGCAACCATCCAAATGTATTAATGGATAAATAATTTATTAGAACAAAAAACTTGACTTTGTGTTGAAGTTGCTGCTTTAGGCATTTTAAAGTTTTTCAAAATGTATTAAACATGTGGTCCCCAAATATTGTAGTACATGTAGTGATGCAGCAAGAGAGGGCTTTGTGGTTTACATGCTGTCTGTCCACAAAAGCTATTTGTCTGCCTACTTACAGAGCATATATCACATCCAAACATAGCTGCATGTTTAAGACTCAAGGCTGTTCAAGGCACTCATTGAAATGGACATAAATTAGGACCCTGGTAAAACTGCTTTCTTTGTGTAATAAAAAACAAAAACGACCCCTTTTTATATCTGCAGTAAACATTTCTATATGACATTTATTTCTGCTAGCCTCCAAAATCTTCTAGTTAAGCAATAATTTAAAATCTGTAAAAAATATATTCTCATTTAAATTAAGATACTAAAGCTAAGGCAAAGGATTGCAAAGTTTTCAGGGGAAAATAAGTTAAAAAGGAAAGAAGTTTAAAGAAGATCTGCTATCTCTTCAGACATCTACTTGCAATTCCCATGTAATAACAGCATCTATTCTTATGACAGTATGTTGCACCATTCCTCTAGTATTCCTACTAGAAGTTTATAAACGATTTGCCAACAGTTTGCAATTAAGGTCAATCTGGGTGTTACCAGTTGGTGGGGGATGTCCCTGCACAGTCTGACACTGATTGGACAATGTCAGACTGCAGGGGCACCCCGTGAACTAGTAACACCCAACCGGACCATTATTGCAGACTACTTGCAATTCAATTCTAGTAGGAATGATAGAGGAATTACACAACATAGGTTTATACGAATAAATGTTCCAGAACTGTTATTAAATGAGGAATGCAAATACTAACACAGACAAACTTGGAAATCCAGGGAGACCGATAATTACATGCGTGGGCACTATCTGTAACGACTGTAAGTAGGGACAGACAAGGACCTAATCCCGCTTTCCCTACCTACTTGCAGTACAATCCCTAGATAGCAAGACCGCAAATGGTCGACGGTCTACTTTAAATAAGTGCAGAGATGGACAAAGACAGACAAACACAATACAGAGTAGTATGTAAATGGGTCAAAACTAGTTGGGCTACGCAGTACCAAATGAGAGAAAAAGAGTGGTTAGAAGACAAGCCCAGATCAGAATCAGACAGACTATGCAGTACCAAAGGACAGACAGAGATGGTCAGAAGACAAGCCAGGGTAAGAAGCATGAGCAATCCAAATAAGCAGAGGAGCAAGAACCAGGAACACAGCTAGTGAGTCAAAGACTATCACTAGCAATGGTGTATGACCAGGAAGGGATTTAACCCCTTAAGGACTAAGCCCTATTTCAATAAAATATTAAAAGTATATAAAACCACACAAATGTGGTCCGTGGATCTGGGGTCCACTGAACTCAGGTGAAAGAAGTAATATATAGCTGAGACCAACTCAGTGGTAAGTTATATCGGCATGTTTAAGACAAAAGTCCACAAATTATATATCAGTAACTCATTGCCATAACCTATACCACTGAAAGTTGGAAAAACCAGCACCATAATATAATCACAACATCAATGTTATACACACCTGAGTACAGTCGTCACCCGATCCACAGACCATGTTGTGATTATATTATGGTGCTGGTTTTTCCAACTTTCAGTGGTATAGGTTATGGCAATGAGTTACTGATATATAATTTGTGGACTTTTGTCTTAAACATGCCGATATAACTTACCACTGAGTTGGTCTCAGCTATATATTACTTCTTTCACCTGAGTTCAGTGGACCCCAGATCCACGGACCACATTTGTGTGGTTTTATATACTTTTAATATTTTGTGGTCTTTCACTATATATGTATTATTGTATAATAAAAGGTAGTAATTTTTTGAATTATTGCGTATAGTCTAATTATGTTTTCAATAAAATACACATTTACTACATATTGTTGATTGGTTGTTTTTTCCGGACATTTGATATGTAGTTTGGTTACCTTATAGGGAATGTTGAATTGGTGTCTTAAGCCCTATTTCACCCTAAGGACTCGGCCATTTTTTGCAAATCTGACCAGTGTCACTTTATGTGGTGATAACTTTAAAACGCTTTTTCTTATCCAGCCATTCTGAGATTGTTTTTTCGTCACATATTGTACTTCATAACAGTGGTAAAATAAAGTCAAAAAATTTCATTTTTATTTATAAAAAAATACAAAATTTACTAAAACTTTTGAAAAATTTGCAATTTTCCAAGTTTCAATTTCTCTACTTCTATAATACATAGTAATACCGCCAAAAAAAGTTATTGATTTACATTCCCCATATGTCTACTTCATGTATCGATCATTTTGGAAATGCTATTTCATTTTTTGGGGACGTTACAAGGCTTAGAAGTTTAGAAGCAAATCTCGAAATTTTTCAGAAATTTTCAAAAACCCACTTTTTAGGGACCAGTTCAGGTCTGAAGTCACTTTGTGAGGCTTACATAATAGAAACCACCCAAAAATGACCCCATTCTAGAAACGACACCCCTCAAGGTATTCAAAACTGATTTTACAAATGTAAACCCTTTAACCCTTTAGGTTTTCCACAAGAGTTAATGGCAAATGGAGATAAAATTTTACGAATTTAGATTTTTTGGAAAATTTTCCATTTTAATCCATTTTTTCCAGTAACAAAGCAAGGGTTAACAGCCAAACAAAACTTAATATTTATTCCCCCGATTCTGTAGTTTGCAAGAACACCCAATATGTGGTCGTAAACTGCTGTATGGCCAAACTGCAGGGCGCAGAAGGAAAGGAACACCATATGGTTTTTGGAATGTGGATTTTGCTGGACTGGTTTTTTTGACACAATGTCCCATTTGAAGCCCCCCGATGCACCCCTAGAGTAGAAACTCCAAAAAAGTGACCCCATTTTGGAAACTACACAAATCTGCCTTCCAAAAACCATATGGCAGTTTACGACCACATATGGGGTGTTTGTGCAAACAAGAGAATCAGGGCAATAAATATTGAGTTTTGTTTGGCTGTTAACCCTTGCTTTGTTACTGGAAAAATGGATTAAATTGGAAAATTTGCAAAAAAATTGCTGTTTTAGGACCGTTTTTAATTTTTTGCTATTTACATTGTTGAACTGACAGGTTAGAATGTGTGCTATTTCTATAGAGCAGGTTGTTACGGACGCGACAATACCAAATAGGACTACTTTTTAGGGTTTTTTGTTTCAGTTTTACATAATAAACCACTTTTGGAAAAAATTATTTTTTAGTGTCTCCACATTCTGAAAGCCATAGTTTATTTTTTATTTTTTGGGCGACTGTCTTATGTAGGGGCTAATTTTTTGCGGGATGAGATGGCGGTTTGATTGGCACTATCTTGGGGTGCATATGACATTTTGGTCACTTGCTATTACACTTTTTGTGATGTAAGGTGACAAAAATGGCTTTTGACACCGTATTTATTATTATTATTATTTTTTTTTAATGTGTTCAGCTGTGGGGTTAGGTCATGTGTTATTTTTATAGAGCAGGTTGTGACGGAAGCGGCAATACCTAATATGTATACTTTTTATTTATTTATATATGTTTTACACAATATTATCATTTTTTAAAACAAAAAAAAAATCATGTTAAGTGTCTCCATAGTTTGAGAGCCATATTTTTTATTTTTTTTGGCGATTGTCCTATGTAGGGGCTCATTTTTTGCAGGATGAGGTGACGGTTACATTTTCACTATTTGGGGGGTCATATGACTTTTTGATCGCTTGCTATTACACTTTTTGTGATGTAAGGTGACAAAAAAATAGCTTTTTGACAAAGTTTTTATTTAATTTCTTTTTACAGTTTTTACTTGAGGGGTTGGGTCAGGTGATATTTTTATAGAGCAGATACTTACGGACGTGGAGATACCCAATATGTCTACTTTTTAGGTTTTCTTTTACATTTAACACTAAAAAGCATTTTTGAAACAAAAAAAATCATGTTTTAGTCTGAGAAGCATAGTATTTTTATTTTTCAACCAATTGTTTTAGGTAGGGGCTCATTTTTTGCGGGATGAGATGGTGGTTTGATTGGTACTATTTTGGGAGGCATATGCTTTTTTGATCGCTTTGTATTACACTTTTAGTGATGTAAGGTGCCAAAAAATGGCTTATTTACACCATTTTTTTTTTTTTTATGGCGTTCACCTGACGAGTTCAGTCATGTGATATTTTTATAGAGCAGATTATTACGGACGCGGCGATACCTAATATGTGTAGTGTATTTTTTTTTTTATTCAGTGATATGTGTTTTTTTTCATTTTTTTTTTTGACCCAGACCCACTTGGTTCTGAAAGATCCAGTGGATCTGGTGTCTGTATAATACAGTACAGTACACTATATAGTGCACTGTGCTGTATTTTGTACTTTACAAAGTCTGAATAGACCTTTAGCAGGTCTATTCAGACTTTCAGCACCATGGAGAGCAGGACGCTTCTGAAAGCGTCCTGTCTCCATGGAAACCATCACCCGCTGCCATAAGTGCACAGCGGGTGATGGGGAGGGAGGAGAGCCCCCTCCCTCTGTGATCCTATCCTGTTGGGGGGCTGCAAAGGCACAGCAGCCCCCCGATGGGAGAGGGAGGGAGCTCCCTCCCTGTTAACCCATCCTCCCGCCGCCCGCAACCACCCCCCCTGCACCCCTGCAGCCATAATATGATTGGGGGCTGCAGGGGGGGTTAAAAATGAACACTTTGGGGGCATTAACCCTCTGATCCCCGCGGTCACAGACTGCGGGGATCAGAGATCGCACAAAGCGCTGCAAACCGCAGGTCTGAATTGACCTGCGGTTTGCAGCGATCGCCGATATGGGGGGGTCACAGGACCCCCCTGGGCATTGTAACAAGGTACCTGCTGAATGATTTCAGCAGGTACCTTGTTCAGATCACTGCCGGCTGAGCAGCAGTGATCGGAACTACTCATGACGTACCTGTACGTCATGGGTCCTTAAGGACTCGAAAACCATGACATACAGGTACGTCATGCGTCCTTAAGGGGTTAAATAGAGCGCAGAGTCCCTAGATCAGAACCTGATAGGTCCATGACTTGGCATTCCATTAATCAGAAACACTAGTACATTGCAGCTGAGCAATCAACCCACTGCTAATCTCTCCCGGCACTCATTTGCTGCGGGGAGAAACAGAGCATTCCATCCTGTTGCTAAAGATGCGTTCATTTCACCAGTGGGAGTGGCTCAGCAGTGTGTCTCTCCGGTGTGGCAGTGCTGAGGATAAGGATCCTCACTACTGAAGCCTGGGCAAGTAAGTTTGTTACACCCTTACTGACGATATTTCTGGATGGGTGGAAGGTGTCCTTAAACCCCTGGTAAGAGATACAGCTAGTTACCTCCAGTACACAACTAACCTACTGAATATACTTGTTCAGAATGTCGGGCGGCACTGATTTGAGCCGTGGGTGCTCGGTCGGTGGGTGTTATCCCCGAAAAGCCAATGAAGAGAAGGCACTTGAGTAAGTTGCTTGATAATTTTATTGGTCACTTATAGATTCAGTGACCCGTGTTTTGGCACAAACTTGTGCCTTTGTCAAACAATGAGTGAGCAGCAGATTACAAACAAATTCAAACAAACAGAAATTAAATAGCCAGCCCTGGATCACATGACACTGACGTCATGTTACCAGGGAAACAATTGCAACCAAACAAAAGAATATATACAAAGTTAGGCCTCCTGCACACAAACGTATTTTGGGTCCGAGCCGCATATTTTGTGGCTCAGGTGCAGACCCATTCACTTTAATGGGGCTGCAAAAGATGCGGACAGCACTCCGTGTGCTGTCCGCATCCTTTGCTTCATTCCTTGGTC
The DNA here is from genome assembly GCA_033119425.1 of Bufotes viridis. Classification (NCBI taxonomy): domain Eukaryota; kingdom Metazoa; phylum Chordata; class Amphibia; order Anura; family Bufonidae; genus Bufotes; species Bufotes viridis. The sequence continues at coordinate 130,653,322 of CM065589.1, read as the reverse complement.
CCGCTAAAAAAATATAGCATGTCCTATTCTTGTCCGTTTTGCGGACAAGAATAGGCATTTCTACAATAGGCTGTGTTCCGTTCCGCAAATTGCGGAAGGGAACACGGAACAGCTGCCGTGTTTTGCGGATCCGTGGATTGCGGGCCGCAAAACACCTACGGTTGCGTGCATGAGGCCTTACTTTGGGAATTCTGTAGTCCATCCTAGAAGTCGCACTATGGAGACATTTCAGTTACACTGTGGAGACATATTGCAATAAATTAGACCAACATGATAGAAAGAAATATAAAAAACTGGTAACAGCATAATCGCGATTTAACCCCTTAGGTGTTAACGTCTGCAGGCGGTGAATCCAATATGCTTCTCGTTTGAGTAACATTTCTGCCCTATTTCCCCCACATCTAGATAATGTAACTTCTTCAATTATCTGAAAACAAAGTTGTGAAACATTGTGTCTTTGCTGATTGAAATGGTGTGGAATAGGTAATAGCAGGTTTTCACTACGTATGGTAGATTTATGTTTGCCGAAGCGGTCTTTCATACGCATGGTGGTTTCACCTACGTAGCAAAGACCACACGGACATTTCAACAGATAAACTACAAATGTGCTATTACATTTCATTTCCGTTTGTTTGAATTTGTTTGTAATCTGCTGCTCACTCATTGTTTGACAAAGGCACAAGTTTGTGCCGAAACGCACGTCACTGAATCTATGGGTGACCAATAAAATTATCAAGCAATTTTCTGGAGTGCCGGTCCTTCTCTTTATTGACTTATCGGAGAGAACACCCACCGACTGAGCACCCACGCCTGAACGCAGTGCCGCCCGACATTCTGAACAAGCATCTGATGTATTCTCGAAGCGTGCAAACGGGGAGAAAAAAGCAGCCAGAACCACACAGATGAGTACCTTCAGCTACAACGAGGAGCAAGGCCGTCAAATAGTGGCACAGATTGATTCATCTGTGAAATTTCTGAAAGTTCCATCCAGTTAATTTAGGAGTCGGGATCGGGAAAGAGAATCTAAACACCTTATTTCATTGGAGTTGCACACGGCTACCCTCGTAGAGTATCATTGTGCAGAACGTATACCGCGCGGTTTACGCGTGAATCCTAGACAGACTCTGTTTGGTGACAATTTGGACTACTGCACTCGCTTTGCCAGCAAATTAAACAAATGCTCTTTCGATCTTATCACTTTTAGCACTGACCTTCTATCAAAAGCTATCACAGAGTGTAAACAGAATATTGCATCCATTGAGAGTCAATTAAAGGACTGTCTAAAAGCTGAGGAATTACAAGCATTGACTGAGAAAATAGATAAACAGTGCACAGATTTGAAATTACACATCCAGACCACCAAAAGGGCAAAGTATATTCGGGACTCAGAGCATTATTTGACTAATCACATGTACCGATGGCAGGACAAGTCAGGCACTGCAATTCAGAACATCAGACGCCCTGGCCGCAGGGTGGGCACCATATCATCCGGCTCTGGTAGTGAAAACCTGCTATTACCTATTCCACACCATTTCCATCAGCAAAGACACAATGTTTCACAACTTTGTTTTCAGATAATTGAAGAAGTTACATTACCTAGACCTGGGGGAATAGGGCAGAAATGTCACTCAAACGAAAAGCATATTGGATTCATCACCTGCAGACAATAAAAGGTTAGTATATAAAATGAGAATGCTCGGACTGGGAGAAAATGTCTGTATGTGGGTAAGTAACTGGCTGAGTAATAGAAAACAGAGGGTGGTTATTAACGGTACACACTCAGATTGGGTCACTGTCACTAGTGGGTAGTGATGAGAGGCAGGGGCAATATTCGAATTCGCGATATTTCGCAAATATTTGGGTGAATATTCGCCATATATTCGAAAATTCGCAAATTCGTAATCTCGTTATTATTTTCTGATTGCAAAAATTCGCATAAATTTGCATAAAAATACACATAAACCTTGCATAAAAATTTGCATAAACTGGCATTTAAAAGATACCTTTTAAATGCCTTAAGATACCTTTTAAATACCAGTTTATGCGAATTTGTATGCAAATTATATGCAAATTTTTATGAGAATTTTCGCAATCAGAAAATAATGACATTATTTTCTTGCTTGCGAAAATTTGCATTTAAAGAATTTGCATAAAGATGAATATTCGCAATTGCGAATATATTTTGCGATATTCTAAATATTCGGGGTCAGTATTGGGCCCTATTCTCTTCAATATATTTATTAATGATCTTGTAGAAGGCTTGCACAGTAAAATATCAAATTTTGCAGATTACACTAAACTGTGTAAAGTAATTAACACTGAAGAGGACAGTTTTCTGCTACAGAGGGATCTGGATAGATTGGAGGCTTGGGCAGAGAAATGGCAGATGAGGTTTAACACTGACAAATGTAAAGTTATGCACATGGGAAGGAATAATGCAAGTCACCCGTACATACTAAATGGTAAAACACTCGGTAACACTGACATGGCAAAGGATCTAGGAGTCCTACCACTTTACAAATCACTAGTCAGACCACACATGGAGTACTGTGTACATTTCTGGGCTCCTGTGAACAAGGCAGACATAGCAGAGCTGGAGAGGGTTCAGAGGAGCGCAACTAAAGTAATAACTGGAATGGGGCAACTACAGTACCCTGAAAGGTTATCAAAATTAGGGTTATTCACTTTAGAAAAAAGACGACTGAGGGGAGATCTAATAACTATGCATAAATATATCAGGGGTCAGTACAGAGATCTCTCCCATCATCTATTTATCCCCAGGACCGTGACTGTGACGAGGGGACATCCTCTGCGTCTGGAGGAAAGAAGGTTTGTATACAAACATAGAAAAGGATTTTTCACGGTAAGAGCAGTGAAACTATGGAACTCTCTGCCTGAGGAGGTGGTGTCGGTGAGTACAATAAAGGAATTAGAGGGGACTGGATGTATTTCTGGAGTGTAATAAAATTACAGGTTACAGCTACTAGAGAGGGGTCGTTGATCCAGGGAGTTATTCTGATTGCCTGATTGGAGTCGGGAAGGAATTTTTTTCCCTTAAGTGGGGAAAATTGGCTTCTGCCTCACAGGGTTTTTTTTGCCTTCCTCTGGATCAACTTGTAGGAAACAGGCTGAACTGGATGGACAAATGTCTTTTTTCAGTCTTATATACTATATTACTATGTTACTATTTGTGAATTTTGGGGAAAAAAGCGTTATTCCTGGTCCACAAAGCAGTTTAAAATACACCGCCGAAATACCTCATTTACATTTCTGCAGTGAAATAGTGCATTCGTGTACTATTTGGGAAAAAAAGAGGTATTCTTGGTCCACAGAGCATTTTTATGACACGGGCACTGCCTTAGTGTTACTGAACTTAATTGTTGACCATTGGCAGTTAAATTGACACCGGAGATAACCCATCTGTCTTATCCAACCGCAGCCACCCTGTGTTCCCTACAAAAAATCCTAGATAAATACAAAGATTTAGACTTTTTCTCCGACACATTCGCAGAAAAGCTATTACCATCTTACCCTAAGAAACCACAGTGGTATTGTCTTCCTGAATTGCACAAGTCACGAACCCGACCACCCGGCAGACCCATTGTGGCCGGGATCGGTTCCGTGACAGAACCTCTTTCCAAATATGTGGATTGGCTGCTGCGCCCCCTGTTGAAACACGCGCCCTCCTATTTAAAGGACACAAATGCGTTCCTAGCTGCAATAGAGGGTATGCATTGGCAGGAAGATTACCTACTCCTGTCGATGGATGTCGAGAGCCTATACACCCGCATCCCACAGGATGCGGGTGTGCAGGCGGTCAGACATGCCCTCGCAAGCACTGAAAAAAGCCAGATATTTTTGGATTTTGTTGAAGAGGCCCTTACATTCATATTGGGTAATAATAACTTTGTATTTAACAACCAATGGTACACACAATTATTGGGGACCGCGATGGGTACCCCGGTATCCTGTACTTTTGCTAATATTTTTTTAGCGGTGTTTGAAGAAAGATATATTTTTAATATTGCCAACCCTTTTGTTGGTCATATTAAGGCATATCTTCGTTATGTGGATGATATTTTTGTGATTTGGCAAGGCTTCGAACAGGCTTGTGACGAATTCGTCCAATATATGAATAACAACACAATGAACATGTTGTTTACCTCCATTGTAGGTGGGCACAGTTTAGAATTCTTAGATGTGAAAGTAGAGATAATAGATGGGACTTTTGTCACATCCTGTCATCGGAAGCCAAATGCAACAAATTCGTTGCTCCATTATCACAGCTACCATCCTTCCAATCTACGAAACTCTATACCATATGGCCAATTTGTCAGACTGAGGAGAATTAATAGCACAGAAGAATCCTTTCGGGTTCAAGCGAGGGACTTGAGCGATAGGCTGCGGCAAAGAGGATACCCGGACAAAGTCATCAAATCTGCCTTTAGGCGAGCCTCAAGGTTAGATAGAAGAATTTTACTGAAGAACAAGAAAAAACAACCAAAAAGAGAACAGGAAGATAGATTTACATTTGCATTCCAGTACAGTCCAGCATGCAATATTATCAAGGAAATAATAGAACAAAATTGGGATATATTAAAAGATGAGGAGGGATTGCAGAGCGTTACAGCAAAAAAACCGAGAATTACCTATAAACGGTGTCGTACTATAGGTGACAGTGTGGTAGCCAGTAGGTTCGTAGAATACAAAGAAAAAAGAAAAACACGCGATTGGCTGAGTGACATGAGACCGAGTGGTAATTATAGTTGTGGTGATTGTAACTTTTGTCAGTACATAAAACGTACAAAATATCTAAACCTCGGTGGCAGCGAGTTTTTTGTCACCCAACTAATCACATGTAGAACCACGTTTGTAGTCTATGTCATTTTATGCTCTTGTGGAGCGTTCTACATCGGTAAGACGATCCGACCGATGTATGAGCGCTTCAGGGAGCATATAAACTCGATCAGAACAGGAATCGGCCGAACACGATTGATAGATCATGTTAGAGATAAGCACCAGAGCAATGTGTCTTGCCTCAAATTTGCTGGAATCGAAACGGTTAATCCAGCAGAACAGGGAGGAGATAGACATCGCTGCCTGTTGCAACGAGAAGCAGCGTGTATCATTAAAACAAATGCAACTGGTCCCCTGGGACTAAATGAAAAGAATGAATTACATGCCTTTTTGTAAGAACGTTATGTTTATAATATGAGAATTTACCTAAGTATTATGTGATTATTAACTGTTTGATGTTGGAGCTTTTAGTATACAGGTGATGAGTGTGGGCGGGTCCTGGTTTGCCTCACAAGGTGTGCTCACCGGCAATCAGGACTGACGCCTTCTTATGATGCGCCAGTTGTGCGCCACCTACAGTATTGGCCAGAAGAGGCGCCACTAGGCGCGAAACGGCCGTCGCTTTTTCCTGCTTACACTCCGTGTAGCCGCCCGCCCCAGCCTGATTTACCTTTTTGTATTGATGTCAATTAAGAAGATGCAAGTATGTGGTGAGTGCCGCCTTCCTTTATTTTTCTTCTCTTCATCGAACCCATCTGTCAGCTTTGTGGGTGAACGCAAATAATGAGGAGAACATCAAATAAGGGATGTGGGCATATTCGCGGTGATGTTGGTGGAGCTCCTGTTGTTGGGAGAGGACGTAGCCATTTAGCGCCAACTACAGGTCCAAGTGAAACACCTTCCTCAGGTGCGAGTAGGCGACAGAATCTGCATCGTTATTTGGTAGGCCCGAATGCCGCTCTACGGATGGTGAGGCCAGAACAAGTACAGGCGATAGTAGATTGGGTGGCTGACAGTGGCACCAGTTCCTTCATAGTATCTCCCACCCAGTAGTCTGCAGAAAGCGCAGAGTTGGCACCTGCAGCCCAGGCCCATCAGTTTTTCACCTCACCCGCTTGCAAAGCAGCCAAGCAGCCTGAGCTCCAATTCATTCAGCAGATGCTTTCTGATGACTCTGCTGGCAGGGTTTTCCCGGGCCATCCCGTGGAAGACATTGAATGCACTGATGCTCAACTACTTATGTTGCAGGATGAGGACATGGGAGGACAACCGTAGCACGTCTCTGGTGATGACGATGCACAGGTGCCAACTGCTGCGGCTTTCTGCAGTGTGCAGACCGACGAGGAGGGCAGGGGTCAAGAATGAGCACAACCTGCATGTCAAGGCATCTAAATTCAAAGCACGAACTGCAGTGGAGTAAACACCTTAAAAACCAAGAGAGGTCTCAGGCTCCTCCTGCTTCCTCTTTTGCTGCTGTCTCTGCCTCCTACTCCACCTCTGGAGTCACAGTGGCACCTGCCACCCAGCAAACAGAGGATGTGCCACCAACACCACCCCCTCCATCAAAATTACTGGCTTTTGAAATGCTGTCATTCCGTCTGGTGGAGACGGACTGTTTTAAACAGCTGATGGAGGTGGCTGTCCCCCAGTACGTCGTTCCCAGCCCCCACTACTTTTCCAGACCAGCCGTCCCTTCCCTGCACAACTAAGTGGACGATAAAATCAAGTGTGCACTGCGCAACGCCATCTGTGGCAAGGTCCACATAACTATAGATACATGGAACAGTAAGGGACGCTATATCTCCCTAACTGCACACTGGGTAAATGTAGTGGAGGCTGGGATAGCATGTCCTTCCACCACCGAGGTCACAGGGCATTATTCTTTGCCTCCTGTTGCCTCCTCCTCCTACTCCGCTTCCTCCTACTCCTCTTCTACTACCTCCTCATCCAGTCAGCGAAAGACCTTCACCACCAACTTCAGCACAGCAATGGGTAAATGTCAGCAGGCGCTGTTAAAATTTATTTGTTTGGTGGTACAAACCCCACAACGCACAGGAGCTGTAGAGGGGCATAGAAGAACAGACCGATGAGTGGTTGCTACCAGTAAGCCTCAAGCCCGTTCTGGTGGTATGCGATAATGAGCAAAATTTCGTAGCAGCTCTGGGACTTGCCGATTTGACGCACATCCCTTGCTTGGCACATGTACTGAATTTGGTGGTGCAGAAATTCCTTAAAAACTACCCAGACATGTCAGAGCTGCTGCAGAAAGTGAGGTCCGTCTGTGCGCACTTTCGGCGTTCTCACCCTGCTGCATCTCGCCTGTCTGCGCTGCAGCAAAACTTCGGCCTTTCCGCACACCACCTCATATGCGGCCTGCCTGCCAGGTGGAACTCTACCTTGCATATACTGGAGAGACTGTGCGAGCAGCATAAAGCGATAGTGGAGTTTCAGCTGCAGCACGCATGGGTCAGTCGCTCTGCGGAACATCACCACTTCACCACTAATGAGTGGGCCTCCATGCGAGACCTGTGTGTCTTGTTGCGGTTTTTTGAGTACTCAAACAACATGGCCAGTGCCGATGACGCCGTTCTTAGCGTTACAATACCACTTCAAAGTCTCCTTGAAAAAACACTTAGGTCGATGATGGAGGAGGATGTGGCACAGGAGGAAGAGGAGGTGGAAGAAGGGGCATTTCACAGGGTTTCAGGCCAGTCATTCAGAATTGGCTCAGAGGGTGGGTTCCTGCACCAGTAGAGGCAAGGTACACATGTGACCAACCAGGGCACAGTTCTGGAGGACGAGGAGGAGGAGGATGAGGTAGAGGAGGAGGAACCGTGTTCACAGCAGTGTGGCACCCAACGCAGCTCATGGCCATCACTGGAGCGTGGCTGGGGGGATATGGAGGACACAGATGATACACCACCTACAGAGGACAGCTTATCCTTACCTCTGGGCAGCCTGGCACACATGATCGACTATAAGCTGCAGTGCCTGCGCAACACTTGCAGGGTTGCCCACCCTGCTGGACCCCCATTAAAAAGACAACGTGCCGTCCTTAATTCTCTCACTGGAGCGTGATAGGAAGATGAGCGACTACAAGTGCACGCTGGTAGACACGCTCCTGAGGGCATTCCCAACTGACAGCGGGGGACAAGTGGAAGCACAAGGCGAAGGCAGAGTCGGAGGAGGAAGAGGTCGCCAACGCAGCTGGGTCATGACCAGCACTTCAGAAGGCAGGGTTAGCATGGCCGACATGTGGAAAAGCTTTGTCACCACGCCACAGCAACTGGCACCACCAGCTGATATGGATTGTCTTAGCAGGAGGCAGCATTTGAATAACATGGTGGAACAGTACATGTGCACAAGCCTACACGTACTGACTGATGGTTCTGCCCCATTTAACTTCTGGGTCTCCAAATTGTCCACATGGCCTGGCATGGCTTGCCCTTTATGCCCTTGGAGGTGCTTGCCTGCCCTGCAGCCAGTGTATTGTCTGAACGTGTATTTATCATGACAGGGGGTGTCATTACAGACAACGCAGCCACCTGTCCACAGCCAATCTCGACATGCGCACGTTCATTAAAATAAACCAGGCTTGGATCCCACAAGACTTGTCTGTACCTTGTGAAGAATAGTCATTTATACTCACGTCAACCATACATTCTTGTATTCTTTGTCCCATCATTTTGGGGGCTACCCCAATTTAAAACACCACAACACCACATTCACAGCCTTCTCAACCTCCGATCCCACATCCACCTCCTCCTCCGATTTGCAGCTTAATGATTTTTAATTTTTATGTATTTTATTTTAAGTTATTTCCCTATCTACAATTGTTTGCAGGACACTTACCCACATTATGCTGCCTTTTGCAGCCCTCTAGCCCTTTCCAGGACTTTTTTACAGCCATTTTAGTGCCCAAAAGTTCGGGTCCCCATTGAACCCGAAAATTTTGTGAAGTTCGGCCGAACCCATCGAAGCCGAACTTCCAGGTGTGCGCTCAACTCTGCTTTGCAACATATAACTGCACCGCAGAACGGCAAATAGGCCCTTATTTTTTTCCACTTATACACACAACAGAAGGCTTTGGAACATATAACTACACCACTAAACGGCAAATAATATATATTTTTCTGGCCACTAATACATGCCAAAAAGGGCTTTAGAACCTATAACTGCACCGCTGAACAGTAAATAATATATATTTTTTTGCCACTAATACACGCCAAAAAGGGCTGTAATTTTCTCACTTCCCGACACAATGGCAAATAATTTTTTGTGCCACTAATGCACGCAAAAAAGAGCTTTAGAACATATAACTGAACAGCTGAATAGCAAATATCTTTTTTTTGCCACTAATACACACTAATAAGGGCCACAATTTTCTCACTTCACCACACAACGGCAAATGTTTTTTATTGTCCACTAATACATGCCAAAAAGGGCTTTAGAATATATAACTGCACCGCTGAACAACAAACAGACCCTTCTTTTTTCCACTTATACACGCAACAGAAGGCTTTAGAACTAGAGTTGAGTGAACTTGTATTTTAAGTTCGGTGTCCAAAGTTCGGGTTCGGGTTATCGAAGAATCCTGTTATGGATTCCGCTACCATGGACCATAACGGCATTTGGAATACATAAGGGGATTCTTTAATGAACCCGAACCTTGGACAACACTAAGGACCTGGGGTGACGTCACAGTCATGTGATCAGTGCAGGGGTCGTGGCTCAGCACTGGATTGGATAAGATGTGATCCAGTACTGTGCCTCGCCCCCTGCACTGACCACGTGAAGGTGACGTCACCCTAGGTCCTTAGTGTTGTCCAAGGTTCGGGTTAATTAAAGAATCCCCTTATGGATTCCAAATGCCGTTATGGTCCATGGTAGCGTAATGCATAACGGGATTCTTCGATAACCCCAACCCGAACTTTGGACGCCGAACTTAAAATAAAAGTTCGCTTAACTCTATTTAGAACATATAACTGCACCGCTGAACGGCAAATAATATATATTTTTTTGCCACTAATACATGCCAAAAAGGGTTTTAGAACATATAACTGGACTGCTTAATGGCAAATATATATTTTTTTGCCACTAATACACGCCGAAAAGGGCTGTAATTTTCTTACTTCCTGACACAACGGCAAATAATTTTTAGTGCCACTAATACATGCAAAAAAGTGCTTTGGAACATACAACTGCACAGCTGAATGGCAAATATCTTTTTTTTGACACTAATACACACTAATAAGGGCCACAATTTTCTCACTTCACCACACAACGGCAAGTGCTTTTTATTGTGCCACTAATACATGCCAAAAAAGGCATTAGAATATATAACTGCACTGCTGAACAGCAAATAGACCCTTCTTTTTTCCATTTATACACCCCACAAAAAGCTTTAGAACATATAACTGCACCGCTGAACAGCAAATAATAAATATTTTTTGGCCACTAATACATGCCAAAAAGGGCTTTAGAACATATAACTGCACCGCTGAACGGCAAATGATATATATATTTTTGGCACTAATACACGCCAAAAAGGGCTTTAGAACATATAACTGCACCGCTAAATGGTAAATAGGCACTTACTTTTTTCCACTTATACACGCAACAAAAGGCTTTAGAACATATAACTGCACCACTGAACGGCAAATAATATATATTTTTTTGCCACTAATGCATGCCGAAAAAGGCTTTAGAACATATAATTGGACTGCTGAACGTCAAATATATATATATTTTATTGCCACTAATACACGCCATAAAGGCTTTAGAACATATAACTGCACCGCTAAATGGTAAATAGGCACTTACTGTTTTCTACTTATACACGCAACAGAAGGCTTTAGAACATATAACTGCACCGCTAAAAAGGCAAATAATATATATTTTTTTGCAACTAATGCATGCCAAAAATGGCTTTAGAACATATAACTGCACCGTTGAACAGCAAATAATATATATTTTTTGGCCACCAATAAATGCCAAAAAGGGCTTTAGAACATATAACTGCACCGCTGAACGGCAAATAATATATATATTTTTGGCACTAATACACGCCAAAAAGGGCTTTAGAACATATAACTGGACCGCTAAACGGTAAATAGGCACTTACTTTTTTCCACTTATACACGCAACAGAAGTCTTTAGAACAAATAACTGCACCGCTGAACAGCAAATAATATATATTTTTTTGCCACTAATGCATGCCAAAAAAGGCTTTAGAACATATAACTGGACTGTTGAACGGCAAATATATGTTTTTTTTACCACTAATAAAAGCCAAAAGGGGGGGGGTTGTGGTCTGCTCGTTGATGGCGGAGGCCGCATAATCTCTAAGCTCCGCTTCCACCTGTCCACAGCGGCTTGTACAGCTATCTGAGAGTCCCCTACAGCTCGCAAAAGTGGTTTCACCTGCTCCAGGTATGGGGAAGTTTAAAAGACACCAGCCACCGAAGAAGATGACAGAGTTTTTTATCAGAACTTTTATGGCACCTCTGGAACTCCTGCCTCGCAGCTAGGCACGCCGGAGCAGCTTACCTCTCCTCTTGCAGCCCTGGAGGGATCCACTACAACGGCGGAGGTAGGACACTTCCCTATCACAGAAATTTCTATGAGGGCAATGCTGGACTCACTGCGGTCCACTATTAAAGCGGACTTTACCTGCATGATGCGTGAATTGCAATGAGACATTCAAGACAGTCACACAATTCGCTAATAGACACGCATGAGGCGCTGGAGGAGGATCTGGCCAGCGTGAAAAGAAAGATACAAGATTTAGAGGACCGTCATAGATGGAATAATATACGCCTGAGGGGAGTACAAGAAACAGTCGGGTCACATGAACTGGAGTTTCTTTTGCAAACATTAATGAAAGAAGCAGTTCCGGATTTCTCAGAACAAGGCCTCCGGATAGATCGCATCCATAAGATTCCTAATCCCAAAGGCCTTGACCCCTATGTGCCGCGCGATGTAATCGCACGTATACAATTTTTTCAAGCTAAGGAGACATTTTTGTGGGTCCTCCGGGAAAATCCTACCCCCACGGCCTTCTTCAAGGACATTACTGTTTACCAAGACCTCTCAGCAGCTACCTTGGCGAAACGCAAAGAATTTGCCCCACTAACTATCATCCTGCGGGAACGTAATATCCGTTATCACTGGGGGTTCCCGGTAAAATTGATAATTCTCAACAAAGGCCAGATGTTTGTGTGCCAGTCCCCACAAGAAGCGGAGTCCTTGATGTCTAAATGGGGGATCCAAGTGGGAAAAAGAAGAGCTCCATCTGGCCTTGAGAAGAGACCGGACCGCCTCGCGTCGGAATGGCAGATAACATGATCAGCGGGACTCTCTACAGATCCTGGATATCTATATGGACAAGTGGAGGTGAACCACGTAAGACCCTTTACACCGGTCTAGATCACCCCCCCCCCATAGTCTACTTTTTACATCGAGGGCATCGTCGCCCTTGGGGTAGACTTCCTCTGTTACCCTGATACACACGCAGATGTCACTATGATGGCATGTACAAATGCCGCTTTCTTGGTTCTTTTTATTCATGTTTTGTTACCTACTGTTGAAATGTGATTTTTCTTTCTCTTGTCCTTCAAGCTGATGCGGCTTATAATGCTGTGCTTATATGTGCATGAGCGGGATGTTTGATTTCCCCATGGCTGAATTGAAATTCTACTCAAACAATGTACGCGGGCTAAACTCTCCATATCGGAGATCTCAGATGTGGAGAGACCTGAGAGAGCTGCAGCTCATATAAGTTTGAAAAGATTACAGCCATTACAATTTTGTAAAGATCCCTTTTCCGTTGAATCTGTACCACTGGTGTAATAAAAGCACTATGCACTAAGCATTTCCGTGACTCCTGGTGTGCTGTCTCCAAACTTCATGTTATATGATTGCTTCTGGAGGACTTGGGTGGAAGTCATCAGGGGACGTACACCCTTAAAAAGCCCTGTCTTGACGTGTGCTGAGGTTTACTGATGATTGAACTGGGTTCATAGTGGAGTATTACAAAACATTCCAGCCTATGTTGCTTCAGCATCTCAGTTCGTTATATAACAACTTTTTTGTCTATGGCAAAATTCCATCTGAGATGCTGGAGGCAACTGTGGTGACCCTTCCGAAGCCGGGCAAACCGCCAGACTCGCCCCCTAATTTCTGCCCAATTTCCCTCTTAAACGCGGATTTGAAGTTCTTTGCGAAGATTTTGGCCCTCCGAATTAACGGATGCTTACCCTCACTTATAAAATCAGATCAGGTATTGTAACTGGCAGGCAGAGTAGAGACGGAACGTGACGTATGTTAGACCTGATACAAATAGCCTCCGAGTCCAGAACCCCCACTGTTCTTGTCTCTCTTGATGCAGAAAAAGCATTCGATAGAGTGCACTGGGGGTTCCTGGACAGGACGCTTAGGAAGTTTGGATTTGGGGGTAACATACTTACAGCGATCTGAGCCTTTACTCAACACCGTCAGCCAAGGTCTTAGCATCGGGTTTTATGTCCAAACCCTTGAAAATTTCTAACGGGACTCGCCAGGGGTGCCCACTGTCGCCACTGATTTTTTCGATGATAATGGAGCCACTGGCGACTATGATTCGGACCAGCCCATGGGTGAAAGGGATTGAGGTGGGAAATGACTCACACGTGATAGGCCTATATGCGGACAACGTGCTGTTGACTCTTACTGAGCCCGAGGGCTCTCTGGCTGCATTAACCCAAATCTTGATGTGGTTCTCTATATGTTCCTATTACAAGCTCAATGAAACCAAAACAAAAGTATTAGATATACAAGTCCCGGGTGCAGTGGGAGACAGGCTGCGGAAATCCTACCCTTTTCAGTGGGAGGAACGGTCGGTCACATATCTTGGGGTCGAGCTAGCCCGCACAATTACTGATATCATATCTATTAATTTTGACAAGCTCAGGAAGGAACTAATAAAGGTTTATGAGGGAATGGCACCAATACACCTCTCTTGAATAGCGCGTATTAACGCGGCCAAGATGTTTACTCTTCCTAAAATCCTATATTGTTTTAGATGTCTCCCCCTCCGCTTCTCAAGAAAGCAGATTTCACTGCTTCAATCTGATCCTTCTAAATTTATTTGGCAAAATCGGAGACCAAGGATTCCTAGATTGTCTCTACACCCTCAAATTAGAGACGGAGGGTTAGGAGTGCCAGATATACATAAATACTACCTAGCCAATTTAGCAGAGCAAACACTGGAGTGGTGGTCCTTTTCCCGAGATAAAAAATTGATCCAAATAGAAAGGGAGTTGTCGCGGAATAAATCCCTTCCAGCGGTATTAACTGCCCCTAATATGCTAGGGTGGCAGACCAAGGTCCCGCTCTCAACCATGCAAGCCTCCCTATTTATATGGTCTTGCTTCACAGGATCAAAACACCTTTTCTCAGTTCCCAAAGATAAATTTCCGCTGTTGGCTCTATTATACAGTATCCCAGACCTAGACTTAAAGGGTTTCTGTCACCAACTTTTGACATTATAAGCTGTCTGACATTTTATAAAAATCCGCTGTATATATAGTCTGAAAAACTTACTTTTATATTATGTAAATTAGCCTCTAGGAGCAGGGGGGGCGTTGCTCTGCTCCTAGCGGCTCCGTCCGGCAACCTGCTGGCACGCCCCTTCACACTTTGATTGACAGTGCAGGGCAGCGATCCTCCTGCACTGTCTCGTTCTGAAATCGCGCGCCCGCGCCGCCGCTCTGTATTCGCCGCAGGCGCGGTGAGCAGAGGACGCTGGTGCCTGCTGTCCTCTGCTCACCGCGCCTGCGCCGAATACAGAGCGGCGGCGCGGGCGCGCGATTTCAGAACGAGACAGTGCAGGAGGATCGCTGCCCTGCACTGTCAATCAAAGTGTGAAGGGGCGTGCCAGCAGGTTGCCGGACGGAGCCGCTAGGAGCAGGCAGCAACGCCCCCCCTGCTCCTAGAGGCTAATTTACATAATATAAAAGTAAGTTTTTCAGACTATATATACAGCGGATTTTTATAAAAAAGACATTATCAAGCTGGTCTGACATTAGCACATAGCTAATGTCAGACAGCTTATAATGTCAAAAGTTGGTGACAGAAACCCTTTAAGGTTATGGACTAAAGCGGGGATAGAAACTTTGGGAGCATTATATGTGAATAAGGATTTGGTGAGCTTCGACTACCTGCATACTACTTATGATCTCACTCACACACAATTTTACGAATATCTGAGAATTCGCCACCTCCTAAATAATATATCTACTAGCCCTGAATGCCACACAGATGCAGTTCCTCAGGCATACTTTAGAAACCCTGACCCCCCGGCCCCTACCATGTCGTTTTAGTACAAGCACTTGGTAGGAAACACCATAGAGGAGAAGGCACCGTTTATGTTAAGATGGGAACAAGAAATGGGGGAAACATTTTCTAGGAAGCAATGGAAGGAAGCTATGCACTGGACCTTTAAAGGCTCCAAATGGATAAATAATGCAGAACAAGCCCGGAAGACCCAGCTAAGGTGGTACCTCACCCCCAGCAGGTTGGCACACTGCTCCCCTGGATACTCACCTCTACTGTATGTTGGAGAGACTGTGGAGCAGTGGGCTCTCCTGTACATATGTGGTGGAGCTGCCCATCGATAAGACGGTTCTGGACAAGGGTAGAAACTTTAGTGAGACAGGTGACAGGGGAGAAGATAACTATGACACCAGCCCTGACAATCTTGGGCATTGGCCTACTGGAGATTGCTCACGAATACAGATGGGTAGTAATACAAATCCTATCGGTAGCGCGCCATGTAATCGCTAAACAATGGAAAAGGGCTATAAGTCCCTCTCTTAGGGAGGTTATGCGATTGGTAAATTATCACATGCATTGTGAACTAGTGTTTACCCCCTCGTATAAGGAGAGGATCAGGACTCATAATAAATGGCTTATATGGCTCTCAAGTAGCTGTGCTACTCCCTTGCCCGATTGTTTATGGTAGCCTCTGCTTCATGGACATTCTTTGCTCCCTCGGTGACTCGCTCACGCACTGGTTTTTATTGATTTTCAATTTCTATGCTATTGTAATGTGCAGATATTGATTTATTTACACAGTCAAGAAATATCAAAGCTGCAAAGGACAACGTGTTTCTTTTTCTTTACCTTTTCTTCTTGTTTGTTGGATGACCTCATCCTTCTTCTTTATTCCTTTACCGAGTAACGTTCAGTGAACATTTGTCATGTATATGCATATTTCTCAAATTCTGGAAAAAGCGCTGTTTCTGTACGAACTTTGTCTTTTTATATGCACATGTCTATGTCTGCTATTATATGTACTCAAAATTTTCAATAAAAATATATTGAACAAAAATATAAAAAAAAAAAATAAAGGCCAAAAAGGGCTGTCATTTTCTCACTTCCCGACACAACGGCAAATAATTGTTTTCTGCCACTAATAAACGCAAAAAAGGACTTTAGAACATATAACTGCATAGCTGAATGGCAAATATCTTTTTTTTTTGCAACTAATACACACCAATAGGGGCCACAATTTTCTCACTTCACCACACAACGGCAAATGCTTTTTTTGTGCCACTAATACATGCCAAAAAGGGCTTTAGAACATATAACTGCACCGCTGAACGGAAAATAGACCCTTACATTTTTCAACTTATACACGCAACCAAAGGCTTTAGAACATATAACTGCACCGCTGAACGGCAAATAATATATATTTTTTGCCACTAATACATGCCAAAAAGGGCTTTAGAACATATTACTGGACTTCTGAATGGCAAATATCTTTTTTTGCGACTAATACACACCAATAAGGGCCACAATTTTCTCACTTCACCACATAACGGCAAATGCTTTTTTTTGTGCCACTAATACATGCCAAAAAGGGCTTTAGAACAAATAACTGCACCGCTGAATGGCAAATAATATATATTTTTTTGCCACTAAAACACGCCCAGAAGGTATTTAGAATGTATAACTGCACCACTGAACGTCAAAAAGGGCAGTACATTTTTCCACTTATATACTCCACAAACGGTTTTAGAACATATAACTGCACCGCTGAACAGCAAATAATATGTATTTGATTGCCACTAATACACACCAAAAAGGGATTTAGAACATATAACTGCACCGCAGAATGGCAAATAGGCCCTTACTTTTTTCCACTTATACACGCCACAAAAGGATTTAAAACATATAACTACACCACATAACGGCAAATGCTTTTTTTTGTGCCACTAATACATGCCAAAAAGGGCTTTAGAACAAATAACTGCACCGCTGAATGGCAAATAATATATATTTTTTTGCCACTAAAACACGCCCAGAAGGTATTTAGAATGTATAACTGCACCACTGAACGTCAAAAAGGGCAGTACATTTTTCCACTTATATACTCCACAAACGGCTTTAGAACATATAACTGCACCGCTGAACAGCAAATAATATGTATTTGATTGCCACTAATACACACCAAAAAGGGATTTAGAACATATAACTGCACCGCAGAATGGCAAATAGGCCCTTACTTTTTTCCACTTATACACGCCACAAAAGGATTTAAAACATATAACTACACCGCTAAACGGCAAATAATATATATTTTTGTGCCACTAATACATGCCAAAAAGGGCTTTAGAACATATAACTGCACCGCTGAACAGCAAATAGACCCTTCTTTTTTCCACTTATACACCCCACAAAAGGCTTTAGAACATATAACTGCAACGCTGAATGGCAAATAATAAATATTTTTTTGCCACTAATAAATGTCAAAAAGTGCTTTAGAACATATAAATGGACTGCTAAACGGCAAATATATGTTTTTGCCACATACCAGAAGGGCTGTATTTTCTTAGCAACGCTGAATGGCAAATAAATATTTTTTGACTAATAATTAAAAAGTGCTTTAGAACATATAAATGGACTGCTAAACGGCAAATATATGTTTTTTTGCCACTAATACACACCAGAAAGGGCTGTAATTTTCTGACTTCAACACACAATGGCAAATACTTTTTTTTGTGCCACTAATACACACAAAAAAGGACTTTAGAACAAATAACTGCACCGCTTAATGGCAAATAGGTCATTACATTTTTCCACTTATACACTACACAAAAGGCTTTAGAACATATAACTACACCGCTAAACGGAAAATAAAATATATATTTTTGACACTAATATACACCAAAAAGGGCTTTAGAACATATAACTGCACCGCAGAATGGCAAATAGGCCCTTACTTTTTTCCACTTATACATGCCACAAAAGGATTTAAAACATATAACTACACCGCTAAACGGCAAATAATATATATTTTTGTGCCACTAATACATGCCAAAAAGGGCTTTAGAACATATAACTGCACCGCTAAACGGCAAATAGGCCCCTCCTTTTTTCCACTTATACACGCAACAGAAGGCTTTAGAACATATAACTGCACCGCTTAATGGCAGATAATATATATTTTTTTGCCACTATAATACGCTAAAAAGAGCTTTAGAACGTACAACTGCACCGCTGAACGGCAAATAGGCCCTTACAATTTTCCACTTACACACTCCACAAAAGGCTTTAGAACATATAACTGCACCGTTGAACAGCAAATAATATGTATTTTATTTCCACTAATACACGCCAAAAAGGGACTTAGAACATATAACTGCACTGCAGATTGGCAAATAGGCCCTTACTTTTTTCCACTTATACATGCCACAAAAGGCTTTATAACATATAACTACACCACTAAACGGCAAATAATATATATTTTTTGGCCCTTAATACATGGCAAAAAGGGCTTTAGAACATATAACTGCACCGCTGAACGGCAAATAATATATATATTTTTGGCACTAATACACGCCAAAAAGGGCTTTAGAACATATAACTGCACCGCTAAACGGTAAATAGGCACTTACTTTTTTCCACTTATACACGCAACAGAAGTCTTTAGAACATATAACTGCACCGTTGAACAGCAAATTATATGTATTTTATTTCCACTAATACACGCCAAAAAGGGATTTAGAACATATAACTGCACCGCAGAATGGCAAATAGGCCCTTACTTTTTTCCACTTATTTATGCCACAAAATGCTTTAGAACATATAACTACACCGCTAAACGGAAAATAATATATATTTTTTGGCCACTAATACATGCCAAAAAGGGCTTTAGAACATATAACTGCACCGCTGAACGGCAAATAAAATATATTTGTTTGCCACTAATGCATGCCAAAAAAGGCTTGAGAACATATAACTGGACTGCTGAACGGCAAATATATGTTTTTTTACCACTAATAAAATCCAAAAAGGGCTGTAATTTTCTCACTTCCCGACACAACGGCAAATAACATTTTTCTACCACTAATAAACGCAAAAAAAGGACTTTAGAACATATAACTGCACAGCTGAATGGCAAAAATCTTTTTTTTGCCACTAATACACACCAATAAGGGCCACAATTTTCTCACTTCACCACACAACGGCAAATGCTTTTTTTGTGCCACTAATACATGCCAAACAGGGCTTTAGAACATATAACTGCACCGCTGAACGGCAAATAATAAATATTTTTTGCCACTAATACATGCCAAAAAGGGCTTTAGAACATATAAATGGAATGCTGAACGGCAAATATGTGGTTTTTTGCCACTAATACATGTCAAAAAGGACTTTAGAACATATATTTGCCGTTCAGCAGTCCATTTATATGTTTATTTTGCCACTAATAAACGCCAAAAAGGGCTGTAATTTTCTCACTTCCCAACACAACGGAAGAAAATTAATTTTGTGCCGCTAATACATGCAAAAAAGGACTTTAGAACATATAACTGCACAGCTGAATGGCAAATATCTTTTTTTTGCCACTAATACACGGCAAAAAGGGCTGTAATTTTCTCAATTCACCACACAACGGCAAATACTTTTTTTTGTGCCACTAATACACGCCAAAAAGGACTTTAGAACAATTAACTGCACCACTTAATGGCAAATACGTCCTTACATTTATCCACTTATACACTACACAAAAGGCTTTAGAACATATAACTAAACCGCTAAACGGCAAATAAAATATATATTTTTGACACTAATACACACCAAAAAGGGCTTTAGAACATTGAACTGCACCGCTAAACGGCAAATAGGCCCCTTCTTTTTTCCACTTATACACGCAACAAAAGGCCTTAGAACATATAACTGCACCACTGAACGGCAAATAATATATATTTTTTTTCCACTAATGCATTACAAAAAGGGCTTAAGAACATATAACTGGACTGCAGAACGGCAAATATATGTTTTTTTTACCACTAATACACGCCAAAAAGGGCTGTAATTTTCTCACTTCCCGACACAACGGCAAATAAATTTTAGTGCCACTAATACATGCAAAAAAGTGCTTTAGAACATACAACTGGACAGCTGAATGGCAAATATCTTATTTTTTGCCACTAATACACACCAATAAGGGCCACAATTTTCTCACTTCAACACATAACGGCAAATGATTTTTTTTTTGCCACTAATACACGCAAAAAAGAGCTTTAGAACATACAACTGCACCGCTGAATGGCAAATATCTTTTTTTTGCCACTAATACACACCAATAAAAGGCTTTAAAACATATAACTGGACCGCTGAACGGCAAATAATAAATATTTTTTTGCCACTAATACATGCCAAAAAGGACTTTAGAACATATAAATGGACTGCTGAATGGCAAGAAGGGCTGTAATTTTCTCACTATTCTCTCCTATTACCCAGGCTGTACACTTCCCTATTCTCCTTTTATAAAGTTTAGTAATTCCTCCTTATCCTTTCCCTACACTTCTAATGATCTTTCCCTGAACTTCTATACAGCCCCAAAAAAGTTTGAAAGTCTTTCCTAGCACTTTTCCTCGCGCCTGATGGCGTCTTTCCCTGCATTAACTGCACTGCTGAACGGCAAATAATAATTAATATAAATAATTAATAAATATTTTTTTGCCACTAATACATGCCAAAAAGGGCTTTAGAACATATAAATGGACTGCTGAACGGCAAAAAGGGCTGTAATTTTCTCACTTCCCGACACAACGGCAAATAATTTTTTTTGTGTACCGCTAATACACACCAAAAAGGAATTTAGAACATTTAACTGCACCGCAGAATGGCAAATAGGCCCTTACTTTTTTCCACTTATACATAACTCAAAAGGCTTTAGAACATATAATTACACCGCTAAACGGCAAATAATATATATTTTTTTTGGCCACTAATACATACCAAAAAGGGCTTTACAACATATAAGTGCACCGCTTAATGGCAAATAATATATATATTTTTGGCACTAATACACGCCAAAAAGGGCTTTAGAACATATAACTGCACCACTGAACGGCAAATAATATATAATTTTTGCCACTAATGCATGCCAAAAAGGGCTTTAGAACATATAACTGGACTGCTGAACGGCAAATATGTGTTTTTTTTACCACTAATACATGCCAAAAAGGGCTGTAATTTTCTCACTTCCCGACACAACGGCAAATAAAAATTTTTGTGCCACTAATACATGCAAAAAAGGCTTTAGAACATATAACTGCATAGCTGAATGGCAAATATCTTTTTTTTGCCACTAATACACACCAATAAGGGCCACATTTTTCTCACTTCACCACACAACGGCAAATGCATTTTTTTGTGCCACTAATACATGCTAAAAAGGGCTTTAGAACATATAACTGCACCTCTGAACGGAAAATAATATATATACTTTTGGCACTAATACATGCCAAAAAGGGCTTTAGAACATATAATTGCACCACTAAATGGCAAATAGACCATTACTTTTTTCAACTTATACACGCAACATAAGGCTTTAGAACATATAACTGCACTGCTGAATGGCAAATAATAAATATTTTTTTGCCACTAAAACATGCCAAAAAGGGCTTTAGAACATATCACTGGACTGCAGAACGGCAAATATACGTTTTTTTACCACTAATACACGCCAAAAAGGGCTGTAATTTTCTCACTTCCCAACACAACGGCAAATAATTTTTTTGTGCCACTAATACACGCAAAAAAGGGCTTTGGAACATATAACTGGACCACTGAATGGCAAATAATATATATTTTTTTGCCACTTATACATGCCAAAAAGGGCTTATAAACATATAACTGCACCGCTGAATGACAAATAATATATATTTTTTGTCACTAAAACACGCCAAAAAAGGGCTTTAAAACCTACAACTGCACCGCTGAACGGCAAATAGGTCCTTACATTTTTCCACTTATACACTCCACAAAAGGCTTTAGAACATATAACTACACCGCTAAACGGCAAATAATATATATATTTTTTGCCACTAATAAACGCCAAAAAAAGCTTTAGAACAAATAACTGCACCGCTGAATTGAAAATAGGCCCTTACTTTTTTCCACTTATACATGCCACAAAGGCTTTAGAACATATAACTACACCGCTAAACGGCAAATAATGCATATTTTTTGGCCACTAATACATGCCACAAATGGCTTTAGAACATATAACTGAACAGCAAATAGACCCTTCTTTTTTCCACTTATACACTCCACAAAAGGATTTAGATCATATAACTGCACCACTAAACGGCAAATAATATATATATTTTTTTGCCACTAGTACACACCAAAAAGGGCTTTAGAACATATAACTGCACTTCTGAATGGCAAATAGGCCCTAACTTTTTTCCACTTATACATGCCACAAAGGCTTTAGAACATATAATGCAAAACAAATGTGGAGCCCCAGTTATGGGTCTACAACACAATGAAAGCCAGATATCCCTCAAAGGAAGGAAAACCAAGCAAAGGGGTGTCTCCATTACAGAGATCACCAAATCCACCATATTAAGTGGCCCCTAAGTCAAGATCCCACCTTTTTTACAAGCTTTAAGGATGTGACAGGGAAAACCTAAGCTAGGTATCCATCCACAGACAGCTGTTTCAGGGTGTTGCCCCTCATCAGTGTGGAGTAGGATTCTGGCTAACCGGGAGCAATGCCTCGGAGACTACTCAAACACAACAATAGCTGATCTCAGGGAGACCAGCTACAAAAAACACCATGGAGCCTCACTTAAGAGTCTCAACACAGCAATCCGAAGTGCAAAGTTCCCTGGGAAACAGGAATATGCAAAACAAATGTGGAGCCCCAGTTATGGGTCTACAACACAATGAAAGCCAGATATCCCTCAAAGGAAGGAAAACCAAGCAAAGGGGATCTCCCTTAAGTTCCCAGGGAACTTTGCACTTCGGATTGCTGTGTTGAGACTCTTAAGTGAGGCTCCACGGTGTTTTTTAGCTGGTCTCCTGAGATCAGCTATTGTTGTGTTTGAGTAGTCTCCGAGGCATTGCTCCCGGTTAGCCAGAATCCTACTCCACACTGATGAGGGGCAACACCCTGAAACAGCTGTCTGTGGATGGATACCTAGCTTAGGTTTTCCCTGTCACATCCTTAAAGCTTGTAAAAAAGGTGGGATCTTGACATAGGGGCCACTTAATATGGTGGATTTGGTGATCTCTGTAATGGAGACACCCCTTTGCTTGGTTTTCCTTCCTTTGAGGGATATCTGGCTTTCATTGTGTTGTAGACCCATAACTGGGGCTCCACATTTGTTTTGCATATTCCTGTTTCCCAGGGAACTTTGCACTTCGGATTGCTGTGTTGAGACTCTTAAGTGAGGCTCCATGGTGTTTTTTGTAGCTGGTCTCCCTGAGATCAGCTATTGTTGTGTTTTAGAACATATAACTATACCACTAAATGGCTAATAAGATATATATATATATTTTTGCCACTAGTACTTGTCAAAAAGGGCTTTAGAACATATAATTGGACTGCTGAATGGCAAATAATACACGCCAAAAAGGGCTGTAATTTTCTCACTTCCCGACACAACGGCAAATAATTTTTTTTTGTGCCACTAATACATGCAAAAAAGCGCTTTAGAACATGTAGCTGCACTGCTGAACACCAAATAATACTTTTTTCACTAATACACCCCAAAAAGGCTGTCATTTTGTCACTTCACCGCACAAAGGCTAAAAGGCCCTCTTTTTTCACTAATACATCCCTAAAAAGGCTTCAGAACATATAACTGCACCGCTAAACGGCTAATAGCACTTTCTTCCCCACTATTACACCATAAAAAAGGTTGTAATTTTTTCACTTCACTGCACAAAGGCTAATAAGCCTTTTTTCACTAATACATCCTCAAAAAGACTTCAGAACATATAACTGCACCGCTGAACAGCTAATACCACTTTTTTGCCACCAATGCACCCCAAAAAAGGCTGTAATTTTGTCACTTCACGCACAACGGCTAATAAGCTTTTTTTCCCCACTAATATACCACAAAAAAGGCTTTAGAACATATAACTGCACCGCTGAACAGCAAATAAGCCTTTTTTTTCCACTAATACACCCCAAAAAAGGCTGTAATTTTGTCACTTCACCGCACAACTGGTAAAAAGCCTGTTTTTTTTCATTAATACACCCCAAAAAAGGCTTTAGGATGTGTAACTGCACCACTGAACAGCAAATAAGCCCTTTTTTTGTTTTTCACTAATATACACCAAAAAAGTCTTGAGAACATATAACTGCACCGCTGATTGGCTAATAAGCCCTTTTTCCCACTAATGCACCCCACAAAAGGCTTTAGAACATATAATTGCACCGCACAAGGACTAATAAGACGTACAAATATTTCCTAGTAATACACCCTGTTAATGGCTGTATCACACAGCACTTGCACCCCAATAACAAACAAGGTTTGCTGTAATTACAGAGGTATCTTCTATTGCAAACCTGAAAGCAGCAGTATAATGGCAATTTGGATCCCCAGTCAGTGCAGCAAGGTGTAATAGAATCTCTCCTATTCCCCAGGCTGTACACTTCCCTATTGGACAATATTCTCCTTTTATAGAGTGTGGTAATTCCTCCCTATCCTTTCCCTAAACTTGTAATGATCTTTCCCTGAACTTCTATACAGCCCAAAAAAAGTTTTAAAGTCTTTCCTGATTGTCTGCAGACATGGCATTGTGGGTTAAATGTTATGCTGCCTTTGCCGTGACCCTCGCGTTATACACATTTTGGCCAACACCGATTACTGGTTGTTCACCCTTCTCAACCCCCGCTACAAAGATAACTTCTCTTCTCTCATTCCTGTGTGGAAAAATTGTTCCAAAAAATTTCCAGCTGACAACGCTGGCAGCAGAGTACGTGGTTCCTTGGGCAACCGAGGAGGAGAGATGAGGGGAACACACAGCAGTTTCAACAGAGGCAGGGCAACACTCTCCAAGGCCTGGGACAGTTTCATGACACCCCGTCAGCACCCTCATCCTGATGTGCAGTCTAGTGTCACAATGAGGGAAAAGTTTTGGAAGATGGTGAAGGAGTATGTAGCAGACAGTGTCAGCGTCCTCAGTGATCCCTCTGTGCCTTACAAATATTGGGTGTCCAGGCTGGACACATGGCACGAACTGGCGCTCTACGCCTTGGAGGTGCTGGCCTGCTCTGCCACCAGCGTTTTGTCTGAGCGGGTATTTAGTGCTGCTGGGGGCATAATAACTAGTGATGAGCGGCAGGGGCAATATTCAAATTAGCGATATTTTGGGAATATTTGGCCAAAAATTCGTCATATTATTTTCTTGCGAAAATCGGCAGTGTAATGTTCGCTTATTGCACTCGCAATACAGGCGTGGGTCACTTTTTCTACATTTTTCAAGCTGCTAGAAGTTTACTGAGACTTAGGCCTCTTTCACATGACCGTATGGCTTTTTTCAATCCTTTTTTCCGTTTTTTGTTTCCATTGTGTTTTAATTTCGGTTCTGTTTTATCGTTCCGTTTTTCCGTATGGCATATACAGTATACAGTAATTACGTTGGAAAAATTGCCATTTCCGTATGCGTTCCTTTTTTTTGCGGACCCATTGACTTGAATGGAGCCACGGATCGTGATTTGCGGGCAATAATAGGACAAGTTCTATCTTTGCACGGAACAGAAAAACGGAAATACGGAAATGGAATGCACACTGAAACACTTCCTTTTTTTGGGGAACCATTAAAATGAATGGGTCCGTATACAGACCATATACGGAACATAAAAGAACGTCCCGTGCACTCGCAAAAAAAACGTTCATGTGCAAGAGACCTAAAGAAAATGGTTGGTACAGCAGCAGTGGTGCATCTTGGTTTTGTGCTGCCCTAGGCGAGACTAAACTCGGGCACCCCCCTAATATAAATTTGAACCGCCCCTTCCTTTCAAGGCCAAACCCCTTCCTCTGTAAACCCCGCTCTTCCTTTTAGTCTCCACCCTTTCCTGTATTTAAAAGTGAATAACGACAGCCAAACACCCTTCCAGGACCTCACACCCCTCCCTAGATCCCACTAAGTGTCATCCACAGATCCACTCCCCCCTTAAGTGCCATCCACAAACCCCCAAACCCCCCTTAAGTGCCATCCACAGATCCCTCCCCCTTAAGTGCCATCCACAGATCCCCCCCTTAAGTGCCATCCACAGATCCCCCCTTAAGTGTCATCCACAGATCCCCCCATCCAGTGTCATCCACAGATCCCCCCATTCAGTGTCATCCACAGATCCCCCTCTCAGTGTCATCCACAGATTCCCCCTTCTCAGTGTCATCCACAGATTCCCCCCTCTCAGTGTCATCCACAGATTCCCCCTTCTCAGTGTCATCCACAGATTCCCCCTTCTCAGTGTCATCCACAGATTCCCCCCTTCTCAGTGTCATCCACAGATTCCCCCCTCAGTGTCATCCACAGATTCCCCCCATCCAGTGTCATCTACAGATTTCCCCCATCCAGTGTCATCCACAGATTCCCCCCACAGTGTCATTAACAGATTCCCTACCTGCCCAGCGCCGCCTCCTCTCAGCCCAGCGCCGTTGTAGGTAATTATTATTCACTTCACTTGCCTGAGAAGAGAAGCGCCGGAAGACTCACACAGGCGCACTGGCAGGCGCATGCGCACTTCAATGCCTCTGCCAGTGCGCCTGTGTGAGTCTTCCGGCGCTTCTCTTCTCAGGCAAGTGAAGTGAATAATAATTACCTACAATGGCGCTGGGCTGGGAGGAGGCTGGGAGGAGGCGGCGCTCTGCAGGGAGGAGCGGTCCCGGCGCACCTCTACAGCGCGGCCAGCCAAAAAAGATTTCTATCACTGAGGCAAACAGGGCATTTTTCTGCCCCATTGGAAGTGCCGCCCTAGGCAAATGCCTTGTTTGCCTCGTGATAGATACGCCACTGTACAGCAGAACATTACAATAGCTTTACATGCAGATAGAGTGCTCCAATATATTCGTGATCGCGCAAATCAGCAATTGATGCGCATATTTTTGCGCAATACCGGCAACTTCACATTTTAGCAGGTCTGACTACATATTACTGATTGGTGCACTTAGTATTGTTGTGAACTTGTATGTATTTTTCAGCAGAACCTATCACCCTACTTAACACCCAGCACTGAAAACTATCAGCTATACTATATCACTATCTAACCTACACTGACTATCTAAACTAACTATCTTTATGATATATATATATATATATATATATATATATATATATATATATATTGTAAGAGGGCGCAAGGTTCCGTCGTCGACGGAAGGTACGTGTCACCGAGGTTCCTGGCCTCGGTGAGATAAGAGCCGGATTTTTTGTGTCAGCAGCAGCTAGTGCTGCTTGACACATTGATATTTAGTATGGCTACAAAGCCGATCCGGGCCGGCTCTTATTGGGAATAGTCAAGTGCTGGGTGGGAGACTATTCCCCACGGTCCAGGCCGGACTTTTTCCGGGCCTTTAAAAGGCAGCCACCTCAGCAGGTGGGAGGTGATTATCCTGGAAGCTGCTGGTGTTGCTGTGGAGCTCTCAGGGCTGAGAGCAAGAGTCTGCAAACAGGCGTGCAGACTACCTGGAAGCCGCTGGTGGAAACTTTGTGTGGCCGACCTAACTGCCAGGTGTGAACTAACACCGACCACTCAGGTGACCTTGCTGTGGGACTTATGTTTTTGCCCGGTGTTTTACCTTGTGTGAACAAGCACTAAAGACTGTTTCTGTTTTGCCTTGTGTGAACAAGCACTAAAGACTGTTTCTGTTTTGCCGAGTGTGAATAAAACACTTCTGCTTTACCCAGCGAACTGTATACCTTGCCTCTATACTGCGTCCGCAAGCCTGTCTACCAGAGCAATTCCCCACAATATATATAAGCTAACTAACTAACTATCTAATGTAATGTGACAGAGCACAGCAATGACACTGCTGTCTCTCTCATAACTGTAAAAAAAAATGCAGAAAATGCCTGCTGGGGAGTTTCTTATATACTAAAGGGGTAGGCAACTCTCCTATTGGTTGCTGGGGATGTTGCTAAGCTCAGACAAAGACATTGCTGCCTTCTCATTGGCCCACAAGCAAGAAGCAGGGAGGAATCATGTGTTCAGATGGAAAAAATTGACAAATATTCGAAAATACGAATATATAGCACTATATTCAAAATATTTGCGAATTCTTAAAGTGCTGATATTCACGATAAATATTCGACTCGAATATTTGCGCCCAACACTAATAATAACTGATAATTTAATTCGCCTGTCAACTAAAAATGCTGACAGGTTGACCTTATCAAAATGAACAAGGCCTGGATTGCCCCTTACTTCTCTACTTTACCAGAGGAAAGCGGCTGAACATAAAGGCACTTTAAATGTGGCTTTTATGGTGTATTGAATACGCTGTATTCCCATGCACCCCTTCCACCAAAATAAAGGGTATATGGTTCAATCTTCCTTTTCTCGTCCTCCTTCTCCTCCTCCATCATCTCAACATGCTTATTAGGCTGCCCTTGCTCCTAATGTTTTAGATTGTCAGCTAAGCAGCAGACCCTCATCCCTAATGTTTTAGAGGGTCACCAGCAGACCCTCACCCCTAATGTTTTAGAAGGTCATCAGCAGGCCTTTTCACCTAATGTTTTAGATGGTCAGATCAGCAGCAGGCCCTTGCCCCTAATGTTTTTGAGGGTCACCAGAAGGCCCTTGCTCCTAATGTTTTAAAGGTTCAGCTCAGCAGCAGACCCTCACCCCTAATGTTTTAGAGGATCACCAGCAGGCCTTTGCCCATAATGTTTTAGAGGGTCAGCTCAGCAGAAGACCCTCACCCCTAATGTTTTAGATTGTCACCAGCAGACCCTCACCCCTAAGTTTTAGATGGTCAGATCAGCAGCAGGCACTCACCCCTAATGTTTTAGATTGTCAGATCAGCAGCAGGCCCTCGCCCCTAATGTTTTAGATGGTCAGATCAGCAGCAGGCACTCGCCCTTAATGTTTTAGAAGGTCAGCTCAGCAGCAGACCCTAACCCCTAATGTTTTAGATGGTCAGATTAGCAGCAGGCCCTCGCCCCTAATGTTTTAGAGGGTCTCCAGCAGGCCCTTGCTCCTAATGTTTTTAAGGGTCACCAGCAGGCCATCAATACAAAAAGTGTATTGGAGTGCCGTTTCCTTGTAATTTTTAGCAGCCCTTTCACTTAGTGAATAGGCTCTATGAGTGTAGAGGTCCAACTACCTGAACAATTGTACTACAATGTGAATGAGGCCCTCCTTTATGTGATATACAGGTTGTATATTTGGCAGCACTTGCATTTTATATTCAAGTAAATGTACAGGAAAGAATGTTTCCTAACAATTTTTCCTCTAAAATCGATTTTGTCTTCGGTTTTGGGCATATTATTTTCAGTCTGTAAAAGTGGCGTACTACTCGGACAACATTCCCAGTAGCAAACTTGGAGTCTAAGATGCATCCCCATGCTGCTCCCAAATCATTTCAGTGGAGTTTCCATCAATTTCTGACCTTTTTCAGTGAACCTGACACCCTCCCCTCTCCAGAGCAGGGGGTGCCTGGTTTAATGCTCGTGTTCTCCCATTGACTTCCATTGTGTTTGGGTGCTCTGTCGAGCACCCGAGCATCCCAAAGTGTTCTACTCGAGCACCCGAACCTTGGTGCTCGATCAACACTAGTTCATATCTCCGCTAGGGTTGAGCGAACCCGAACTGTAAAGTTCGGGTTCGTACCGAAGTTTATGGTTTTTGTTAACCGGACCCGAACCCCGGAAATTTTCGCAAAAGTTTGGGTTCAAGTTCAGTGTTCGGCGATTTTTTGGCGCTTTTTGAAAGGCTGCAGGGCAGCCAATCAACAAGCGTTTCACTAGTCTGCCCTTAGAAGCCATCACAGCCATGCCTACTAATAGCATGGGTGTGATTGGACAAGAGCAGCATGTGACCCAGCCTCTATATAGAATCTTTATTATTTTCCCGTATAACATGGTTATAAGGAAAAATAATAGCATTCTCAATACAGAATGCTCAGTAAAATGTGGATTAAGTGGTTAAAAAAAAAACTCACCTTATCCACTTGATCGCGTAGTTGCCGATCTCTACTCTCTTCTTCAAGCATTAGCTACCAGCTAAAGGACCTGTGATGAGGTCACATCACATGGTCCAATCACATGGTCCATCACCATGGTGATGGACCATATTATTGGAGCATGTGATGAGCTCAGTGACGTCATTACAGGTCTTTTAACCGGCAGCTAATGAATGAAGAAGAGAGAAGAGATCGGCAACTACGCGATCAAGTGGATAAGGTGAGTTTATTTTTTTATTTTTAACCCCTCTATCCACATTTTACTAAGCATTCTGTATTGAGAATGCTATTATTTTCCCTTATAACCATGTTATAAGGGAAAATAATACATTTTACAGAATACGCAACCAAAAACAGGTTAGGGTCTGGGTACCAAACATGCCGATTTTTCCAACGCGCGTGCAAAACGCATTAAACCGCTTTGCACTCACGCGGAAAAATTGCGCATTTTCCCGCAACGCACGCGCCTCTTTTCGGGGCGTCAAACATGACGCCTGTGTGAAAGAGGCCTAAGAGGAGTTGAGGAGTTCCCTAATCTTATCATGTGCGGCATCGTAAGTCCCAATGATTCTTGATATAGAATCATCCTTTTTTCTGGGTTTTGGAACCAGGAGGGTTTATCTGTCCTCACATCTGGCCGTATGATATGCTTGATGAAGAATCCTGTCAGGGAAACCCCTCGCTTTAAATCTGTCCCTCAGGTCGTCCGCTGCCACCTCAAAGTCAGTAATGTTAGTACAATTCTTTCTGGCCCTTAAATATTGACCCTTGGGAATTCCCTTGCGTAGGGTCCAGGGATGCCAGCTTCCCCATTGCAAAAGACTATTGGCGGCAGTGGGTTTCCTGTAAAGTGAGGAAACAAGGTGATTACCTGGACCTCTTGTAATATTGAGGTTCAGGAATGTCATAGTGTGCAGGTGGATAGTGGAGGTAAAGAATAATCCCCAGGTATTGATATTAAGATGTGCTACAAAGTTGTTAAATTGCTCCACCTCTCCTTTCCACAATATCGGCACGTCATCAATGTATCTCAGCCAAAGCTGGATACACGATGACCATTCCTCGCACTCTTCACCGAAGACTACCTCCTTCTCCCACCAGCCCAGATAGAGGTTGGCGAAAGTGGGGGCACATGGGCTCCCCATCGCCACCCCCCTGAGCTGGTGGAAGACTTTACCGTTAAAGAGGAAAATATTATGATCCAAAATAAATTGCAATAATGCTAGAATGGACTCATTGTGGGTTGTAAAGTGTGTGTAAAGGGACATCTTGATGGCTTGAAGTCCTTTTTTGTGAGGTATAGAACTATAGAGTGCCTGCATATCCAGACTAGCCAGGTACATATCTGCATCAATAATGAAATCCTGTGCCCTGTTTAGGACGTCCCTTGTGTAGTGTGTGTGGGATGGTAGTGCCAACACGAAGGGGCGTAGGATGGTATCCACATACACGCTGATATTCTGCGTGAGACTATCCACCCCTGACACAATGGGTCTCCCTTTTAAAGGGGTAACTCCCTTGTGTATTTTGGGAATGCTATAAAAGCACGCCATGACTGGATGTGGAGGCACAAGAAAATCCTGTTCGGTTTTATTGATCAGGCGTTTATCTCGTGCGTCATTTACAAGATTAATGAGTTCATTCCTATATTGTTCAGAAGGGTTACATGATAAGATTTTGTAACATTGTGTGTCATTAAGGATATTGTGGCACATGGTGAGGTAGTCATCCCTGTCTAGGAGGACAATGTTGCCCCCCATATCCGTGGGCTTAATAATAATGTTTTTATCACTCTCTAAAGACAGAAGCCCTTCAAGTTCTTGTTTGCTGAAGTTGTTAATTTTAGGGGGCTTTTCTTCCAAAGTGTATAATTCCTGTGTCATGACTTCCAGAAATACATCAATGGGGGAATGGTCATTAACAGGTGGATATTTGATAGAGGGTCTTTTTAGCGTGGTAAATGGACCCTCCCCTGGGTTTCTCTGTCCCTCTTCCCAGAGGTCAGCCAGTAATGTAACATCCGGCAGTTCCTCAGGGCTAATGCCCAGTTCAGCGCATTCACGTGCATCGTGATGATAGAAAAACTTTTTCCATTTTAATTTTCTTATAAAAAGATTCAGATCCTTATCCATTCAAATGCGCTGAATTTCTGGGTGGGTACAAAAGTGAGGCCCCTTTTTAATAATTTGGTCTCGCCCTCAGTAAGATGGTGTTTAGAAAGGTTGATAACCTGGAAGTTATCTGATTTATTCTGTTTGGACAGGCACATTATGGTTTGTTCCTGGTTCTGAGGAGCTACTCGGAAACTGATGGAGTCTCTCCTAAAAACCACCTCTGCCTCTGCCTCTGCCTCGAGTATTGCCTCTATTTCTGCCTGATCTCCCCTGTCCTCTATATGTACCTCTCTGTGTGGTTGATCTTTGTCTCCCAGAATCTGATTCACTCTCTCGCTCTGATTTGGAGAGTTCAGTGTCCGGTGTAAAGTTACTGCTGCCACTAAAATCAAAGATTCTACCCTCTTTAAAGTCCTTTTTATTTATTACGAATTGTGTATGTTTTTTATCTTTAATGAAGAGGGTATATTTTTCGAGTGCCTGTTGTAACGCCTGTTCTTTTTTGCAAAATTCTGGATTATTACTGAATTTTTTAGCTGACTCGATGTTTTCCCTGAGATCCTTGTCACTTCTGGATAACTGAAATCTTTCTTCCTCCAGAAGTAATCTCATGAGTCTAATGGAGGATGCAATAGACTCTTTCTCCCACTTGACAAGGAACTCTGGGGAGTGTAGATGTGTAGCAGGTTTAATCGGGATCTGTAGACCCCGGACTGGTGTACCGATGTGTGGGAGTGAAGAAAACTCCCAGGATACAGAATTCGAACTCTAGGCATTGGTTTTTAAATATAACACTGTATCTGGACCGCATTCCCGTCCAGTTAACTTCAAGATATCCCTTAGTGAGAGAGGCCTGTTCAACTGTTTCACGTCAACACATGTATATATCCCCATACCACCACTTTGATTTATATACCATTGAATGTGTGCAAGGCCCTGTAATAGACTTGGTCTTTAAGTTTGTCAATACCAGTCTGGTACAATCTCTCAACCACGTTATTTAGAGATCCAATAAATCGCTTCTGTGATCCCTTAGTGGGTCATACCTTTGTGTGCTTGCCATTTTACAAAAACGTTATATTATAATAAAATATGTTACTATACATTAATAAAGTTTGTGATGACAGCACGTCTTTTCACCTCCGTATTAGATATCCATTGACATCATATTGCATTCCATGGTAATCCCTGGGTTTCTTGTGGTAGGTCAGTATATGTCTATCTAAGTGATAGCATACTTGGCATAACCCCCTGTTCACAAGGGATTAATATACACCACCCCGCATATTGTAAGAAACCCGGGGTACCATATGGATAGCTAGGGTTAGTTTCAGTAATTCTGCATTATGGGCAGTGCATAGCTGAAGTTAACTGGACGGGAATGCGGTCCAGATACAGTGTTATATTTAAAAACCACTGCCTAGAGTTCCGATTCTGTATCCTGGGAGTTTTCTTCACTCCCCCACATCAGTACACCCGTCTTTGCCAAATTACTGGAGCCGCTTTGATATCCCCTGCTCTCTTACATAAAGATGACAAGCTTTACCGCATATCAATGGACAGAAAGGCGGGACTTGAGGATGCGGCGTATAGTTTCGCCACGCCCCCTCTCTCGCTGATTGGCTGCCAAGCCTCTGTCAGTCTGAGGACTCGCTAGGTATTTAATAGTGGGGAGAACATGCGCACGCTAGGCCATACCAGTGCCGGTGCTCCTGCTCCCCAACGTGCAGGGAACGCTGACCTGCAGGTTTACTGCCGCTACTACATATTCTGCTACTACCCCTGAGGAAGAGACTTGTTACAAAGTCTCAGAAACGCGTAGAGTAGGGCAAGTACCCGATAGGCAGGATCAGCTACGACGTGGTTGACACATCTTGTATGAGAGGAGGTCGGCTCAGGGAGACCCATATCACATAAGGCTCCCTCTATATACAAACCATCCCTGCTCAATACCTCACCAGTAGTGTCATAATTTTGAGGGAATTGTACTGGGATATTCTGAACAACTAACAGGATCCCCTAAAAATAGCTATATTTACTTACAACTCCCTCATATGAGAATGCTGGTTAATGGATGGTGCAAACATCGTTCTGCCTGAGCTATATTCTGGATATTTGTCTGGTATAGATAAACAATATAAACTATATACCAGCAGTAGCTTTCAGACAAAACAATTCATCCTTACCAGCGTATGTTAAATAGTAATTGTTGTCAGTCAGCTTTTCTACCTAAAAACCATCACATCAACGAACCCTCTTGATTCCTTTTAATAAACAGTATTTAATAAAGTTTATTATTTTAATTTTAAGCCGTGACTAAACTTTCAGTTAGCCAGCTTATTAGTGGAAAAAGAAAAAATTAATTTGCCGATTAGAAGTGCAGTTATATTTTCTAAAGTCGTTTGTGTCGTGTATTAGTGGAAAAAGAAAAAATATATTTGCCGATCAGCAGTGCAGTTATATTTTCTAAAGTCGTTTGTGGCGTGTATTAGGGGAAAAAGAAAAAAATATATTTGCAGATCAGCGGTGCAGTTCTATGTTCTAAAACCTTTTGTGGCGTGTATTAGTGAAAAACGAAAAAATCTATTTGCCGATCAGCGGTGCAGTTATATGTTCTAAAGCCGTTTGTGATGTGCATTAGTGGAAAAAGAAAATATATATTTGCCGATCGGCGGTGCAGTTGTATGTTCTAAAGCCTTTTTTGTGGCGTGTATTAGTGGAAAAAGAAAAAATAAATTTGCCGATCAGCGGTGCTTTTATATGTTCTAAAGCCCTTTTTTGTGTGTATTAGTGTGGGGGGGATATTAGCTGTTGTGGGGTGAAGTGAGAAAATTAGATTTTTTCTTTTCTTTTTATTTATTTGATCTAACAGTATGTCAGACAGAGAAATGCCAGACCCTGCACAGAGGAGTGGCAGAGTCTTAAGTGTTTCTTACGCAGGCAGAGGCCACAGCAGAGTAAGGGGCGTTGGCAGCAGGGGTCTGAGCTCCCATTATCAGCTAGTGGTCGTGTTGTAGCCAGCAAACCAGTGGTTCTTGAATGGTTGACTCGATCTTCGAATTCGTCACATGTGACATCAGACGCCTCCAGCCAAGAGTCAGTGGGTTCATCAGACACAACCCTTAGTTGGAATGGCCCGGGAGCAGGCCCTGTGCCTCACCTAACCTCAACCTCTCTCCTTTTCTGTTCCCTCAGCCAGAGAAATATTATATGCTGTGGGCTAAGCTCCACTATACAGTGAGGATGAGCTACTAGAAGACAGTCAGCAGCTACTGGCAAGCATAGATGTGGAGGAGACATCCGCCGCTTCCTCAGCTAGGGAGGCAAGTATTGATGAGGATAGTGGCGTGGGAGCTGGTGTTGCGAGCAGTCAGGCTCCTGACTAGTGATGAGCGGCGGGGCAATATTCGAATTCGCGATATTTCGCAAATATTTGGGCGAATATTCACCATATATTCGCATTTGCGAATTCATGATCTTCAGGCATTATTTTCTTGATTGCAAAAATTCTCATTAAAAAAATTTGAATAAAATTCGCATAGACTGGTATTTGAAAAAAAATGAATATTTGCGATTACGAATATATTTTGAGATATTCTAAATATTCGTGAATTCTCGAAGTGCCGATATTCACGATTAAAATTCGCAATTCGAATATTCGTGATCAACACTACTCCTGACCCAGAGACCGGTGATGAGGACATCAGTGACTTGCAGACAGTACTAAATGATGATGATGTAGCTGATCGTACTTGGGAGCCGGGTGACGAAGGGGCTTCATCATTATCGGGAGAAGAGGGTGGCAACTTATCCGTAAGGCAGCGGCGGAGCCAGAAAGTTGCTAGTCAGCAGGGTGGCAGCAGTGGGAGGTCGGGAGTCAAACGTGCCTAGGGTAGACCACCCGCTTCACAGGAGCCTACCTGCCTGGAAAGTAGAGGTGCACGGGTTGACAGAGGCAGCGGCGGTAGCAGTCAGTCAGTGCGGAGTGTTGGGGGTAAAAATCACCTACTCGGCAGTGTGGCAGGTTTTTTGAAGCCGCCAGAGGAGGTAAACATGGCCATATGTAGAATCTGTGGGCAGAAGGTGAAGCAAGGCCAGGGTGTCAATGTTGGCACCACGGACCTGCGTCCACATATGCAGCATCACCATAAAGTGGACTGGGAGAACCCTGGCTCTGATGTGGTGGTCCAGCCTGCCGCAGCCACCGCTGCATCACCCAGTGGCTCGCAACTGGTTTAAGGCAGTAAAGGCTCCACCACCTCAGGCGAAGGGAGCTGTCTGTCCTTCCCATCATATGCTGGTCCTGATGCTCCTGCTCCACCTCCTACTCGTCAGTTATTCCGTCAGCAATCGAACACCGAAGTGATTGCCAATAGACTACAGTATGCGTGCACTCATCCAATAGCGCAGAAACTGAATGTGCTCCTGTCCAAGTTGATGGTGCTGCAGTCCCTCTCTTTCCAAGTGGTGGACTTTGCACCGTTTAGAGAACTAACGGCTTGTGCTGAGCCGAGGTGGAGAGTCCCAAGCCGTCATTTCTTTGCCAAAAAGACAGTACCAGCCCTGCACACATATAGAACAGAAGGTGGGCTAGTCCTTGAGCCTGTCAGTGTCTGAAAAAGCGCATGGCAGCGATGACGTGTGGAGCTGTAACTACTAGAGTTGAGCGAACACCTGTATGTTCGGGTTTGAGAAGTTCGGCCGAGCTTCCCGAAAATTAACCCCATTAAAGTCAATAGGGACCCGAACTTTTGGACACTAAAAAGGCTGTAAAATAGTCCATGAAAGGGCTAGAGGGCTGCAAAAGGCAGCAACATGTAGATAAATGCCCTGCAAACAAATGAGGATAGGAAAATGAATAAAAAATAAATAAATAAAAATTAAACAATATCAATTGGAGAGAGGTCCCATAGCAGAGAATCAGGCGTCATATCACCCACCACTGGAGAAGGCCACTTTCAGTTATTTAGGCCCCAGCACCCAGACAGAGGAGAGAGATCCCACAGCAGAGAATCAGGCGTCATATCACCCACCACTGGAGAAGGCCACTTTGAGTTATTTAGGCCCCAGCACCCAGACAGAGGAGAGAGGTCCCACAGCAAAGAATAAGGCATCATATCACACACCACTGGAGAAGGCCAC
This sequence comes from Bufotes viridis, assembly GCA_033119425.1. Lineage (NCBI taxonomy): Eukaryota > Metazoa > Chordata > Amphibia > Anura > Bufonidae > Bufotes > Bufotes viridis. The sequence continues at coordinate 130,615,785 of CM065589.1, read as the reverse complement.
TTTGAGTTATTTAGGCCCCAGCACCCAGACAGAGCAGAGAGGACCCACAGCAGAGAATCAGGAGTTATATCACCCACCATTGGAGAAGGCCACTTTCAGTTATTTAGGCCCCAGCACCTAAAAAGAGGAGAGAGGTCCCACAGCAAGGAATAAGGCGTCATATCACCCACCACTGGAGAAGGCCACTTTGAGTTATTTAGGCCCCAGCACCCAGATAGAGGAGAGAGGTCCCACAGCAAGGAATAAGGCGTCATATCACCTACCACTGGAGAAGGCCACTTAGAGTTATTTAGGCCCCAGCACCCAGACAGAGGAGAGAGATCCCACAGCAGAGAATCAGGCGTCATATCACCCACCACTGGAGGAGGCAACTTTCAGTTATTTAGGCCCCAGCACCCAGACAGAGGAGAGAGGTCCCACAGCAAGGAATAAGGCATCATATCACCCACCACTGGAGAAGGCCACTTCCAGATATTTAGGCCCCAGCACCCAGACAGAGGAGAGAGGTCCCACAGCAGAGAATCATGCGTCATATCACCCACCACAGGAGAAGGCCACTCAGTTATTTTGGACCCAGTACCCAGAAAGAGGAGAGAGGTCCCACAGCAAGGAATAAGGCGTCATATCACCCACCACTGGAGAAGGCCACTTGGAGTTATTTAGGCCCCAGCACCCAGACAGAGGAGAGAGGTCCCACAGCAAGGAATAAGGCGTCATATCACCCACCACTGGAGAAGGCCACTTCTAGATATTTAGCCCACGGCACCCAAACAGAGGAGAGAGGTCTCATGGCAGAGGTTCAGGCTTCATGTCACCCACCATTGTAACAGGCCACTTTCAGTTATTTAGGCCCCGGCACCCAGATTGAGGAGAGGTTCATTCAACTTTGGGTTGCATCGCAAGATCATGGTAAAGTTAAAAAAATGAGGATTCAATAAAGAAGTGCCCTGGAGTACAAGAATACATGGTTGAAGGGGAGGCAGTTATAAATGCCTATTCTGCACAAGGGAGGGACAGGTCTTGTGGGATCCATGCCTAGTTCATTTTTATAAACGTCAGCTTGTCCACGTTGGCTGTTGACCGGCGGCTGCGTTTGTCAGTAATGACGCCCCCTGCCATGCTGAATGGCAGACAAAAAGCCGCCGGGCAGGCCAGCACCTCCAAGGCATAAAATGCTAACTCTGGCCACGTGGACAATTTGGAGACCCAGAAGTTGAATGGGGCCGAACCATCAGTCAGTACGTGGAGGGGTGTGAAGACGTAATGTTCAACCATGTTAGTGAAATGCTCCCTCCTGCTAACACGTTCCGTATCAGGTGGTGGTGCAGTTAGCCATGGCGTGGAGAGAAAACTTTTCCACATTTCTGCCATGCTAACCCTGCCCTCAGAGGAGCTGGCCGTGACACAGCTTGCTCCTCCTCTGCCATTCGCCTTGGGCTTCCACCTGTTCCCCTGTGACATTAGGGAATGCTCTCAAGAGCGCATCTACCAGCGTGCGCTTGTACTCGCGCATCTTCCTATCACGCTCCAGTGCAGGAAGTAAGGTGGGCACATTGTCTTTGTACCGGGGATACAGCAGGGTGGCAACCCAGTAGTCCGCACATATAAAAATGTGGGTAACTCTGCTATCGTTGCACAGGCACTGCAGCATGTAGTCGCTCATGTGTGCCAGGCTCCCCAGAGGTAAGGACAAACTGTACTCTGTGGGAGGCATATTGTCATTGTCCTCCGTATCCCCCCAGCCACGCACCAGTGATGGGCCTGAGCTGTGTCGGGTGCCACCCCGCTGTGAACCTGCTTCATCCTCATCCTCCTCCACCTCCTCCTCATCCTCCTCGTCCTCCAGTAGTGGGCCCTGGCTGGCCACATTTGTACCTGGCCTCTGCTGTTGCAAAAAACCTCCCTCTGAGCTACTTCTAACAGACTGGCCTGAAAGTGCTAAAAATTACCCCTCATCCTCCTCCTCATCCTCCTCCTGGGCCACCTCCTCTTCCATCATCGCCCTAAGCATTTTCTCAAGGAGACATCGAAGTGGTATTGTAACGCTGATAACGGTGTCATCGCCACTGGCCATGTTGGTGGAGTACTCGAAACAGCGCAACAGGGCACACAGGTCTCGCATGGAGGCCCAATCATTGGTGGTGAAGTGGTGCTGTTCCGCAGTGCGACTGACGCGTGCGTGCTGCAGCTGAAACTCCACTATGGCCTGCTGCTGCTCGCACATTCTCTCCAGCATGTGCAAGGTGGAGTTCCACCTGGTGGGCATGTCGCATATGAGACGGTGAGCGGGAAGGCCGAAGTTACGCTGCAGACAGGCGATCAGCGGCAGGATGTGAATGCCGGAAGCGCGCACAGATGGCCCGCACTTTATGCAGCAGCTCTGACATGTCGGGGTAGTTGTCAGTGAACTTCTTCACCACCAAATTAAGCACATGCCCCAGGCAAGGGATGTGCGAGATTTAGCCCATTATTGCACACCACCAGGCCGGGCTTGAGGCCCATCGGCAGAAACCACTCATCGGTCTGTTGTTCAATACCCCGCCACAACTCCTGCGCGGTGTGGGGCCTGTCCCCTAAACATATGAGTTTCAGAATGGCCTGCTGACATTTACCCCGGGCTGTGCTGAAGTTGGTGGTGAAGGTGTGTGGCTGACTGGATGAGCTGGTGAAAGCAGAGGAGGAGGAAGCCGAGTAGGAGGAGGAGGCTACAGGAGGCAAAGAATGATGCCCTGCGATCCTTGGTGGCGGAAAGACGTGCGCCAAGGAACTCTCCGCCTGGGGCCCAGCCGCCACTACATTTATCCAGTGTGCAGTTAGGGAGATATAGCGTCCCTGGCCGTGCTTACTGGTCCACGTATCTGTGGTTAGGTGGACCACAGATGGCGTTGCCCAGTGCACACTTGATTTTATCGGATACTTGGTTGAGCAGGGAAGGCACGGCTGTCTTGGAGAAGTAGTGGCGGCTGGGAACAACATACTGTGGGACATCCATGACCATCAGCTGTTTGAAGCTGTCTATGTCCACCAGCCTGAATGACAGCATTTCAAAGGCCAGTAGTTTAGAAATGCTGGCATTCAGGCTCAGGGCTCGAGGGTGGCTAGGTGGGAATTTACGCTTTCTCTCCAAGGTTTGTGAGATGGAGAGCTGAAGCTGCCGTGTGACATGGTGGAAATGCTTGGTGACGCAAGTGGTGGTGTCGGTGGCACATCCTCTGTTTGGTGGGCGGCAGGTGGCAACATTCCTCCCGAGGCGGAGGAAGAGGCCGAGGCAGCAGCAGAAGAGGGAGCAGGGGGAGCCAGAGTGAGTTCCTTGCTTTTAAGGTGTTTACTCCACTGCAGTTCATGCTTTGCATGTAGATGCCTGGTCATGCAGGTTGTGCTAAGGTTCAGAACGTTAATGCCTCGCTTCAGGCTCTGATGGCACAGCGTGCAAACCACTTGGGTCTTGTCGTCAGCACTTTGTTTAAAGAAGTATCATGCCAGGGAACTCCTTGAAGCTGCCTTTGGGGTGCTCGGTCCTTGGTGGCGGTGGCCAGTAGCAGACGAACTCTCTTGGCGGCGGCTGTTCTGCTTTTGCCCCCTGCTCCCTCTTTTGCTACGCTTTTGGCTCGGTCTCACCACTGCCTCTTCCTCTGAACTATGAAAGTCAGTGGCACGACCTTCATTCCATGTGGGGTCTAGGACCTCATCGTCCCCTGCATCGTCTTCCACACAGTCTTCCTCCCTGATCTCCTGTTCGATCTGCACACTGCAAAAAGACTCAGCAGTTGGCACCTGTGTTTCGTCATCATCAGAAATGTGCGGACTCCGATGAGGTGGTATTCCCATGTCCTCATCATCAGGAAACATCAGTGGTTGTGCATCAGTGCATTCAATGTCTTCCACCACTGTGGAAGGGCTAAGTGGATTCCCTTGGAAAACCCTGCCAGCAGAGTCTTCAAACAGCATAAGAGATTGCTGCATACCTTGAGGCTCAGACAGTTTCCCTGATATGCATGGGGGGTGATGTGACAGACTGATGGGCTTGGTTTGCAGGCGCCACCTGTGCGCTTTCTGCAGAAGACTGGGTGGGAGATAATGTTGTGAACGTGCTGGATCCACTATCGGCCACCCAATTGACTAGCGCCTGTACCTGCTCAGGCCTTACCGTCCTTAGAAAGGCATTGGGCCCCACCAAATATCGCTGTAAATTCTGGCGGGTACTGGAACCTGAGGTAATTGGTTCACTAAGATGTGTGGCTGTGGCAGAACGGCCACGTCCTCTCCCAGCACCAGGGTCCACTAACACCACCACGACCTCGTCCGCGTCCCTTACTAGATGTTTTCCTCATTGTTACCGTTCACCAAGCACCAAAATAAGAAAAAAAATATTTGGCCCAATGTATTGATTTCAAATTCAGGCCTTATTTTTCATGGACCTAACACTATCTGTCTATTTATTCATGTACCCTATAACACTAATCCAGGCACAGCAGTAACCACTGATTTAGGGGGATATCAAGCACTTGTATATACACCTTGAGTGTAATATACCCTTTTACGGACAGATTAACACTTGGCCTGCAACAGCTGGAACACCAGATTCAGAGTATTGCTATATTGGCAATGAATTTCACCCCAGAACAAAATCTATCCTTTGACGGAAAATATTAAACTTGTCCAGTCACAGCTGGAACACCATATTTACTGTATTTATATTTTGGCAACTCAAAAAATATACCCTTTTACGGACAGATTTAAACTAGGCCTGCAACAGCTGGAACACCAGATTCAGGGTACTGCTATTTTGGCAATTAAATTTCACCCCAGAAAAAAATATATCCTTTGCCGTACACTATTAAACTTGGCCAGTCACAACTGAAACCACTGATTTATGGTATTGCTATTTTGGCAATTGAATTTCACCCCAGAAAAAAAAATATCCTTTGCCGTACACTATTAAACTTGGCCAGCCACTGCTGGGACACCAGATTTACAGTATTTCTATTTTTGCAACTGAATTTCACCCCAGAAAATAATATATCCTTTGACAGACACTAGTGAAATTGTCCAGTCACAGCTGGAACACCAGATTCAGGGTATTGCTATTTTGGCAATTAAAGTTCACCCCAGAAAAAAATATACCCTTTTACGGAGAGATTTAAACAAAGCCTGCAACAGCTGGAACAACAGTTTTACTGTATTTCTATTTTTGCAACTGAATTTCACCGCAGAAAATAATATATCCTTTACCATACACTATTAAACTTGGCCAGCCACTGCTGGGAAACCAGATTTACTGTATTTCTATTTTTGCTACTGACTTTCACCCCAGAAAATAATATATCCTTTGACGAACACTAGGGAAATTTTCCAGTCACAGCTGGAACACCAGATTCAGGGTATTGCTATTTTGGCAATTAAATTTCACCCCAGAACAAAATCTATCCTTTGACGGATACTATAAAACTTGTCCAGTCACAGCTGGAACACCAGATTCATGGTATTGCTTTTTTGGCAATTAAATTTCACCCCAGAAAAAAATATACCCTTTTACGGACAGATTTAAATGAAGCCTGCAACGGCTGGAACAACAGTTTTACTGTATTTCTATTTTTGCAACTGCATTTCACCGCAGAAAATAATAAATCCTTTGACGGACACTATTAAAGTTGGCCAGCCACTGCTGGGACACCAGATTTATGGTATTGCTATTTTGGCAATTAAATTTCAACCCATAAAAAAAATATATCCTTTTCCGTACAATATTAAACTTGGCCAGCCACTGCTGGGACACCAGATTTACAGTATTTCTATTTTTGCAACTGAATTTCACCGCAGAAAATAATATATCCTATGACGGACACTATGAAACTTGTCCAGTCTCAGCTGGAACACCAGATTTATGGTATGTCTCTTTTTGCAACTGAATTTCACCGCAGAGAATAATATATCCTATGATGGACACTATGAAACTTGTCCAGTCACAGCTGGAACACCAGATTTACGGTATAGCTATTTTGGGAATTGAATTTCATCCCAGAAAAAAATATATCCTTTGCTGTACACTATTAAACTTGGCCAGCCACAGCTGAAACCACTGATTTATGGTATTGCTATTTTGGCAATTGAATTTCACCCCAGAACAAAATATATCCTTTGCCGGACACTATAAAACTTGGCCAGCCACTGCTGAAAACACTGATTTATGGTATTGCTATTTTGGCAACTGAATTTCACCCCAGAAAATAATAAATCCTTAGCCGGACACTATTAAACTTGTCCAGTCACAGCTGGAACACCAGATTTATGGTATTTCTATTTCTGCAACTGAATTTCACTGCAGAAAATAATATATCCTATGACGGACACTGTGAAACTTGTCCAGTCACAGCTGGAACACCAGATTTACGGTTTTCCTATTTTTGCAACTGAATTTCACCGCAAAGAATAATATATCCTATGACGGACACTATGACACTTGTCCAGTCACAGCTGGAACACCAGATTTATGGTATGTCTCTTTTTGCAACTGAATTTAACCGCAGAGAATAATATATCCTATGATGGACACTATGAAACTTGTCCAGTCACAGCTGGAACACCAGATTTACGGTATAGCTATTTTGGGAATTGAATTTCATCCCAGAAAAAAATATACCCTTTGCCGTACACTATAAAACGTGGCCAGCCACAGCTGAAACCACTGATTTATGGTATTGCTATTTTGGCAATTGAATTTCACCCCAGAACAAAATATATCCTTTTCCGTACACTATTAAACTTGGCCAGTCACAACTGAAACCACTGATTTATGGTATTGCTATTTTGGCAATTGAATTTCACCCCAGAAAAAATATATCCTTTGCCGTACACTATTAAACTTGGCCAGCCACTGCTGGGACACCAGATTTACAGTATTTCTATTTTTGCAACTGAATTTCACCCCAGAAAATAATATATCTTTTGACAGACACTAGTGAAATTGTCCAGTCACAGCTGGAACACCAGATTCAGGGTATTGCTATTTTGGCAATTAAAGTTCACCCCAGAAAAAAATATACCCTTTTACGGAGAGATTTAAACAAAGCCTGCAACAGCTGGAACAACAGTTACTGTATTTCTATTTTTGCAACTGAATTTCACCGCAGAAAATAATATATCTTTTGCCAGACACTATTAAACTTGGCCAGCCACAGCTGAAACCACTAATTTATGGTATTGCTATTTTGGCAATTGAATTTCACCACATAAAAAAAAAAATATCCTTTGCCATACACTATTAAACTTGGCCAGCCACTGCTGGGAAACCAGATTTACTGTATTTCTATTTTTGCTACTGACTTTCACCCCAGAAAATAATATATCCTTTGACGGACACTAGGGAAATTTTCCAGTCACAGCTGGAACACCAGATTCAGGGTATTGCTATTTTGGCAATTAAATTTCACCCCAGAACAAAATCTATCCTTTGATGGATACTATTAAACTTGTCCAGTCACAGCTGGAACACCAGATTCATGGTATTGCTTTTTTGGCAATAAAATTTCACCCCAGAAAAAAATATACCCTTTTACGGACAGATCTAAACTAGACCTGCAACACCTGGAACACCAGATTCAGGGTATTGCTATTTTGGCAATTAAATTTCACCCCAGAACAAAATATACCCTTTTACGGACAGATTTAAATGAAGCCTGCAACAGCTGGAACAACAGTTTTACTGTATTTCTATTTTTGCAACTGCATTTCACCGCAGAAAATAATAAATCCTTTGACGGACACTATTAAAGTTGGCCAGCCACTGCTGGGACACCAAATTTATGGTATTGCTATTTTGGCAATTGAATTTCAACCCATAAAAAAAATATATCCTTTTCCGTACACTATTAAACTTGGCCAGCCACTGCTGGGACACCAGATTTTACAGTATTTCTATTTCTGCAACTGAATTTCACTGCAGAAAATAATATATCCTATGACGGACACTGTGAAACTTGTCCAGTCACAGCTGGAACACCAGATTTACGGTTTTCCTATTTTTGCAACTGAATTTCACCGCAAAGAATAATATATCCTATGACGGACACTATGACACTTGTCCAGTCACAGCTGGAACACCAGATTTATGGTATGTCTCTTTTTGCAACTGAATTTAACCGCAGAGAATAATATATCCTATGATGGACACTATGAAACTTGTCCAGTCACAGCTGGAACACCAGATTTACGGTATAGCTATTTTGGGAATTGAATTTCATCCCAGAAAAAAATATACCCTTTGCCGTACACTATAAAACGTGGCCAGCCACAGCTGAAACCACTGATTTATGGTATTGCTATTTTGGCAATTGAATTTCACCCCAGAACAAAATATATCCTTTTCCGTACACTATTAAACTTGGCCAGTCACAACTGAAACCACTGATTTATGGTATTGCTATTTTGGCAATTGAATTTCACCCCAGAAAAAATATATCCTTTGCCGTACACTATTAAACTTGGCCAGCCACTGCTGGGACACCAGATTTACAGTATTTCTATTTTTGCAACTGAATTTCACCCCAGAAAATAATATATCTTTTGACAGACACTAGTGAAATTGTCCAGTCACAGCTGGAACACCAGATTCAGGGTATTGCTATTTTGGCAATTAAAGTTCACCCCAGAAAAAAATATACCCTTTTACGGAGAGATTTAAACAAAGCCTGCAACAGCTGGAACAACAGTTACTGTATTTCTATTTTTGCAACTGAATTTCACCGCAGAAAATAATATATCTTTTGCCAGACACTATTAAACTTGGCCAGCCACAGCTGAAACCACTAATTTATGGTATTGCTATTTTGGCAATTGAATTTCACCACATAAAAAAAATATCCTTTGCCATACACTATTAAACTTGGCCAGCCACTGCTGGGAAACCAGATTTACTGTATTTCTATTTTTGCTACTGACTTTCACCCCAGAAAATAATATATCCTTTGACGGACACTAGGGAAATTTTCCAGTCACAGCTGGAACACCAGATTCAGGGTATTGCTATTTTGGCAATTAAATTTCACCCCAGAACAAAATCTATCCTTTGATGGATACTATTAAACTTGTCCAGTCACAGCTGGAACACCAGATTCATGGTATTGCTTTTTGGCAATAAAATTTCACCCCAGAAAAAATATACCCTTTACGGACAGATCTAAACTAGACCTGCAACACCTGGAACACCAGATTCAGGGTATTGCTATTTTGGCAATTAAATTTCACCCCAGAACAAAATATACCCTTTTACGGACAGATTTAAATGAAGCCTGCAACAGCTGGAACAACAGTTTTACTGTATTTCTATTTTTGCAACTGCATTTCACCGCAGAAAATAATAAATCCTTTGACGGACACTATTAAAGTTGGCCAGCCACTGCTGGGACACCAAATTTATGGTATTGCTATTTTGGCAATTGAATTTCAACCCATAAAAAAAATATATCCTTTTCCGTACACTATTAAACTTGGCCAGCCACTGCTGGGACACCAGATTTTACAGTATTTCTATTTTTGCAACTGAATTTCACCGCAGAAAATAATATATCCTATGACGGACACTATGAAACTTGTCCAGTCTCAGCTGGAACACCAGATTTACGGTTTTCCTATTTTTGCAACTGAATTTCACCGCAAAGAATAATATATCCTATGACGGACACTATGAAACTTGTCCAGTCACAGCTGGAACACCAGATTTATGGTATGTCTCTTTTTGCAACTGAATTTAACCGCAGAGAATAATATATCCTATGATGGACACTATGAAACTTGTCCAGTCACAGCTGGAACACCAGATTTACGGTATAGCTATTTTGGGAATTGAATTTCATCCCAGAAAAAAATATATCCTTTGCTGTACACTATTAAACTTGGCCAGCCACAGCTGAAACCACTGATTTATGGTATTGCTATTTTGGCAATTGAATTTCACCCCAGAACAAAATATATCCTTTGCCGGACACTATAAAACTTGGCCAGCCACAGCTGAAACCACTGATTTATGGTATTGCTATTTTGGCAACTGAATTTCACCCCAGAAAATAATAAATCCTTAGCCGGACACTATTAAACTTGTCCAGTCACAGCTGGAACACCAGATTTATGCTATTTCTATTTCTGCAACTGAATTTCACTGCAGAAAATAATATATCCTATGACGGACACTGTGAAACTTGTCCAGTCACAGCTGGAACACTAGATTTACGGTTTTCCTATTTTTGCAACTGAATTTCACCGCAAAGAATAATATATCCTATGACGGACACTATGAAACTTGTCCAGTCACAGCTGGAACACCAGATTTATGGTATGTCTCTTTTTGCAACTAGAGATGTCGCGAACATAAAATTTTCTGTTCGCGAACAACGAACCCGAACTTACTCAAATGTTCGCGAACAGGCGAACAGGGCGAACTGCAATAGACCTCTATTGGCAGGCGAATATTAAAACCCACAGTGACTCATTCTAGCAAACCTATTTTATGATATCTAAATCTACCCTAACATTTTATTTTCTAACCTACTTTTAAATGCTAATTTAGTTATTTAACATATTTTAATTACTTGTAAAATAAAAAAAATCACTCTACACCATGTCAAAAGCCAGGTATGTGCAGGCTGACTATCTATCCATAAGACAGGGTGTCAGCATACCTTACAATGACAAGTTTGAGCAATTTAGACAAACAAACATAAGTTCTCAATCCAAAAGGAGAGAAATTGCTTAGCATTGGTTGGCTATCTAGAGGGGCCTGGACCCTAGACCATTATCATTAGGGCGACAAAAATTGTAATTTTATATGCCAGCCTAACTCCTCTCTCACTGCCTAAGAGAGCTGCATAAACATTTCCCAACATTTAAATCTCATTTGCATACACATGACCAAGAAATGCTAATGAGCAATATAGCAGTATCTGCCTTGTTTGTAAACTGAAACACGATTTGCATAGCTTTCCCATAGTCCCATGTTATGCAAATGAGTTTATATGACAAAACAGAATAGAAAGATTATAAAGTTAGTCTTTAAAAAATTGCAAAATCAAAAAAACTAGGCAGCCTTCCTAATCATTGAGATGAGAGCTAGGTGGCATATAAAAAAAAAAAAAAAAAAAAATGTTGTCACCCTAATGATAATCATCTATGTGCACAGGTCCCCTAGATACCTAACCCTAAACAGACAATTTCCTTCTGGGGAAACTTCCCTTCTGGGAAAACTGGTTAATACCCAGGCTGCCTTGCTAAGGTATGCTGATGATCTGTCTGTCTGATAGATTGTTGGCCCTGCATATACCTGATGCTTGGCGGCCATAGGGGAGAACTGTTCTGTGTTGTCCATTGAATGTTTTATGTAATAATACAAATAATAATAAGATTTTATGATAGGCAGGCTAGGGTAAATGTCTGTAAGTCTGTCTTTGTCTGTTTTATAAAATACAAAGATCAGTTTTTGTAGTCAGCTACCTTACTGTATGTTAAAACTCATTTGCATACACATGGCCAAGAAATGCTAATGAGCAATATAGCAGTATCTGCCTTGTTTGTAAACTGAAACACAATTTGCATAGCTGTCCCATGTTATGCAAATGAGTTTATATGACAAAACAGAATAGAAAGATTATAAAATTAGTCTTTAAACAATTGCAAAATAAAAAAAAACTATGCAGCCTTCCTAATCATTGAGATGAGAGCTAGGTGGCATATTAAAAAAAATAAAAAATGTTGTCACCCTAATGATGATCATCTATGCGCACAGGTCCCCCTAGATACCTAACCCTAAATAGACAATTTTCCTTTTGGAAAAACTGGTTAAAACCCAGGCTGCCTTGCTAAGGTATGCTGATGACCTGTCTGTCTGATGGATTGTTGGTCCAGCATATACCTGGTGCTTGGCGGCCATAGGGGAGAACTGTTCTGTATTGGTAATTGGATGTTTTATGTAATAATACAAACAACAACAATAATAACTAGAAAGTGCTGTTTCTGAAGAAACCACAGGATGTTGGCTTGGAATATGATTGGCTGTTTGTGGCTCCACCTACTTTCTTGAATTTTAATGCCAGTCCTCAAGTGACCAATTGTGCCAAGCTTGAAGTCTGTGCCAATAACAGGCTACGAGCTGCGGCAGTTTTACATTTTCCCATTTAAACCAATTGCTAAAATTTGATTGGCTGATATAGACTCCGCCCACTTTTAACAATTTTGACCCCAATGACCCACGGTGCCAAGTTTGGGTATTCTCATTTAAATACTGTGAAAATGGCAGCTTTTTAAAGTTTTCCCATTGAAGTCAATAGGGAAAATCTGATTGGTTGTAGTTTGCCCCGCCCACTTTTTCCAAATTTTGAATTGGACATAACCTACCACCTGATTTCTGAAATTTGAAGCCCCTGACATAAAAAATTTGAGAATTGCAGCATTTTTGGAAGTTAAAATTTTTCAAATTTTCACATTTTTCACACTCAAAGAAATCTGATTAGTTGATTTTGGCCCCGCCCACTTTTCAGAATTCTAATCCCAGTCCTCCAATGACCAACTGTGCCAAGTTTGAAGACTGTGCCAATAACCATCTACGAGCAGCGGCAGTTTAAAATTTTCCCATTTAAACCAATTGCTGAAATTTGATTGGCCGATTTAGACTCCGCCCACTTATAAAATTTTTGACCCCAGTCACCCAATGACCCACGGTGCCAAGTTTGGGTATTCTCGTTTAAATGCTGTGAGAATGGTAGCTTTTTAAAGTTTTCCCATTGAAGTCAATAGGGAAAATCTGATTGGTTGTTTGTAGCTCCGCCCACTTTTTCTAATTTTGAATTTGACGTAACTTGCCACCTGATTTCTGCAATTTGAAGCCCCTGACATCAAAAATTTGAGAATTGCAGCATTTTTGGAAGTTAAAATTTTTCAAATTTTCACATTTTTCACACTCAAAGAAATCTGATTGGTTGATTTTGGCCCCGCCCACTTTTCAGAATTCTAATCCCAGTCCTCCAATGACCAACTGTGCCAAGTTTGAAGACTGTGCCAATAACCGTCTACGAGCAGCGGCAGTTTAAAATTTTCCCATTTAAACCAATTGCTGAAATTTGATTGGCCGATTTAGACTCCGCCCACTTATAAAATTTTTGACCCCAGTCACCCAATGACCCACGGTGCCAAGTTTGGGTATTCTCGTTTAAATGCTGTGAGAATGGTAGCTTTTTAAAGTTTTCCTATTGAAGTCAATAGGGAAAATCTGATTGGTTGTTTGTAGCTCCGCCCACTTTTTAATGTCCCCAAAATGTGCCAGAAATTTTCGGGCTGACCCCATGACTAAGTGACCCAAGTTTGGTGACTTTAACTCTAAAGCTGTTTGAGTGACAAAAGTTTACATTTTTCCAATGAAAGTCTATGGGAAAAATGGGATCTTCGGGGCCCGCCCCAGGGGCCCGGAGGGTGGGATCGGTTAAAAAGCACAAGCAACCTATTCGGGAATGTGCCGAACAAGTGTGCAAAGTTTGGTAATCCTAAAACTGTGGGAGGAGTAGCGTATAGAAATTTGCTAAATTTTCATTGGCCGTTGGTAGCTCCGCCCACTTTGGGGTGTCCCCTCAAATTTACCCATTTATTCGGGTTGACACCAACAATATGTGATCCAAGTTTGGGGAGCGTAGCTTCAAAATTGTGCGAGTGGGAGCGATTTGAAAATTTTCCCTGTCAAAGTAAAAAGGAAAAAGTGGGTGTTCGGGGCCCCGCCCCAGGGGCCCCGAGGTTGGGATCGCTTAATAAAGCACAAGCAACGTACTTCGCTATAGGCCGAAAAAGTGTGGAAAGTTAGGGGTCTGTAGCAATAAAAACGTTTTATAGACATTATGCAAAGACAGTGTTTGATGATAATAGCATAGTTTTTCTGAGATCAAGGATCCTAATATAGGACTATATATATTTATATTTCTATAGGGTAAAACAGCCTGTCTCTTTAAGGTGTAATACTCAATCAAACATACAGTAAGGTAGCTGACTAAAGAAACTAATCTTAGTATTTTATGAAACAGACAAAGACAGACATTTACCCTAGCCTGCCTATCATAAAATCTTATTATTATTTGTATTATTACATAAAACATTCAATAGACAACACAGAACAGTTCTCCCCTATGGCTGCCAAGCACCAGGTATATGCAGGGCCAACAATCCATCAGACAGACAGATCATCAGCATACCTTAGCAAGGCAGCCTGGGGTTTAACCAGTTTTCCCAAAAGGGAAATTTCCCAGAATCTGTTTAGTATTCGGTATCTAGGGGGACCTGTGCACATAGATGATTATCATTAGGGTGACAACATTTTTTTTTTTTTTTTTTTTTATATGCCACCTAGCTCTCATCTCAATGATTAGGAAGGCTGCATAGTTTTTTTATTTTGCAATTTTTTAAAGACTAACTTTATAATCTTTCTATTCTGTTTTGTCATATAAACTCATTTGCATACCATGGGACTATGGGAAAGCTATGCAAATCGTGTTTCAGTTTACAAACAAGGCAGATACTGCTATATTGCTCATTAGCATTTCTTGGTCATGTGTATGCAAATGAGATTTAAATATTGGGAAATGTTTATGCAGCTCTCTTAGGCAGTGAGAGAGGAGTTAGGCTGGCATATAAAATTACAATTTTTGTCGCCCTAATGATAATGGTCTAGGGTCCAGGCCCCTCTAGATAGCCAACCAATGCTAAGCAATTTCTCTCCTTTTGGGTTGAGAACTTATGTTTGAAAGCTCATGATTGTCATTGTAAGGTATGCTGACACCCTGTCTTATGGATAGATAGTCAGCCTGCACATACCTGGCTTTTGGCATGAATTGAGTGGTTTAAGTTAAATGTAAAAGAAAATGATTATTAATGATATATCATTTTCAGAAAGGACTTTTTTTTGGTTTGAGGGTTGGGGTGGACAGAGAACATTAGGTAATACTCTCCCTGCTTTAACGTTGTAGCTTTAGATTGAATTTACTATGCCTGGCTTTGGTAGGAAGATAAGATGAATGTAAGAATGCAGGGCGAATTGAACATAGCATAATGTTCGCTGGCAGAAGCGAACGCGAACAAGCTATGTTCGCAGGGAACTGTTCGCAGTCGAACAGTTCGGGACATCTCTATTTGCAACTGAATTTAACCGCAGAGAATAATATATCCTATGATGGACACTATGAAACTTGTCCAGTCACAGCTGGAACACCAGATTTACGGTATAGCTATTTTGGGAATTGAATTTCATCCCAGAAAAAAATATACCCTTTGCCGTACACTATAAAACGTGGCCAGCCACAGCTGAAACCACTGATTTATGGTATTGCTATTTTGGCAATTGAATTTCACCCCAGAACAAAATATATCCTTTTCCGTACACTATTAAACTTGGCCAGCAACAGCTGAAACCACTGATTTATGGTATTGCTATTTTGGCAACTGAATTTCACCCCAGAAAATAATAAATCCTTAGCCGGACACTATTAAACTTGTCCAGTCACAGCTGGAACACCAGATTTATGCTATTTCTATTTCTGCAACTGAATTTCACTGCAGAAAATAATATATCCCAGGCATCCTCAAACTGCGGCCCTCCAGCTGTTGTAAAACTACAACTCCCACAATGCCCTGCTGTAGGCTGATACCTGTAGGCTGTTCAGGCATGCTGGGAGTTGTAGTTTTGCAACAGCTGGAGGGCCGCAGTTTGAGGATGCCTGATATATCCTATGACGGACACTATGAAACTTGTCCAGTCACAGCTGGAACACCAGATTTACGGTTTTCCTATTTTTGCAACTGAATTTCACCGCAAAGAATAATATATCCTATGACGGACACTATGAAACTTGTCCAGTCACAGCTGGAACACCAGATTTACTGTATTGCTATTTTGGCAATTGAATTTTACCCCAGAAAATTATCTATCCTTTGCCGGACACTATTAAACTTGGCCAGCCACAGCTGAAACCACTGATTTACGGTATTGCTATTTTGGCTATTGAATTTCACCCCAGAACAAAATATATCCTTTGCCGGACACTATTATACTTTGCCACCACAGAAAAAAATCTATCCTTTGCCAGACAGCAGACAGTATTACACTTGGCTAGCCACAGCTGGAACACCAGATTTAGGGGATTGCAATTTTGGCAATTGAATTTAACCCCTTAATAAAATATAGAAATTATATCCTGAGTTTCTAGGGGTGACAATAAGCACAGCAAAGCCTCTGATGTAGGATATAGCAAAAAAAAAAAAAAAAAACTAGTATTGATGGATTGATGGACTTGGTGGCAGCTTGTGCTGGTGCACCACAAGACACATATTGACCGCCGATCAAAGTGACAGAAAACGCTCTGTGCAGCCAATAAACCAGGGAGCAATTAACTAGCAGAATTTGAATGATTCACAGCTGTAGATCGATCACTTCATTAGGTGTTTTTGCTGACTTTTCCCTGCCTAATCTCGCCCTCACAGAAGCTGCTTCCTATACCTACACTAATCAGAGCAGTGTGACGTGCAGCGCGACGTGACTCCAGCTTAAATAGAGGCTGGGTCACATGCTGCATTTGGCCAATCATAGCCATGCCATTAGTAGGCATGGCTGTGATGGCTTCTTAGTGCAAGAAGTAAAACGCTAGCTGATTGTGTACTGTGCAGCCCTTCAGAAAGCGGGAAGAAATCACAGAACAATGGACCCGAACCCGAACTTTTTTGAAAATGTTCGGGTCCGTGTCCCGAACACCCCAGAATTCAGTACGAACCCGAACTATGCTCGAACTGTTCGCTCAACACTAGTAACTAGAGTGGGCCGTAAAGGACATGTATTGTCAGGGACAATACATGTCCTTTACGGCCCACTGTGTGAATGTGATTCCTACACAGCCACACTAGCAAATTAGGCACGTTATGCCGCTTTTGCCTCCACATTGTCAGGCCATTGGACCTGCGACAATGTCCACTTATGCCTTCTCGGCCTCCACTGCAGGGACAAATCACTGTGCCCCTCCAGCATACCACATGTGCAGGGCACGGCGGTGTCAGGCTGTTCTGCACCTTGTTTGCCTGGGCGAACAGAGTCACAAAGGGGAGTAACCATGGGCGTCCGCAGAAATTTTTCCAGGGGGGGGGGGGATGACACTGTTATGGGGGATCTGTGGATGTGGATGACACTGCTATAGGGGGCTCTGTGGATGACACTGCTATAGGGGGATCTGTGGATGACACTTATGTGCTGATCTGTGGATGGCACTGTTATGGAGGGAGCTGTGAATGACACTGTTATTGGGGGATCGGTGAATTACACTGTTATGGGGGAATCTGTGGATGGCATGGTAGGTGCAGCATCCCACTGGGGCACACCTGGGGGATTTCTTTACCCCTCTAGAGGTATCTACAAAATATGTCCCTCTTTTACAGTAATTGTACGTAATGCCAGCTGCGGGAACGCAAGGCTCTCTTGTGCCAAAGATAGTATAGGCAAGAGTGGTGTTGAATATGGCCAAAATTCCCTGGAGATAATGGATACACTTTTTCATGGTGCTCCTACCTTTGGTGATGGTTTGAACCCCAGATGTAGTGGTCCGAAACAAGTGCAAAGGGAAGGGGTTAACTTGGATAGGGTAGAGCAAAGTAATGACTTGAATGATGTGGAAGTAAAGTTTAGTCCAGCCTTGAATAAACATTGAACAGTTGCTTTTACTTGCAGAAAAATCATAATCCAAACGGTTTCCAGTAACTTGAATTATCTTTGTCTCCAGCAGGTATTAGCAAAACACTTCTGGCAGGCAAACTCTTACTCTGTTCACAAACACATCTCTGCTATGTTCTCTCTGTAGCTCTTTCAGCTCTGCTATGTCAGTAGTAGATGCTCTTTCTTTAGGCAATCCTTTCGGATTCTGTACTGGCTTTAAATATAGCAACCTTTGGCTCAGCTTGAACTAGGAAGGCAATGCAAACCAAGGTAGGCGATGCAACCAGGTGCTCAACCTCAAGTTGTAAGATTGGCTTGCCAGACAGGGCTTAATGGAAGCCTTGGAACCTTTGCTGGGCAGGGGCACTGCTCCTGCCAACTTTCTCCCACTAGGGAGGAAACTAAACAACTCCTTCACTAAGCTAACTCCTCCTTTCCTCTAAGAGAGAGAGAATGGACAAACAGTCCATTCCTTGGAACTATTCCTGCCAGTTGTGTTGCTGCCACCGAGTGGTCAACCATGTTATTACACTTGAACATAAAATTACATAGGAATACAGGGCAATAAATATGCACATTACAGGATGTATTTTGTAGGACATATTAGCTTATGAAAAGTCGTAGCAAGGTATAGAAAAGAGTGGTAATGTCACTCTGGGACTTTACATAGGATTACCCATTTTATTATTAGGTGGATCCTATACCTGAAAACTTACATGTACTCCTTTTCCTTCTCCAAGGAAGGTTGCCAATTTCATTTCTGCCACAGATTGTAAGCGTCCTATTGACTTATGAGGTCACATCTATACTTTTCTATATGGCAAGCTTATGCTATATAGACATATGGCTTGTCTATCTATGTGAGTTTACAATTGGATAAAGCAGTGTGATGTTGGATGGATGGATACATTTTTATGCATATGAATTGCATCAGATAAAGTCCAGTGCAAATTTGCCCAAACGTTTATTCTCATTTTTTTAAACCACACAATGCAGGTGACATATAAAGGATGAACTTTTCCCTTGTCTGGTTGTGATTTGTGATTTTTGTATATCCAACAAAATGTTTCCAGCTTTGCATTCAAGCATTTCAAACTTTACCTTGAACCAAACCATTATATTTTGAGACAACACCCATAAAGTATGTTATATATTTACTGCTGACTATATATTCTTTGACACTACCTGAATATATTTCCCAAATATTTATATGTATTCTTAGACAAAATTACATTGCAGCTTCCAGTTTTAAAATGTCTGGAGTCACGTTGTACAAAATGCATTAACTATGAGCTTCTAGCAAAATAATCTCTTCCCTTTGCAGTCAGCTGTAAATATTTATAAATCTTTAGACTTGCAGAAAACTCTGTAGATGTTCAGGATGAAGGATTTCAAATTTCAAGCCTCTCGACCATTAGGGTTCAGTTTTCTATTAGTTTTCCCAGTGTTTAATATTTACTACCTCGAATACCTGGTGCTGAACACAAGACTCTCATTTGTCATTATTGTGATACTTTTATAGATTGGATTGACTGATGAATGAGGCACTTTCACATTTTGCATATGAATGATGTATCAGTACTATGGTCATGCTTTGCCAAATTACATTGTTGCAATTTGTTATTGAAAAAGAAACACAAAATTGTCAAAGAGTTTGTATCTTGCGGATATGATTGAGCATAGCTGTCATGTGCAACATAAACTCTATCACATTTTGCTGTGAAGGACATAAGATCTATCTCATTTTGTTTCATAGTGAAATCTATTTTTAATATAATTCTATATGACATTTTGTCTTCCTAACATACAATAGGGATCATGTATCAATTTGTGGACAACAGAAAAATTACATTCATACATCATACAATATAGTGCAGAAAAGCTTAGACACATGCATCAGTGTGTAGCAGTACTTTGAAACACATTCCATGGATATATAAACAGTTTTTTTTGGGAGGTGTCTAGCCATTCACAATATACTAACATATGCATCGAATAATCCTTTATTTGTTAAAAAAAATAATACTTTCTCCTATCAAGTTATGGTCAATTAATTAAATGGTATACCATATTTTCTATGAATTATGAAATATTTATTATTATTATTATTATTATCATGCTAAGCATACTGATAAACTTCGTTTACACAAATCAAATTCATTACAAATTTCCCGATATATATATAAAAATTTTGGAGAATCCAAAACATTTGTGATTAATCCCGCACTAATCACTCAGTACGCAACAACTATTGTACAGATCAGAAGATAGAGAAGAAGGAATCTGCCACCAAAAAGATATCATTTTGGACCATTTTTCAGTTGAATGAGTTTTTAAAGGCTGTTTGTTACCACCAGCTACCATCTGTTTACTCCTAGCCATATATATCACTGCCACCTTGACATTACAAATGCTGTCTTGGTTGGCTACAGTTCTAGGAGACCCAAGGGTTACATGCACAACTTTTCAGAGCAATTGGTACGCTATAATTTGATGTCTGATTTGGCAGAATCGAACAGAAAACTGATTTTGGGAAATTCAATTATCTCTACTTATAAACTCTCACCCAATGTATACGTGGTGTTAAAGTACCTTTACAGGTGTAGATGACTGGTATGATTGAGCGATGAATGAGTCATTTTTTTGTGACGTGAACGTTTCAACAATGACCCTTTGACACACCGATTATTGCTCATAAAAACGCAATTTTGATCACATATTCCATGATTTGTAAAGTAAACAGTTGCATTTACACAAAGCAATAACTTATGTGGCATGCTTAAACATACCCACGGTGAACGATTCCTGTTTAGGTCTCTTGCTTACGAACGTTCTTTTTGCGAGTGTACGGGCCATTTTTTTGTGTTCCGTATACGGTCCGTATATGGAACCATTCATTTCAATGGGTCCGCAAAAAATACGGAAGTGTCTCTGTGTGCATTCCGTTTCTGCATTTCCGATTTTATGTTCCGTTAAAATATAGAACTTGCCCGCATCACGGACAAGGATAGCACTGTTCTATTAGGGGCCAGATGTTCCGTTCTGCAAAAAACGGAATGCACACGGATGTCATAGTTTTTTTTTGCGGATCCGTTTTTTGCGGACCGCAGAACCATACGTTCGTGTGCAAAAAGCCTTACACGTATTAAATCGTTAACATCCAACCCAGATTTTTTTGCCCACATAAACAATGGAACCAACGAGAAATCTACCTATTGTTGGTTGTCGCTCTATCGTTCATTTCTTTTACACTGCTTTATAATCTTACAGTTTTGCTCGATTTAACAATAATTTACACGATAATCACCTTGTGTAAAGGTACTATTAGCAATGATGTGATTCAAAGGGGTTATCCAGGAAAAGATATTTATGACTTATCCTCAGGATACAGTAGGTCATCAGTTTTAGATCTGTGGAGGTACGACACCCTGAACCCCCGAACAATCAGCTATTAGAAGAGACCTTGAACACCGCAGCCTCGGTAACATGGCCTAGTTGCAGCTCAGCCACATGCTGCAATACCAAGCACTGCCACTATACGATGTATGGTGCTGTCTTTGGAAAGCGGCTTGGAGCCTACTTTGCTCATCAGAGCTCCATTGAACGCAGCTGCTCCCTGAAACAGCTGATAGGCTGGGGAGTTGTGACTTGGACCCCCACTGATGTGATAATGATGATCTATCCTGAGGATGTCATTATTATCTTTTCCAGGATAACCCCTTTAACTACCTATAACATGAAATTAATGGCAGCTAATAAATAAATAGAAATATATTTTATGCATTCTTACAGTAGGTAAAAAAAATTATATTCATTAACTTTCTCCCAATCAGTGGCGTAACATCAATATAGGCATAACACGCACTGGCTATGGGGCCCGTGAGGTTAGGGGGCCCGGCCAGGCTGCATGGCCCCGCCCCCTTTCTGACCTGAATACACACTGCATACCAGTAGCAGTAGAAAGATAAATACCGTCCCCAGTCCTGTGTTCTCCTCCTGATTCCTCCTCTCCTCATTGCCTCTGCTGATGAATGGCATTGGCCCGTCTGTCAGAACAAGTCAAGTACAGCTGGCCACTAATCAGGGAGATGCTGCGCTGCTTATTGGCCAGCTGACACCTGACCTCTGCTCTGTGCTCTGCCGGCATGAGGTGTTATAATCCATTGCCTTCGGAATGAGAGCAATGTAAGAGCCCTTAGCCCATCCATCTTCCGTGCAGCCCACGGCTGAGGTCCTAAATCCTAGTGACCTGCAGGAGAGACTGGAGAGCATGGACAGATTCAACCAGCAGACTAAAGTGCAGCAGTCGACATCTATGTGAGTGACTGCACTGCAAAGTGGAGGGAGGAATATGGTAAGGTCTGTGTGGCTTGCATTAGTAGTAATAGCTTACTATAAGTGCAAGACACACAGCATCTCTGCCATAAACATACAATCCTTCCCTCATAGACCCAGCACCACCATAGATATACAACCCACCCCACCCATGTATGCTTCAAATTCTGAGGGACGATCCATTCCCTGCCTTTCATTGCCCTATTAGATATAGCCTATTTTGAAAATGGGCTGGATCCCCCCTGAGAACTTGAAGTATACATATCTCTATGTAGATATATATATATATATATATATATATATATATATATATATATTTATATTTATTTATTATTATTTTTTTTTCCTTCCTGCTCTGCTATGTACAGCATTGTGATGGTGAAGGCTCAAAAATTGAGCCTGCGCCATCATCTGTTGGTATAACACACTGCTTTAACTGTCAGGACTGGAGCTAGTTCCAGTTGCACCATTTTAACACTTTGCAAATTTGCTAACATAATATTTAAATATAAAATATATACACATAAAATAAAATAAAAAATGTTAAATAAAAAGCAAAAATATCTACTAAATAAATTTTTCTCAATAAGGGCTCATGCACACGAATGTATTTTGTTTCCGTGTCCATTCCTTTTTTTGTGGCTAGAATGCTGACCCATTCATTTCAAAGGGTCTGCAAAAAATGTGGACTGCACACCGTGTGCTCTCTGCATCCGTATGTCTGATGTCTGTTACATAGTTCCGCACTGTTTTGTGAACAAGAATAGGCATTGTTACATGAATGTAACACGGACATCATCTGTATTTTTTGCGGATTCGCATTTTGCAGACCGCAAAATACATACGGTCGTGTGCATGAGCCTTTATTCCAATTTTCTTCATCAATATCACTGCAACACCCCGCAACAACCATCAGCTTTAATAAGGCTGATCACCACAGTGGAAATTACATATTTCCTTTTGAAATCAAGGATTGTTTGTGTCCGACATAGGAAGCCACTCTCCTCTCAAGCTTGTTGATGGAGTTATTTAGAGGCATATAACCTTATGGTATTTGTCCAGTCAGACAAGTGCTGGCAACCTCCATTCACAACTATAGGCATTCCAAAAGTTGCTGAGTGCTGGCTTGGCTACAGTATTTCTGGCATTCCCATAAAGGTAAATACAGATGTGGCCATGCATGTGGGGTGTGCTCTCCATTCACTGCTCCAAATTTAATAAAGCGGTTGTCTCATCGCAGACATCAATGGAATATCGCTAGGATGTTAGATAGGTTATGGTCCCATCTCTGCTCCCACTTGCTTCTATCTTAAGAATGGGGCCCCCAAAGTGAAGGTGCATGTGAGTGGGAACCTCACCTATGGCTTTGATGGCACATATCCTAACGAAATGCCATCAAAGTCTAAAATGGGCCAACCCCTCTAAGAGGCCCTTGCCTCTGCATATATTTGGCTCATCTCTAAGCAGTCTGTGCACAATAAATGAAAATCTATACTAGCTATGAGATGGAGTAGATTTTGAACTATCAATTATATCAGTTTTTGGCGTAAATTATAGTAAATCTGTTGGGCTGCCTTCCACTAGTAAACCTTGATCATTTTCCTCATCACTTTTGAAAGTGGCAAGAGAAGTATAATACTTAAAGGAGTTGGCCACTTTGTGATTACATGTGATCAATGTGTTGGTAGGATGACTGTTACTTACTAATAGTCTTTGGTTATATTCTATGCCATTTGCTATATTTTTTATGTCGCACATCTGGGCATTTCACACAAAGGTCCTGTCCATAAGATGGCTGCTGATTGAGGATCATGTGGCCAGACACGTCACCCAGCTTCCTCCTTTAAACACATTCTACATGAACTAACCTCTTAACAGTGCAAGTAGAGATGGCGGGTGCAGAGTAAGGGCCCATGCCCATGGGGCACAAAAGTGGGCATAACAACAGTGAAGGAGCACAAAAGTGTCCTTAACTACAGTGAGGGGACACAAAAGTAGGCATAATTGCAGTGAGGGGACATAAAAGTGGGCATAACTACAGTGAGGGGGCACAAAAGTGAGCCAACCTACTGTGAGGGGGGGCACAATGTGGGCATTAGTACTGTGTGGTGGCACGGAGGGGAAATGCCCTAGATAACCCTATTATACATTGGTATGGCTCGATCTTACAGGACCAGCACAGCGCCCCCTCGTAGGTACAGTCACCATCCCCTCCTTATGTGATAATTATTTTTTCTTTATCACCACAGGGACCTTGTTCCGGATCCAGCGGACATCACACCGACACACCAGTGACACTCTGGATGAGACCAGTTGGTTCTTTAATTTATTGTAAAGTGTATTGGTACCAATGTGTACTGTATGATAGATTTTATTTGGTGGGACTGGATGAGTATAGTTATGCATTAGGTGGTGTTAGAGGAGTGGCTTAGTGTAAAAAAAATTTGCAGCGGTGTATCGCGTGTGCCACTTCACTGCCTTCTCTTTACGTAAATTTGAGCTGCAAAGAAGCGCAAATCTGAATCTTTGCCCCGGTGCAGGAAAGCTTAGCTACTAGTGTTGGGCGAGCATGCTCGGCCGAACACTAGTTCGGCTCGAGCATCTCTATGTCCAGCACATTGGGGTTTTCAGTTGAATACCGCGTGTGCTCGAGCGCGATGCTACGCAGCCAAAAAACATGCAGGTAAGTACTTCAATTCACTGTAATGCCGTAGCCATGTTGGCTGCTGGCATTACATGTGTTTGGCTCAGTCTTAGTCAGATAGAGCTGGAGAGAGTAGAAGGAAGAGATGTGTAAGGAGTGAAATAGGAATATTTTATTTTTTATACTTGTTATAGACCCAAAAGTCATTTTAAGGACTATTGTGTGTGGCAGCAATATATATTTTTAGCGCAACCTATGCTAAATTGCTCAAACTTGTTATTGCTAAAACTTGTTAGAGACTCAAAAGTCCTTTTAAGGGCTGTTGTGTGTGGCAGCAATATATATATTTTAGTGCAACCTGCACTAGATTGCTAAAATTTGTTAGAGACCCAAAATTCCTTTTAAGGACTATAGTTGTATCTGGCAGCAATATATATTTTTAGCGCAACCTGCGCTAAATAGCTTGCAATTGTTTGGCCGCTGCAGACAGCGATATTATCTGCGCTACATCTCCTGTCTAATGTGTGCACAGCCTAAAAATATCTGTGACATCCAGTGTACTTTTTCCGTAGACGGTGTCCGCTGCAGACAGTTACATTACCTGCGCTACATCTCCTGTATAACATTTGCATATCCGAAATATCAGTGACATTCAGTGTAATATTTTTGCTGCTGGTGGCAGCGATATTACATGCACTACATCTCCAGTATAACGTTAGCACATCCGAAATATCAGTGACATTCAATGTAATTTTTCCGCCGCTGGTGACAGTGACATTATCTGTGCTACATCTCCTGTGTAACGTGTGCGTAGCCTAAAAATATCTATTACATCCAATGTACTTTTTCTGTAGACGGTGTCCGCTGTGGACAGTTACATTACCTGCACTACTTCTCCTGTATAACGTTTGTGTATCCGAAATATCAGTGACATTCAGTCAAAATTTTTGGCTGCTAGTGGCAGAGACATTATCTGCGCTACATCTCCTGTATAAGGTTTGCCCATCCTAAACATCAGTGACATTAATTCAGTGTAATTTTTTATTAGCCGGTGGTGACAGCGACATTACTTGCGCTATACCTCCTGTATAACGTGTGCGCATCCTAAATATCTGTGACATTCATTTAGTGTAATTTTTTATTAGCTGGTGGTGACAGCGACATTACTTACGCTATACCTCCTGTATAACGTGGGTGCATCCTAAATATCAGTGACATTCATTCAGTGTAATTTTTTATAAGCCGGTGGTGACAGTGACATTACTTATACTATACCTCCTGTATAACGTGTGCGTATCCTAAAAATATCTGTGACATTCTGTATACTTTATTTGCGCATACATTTACAAAACCTGTGCTACTGCACGTGTGACATACTTGCAAGCATATATACCAATTAATATGCGCAAGGTGAGCAGTAAGGGACAGGGAAGTGGCCGTGCTGCTGATGGTGCACGCACAGGCCGTGGCCTTGGGCGCTGTGAAACTGTGCCTGCTGCCAGAGCACAAGAAACACGCTCATTCACGATGCCTAGCTTCATTTGCAGGGCGGCGCAGGACACCACTCTCGAAGTCAGACCAGTGCGACCAGGTGGTCGGTTGGATTGCAGCAGATAATGCTTTCAGTCGGTTAAGCACCACAAAGTTAGTCTCAGTAGCCAAGAGTCTGGTCAACAGAATCCTCACCCTGATCCTCCTTCCTCCCACCATGGGGAGTCTTGGCAAACAAGTGATCCCACACTCGGATATTCCAAGGAGCTGTTTTCATCACCATTCTTTAAATTGGGCCTCTTTCCAAGCCCGCTTGAGGAGGGACATGAGGAGATCTTGTGCCCTGATTCCTAAACTCTTGAGCATCCACAGTAGGGTGGGCAGACGTCCGGTTTTAGCCCAGACAGTCCGGTTTTCAGGCTCCCTGTCCTCTGTCCGGCACAGTGCCTGGACGGACACAGGGATGTCCTCCCTTCCAGTAGCTCACGGTCAGAGAGCAGAATTGCGCTGTCTGAACGTGAGCTGCAACAACTGACTGGGGCTTCTCTCACCCCCAGTCAGTCCCTAGAGCCTCAGACATGGCTCTCTGTGGCTGACTGAGGAGGAGAGAAGCAGATCGGGCTCAGTGGTGGATCCAGAGCCTGGTCTCAGGAGGGGCACTTCCCCAGGTAATAGGAGATTATGGGGCCCCTGTGTCCCCACCTACCCTCAATCCACACCCACACACAGCCCCACACACATATCGCGCCCATACCTCTTACATCCAGTGACGTCTCCTTTGATGTAGATGTTCTCTTTCTTCATCTTCTCCATTCAGACCTTCAGACCACAATGATGATTTCTTTCAGCATCTCTCATCTCTGCAGAGTTTGATAGACAGACATCTTAGTTTCCTACTTTTCCTCCGATCTTCTCAACATCCCATCATGCACCCCCAATACTGAGACCATGTGCTCCCCACAATTATGCTGTAGAAACAGATAAACCCCCTGAAAATACTAGTTACACACAGATAGCGCCTCCTTCAATAATAATTGGAACACAATGCTCTAAAAAATAACTGCACCCAGCAAATAGTCCCCCAAAAATAACTGTGCTAAGCTGATACTGTGCCAGGGTGCCCCCACAGTAATAGTGCTCCCCCAAATCCCAGCAATAGTAATAATTCTGTGCCAGAGTGCACTTAATAGTAATAGTGCTCCTACAGTGCCCCCAACAGTAACTGTGTGCCAGAAGTAGTAATGCTCCCATAGTCCCCCAATTGTAATAAAGCCCCCTTATAATGTACACCAGTACAAAAAATGCCTCGTTGTGTGTCAGTAAAAAACAAAACAAAAAACATCTCTTAGTGCCACCAGTAGAGCCAATGTCCCCAGAGTGACCTCATGCGATCCAATGACCAGTACTGTGTGCCACTACAAAAAACACTTAGTGCCCCCAGTTGAGCTAAGGTGCCCATAGTGCCCCTATAATTTGTGCCAGTATAAAATACTCCTATATTGTGCCCCCAGAAGATGCCCCCATAATGCTCCTCCACGTCCTATATAGTGCTCCCTAGAAGATGCCCCCATAGTGCCCTTCATAATGTGGCAGTATAAAATGCCCCTATAGACTGCCCCACATAGATGCCCCCATAATTCTTCTCTCCCCCCTTCCCCATAGTGGCACCAAAATAGGTGCCAATATTAAATGCCTCTATATATGCCTCCCCTTCTCCAAAGTGCAGCAGTACAGAGGGGGAGGGATCCGCAGCACTGCAACAGGCTGCAAGAGGCAGTGGGGTGGTAAAAGGGAGAAGGCGGACCACACCAAACAGGCCCTTAACTGTTCCCCAGGGCACCCCCTTGCAGAAATCTCCCTTGCCAAGGGGTAGGTGTTCTGCAGTCTGGCACCTTTTTGAGGAAAGTGCGGACGATAAAAGAATTGTCATTTACAACCTGTGCCATACCAAAATGAGCAGGGGTGTGAACATTAGCAACCTCACCACCACCAGCATAATCCGCCACATGGAATCAAAGCATCCTAATAGGTGGGCTGAATGCCTGGGTCCACAATCAGTGTCTGTGGGTTACACCACTGCCTCCTCTTCCCCTGTGTTACATGCTTGCCAATCCCTTGTCCAAGACACAGGCTCGGATACCTCCCGCCATGCACCTGGACCTTTGCAAGCACCATCAGCTAGCACATTCACTTCTGTGTCCCAGCGCAGCGTACAGATGTCTATACCCCAGGCCTTTGAACGAAAGCGCAAATACCCAGCCACCCACCCACAGTCCATAGCACTAACTGCGCACCTTTCAAAATTGCTGGCCCTGGAAATGTTGCCATTTAGGCTTATTGTGGACACTGAGGCTTTCCGCAGCCTGAAGGCGTCGGCCATCCCACGTTAATCTATCCGCAGCCGCAAATATTTTTCACTGTGTGCAGTCCCAGCCTTACACTAGCATGTGTCCAGTAACATCACCCGTGCCCAACACAGTTATTGGGAAGGTCCACTTAATGACTGACACATGGACAAGTGCCTTTGGCCAGGGACACTACATTTCCCTGACGGCACACTGGGTGAACGTTGTGGAGGCCAGGAGCGAGTCGTACCCTGGGATGGCACAGGTGCTACCGATGCCAAGGATTACGGGCCCTGCTCCATCAAGGTTTCCGCCGCCACCTACATTAGTGGCTGCAACCACCCCTTCTCCTTGTCCGCCTCCTCCTCTACTTCCACCTCTGAATTATCATCTTCCAGCACCAGTCAGACATCAGTCAGTACCTAGAAGCAGTGTCAACAGGCCTTGCTTAAACTGATCTGCTTAGGTGACAAACAGCACACCGCCGCAGAGCTATGGAAGGGGATAAGGTATCAGACTGAGCTGTGGCTCTTGCCACTCAACCTATAACCAGGCATGGTTGTGTCTGATAATGGCCTTAACTTGGTGGCGGCTTTGGAGCTCGGCAAGCTCACACACATACCATGCTTAGCCCATGTGTTCAACCGAGTGGTTCAGTGGTTTTTCAATACCTACCCCAATTTGCCTGAGCTACTGGTGGAGGTGCTCCACATTTGTTCCCATTTCCGCAAGTCATCGTCAGTTTACACTTGCAATTGATAGCTCACTGACTGTTGTGTGACATGAGCACGCGCTGGAACTTGACGTTCCACATGTTGGTCAGGCTTTGTGAGCAGCAGAGGGAAGTAGTGGAATACCAGCTGCAACATGGTCGTCTCCTTTGAAGTCAGCTTCCGCTCTTCACAAGCGAAGAGCGGCATTGATATCTGACCTCTGTGAGGTTTTATGCAACTTTGAGTAATAAACACAGATGGTGAATGGCGATAATGCTATTATCAGCATAACCATCCCACTTCTGTGTCTACTCAAATGCTCGCTGCTTACAATTAAGGCAGATGCTTTGTATGGGGAAAAGGTGGAAATGGGGGAAGACAGTACACAGGGTAATATCCAGACCACCCTCAGTTTGTCTTCTCATCGCAAATTGGATGATGATGATGAGGAGGAGGAGCAGTAGACTGTTCCCTCCGCTACAGAGTGTAGTACCCATGAACGTTTTATTCCATCTGTTCAGAGTGGATGGGTAGAAGAGGAGGAAGAGGATGAGCAGATTGAGAGTCATCCTCCTGATGAACACAGCAAAGTCTTTTCTGTTGGGACTCTGGCACACATGGCTGACTTTGTTATGCTGCCTTTGCCGTGACCCTCGCGTTGTATGCATTTTGGCCAACACCGATTTCTGGTTGTTCACCCTTCTGGACCCCTGCTACAAAGAGAATCTCTCATCTCTCATTCCTGTGGTGGAGAGGATGAGCAAAATGGTGCAATACCAGAAGATCCTTGTGGAAAAATTGCTCCAAAAATTTCCAGCTGACAATGCTGCCTGCAGAGTACGTAGTTCCTTGTGTAACCGAGGAGGGGAGACGAGAGGCACACACAGCAGTTTCAACAGAGGCAGGGCAACACTTTCCAAGGCCAGCGACAGTTTTAGGACACCCCGCCAGCACCCTCAACCTGATGCGCGGTGTCACAAGGAGGGAAAAAATTTGGAAGATGGTGAAGGAGTACGTAGCAGACCGTGTCAACATCCTCAGTGATCCCTCTGTGCCTTACAACTATTGGGTGTCCAAGCTGGTGAAAGACTGTGTTTTCTGTCGGTTCGTAGAATCGCGCAGTCAATTCACCAATCCTGTTGATCAAAAAGTGTATAAAATCAATGAATTCATAAATTGCAAAACGATAGGAATAGTCTATGGGGCAAGATGTACCTGCCCCAAGATCTATGTAGGGAAAACCGTGCAGGAATTCAGAAGAAGAATTTCCAAACACATAAGTGATAAATTTAACAACAAAAAGGATGCTACGCTGCCAAGACATATTCTCAGTCATCATGATGGTAATGTCCTGTCATTTAAGTTCTGGGGCATTCAAAAACTGACAATGGGTCCTAGAAGAGGAGATATAGACATAAAATTACAGCAACAGGAGGCTAGATGGATCTATAAGTTGCAGAGCCTGGCCACTAAGGGGCTAAACGAAGGTTTTACCTATGTCTCATTCATTAAGAAGCGTTACTAGTAATAGTAAATAGAATATTAGTATACGCACATAGAATCTGGCAAGTACGGAACAGTCCTAAGAAGTAAACTTCAAAAGATAAAATTATCAGGTAGTCAATATATGTTTGAGCCCTCCTCCATAACTTTTGAAAAATATTAAGATATAACAAGCTAATAAGTTGAATCATGTGGGATAACCACTGTCTCCAGTGAGGGGAATATCAATTATAAACTATATATCATATTTAATTACAGTTATGATTAAGCGCCTATATAAGTATCTAAATATGGTATACCAAGTGGAAAACCCAAGTCCTGTGTCATGCGCAGTCTATTAAAGAAGAAAGTCCGGAGGTAACTAAGTACTATGACAGGTGCAGTTATGCCTGGCGATACAATGTGCCCTAAGTCAGAAGACATGCGCAGTGATTCTTGACGGTTAAATGTACTAAGTGCCAAGTTATGCGCACCAAGTACAATGGTATGATCGTGCAGTTATTCCGGGTGAGCAAAAAGAACAGAGTGCCATGTCATGCGCATTGGATTACCTTCTAAGCGCAGCCATTCCTGGGGAGTAAAAAGAACAAAGTACAGTGTCATGCGCACTAGATCATCACCTAAGCACATAATTTCTAAGTCTGCTGACATGTGTATTAGATCTATCGTAAGCAATAGTAATTAAGTGCCAAGCCATGTGCAGAAAGCACATTGGTATGATCGCGCAGCTATTCTGGGTGAGTAAAAAGTACTGAGTGCCGTGTCATGCGCATTAAATTACCTTTTAAGCTCAGCCATTCTTGGTGAGCAAAAAGAACTAAGTGCAGGTTCATGCGCACTAGATCATCACCTAAGCGCATAATTTCTAAGTCTGCTGACATGCGCATCAGGCCCTTTCTAAGCGATAGCAACTAAGTTTCAAGTCATGCGCAGATAATCCTGACATCATCCACCACTGGGTACATCAGTGAGACTGTCCTCCAATAATATTGTAGGAAACAAAAAGGTGTTTTATAATATATCGCGCAATTGGTTACAATCTCGTGACATGAAGAGAGGGAGGGCATAGGAACTATTAAATAGGACTGTATCCACCAGCAGCACCAGACGCTACCCATTCCTCTGAAGACGCCGGCGGTTAGCCGGTGAAACATGTCGGGGGGTAGTGCTGCGAGCTTTTAAATAGTTGGATTGCAATTATAATCCAAATAAAGTCAGAATCATAGTGGTGAATAGGAGATAGCAGGCAGCGCGCAGTGCAGCATCTCCAGCCTAGTCCAATTGTTGATAATATAGCAGTGGAGCGGTGTAATCAATGATTGTGTCCAACAATTTTAATTTCAGCCATAGATCTTATTAATAATGATAAAAATTAAAAGTTACGTTTTATGTGCAGAATCAATACCGGATGGCAAGAGTAGGCTGGAAGTAAAATTGTAAATATACAAGCTGGACACATGGCATGAACTAGAACTCTACGCCTTGGAGGTGCTGGCCTGCCCTACCACTAGCATTTTGTCAGAGCTTGTATTTAGTGCAGCTGAGGCATGATAACTTGTAAGCGCATCTGCCTGTCAGCTGAAAATGCTGACAGGTTGACTCTTATAAAAATGAAAAAGGACTGGATTGCCCCTGACTTCTTAACTCCACCAGAGAAAAACAGCCGAACATAAAGGCACTTTAAATGTGGCTTTTATGGTGTATTGAATACACTGTATTCCCATGCACCCCTTCTACCACTAAAAAGGTTATATGGTTCAATCTTCCTTTTCTCGTCGTCCTCCTCCTCCTCCATCATATTAACATGCTTATTAGGCTTCCCTCACTCCTAATGTTTTAGAGGGTCAGCTGAGCAGCAGGCCCTCGCCCATAATGTTTTTGAGGGTCACCAGCAGGCCCTTACCCATAATGTTTTTCAGAGTCACCAGCAGGCCCTCAACCATAATGTTTTTGAGGGCCACCAGCAGGCCCTCAACCATAATGTTTTTGAAGGTCACCAGCAGGACCTCAACCATAATGTTTTTGAGGGTCACCAGCAGGCCCTCACCCATAAGGTTTTTGAGGGTCACCAGCAGGCCCTCTCCCATAATGTTTTTGAGGGTCACCAGCAGGACCCTCAACCATAATGTGTTTGAGGGTCACCAGCAGGCCCTCAACCATAATGTTTTAGATGGTCAGATCAGCAGCAGGCACTCACCCCTAATGTTCTAGAAGGTCAGCTCAGCAACAGACCATCACCCCTAATTTTTTTAATGGTCAGCTCTGCAGCAGGCCCTCGCCCATAATGTTTTAGATGGTGAGCTCAGCAGCAGGCCCTCACCCCTAATGTTTTTGATGGTCAGCAGGCCCTCGCCCCTAATGTTTTAGAGGGTCAGCTCAGCAGCAGACCCTCACCCCTAATATTTTAGAGGTTCAGTTCAGCAGCAGACCCTCACCCCTAATTTTGTAGATGCTCAGCTCTGCAGCAGGCCATCGCCCATAATGTTTTAGATGGTCAGCTCGGCAGCAGGCCCTCGCCCATAATGTTTTAGATAGTCAGCTAAGAAGCAGGCCCTCTCCCCTAATGTTTTAGATAATCAGATCAGCAGCAAGCACTCGTCAATAAAGCTTTAGATGCAGGGGTGTAGCTAACGGCTCATGGGCCCTGGTGCAAAAGTTCAGCTTGGGCCCCCCTTCCCTCAGTGCTTTGTGTGTCTTCTTATGCGGCATAAGGGTCTTAGGGCCCCCTCAGGGTCCTGGGCCCAGTAGCGACTGCTACCTCTGCACCCCCTATAGCTACGCCCATGTTTTGATGATCAGATCAACAGCAGGTCCTCGCCCCCAATGTTTTAGATGGTCAGATCAGCAGCAGGCACTCGCCCATAATGTTTTAGATGGTCAGAGCAGCAGCAGGCCTTTGCCCTTAATGTTTTAGAGGGTCACCAGCAAGCCATCAATCATAATTTCAAGGGTTTATATGGTGCCCTCCTTTATGTGTAATGAAGTGTGTATTGTAGTGCCGATTCCTTGTAATTTTTGGCAGCCCTTTCACTTTGTGCATAGGCTTTATGAGTGTAGGAGTCCCACTACTTCAGTGTTCCTCAATTCCAGTCCTCAGGGCCCACCTGCGGGTCATGTTTTCAGGATTTCCTTAGTATTTAGCAGGTGATATAATTAGTGTCAGTGCATCAGGACTCACCTCAGGTACTCATTCTGTGGGATATTCTCAAATCATGACCTGTAGGTGGGCCCTGAGGACTGGAGTTGAGAAACACTGCACTACTTGAACAATTGTACCACAATGTGAATGAGGCCCTCCTTTATGTGATATACAGGTTGTATCGGAGTGCCTCTTCCTTGTAATTTTTGGCAGCACTTGCACTTTATATTCAAGTAACTATACAGGGAAGATTGTTTCCTGACAATTTTTCCCCTAAAAGCGATTTTATCTTTGGTTTTGTGCGTATTATTGTCAGTCTGTAAAAGTGGAATACTACTCGGACAACATCGTTCCCAGCAGGGAACATGGGAGTCCAAGATGCATCCAGACATCTTCCCCATGCTGTTCCTGAACCATTTCAGTGTTTTTTCCATCAATTTCTGACCTTTTCCTGTGAACCAGACACCCTTCCCTCTTCAGAGCAGGGGGTGCCTGGTTTAATGCTCGGGATCTCCTATTGACTTCCATTGTGCTCGGGTGCTCGGTAGAGCACCCGAGCATCCCGAGGTGTTCTACTGAAGCACCCGAGCACCTGAGAACTTTGGTGCTCGACCAACACTACTAATTACACCTCTGTGTTTGGATTAGTCTTGTATATCTTCTCTGAAGCTTATGAAACTCCATCAACTAAAGATCATAATATATTATGGCCGCATAAAACTTTAACATATAAGTGTAAAATTAGCATGTTAATATTAGATAAGAGATTTTTCATGTTGATTATTGGCTTGTGTTGATGGAGAATACTTGTATTACAGGATTTTTTTTTTTTACTTTCCAGCACTGACAAGTATAAAAATGCTATTTTTCCCAAGCTATAACATTAGAGAAATTGTGGGCGCTGAGAATGACGATATAAATGAGTTTCGTTATGTTCCCTGCAATGGATCGATATATCGTATTGCATTAATACAGTAAATTTCTGTTTACAGGAGAAGCTTTGGAAAGAAGTACTTAACATCAGTGTGCTTTTTCACTGTAAAATAGGAAGCTAATAAAAAGAGCAGAAACACTGTTTTTAAATCAATTATATTACTTTGCCAATTACTATGTTCTATTGATTCAGCAGTATAACTAACACTTGGATTCATGTGTTTAGGCTTTACATGCGTATATCGCTTTCTTTTTTTATACTGCAGTAATAAATGCTATTGAGAGAGAGTAAAACAGACCCATTTTTAAGCATTAAAATTGCCATCACTTTTAATCAATGATAACTAGACGTAAAGACGTAGAAAGCGTTTATTAATTTTTATGTTGTGTTGTCTTGTGATTTAACCAGCTTACAGTTAGTAACCTCAGTATGGCTTGGTGGGGCCGAGGCTAAAATCCCACAGCAGTAGACTCAGCCACTGCTACTGGGAGCCCAAGAAGCCTGAGAAGGGGGCCGAGGCAGGGGCTAGTACAAAAATCTCCTCCCTTAAGCACAAATTCTGTAATCAGCACTTAGATAAGGAATATTTCTATATAAGCCCTCTTCTTGGCCCATACCTTCATGCCTGCTTTCTTGTGATATTGTCAGAGAAGTCAGTCTAAGGGGAAACTTCTATCCTAAAGTACATTGCCAAGATTATAGATATTAAAGGGGTTTTCTGAGATTTTGATATTGATGGCCTATCCTCAGGTCCAACAGCTTGGCAGTTCCACTAATCAGCTGTACCAATGAACGTGATGGCTTAGGCTACATGCACGCGAGCGTATGTGTTTTGTGGTCCACAAAAAAAACACATGACGTCTGTATGGCATCAGTTTTTTTTGCAGATCCGTTTTTTCCGCGGATCCATTGTAATAATGCATATCCTTGTCCGCAAAATGGAGAAGAATAGGACATGCTCTATTTTTTTGCGGGGCTTTGGAACGGACATAAAGATGCGGATAGTACACGGTGTGCTGTCAGCATTTTTTATAGACCCATTGAAATGAATGGGTCCGCATCCTATCCGCAAAAATGGAATGGACACGGAAACAAAATACGTTTGTGTGCATGTAGCCTAGCTAAGGATTTTTCAAATAGCTGATCGACAAGGGTGTCGGGGTCAGATCTCCACCGATCAGATACTCATGACAAGGATCAGGTTCTTTGGAGAAATGTAATAGGAGGTGAATGGAGCAGAGTTAGATTAGGGAATTTGATAGGTCACCCTAAACAGATATTTTAGGGCACATGTAACCCCTGACTGACGCAGCCATAACCTATTTTTCTGTTCATATGGCCAAATCAGGGCTTGTTGTTGTGGGACAAATTGTACTGTCTAATGGAATCACTTCTTATTCCATATGTTGCAGCTAAAAGCTAAAAATCTAAAAGGAGTGAAATTGGAAGAAACCACAATTCTGCCAGTACTAAATGGGATTAGTTTTGACCTCATTCCATATGCAATAAAACTTATGAACTTTACTCTGTGGGTCAGTATGACTACTTCAATAACAAAAAAAAATACTTTAAAAGGAAAGATTCTAGACTTCCGGGAGGCGGAGCTTTGGAATGGCCATGCTTTAAAAGAGGATAAGGGGTGGACACCCAGACCAGCTTTCCATCAACACTAGAGGCCCCAGCAGTCCAGCAGCATGCGCTCTCCTTCACAGATGGACACCGCCATTATCTAGTGGTGCAAACTTCTGGTGTTGTGGCTGCAAAGTTCAGCACATTCTTACTCTTTTCAGCGGATCATACGGCCTTACAGACAGTGCCCGAGACATCTGCACAACAAGGTGTACATCACACCCTTTCTGGCCATTTTCCACAGTACTAGTGCTTTCTGGGCACCTAATGCAGAAGTGCTCAGCTGGCCTATAGACAGCTGGGGGACACCATCTGCATGGAGCAATAACAAGCAAGAGCCATATCAATCCCTCTTCCACACTGATTTTGTAGGCTCCAGTTCAGGAGAGACACTACAGGTTTTGACATCGCTATCATTGATAAGTTTATAGGCAAAGGTGCCATCTCCTCCTCATTCTAAAAAGGCAATAGAGTGCAAACATGCAGTCAAAATCAGCCACCATCACCTCAAGGGACATTTGACCCTGTGATGGAGCAAGCAATGAGACCTCGGCCTGGCATCTTCAAGGTCCTTAACTATTAAGATAAACTAAAGATCATGGCGGCGTTCCGACAGGCTTCCTCGGTTACATTCGAGAACTGTAAGCTATTGCTATTCCACGATTTCTCTGCTACACTAGTAGCAAAATGCAGGGCATTTGTTCCGGCCTGTAACATACTGGTGGAGCAGAATGTTCGCTTCAGTCTACAATATTTAGCAATCCTGTGTTTAAAGGGAACCTGTCATCAACTTTATGCTGCCCATGCTAATGGCAGAATAAAGTAGAGACAGGTGAGTTGATTTCAGCGGTCTGTCATTTATAAGTTAAAAGTAACTGGTTGCTGAGAACCAACATCACAATCATTGCAGACTGGGCCTGGAAAAGAGTCACGGCCACCTGAGAAGAGTCATGGTTATTCATAAATTCCTGCACACCTGCCCACCTGCTGATGACTGACAGTCTGCTACCGAGTTTTTTCCCTTTCTGTCTAGGAGAGAACTGCCAATCATCAGCAGATGGGTGAAAGTGCAGGAGATTAGGAATAACCATGACTCTTCTCAGGTAGATTTGACTCTTTTCAAGGATGGGGCTGCAATGATTCTGATTTTGGTTCTCAGCAGCCACTTACTTTTAGCTCATGACTGAGTGACACACCGCTGAGATCAGCATTTCTGTCACTATTTTATGCTGCCCTCAGTGAGGTCAACATAAAGTTGATGACAGGTTCCTTTTAAATATGAATGGCAAGGCCTGGGTGCTTGAGGACCCTCAGAAAAGACCTTGGATCTCCTCCATCCACCCAGTCAGACTTAACCTGATTCCACTCCTCTAGATGAAGGAGACTTATGTAATGGCTCTGTGCTATTTTACATAATCTATTTTCTAGGTTTATTTAGTTGGGATCAGTAGATCCTCATTTACGTAATTTGATGTTCATTCTGTTTTATATTCCCAATGTAGGTTGGGGTTTGGTTCTCTTTTTTTCTGGGATTTTGGTCCTGTGCGCTATCTTGTAATGGGGTTAACACTTTGTTGGAGACCTTGCCTTCTCACTGGGATGTGTTAGGATCACCATTTACTTACGAATTTTACTTTCTCAATTGTCCCCTTATGGGCATCGGTTAAATTGGGGCTACTGCGGTACATGCTACCTCCACAATTTCTATGTTGAAATAATGTACGTGGAATGTCAATGGGCTAAATTCTCCGGTCAAACCAAATTTTCTTTTTGGTTTAAGATCAGTACCCCCTCACATGTATTGAAGTATCCTTCTCTAAAAAAAAGAGAGGGGTGGCCATTCTGTTTAGCTCACAAATCCAACATGGGATTTTGGATACCCTTGATGGTCCAAGGGGCTGTTTTTTTATGGTTAAAGTGTGTATTGAAGGGAATATTTACAATTTAGTGAATGGCTATGCTCCTAACACACCTAGTTCTTTATTTGCTCCCCTCTTGGAGTTTATTTCTAGTTGGGATGTGTCTAATCTGATGTTAGGGGGCGACTTTAGTTTTGTCCAAGATTTAGTTATGGACAAGTAGAATGCCAAATCAGTCCCACAGACCGCTATTCAGAACCCTATACAATTACTCATGGATAGGCTCAACCTATTTGACCCTTGGCACCTGCAACACCCTGTCGATCATGATCATACATGTCTCTCATGTTCATAATTCCCAAGTGAGGTTAGATTATTGACTTCCCTTCTCCCTTTTACTGCAACCTCTTCTCTCCTCCTCAACAATCCTAGATATATATATTTTTCAGATCATGCCCTGGTCCTCTTTAAAACAATGATGCATAATACAATCCGGTTTAATAAGCAATGGGGATTTCCCTCACACCTTTTCCATTCTGCAGACTTTAAATCTCTGTTAACTGGGTTTTGGGACTCATACAAGCTAGATATTGCTGCACACTTGGATAACATCAATCTGTTTTGGCCTGCATCTAAGGCAGTGATAAGGGGTCAATTAATTTCTTACATATCCCTTAAGTGGAAGAAACTGATGGAATCCACGTTTGCAGCTCAAAAGCAGCTTTTGATATGGCTATATACTGTAAATGCAAAAAAATCAATAAAAAGAATAAAAAAAGAGAGATTTTTTGAATCTCCATATTCTGACATCTCTAACTATTCAGTGATTTTGGGATATGTATACATTTTTTATCACTATTTATAATTTTTTTTAAAGGTAATGCAACGAAATTAGGTCAATAGTAGAAATTTTGATTTTTTTTCCCATTTTGCCATTCACCATATAGGATAATTTTTTTATTTTATTTTATTAGTTTGGTCATTTTAGGACACCAAAATCCCAACAATTCTTAATTTTTTTTAATTGTTTACTGATTTGTAAAACAGGAATGGAGTTGATTTGAATTTTTAATTGTTTGTTTTTTTATTTAAAAAAAAACCCCTGTTTTTAAGGTTTATTTTTCATATTTATTCTGAGTCCTCCTAGGAAACTTTAACATGTGATCATCTGATTGCTTCCACCATAGACAGCAATGATTTACTATTTAAACTATGGGAGAATTAGTGAGTTCCTATTAAGTCCTACTATAGGTAGGGTCTGTTGAAACTTTACTATGGCTGGCCTCGGAGCTAGGGTTGATCTGGGTCAATCTGGGTCGATCCAGATTTTAGGGAAAATTAGATTTGCGGTGAAGCCGAATTTCCTCATGCTTTGTGGTAACAAATACATTTTCCCTGAAACGCCAGTAAAAAAAAAAAATCATACTCATCTCATTCATTTGAGCGTGAAGAGGCCACTGCGGCTATCTTGCTCGAAGATCCCTCTTCAAATCTCTGATGCCATCACACACCGCACGAGATTTCACGCGGGATCATCAATCACAGCAGCCTCTTTACGCTAAAATGGATAAGGTGAATATTTTTTTTCAATAGTTTAACCCCTGAAAGCCCTCACTATTATTCTCAGATGCCACAATCAACAATGAACGCGGTATCTGAGGGGTTCAATTAAGGGGGCGGCACAATCACTGTTCCCAATCATTGCGCCCGCTACTTACAAAGAAATGCGTTTGTGATGAAGTTATTCGTCATGAAGGAAAGTTCTTTGTGAAATTTGGCGAAGCTGGCGAATCAAATTTTTGTAAACTTCGCTCACCTCTACTCAGAGAGTTTAGAAGGCCCCAGACTGTCATAACAATCAACCAAATCACTGGGTGGTGGGTTCATTCAGTCACAGGGAGCATCACACTAATGGTATATAGTTTCTTAGATGCTGTGGTCGCAATTGACCACAGTATCTGAGGGGTTAAAAGTGCATGATTGGAGCTGTCTCCAATCTTGAAAATTGCCACGGGGTGTTTGCTGTTTAATGCCTTATTTATACAGTCAGTGTTCGGTCAGTGATTTCCGTCAGTGATTTTGAGCCAAAACCAGGTGGCGCTCTAAACACAGAACAGGTGCAGATCTTTCCCTTATACCTTATGTCTGTGGAGGCTCCAATCCTGGTTTTGGCTCTCAATCACTGATGGAAATCACTGACCAAAACACTGAAGTGTGAATGAGGCTTAACACAGGAGGCCCGCAGTGGCTTTGGCCCCCGTCTCAGATCCTGCGTGAGAGCCACCCACCACCTAACATATCTGTATAGCAAATGTCAGAAAAGGGTTCAAACTGTGAACACTGTTATGTATTCTGATTGTCTGGAGAACTGCATTATAGAGAACTGGTGCAGCTTGAGAAAAAACTTGGAGCTGAGAATTTAAATGTAAGATTATGATGTCTTAGTATATGTTGGTCTTAGATTGTTTGCAGAATAGTGAGCCCGAATAATGGCAGACATAGATGAGGAACCAGAGACGGAGGATGCAGCCTAGAAGTTATGATAGTACCACACATGGAAAGGAAATAATCAGATTCAGGTAGATTAGTAGATAGAGAAAGCAGAAGCTTCATTTTTGACATTCAGTTTCAGATAGAGGGCATGAGGTCAGAGACATTGAACAGACAATCAGTAGTGTTTTGCAGTAATGAAGGGGGAAGAGGTATATACTGTAGTTGGGTGGCATCTGCTGAAAAAGAAGTGAGAACTTAGGACAGAATGCTGAGGAACCCCAAAGTTGAGGAGAAGTTGAAGGATGAAAGACCAGTAAATAAAACACAACACAAGTGGTCAGAGATAGCGGAAAGCCAAGGGAGAGCAGTATACTTAAAGGTTTTTTTTCTGGTTTGCATCAATATCCTTTAAAATAATAATTTAGAAGGTAGCTGGTAGTTTTCTACCTGCAGACTGCCCAGAGGCAGAACCCCCTTGGAATGTGGAGGAAGGAAGACAGCATGGGCTTTTCACCTTTTGCCCAGGGATATCCTTTAAGGTGCTGGACAAATCAACAGAGGGGTGGTTGGGGGCTGGTAATTATGTACAGTGGATATAAAAAGTCCACACACCTATGTTAAAATGTCAGGTTTCTGTGCTGTAAAAAAAATGAGACAAAGTAAAATCATTTCAGAACTTTTTCCACCTTTAATGTGACCTACAAACTGTACCACTTGTGGGGAGTCGCTCTGGTAGACAGCGGTGCGGGTGCAGTTTAGAGGCAAAACAAGGAGTCCAGATTGTGCATCAAACAGTGTTTTATTCACACTTGCACACCAGAAATGAAAACAGTCTCTTGGTGACAGTTCACACACAACAGAAATCATGTGGCAAAACCAAAAACAGGCCAACACAGGGTCCAGTCACCTTGGGTGGTTTAAGTGCGGGTTCACACCTAGCAGTCGGTTCAGCCGCAGGCGATTCCTCCTTCAGGTTGCAGGGAAACACCACCTTGCTGAGCTCCGTCCTCCAGCACAGAGAACTCCTCAGCCCTGTTAGCAGGCTCCAGGATAATCACCTCAGACACAGCTGATGGCTGTGTTTTATACCCAGCCCAAAACTCGGACTGGACCGTGGGGAGCAGCCACCCACCCTACTCTTTAGCTGCTCCCAGTAAGAGCCGGCCCGGATCGGCTTTGCAGCCATGCTATTTAAAAGAGTCAAACAGCACTAGCTGCTGCAGACAAAAACCCGGCTCTCACCTCACCGAGGCCAGCAACCTCGGTGACACGTACCTGCCATCGCATATGACACCTTGCACCTTACCACATACCTCCCTTTGTTCAACCCTGAGGGGTGAACACACGTAAGGCAGTGGACGCGGGACAGGGCATCTGCGTTGCCCTGCAAGCGGCCTGCCCTGTGTTCCACGGAAAACTTGAAATTTTGAAGAGATAGGAACCACCTGGTGACCCGAGCATTCCTCTCCTTGGCCTGACTCATCCATTTGAGGGGGAATGGTCGGTCACCAGACGGAACCTCCTCCCTAACAGGTAGTAGCGGAGAGATTCGAGTGCCCACTTGATAGCCAGGCACTCCTCTCCACTATACTATATCTGGACTCGGGCGGGACTGAGCTTACGGCTCAGGAAGACAACGGGATGTTCTTCCCCGTTGACCTCCTGCGACAGTACCACACCGAGGCCTACCTCCGAGGCGTCGGTCTGTACGACAAACTCCTTGTTGAAGTCGGGTGTCACCAAAACCGGGGACCCACACAGGGCCGACTTCAACGCGGAGAAAGCCTCCTCCGCCTTCTCACTCCAGCTAACCCTCCCAGACTTTCGCCCTTCAACAGGTCTGTCAATGGCGC
The DNA here is from genome assembly GCA_033119425.1 of Bufotes viridis. Taxonomy (NCBI): domain Eukaryota; kingdom Metazoa; phylum Chordata; class Amphibia; order Anura; family Bufonidae; genus Bufotes; species Bufotes viridis. The sequence continues at coordinate 130,573,131 of CM065589.1, read as the reverse complement.
TGCTATTGTGGCAAAGTGGGGCACAAACCTCATGTAGTAACCTACAATCCCCAGGAACGACTTTACCTGCCTGGTGGTGACCGGTCGGGGCCAGTTACGAATGGCCTCTACCTTAGTTACCTGAGGTTTGATGACTCCCGCCCAATTATATATCCCAGATATTTTGTCTCCTCTAACCCTATGGAGCACTTCTTTGGGTTAGCGGTCAGTCCGGCTTTCCTCAGGGCATCCACTACCGCCTGCACCTTGGGTAAATGGCTTTCCCAGTCGGTGCTGTGGATGACTACATCATCTAAGTAGGCCGAGGCGTACCGACGATGTGGTCGCAGCACTATGTCCATTAACCTTTGGAAAGTGGCGGGGGCGCCATGCAGGCCAAAGGGTAACACCTTGTAGTGATACAGGCCCTGCGGGTAACAAATGCGGTTTTTCCTTAGCCGACTCCGTTAAGGGTACCTGCCAGTACCCTTTAGTGAGGTCCAGCACGGAAAAATAACGGGCTTGTCCTAAACTTTCAACCAGCTCGTCTACTCGGGGCATGGGATACGCGCCAAACTTGGATACTTCATTTAACTTGCGAAAGTCGTTGCAGAACCGCAACGTCCCATCCGGCTTGGGTATTAGGACTATGGGACTGGCCCACTCACTTTTCGACTCCTCAATGACCTTGAGCTTCAACATTAACTGTACTTCCTCCGCGATGGCCCGTCGCCGAGCCTCGGGTACCCGGTATGGTTTTAACCGGATCTTGGCCTGAGGCTCAGTGACGATGTCATGTTGGATGAGAGACGTGCGGCCAGGGAGGTCCGAGAACACATCCGTGTTCCGACTGATGAACTCCCTGACTTCCTGAACTTGTTTGGAAGACAGGCTGTCTGCAATTTTTACCGTGGTTACTGCTTCACAGGCCTCGAACTGTGGGGCTGGACCCTTTCACCTAGAAGCCCTGGCCGGGGGCTGTGGTCGTCGGCTGTGTCCCTATCTTTCCACGGCTTAAGTAAATTCACGTGGTACACCTGCTCCGGCTTGCGCCGCCCTGGCTGGTGTACTTTGTAATTTACTTCCCTACCTTCTCGATCACCTCATAGGGGCCCTGCCACCTAGCTAGGAACTTGCTGTCAAGGGTGGGTACCAGAACCAAAACCCGATCTCCCGGATGGAAGCCCCGCACCCGAGCCTGACGATTATACACCCTACTCTGGGCTTGTTGCGCTGCCTCCATATGCTCCCGGACCAGCGGCAACACCCTTTCTATCCGTTCCTGCATCTGGGTGACATACTCAATGACACTTTTGTGGGGGACAGGCTGTTGTTCCCATGCTTCCTTGGCGATATCCAACAGGCCCCGAGGGTGTCTGCCATAAAGCAGTTCGAAGGGCGAGAACCCAGTAGAGGCCTGGGGTACCTCTCGCACTGCGAACATGAGATAGGGCAGAAGCAGGTCCCAGTCCTTCCCATCTCTAGACACCACCCTTTTAACATATTTTTTAGAGTTTGGTTAAACCTCTCAACAAGACCGTCTGTTTGCGGATGGTAAACGGACGTCCGTAACTGCTTTATACGCAACAATTTACACAGTTCCTTCATTACTTTGGACATAAAAGGGGTCCCTTGGTCTGTCAGAACCTCTTTTGGCAGGCCCACACGGGAAAACATCTCCATTAACTCTTTGGCAATGAGCCTAGCTGAGGTATGTCGCAGAGGCACCGCCTCCGGATACCGAGTGGCATAGTCGAGAACTACCAGAATGTGTTGGTGGCCCCTGGCAGACTTTGGTACAGGCCCAATTAAATCCATAGCGATTCGCTCAAACGGTACTTCAATAATTGGCAGAGGTACCAGAGGACTACGGAAATGAGGCTGGGGGCTAGTTATCTGACAGGTTGGACAGGACTTACAATAATTTTCTACCTCCTTGAACACACTGGGCCAATAAAACCGCTGCAGTATGCGGTCCTGGGTTTTCTGCCACCCCAGGTGTCCCCAAGAACATGTTGGTGGGCAAGCTCCATGACAAGCTTGCGATACGCTGTGGGCACCACCAACTGTTCAACAGGTTCACCTCGGACTTGGTTCACCCGATACAACATATCCTGTAGAACAATAAATCGTGGGAACATTAATTCAGCCCCTGGTTTCTGGGGTTTACCATCAATTTCCAGCACATTCTCCCAGGCCCTGGTTAGGGTTTGGTCCCGGTGTTGTGCGGTCCCAAAATTTTCCCCGGAGACATTGAGGTCTGCCAACTCAGGTCCCGGTGGCAAGTCCTCCGTGTCTCCCACCATTACACTCAGTGGGGTTGTCTCCCTCTACCGCTGGAGCAGTGGTCACCCCTACCGCCGGCCCTTCAGACTCGGGCTCCCAGGGTTCTGGCCTTCCAGCGGTATCAGGCCACTCTACTAGGGTCACCCCTGTCTCGGGTCCCTCAGATACCTTTATTGCCGGCCACAGCGCCGGAAAACCGGGAAGTCCCTCCCAAGTATTAGTTCATGTGGGAGTTTAGTAGCGACAGCCACCTCGTGGGTCCACCTACCAGCCGCTGTGGACAAAGTCACTAGTGCAGTGGGGTAGTCTTTCAGGTCTCCGTGGATGCACAGGACCTCGACTTTACGGCCAGTATACTCCACAGGCCGTACAAGGGCAGCCCTTACCAGGGAGACTAAACTCCCGGAGTCCAGCAGAGCCACCGCCAGCGAATCTCCCACCTCTACCTGACACAGGTGGTTATGGTCTTGCACCTCACGGGTGCCAGTTGCGCACAGCTTCCGTGCATACAAGGAGTGGCGACCCCGTAGTTCACCTCCATCGGCTCATCCCGATGCGGACAGTCGGCCCTGATGTGGCCTGGCTCCTGACACCTCCAGCATACCACGGGAGGCGGACTCGCAGGGGGTATATTCCGTGCAGGCCGCTCTGTCGCCGGACGCCGGAACTGGGGCAGAGGCCTCCGGGGTTTGACTGACCCCTTCCCAGCAAGACTCCCTGCAGGTTTCTGGTGGCCTCGCATCGCTCCACCAGGTCGACCATCTCCAGGGCATTGGTGGGCGATACCTGGCCGATCCAGTGCTGGAGAGGGTAAGGCAAAGCCCTCCAGAAGACATCGGCTAACAGACGGTCGAGCATAGCAGTGGGAGTCAGTATGTCTGGCTGCAGCCATTTTTGCAACCGTTGTAGCAAGTCATAGTATTGTGGCCTGGCGGGTTCAGCCGGGTTAAACTCCCACTGATGCACCCGCTGGGCCCGGACCAAAACATTCACCCCCAGTCTTGCCAGGATCTCACCTTTCACAGTCGGGTAGTCAGCTGCTTGGTCACCTGGGAGGTCAAAAATACTTGCTGGGGTCCAGACGCCAGGAACGGAGCGACGACCTCTGCCCACTGTTCTCGGGTAATTTCTCCTCACGGCCACCTTCTCGAACACCGCCAGATAGGTCTCAACATCATCCGAGGGGGTCATCTTAGGATCGCGGCACGGACAGCTTTCCGGGCATCGTGGACGCGGTGGGACGCTCCTGCCGCTTGCAACGCCATCACGTGCTGTAGCAGTAGCTGGTTGGTCTCCCGCTGCTGCACGTTAGCCTCTATGAGGGCTTTCACAGCCGCTCCATTTTGTCGGGGATCACAGGCTGCAACTTTGCCGGCTTAATATAGGACATTCACTTTTGCTCAGCAAAAACAAAGTTCGGCGTTCACGCCAGCCTCACTGCGCATGCCCGCATCCGACACCAAATGTGGGGAGTCGCTCTGGTAGACAGCGGTGCGGGTGCAGTTTAGAGGCAAAACAAGGAGTCCAGATTGTGCATCAAACAGTGTTTTATTCACACTTGCACACCAGAAATGAAAACAGTCTCTTGGTGACAGTTCACACACAACAGAAATCATGTGGCAAAACCAAAAACAGGCCAACACAGGGTCCAGTCACCTTGGGTGGTTTAAGTGCGGGTTCACACCTAGCAGTCGGTTCAGCCGCAGGCGATTCCTCCTTCAGGTTGCAGGGAAACACCACCTTGCTGAGCTCCGTCCTCCAGCACAGAGAACTCCTCAGCCCTGTTAGCAGGCTCCAGGATAATCACCTCAGACACAGCTGATGGCTGTGTTTTATACCCAGCCCAAAACTCGGACTGGACCGTGGGGAGCAGCCACCCACCCTACTCTTTAGCTGCTCCCAGTAAGAGCCTGCCCGGATCGGCTTTGCAGCCATGCTATTTAAAAGAGTCAAACAGCTCTAGCTGCTGCAGACAAAAACCCGGCTCTCACCTCACCGAGGCCAGCAACCTCGGTGACACGTACCTGCCATCGCATATGACACCTTGCACCTTACCACACACTCAATTGAAAAACAAACTGAAATCTTTTAGGTGGAGGGAAGAAAACAACAAAAATGTGGTTGCATAACTGGGGATGTAGCTGTGTTCAGAATTAAGCAATCACATTCAAAATCATGTTAAATAGGAGTCAGCATTTACAGTGCCTCTGATTAACCTCAAATAAAGTTCAGCTGCTCTAGTTGTTCTTTCCTGAAATTTTCTTAGTCGCATCCCACAGCAAAAGCCATGGTCCGCAGAGAGCTTCCAAAGCATCAGAGAGATCTCATTGTTTTTATCCAGCTGGAACTGGGGCCTTAGTTAGGATAGAAGGAAATATGAACATTTCCAAATACCAGTCAATATTGGCACAAAACCAATATTAGAATATTCGCGATCACCACTAAGGTGTAGGTAACTTTCCTATTGGTTGCTAGGGATGTTGCTAAGTGCCGATATTCACGATAAATCCGCAATTAGAATATTCGCAATCAACACTATTCACGAATACAAATATATAGCACTATATTCTAAATATTTATGAACTCTCAAAGTGGCGATATTCGCAATTAAACTTCACGCTCAACACTATTCAGGATCCTCTGCACCACCCAATTCAGCACATGCGCCAGGCAAGGGATGTCCGTCAAACCAGCTAGGCCAAGAGCTGCTATAAGATTTCGCCTGTTATCGCACACCACCAAGCCGGTCTTGAGGCTCAATAGCACCAACCACTCATCTGTCTGTTGTTCCATGCCCGTCCAAAGCTCCTGCGTTGTGTGGGGTTTTCCCCCCAAACAGATGAGTTTCAAAACAGCCTGCTGTGGTTTCCCCCTGACTATACTGAAGTTGGTGGTGAAGGTGTTACGCTGACTGGATGAGGAGGTGGTAGAAGAGGAAGCAGAAGAGGAGGAGGAGGCAAGAGGAGGCAAAGAGAAACATCCTGCAATCCTCTGTGGCGGAAGGACATGTGCCAAACTGGAATCCACCTCAGGCCCAGTCGACACTGCATTTATCAAGTGTGCAGTTAGGGAGATATAACTTCCCTGCCCGTGCTTACTGATCCACGTATCGGTGGTTATGTGGACCTTGCCACAGATGGCGTTGCGCAGTGCACACCTAATTTTGTCTGCCAGGAACGCTTCCATGGGACAGTGTGGAGATGCTTGTTGACGGTTACGGAGGTGGTGGTGTTGCTGCCACATCCTCTGTTTGCAGGGTGGTAGCTGCCACTGTCAACTCCAGAGAGGGAGGAAGAGACTGAGACTGCAGCAGAAGAGGGAGCAGGAGGAGCCTCAGATCTTTCGTGGTTCTTGAGGTGTCTACTCCACTGCAGCTCGTGCTTTGCCTGGAAAAGTAGTGGCAGCTGGGAACCACGTACTGTGGAACAGCCACCGCCTTATGGTTTTTAAAAGTCCCAGTCTCCATGGAATGACAGCATTTCAATGGTCAGGAATTTTGAAATGCTGGCATTCAGGGCCAGGGATCGCGGGTGGGTGGGGGGGGGGTACTTCCTCTTTCTCTCCAGTGTTTGGGAGATGGACAGCTGAACGCTTCCATGGGACAGTGTAGAGATGTTTGTTGACGGTAACGGAGGTGGTAGCGTTGCTGCCACATCCTCTGTTTGCAGGGTGGCAGGTGCCACTGTCAACTCCAGAGAGGGAGGAAGAGGCTGAGACTGCAGCAGAAAAGGGAGCAGGAGGAGCCTAAAATCTTTCGTGGTTCTTGAGGTGTCTACTCCACTGCAGCTCGTGCTTTGCATTTAGATGCCTGGTCATGCAGGTGGTGCTGAGGTTTAGAACATTTATGCCTCGCTTCAGGCTCTGTTTGCAGTGTGCAAACCACTCGCGTCTTGTCGTCAGCACATTGTCTGAAGAACTGCCACGCCAGGGAACTCTTTGGAGCTGGTTTTGGTGTGCTCAATCCCTGGGTGAGGTGGGCAGTAGCAGGCGTACTGGCTAGGAGATGGCCCCTCTGCTCCCTTATTTGCTGTGCGGCTAGCGCTGTGTGACTACCACCTCTTCCTCCGAACTGCACACATCAGTCCCATGACCTTGATTCCATGTCGGGTATAGGACCTTATCACCCTCCACATCATCTTCCACCCACTCTTCACCCCTGCCCTCCTTGCCGGTCTGCACACTGCAGAAAGCCATAGCAGTTGGCACCTGTGTTTCGTCATCATCAGAGACGTGCTGCGGTGGTCCTCCCATGTCCACATCCTGAAACATAAGTGGTTGGGCATCGGTGCACTCAATCTCTTCCATTTCTGGGGCAGGGCTATGTGGACGGCCCACGGAAACCCTGCCAGCAGAGTCTTAAAAAAGCATAAGAGACTGCTGCATGACTTGGGGCTCAGAATGCTTGGCTGATTTTCAAGGGAGTAAAGTGAAAGACAGATGCCCATGGGCTGCAGGTGCCAACTCTGTGCTTTCAGCAGGGGACCGGGTGGGAGACAATGTGAAGGAACTGGAGGCATTGTCAGCCACCCAATCTACTACCTCCTCTACTTGTTCTGGCCTCACCGTTCAAGGCTCGGCGCTATAATCAGGTAGACCAAGTGGCTGCCATAGGGCGCAGAAGCGGGGAGCGGAAAAATTAACCTTTTTTTTTAAATACCGTATTTTTCACCCCATAAGACGCACTTTTTTCAACAAGCTTTATTAACCCCTTAAGTACACAGCCATATTTCACCTTAAGGACCAGGTAATTTTTTGCAAATCTGATCAGTGTCACTTTATGTGTGAATAATTTTAAAACGCTTTTAATTATCCAGGCCATTCTGAGATTGTTTTTTCATCACATATTGTACTTTATAACACTAGTAAAATGAAGTTAAAAAAAATCATTTTTATTTATAAACAAATACCAAATTTACCAAAATTTTTTTAAAAATTAGCAAATTTCCAAGTTTAAATTTTTCTATTTCTATAATACATAATACTACCGCCAAAAAAGTTATTAATTTACATTCACCATATGTCTACTTCACGTTTGGATCATTTTGGGAATGCCATTTTATTTTTTGGGGAAGTTACAAGGCTTAGAAGTTTAGAAGCAAATCTTGAAAATTTTCTGAAATTTTCAAACATCCACTTTTTAGGGACCAGTTCAGGTCTGAAGTCACTTTATGAGGATTACACAATAGAAACCACCCAAAGTGACCCTATTCTAGAAACCACACCCCTTAAGGTATTCAAAACTGATTTCATAAATGTCATTAACCCTTTGGGTGTTCAACAAGAGTTAATGGCAAATGGAGATAAAATTTCAGAATTAAATTTTTTTTAAAAATTTTCCATTTTAATAAATTTTTTGCAGTAACAAAGCGAGGGTTAATAGCCAAACAAAACTCAATATTTATTGCCCTGATTCTTTAGTTTGCAGATACACCCCATTCGTGGCCGTAAACTGCGGTATGGCCAAACGGCAGGGCGCCGAAGGAAGGAAACCCCATAAGGTTTTTGGAAGGCAGATTTTGCTGGGCTGGTTTTTAGACACCAAGTCCCATTTGAAGCCCCCCTGATGCACCCCTACAGTAGAAACTCCCAAAAAGTGTCCCAGAGTGCCTGCACGGCGATGATCGGAAGTAGACAGGACGTACATGTACGTCCTGTGTCCTTAAAGACTCGGGCATCAGGGCGTACCTGTATGCCCTGTGTCCTTAAGAGGTTAAATGCCCGAAGACCGAACTTGGACCCAAACTTTTCCGGCAAAGTTTGGGTTCGGATCTGGGTACCCAAAATTGTAAAGTTCAGTATGGACCCGAAGTTTACCTTTTGGGTTCGCTCAACACGACCCAGGACTATTGTGGATCCATTTGTTGGTTTCCGAGCACCAGATGGCTCCCCCAGTTTTGTTCATTTTTGTGTTGGATTAAGCCTTGGAAGTTAGTGCCAGCCACGTTCTGTGGAGCTGTTTCCCAGTAACACAATACAGTTGACTCCAACTCCATTATGGCCAATAGAGCCTTAGACCTCATGCACACGACTGTATGACTTTTTCAGTATTTTGCGGTCTGCAAGAAACTGATCCGCAAAAAATACGTGTGCATTCCGTTTTTTTCAGAACGGAACAGATGGCCTCTGATGGAACAGTACTATTGTAGGGAACTGCTAATACTGCTGAAACGTAATGTATTTAACCTCTTTGCCCCTGCCGCTTTGCTTTAGAAACCCCAGAGATTCAGTACAAGGTTTGTTTTGTAAACAGTCAAGAGAACCATGAGGGACAGAGCTGCGGGAAGTAGACATCTTATGTCCCCAGAAGTCTAAGGCAAGTGGCATGTGTAATCTTTATAACTAGGAGAGATAGATAAGCAGATCTTTTAGCATCTATGTCCTTAAGATCAGCTAGTGAAGCTGAAGTGTATAGGAATAGATTGCCACCTGCTCCTCTTTATCTCCCTCACACAGAGCCAGTAGTTCTGCTCTGAGTTACTTATATATTCACAGAATTTAGCTATTAACTGTAGTTAGGAATCAGTATATAGTTCAGGGTAGTGATAGGTTAGGCTTCCGACGGGCAATTAGATAGTTAGAGGCCCGGTTGCACTGGTAGATTAGTTGGCAGGTTAAGGACTCAGTGTTAGAGTAGTCAGGCCTGCATCTACTACTGTTGCTGCTGCCCTGTCTACTTCCATTCTGTGAAGGCTCTAGGTCCCACTATACACACAGGTCCTGAGGAAGGTGTTTCACTTGGACCTGTCGCTGGCGCTGAATGGCCACGTCCTCTCCCAGCAACAGGAGCTCCACCAACACCATCACGACCATGCCCACATCCCTTATTTGATGTTCTCCTCATTATTTGCGTTCACCCACCAAACTAACAGATGGTTTATCTCTGGTGTCAATTTAACTGCCAATAGTCAACAATTAAGTTCACTAACAGTAAGGCAATGCCCGTGTCATAAACAGAATACATTTCTTCAGGTCACACAACAGTGTAATGGAGCAATTCAATACAATTACTTCACTATCACCAAAAATTAGATTTTTCAAACCAACACTGTAAAAGCAGAAGTTAATGGTTTAATTTGTCAGAAATGCAGCGTACACCACTAATGTGCTATCTACCCCAAAACCTGTATGTTTGCAACCAACTATGTAAATGCGGAGTTCAAAAGGTTACTTAAAATGACAGAAATACAGGGTAGGCCTCAGATCTATGTAGCACAAAATCAGTGTTTATTGCAACAAACTACAGAAATGCAGTATGTCACTGCTAAATTTAAAAATAGTTTTTTTTTAACGTTGTATGCAAAACTGCTCTGTGGCACAAAAGTACGGGTTTATTAACCCAACTACAGAAAAGCAGTTTTTCCTCGCAAAATTTTAAACAGTTTTTTCAGCGTTGTATGCAAATGTGCTCTGTGGCACAACAGTACGGGTTTATTAACCCAACGACAGAAATTCAGTATGTCACCCCAAAAATGATAAAACAATTTTTTCAGCGTTGTATGCAAACGTGCTCTGTGGCATCACCATACGGGTTTATTTTAGCCAACTACAGAAATGCAGTTTTTCACCGCAAAATATTAAAACAGTTTTTTCAGCGTTGTATGCAAATGTGCTCTGTGGTACGACAATACGGGTTTATTACAGCAACTACTGAAATGCACTGTGTCGCCGCAAAATTTTAAAATAGGTTTTTCAGCGGTGTATGCAAACGTGCTTTGTGGTATGACAGGATGGGTTTATTTCTCCGACCACAGAAATGCAGTATGTCACCCCAAAATTATAAAATAGGTAATGTAGGGGGACGTGACCTGCCAGAAAAAAGAAATTTTAACTCCACTGAGCTGCCAAAAAATAATTAGACTGATGACCCTTGCAGCCTGGCACACATGCAGGTCACATGCAGTTCCAAGAACACTGCAGTTGCTAAAATGGCCGCCGACCCCCACCTCAGTAACAGATGGATTATAAATAATTTTGCTGTATCACTGGGCTCAGGGCTGGGTACAAATATGTAGCATAGCACCCTCAATAATTGCTGTAGTTTGAAGAGTTAATACCAAGTTCAACAGATTTCTTCCCTAATCGATCCCTCACAGAAGCGGCAGCATCCTATCCCTACACCGAGAAGGGCAGAGTGACGTGCGTTGCTACGTGACTCCAGCTTAAAGTATAACTGTCAAATTTGTTTTTTTTTTTACTATTGGATTTTGGTGATTAATATCACCTTGTTGGCCCTGTTTTAATTTCTGATTATTTAATAAATAACCCCTAAAAGCCACCTAAAAGTCCCCAGTATTGGCTATTTTTACCTGAGATTAAAATCAGGTTGCTATGCTCCTTCCGCCTACCAGATGAGGACGGAGGACGCTGCGTGCACTGGGAACTGATAGTGAGTCAACATTGTAAGGTAATGTATAAAAAGCCAGGTTCTTCCTGACAGGAGATAACAGTGCTGGGCTGTGTGTGTGAACTTCTCCACATGCCTGTACTTGGCAGACACTCCCTTAGCAGTGCAGGACAATGTGGCTGCTCAGTGTATAAATGACAGCCTTATCTGATAAGAGGAGAGCTTGTAGAAGGACTACAGGCTTCAGCCAGACCTGGGAACTTCACTGCAAGACCCCCCTATACAGAGCTGGTCTTCACTAACTTCACTGCAGGCATCCTATGGATTAGCCTCAGGGCTGAGGGCGGCCATCTTAACAGAATAGTGAAATTGCAGTTTTATGCAGACTGGTTGCTAAGGGCTGAATCTTATTAAATAAGGGGTAAGTAAGTCTAATAGTTATTGATTCAGGTATATTATCATATTAGTAGCTACATATATGAAAACTGAAATTAAGGTCTAAATGTGACAGTTATCCTTTAAATAGAGGCTGGGTCACATGCTGCACTTAGTAGGCATGGCTGTGATGGCTTCTTAGGGCAAATTAGTGAAACGCTTGTTGATTGGCTGCCCTGCATCCTATTTAAAAAGCGTGAAGAAATCGCTGAACAACGAACCCGAACTTTTACGGAAATGTTCGGGCCTGTGTGGGAAAAACCGTAATGTTTGGTACGATCCCGAACTTTACAGTTTGGATTCGCTCAACCCTACTAGTGAGACTTCAGGTATCTATTTTGATACATTGGTAGAAGCTTTCAGTGATCCGGCAACCAATGGGTGATTGAACCCTGCCTTGCACTAATTTACTGCCAAAGACATATACTGTATGTCACAAAGGTGACTAAATCTAAAGCTAAGATATATTCTTATTGAAGCACACAATCCCCAGCAGCATGAAAAGTTGTTCTTTCTGGTTCTAGTATGGAAGGGAAAAAGATGCAAGTGACATCAGTAAGATAGATTCCAGCCTACTAATGTCATCATTGCCTCATATACAGTCTCCAGTGACTCCAATGGAAACAAATTTTTCTTTGTTATAACTCCTCAATAAAGGTTAATGCAGCATCCTACTACACAATGGTAGTGACTGTGGATATAGTTTTAAAGTGGCTTAGCCTATTTCTGATGTTTCTGTACTGTTTTATAATGCCTATCAAAGTTTTACATGGAAAATTTTGTGGTTTGACGTTAATTATGGGCTGTAAGCTAAACCATGAATTTATCCTGCCCCAAGATGTTTCTTAATAGCAGGGGAAGCCTAAACTTTTAAGCTTGGCTTCTCTTTGGCTGAGTAAGTCAGTTGGTGTTTAGACAAGGCAGTTGAAGGACCAATTGCTAATCCTATGAGTCAGCATTAGGCCTCATGCACACGGCCATTGTGCTGCTGCTCTGTGCATTGTGGACCGCAATTTGATCCATCCTCACTGCAAAAAAATAGAACATATTCTTGCGGTGAATGTTTGCGGGCCGCAATACGGTTACGGGCGTGTGCATGAGGCCTTAGTCAAGTTTGACAACAAGATACTCCAGTGAACCCCTGAAGCTGAGTATAGCAGAAGAACCTTAAAGCTTGCTCAAAAGGGAGTGCAAGGTTTTCATCTGTGAGGGTAATGTACGTCTATGGCTAAAAACCTCACAGCTCTGGTCAGGGTATTTTAGGCTTCCAGTTGTACTTTACTACAAGTTAGGAGCTTACACTGCTGCTTTTGGAGTCTGTACCACACAGTTTGGAATTGCATACATTGCAGAAGATATACATTTTTTGTTAAACCCCAGCTGGAATAGTATATAAGGAATTGATATGTAAGGTTTTGCATCTCAGAGGGACTTTAGTGGTAAACCATGGTGCAGCCAGAACTTTGTTGAAACTGTTCTACAAGATGCGCGCCTCAATCTTTTGTGGAAGTCTTTTCCTTCTACTCTTCCTTTAAGTAAAGTCTGTAAGTTAAATTTGTTTGAATTCCACTCTGGTCTTCTGCTTCTCATTCCATACCTCACACCAAGGGCACTCCACTTTTATCTGGCAGAAGACTCCACATAGGAAGTGCCCTGGGAAAACTTCTGCAGATCTACTCATCACTTTGTGAGGGAGGTAGACCCAGCCATTGTGAATACCATGACAACTACTACCACCACTACTGTTGAATTACAAAGAGTGGGAATATTATCAGCTACACATATAATCATCCCCTAATCATCATACCTAAATTATGACATCTGTACACTATGTCATTCATACATATATTAGGTGATTGAACTATAATATGAATTTTAAAATGTGTTTTTATAATTCTGATTTTATTTTTGTTTGACAACAGTGTGGTCAAAAAGTCCTTACGGAAAAAATTAAATGGGTTCTCTGAGACTACAAAATTGCTGGCTATCTTTGAGCTAGACCACTTATTTTTCAATATTAAATCAGTGGGGATCTGAGCCTCCGCACCCCTGTTGATCAGCTGATTGAAGGAGCTTACCATTTGAAAAATGTTCCCATTCTGAACGTTATTTAAACCTTTAACTTAACGTTTGCAGTCATGCTCCCTTTTTTCAGATTTACTGGATGATCACTGATATGTTTTATAGTCAATTATCTCTGAAACTTCATTTGACATCAAAGTGATTATTTTTAGGGATGATCACAATGCACACAGCAATCCATACCTTCGCAGCAGCAAATATAAGATATACATAAAAGTGATTTATGCAGACACAGAGTACCATGATGAAACTCAATAATAAAGGCATCCAGCTATGGAAGTTAATAAAATCCTGAGCTTACTAATTACTTCAGTCACATGGCAGTTGATTGAAAAGATCAGTTTCAAAGATCAAGAACTTAGAAATAGATTTTTTTTTTTTATCATTGGTGTTACTTTTCAGTTTGAACCTTTGATATTAAAATGAAGTAATTGCCACCTTTTTGTGAAATTAATCTCCAAGAGATAATAAGAACTTCCCACATAGCCCTTTTGCAGTTCTATATCAAATGTTATTTTGTTTAATTTTCAGTTCCCTTCAGTTCTCTGTATATTATGCCTCTTGTTTGTTTGAAATTTTAAGTGGTCCTCTAAAGAGTTATCACTGATGTGCTCTTTGCCTAGCTCCCATGCACTGCCCACTCTGATCTTTCCCGATCATCTGGTAGTCTGCTCTTAGTCCCATCTCACCTTAGATATAACCAGAGGGGACACTCCCCTTAAGTCACAGGATATCATAGCAAAACTTATGGTACAGTATTGTATCTGATTGAATGTCTCAGTGGCTCTATTGACATTTTGGAGACTGTGAGAGATAGCCAAGCCAGTTCTTGGCAATTTTCAGCAGACCTATAGAAATAAATGGAAGGCAGTTGAGCATGTACTGCAGCTCTAAGTCCACTTTGGGGTTCCCGTTGTGAGGATGGGCGCAGGTATCACCTCTGATACCCTCACCAATATCTAAGATGAGACAACCTCTTTAAAGTACACACATGCAAAAAGCATATATTTGGGGGTAGCCTGGTGGTTCAGTGGTTGGCTCTGTTTCTGGTAGAACTAGGGTACTGTGTGTTTGAATAAGCTCAGGGAAGCATCTGCATATCATTTTTACATTCTCCCAATGTTTCTGTCACATTTTCTAAGGTATTTTGACTCCCTCCACACACTAAAACATAGATGTATATCTGTACAGCACTATAGTATGTTGGTACAATATAACATTGATTCCTCACCTTTCTTCACCCTCACCTTTTCACAAATTTCATTAGACTCCAATTTCTCAGAATACAAATTCAATATGTTATTACAATATGCTATCAAAACCTTTAACAGGCTGCAATTTGCATTACAACCACTGGGTGGCTACATAAGGACACATATAGCGTAAACAACCCCTGACAGAATGTCACAAAATCATGTTTCCTTTTTCAAAGTTGGTCATCTCACATCACTCATCTCGTGTTATGTCAAGCAAAGAGAAAGGAAGGACACATTGAATATGTACATAAACCATTTTAATATTACTATATATTTTAACATCATTACCTATTTTACTTATTTAAAGGAAATCTGTCACCAGCAAATTCACTGTTAAACAAGTCTACGCTCAGCTGAATGTAGCGATCCATTGCTTCAATCCGGATAAAAAAAATGCATTTAATCCACATGCAAATGAGCCACTCTGCACCCTTGCTCCTCCTTCTTCCTCTGCCAGTACCTCGATTTCATTGAATAACAAGGCCAGGTTCCTGCAAAGACATTTTGCCTGGCCCCTGTCAATCAACTAGGAAAGGGAGCAGGATGAGCAAGGGTGCACAGAGTGGCTGGGGCCTGCCTTCGGTGCACTGAACTGCTCATTTGAGTATAGGTTAAAAGTAATTTTTCTCCAGAATGAAGAAACAGATTACTAAGCTGATCAAGCTCTACAAGGCATTGTGTCTGGTATAATAAAGAAATACCACAACAGTTCATTTTTTTCAGTTAGGGCTCATGCACACAAACCTATTTTCTTTCCGTGTCCGTTAAGTTCCGTGTCCGTTAAGCAGACCATATGCAGAACCATTCTTTTCAATGGGTCTGCAAAAAAAAAAATAGAACATGTCCTAGTATTGTCTGCATTACGGATAAGGATAGAGCTGTTCTATTAGGGGCCAGCTGTTCCATTCCACAAAATACGGAATGCACACTGACGTCAACTGTATTTTTTGCGGATCTGCTTTTTACGGACCGCAAAATACATATGGTCATGTGCATGAGCCCTTAAAGTAAGAAATTGACTCACCAATTATTCAACCTGTTAGTGGGTCTTTCTCACGCAATTGATCATAGTATGCAGTGTGGTTTATATACAAAGGATAGAGCATCATCTACTAATTATACAAATGATCAAAAACAAATCTCATACCATATTGAAATTAGCTATAGCCAAATATAATATAGCCATATCAGCAATAACTTGAAGAGGTTGTCTTACTTCAGCAAATAGCATTTATTATGTAGAGAAAGTTATAGGTGTTGTCTCATCATGGATTATGCGGGCATATCGCTACGAGATGCCCCATTGTCTGATAGGTGCAGGTCCCACCACTGGGACCAACACCTATACCGAGAACAGAACTCTGCAAGGTGGTGGCTGGAGGGCTCCAGTCCGGCCACCACCAAGCCGGCTCCCCATAGAAGTGAATAGGAGTGTAACCACATGCGCAGCCCCCGCTTGCATTCATTTCTATGGGGCCTACGGAAATAGCTATTTTAGCCGGCCCCATAGAAAATAATTGAGGGCGGCTGTGCATGCGCAGTGAGCCCTCCTTCACTTGCGGGGCTCCGTTCTCGATATAGGTACGGGTCCCACTGCTGCAAGTGGTATGCCCCCATTGTCCATGATGAGACAGCTCCTTTAATACAAGGCACTTACTAATGTTTTGTGATTTTCCATATTGCCTCCTTTACTGGCTTGATTCATTTTTCCACCACATTATACACTGCTCATTTCCTGGGATGAAAAAATGAATTCAGCCAGCAAAGGAGGCAATATGGACAAGCACAATACAGTCGTGGCCAAAAGTTTTGAGAATGACACAAATATTAGTTTTCACAAAGTTTGCTGCTAAACTGCTTTTAGATCTTTGTTTCAGTTGTTTCTGTGATGTAGTGAAATATAATTACACACACTTCATACGTTTCAAAGGCTTTTATCAACAATAACATGACATTTATGCAAAGAGTCAGTATTTGCAGTGTTGGTCCTTCTTTTATAGGACCTCTGCAATTCGACTGGGCATGCTCTCAATCAACTTCTGGGCCAATTCCTGACTGATAGCAACCCATTCTTTCATAATCACTTCTTGGAGTTTGTCACAATTAGTGGGTTTTTGTTTGTCCACCCGCCTCTTGAGGATTGACCACAAGTTCTCAATGGGATTAAGATCTGGGGTCCCCGAGTCACTTAGTTATCACTTTTGCCTTATGGCACGGTGCTCCATCGTGCTGGAAAATGCATTGTTCTTCACCAAACTGTTGTTGGATTGTTGGAAGAAGTTGCTGTTGGAGGGTGTTTTGGTACCATTCTTTATTCATGGCTGTGTTTTTGGGCAAAATTGTGAGTGAGCCCACTCCCTTGGATGAGAAGCAACCCCACACATGAATGGTCTCAGGATGCTTTACTGTTGGCATGACACAGGACTGATGGTAGTGCTCACCTTTTCTTCTCCGGACAAGCCTTTTTCCAGATGCCCCAAACAATCTGAAAGAGGCTTCATCGGGGAATATGACTTTGCCCCAGTCCTCAGCAGTCCATTCACCATACTTTCTGCAGAAGATCAATCTGTCCCTGATGTTTTTTTTTGGAGAGAAGTGGCTTCTTTGCTGCCCTTCTTGACACCAGGCCATCTTCCAGAAGTCTTCGCCTCACTGTGCGTGCAGATGTGCTCACACCTGCCTGCTGCCATTCCTGAGCAAGCTCTGCACTGGTGGCACTCCGATCCCGCAGCTGAATCCTCTTTAGGAGACGATCCTGGCTCTTGCTGGATTTTCTTGGACGCCCTGAAGCCTTCTTAACAAAAATTGAACCTTTCCTTGAAGTTCTTGATGATCATATACATTGTTTATTGAGGTGCAATCTTAGTAGCCACAATATCCTTGCCTGTGAAGCCATTTTTATGCAACGCAATGATGGCTGCAAGCGTTTCTTTGCAGGTCACCATGGTCAACAATAGAAGAACAATGATTTCAAGCATCACCCTCCTTTTAACATGTCACGTCTGCCATTTTAACCCAATCAGCCTGACATAATGATCTCCAGCCTTTTGCTCGTCAACATTCTCACCTGAGTTAACAAGACGATTACGAAAATGATCTCAGCAGGTCCTTTAATGACAGCAATGAAATGCCGTGGGAAGGTTTTTTTTGGGATTAAGTTAATTTTGATGGCAAAGAAGGACTATGCAATTCATCTGATCACTCTTCATAACATTCTGGAGTTTATGCAAATTGCTATTATAAAAACTTAAAGGGAATCTTTCACCCCAAAATTGCAATATCTAACACTTACACCATTGTGTCCAACACAGCCCCCACATTAAATTGCATTTTACCATATTTTTGTCCGTTCCACAGGTCAACCAAAAAACACTTTTATTCCATATGCAAATCAGTGTGAGAAGGTGCCCAGGGGCGGCGTTCAAACGCTTGCTGTAATGTGATGTACGGGCCAGCGCCTGTGCACTGGATACTCCGATGCTTCTGCCAGTAATGGATAAACCAGTGCGCAGGCGCGGACCTCCCGTTCGTCGGCGCAGGTGCGCGATTTGGCTACGGACGGAGGAGCTGAAGATCCAGTTAAAGGGCGGGCCGAATTGGTCAAAGGGGAGTGGTTGCTTATGAAAATTAGAGTGGGGCCTGGGCACCAGCCATTTGAACGTCGCCCCTGGGCACCTTCACACTGATTTGCATATGGAATAAAAATGTTTTTTGGACGACCTGTGGAATGGACAACAATATAGTAAGATGCATTTTAATGTGGGGGCTGTGTTGCACACAATGGTGTAAGTGTTGGATATTGCGATTTTGGGGTAAAAGACTCCCTTTAAGCAGCAACTTTTCCAATTTCCAATATTTATGTAATTCTCAAAACTTTTGGCCACGACTGTACTAACTTTCTCTACATGATAAATGCAATGTCCTCAATTGACACAACCCCTTTAATGCTTACTAGAATATAATGTATGGAAGTGCAGACCAGCTAAGCAACATATTTTAAAGTACATGATGTTCTCAGCATCCTGGATTCAAGCGTATGCATTCTCAAGGGTTGCATAGTGCAGCTTCGGGATAAAAATGCCCTTGATGCCCGGAACCATTTTCTTGCTCGGCTACACAGCGATGGTTTATGTCAGAGTATTTACTATGGAAACATCCAGGCTAAGTGAAACATACAATTATGATAAATGATAAAGTGGCTCTGTGATTAGCACTGGTGCCTTGCCCTGCTGGGGTCCTGAGTTTGAATACTTCCAATGGCGATACTGCATCTGCATAGAGTTTGTATATGCTCCCTGTGCTTGCATTCGTTTCCTTCCACACCCAAAAATCATACTGGTAGGTTAATTTGGGATTTAGATGGCGAGCTGTAGTGGGAAACTCATTGGTCTGTGTGATGAGCAATGTTTACAGTGCTCCATAATATATTGTTGCTATATAATTAATTTTATTTGGTGCCATACAATGCTACAGTAGTCTGCAACCTTCGCCATTCAAGCCATTGTGAAATTACAACTCCTAGCATACTTCATTCACGTCTCTGGAAATCCTGAGGATAACCAAGCAAGTGTGCATGCTGGGAGTCATAGTTTCACCACAGCCAGTGTGCCAGCGTTTGCTGATGCCTGCAATACCACATGACTCCTGGAAAGGAATATTCAGCCTCCACAGGGGGTTTCATATCCATTCCTAAACCTGGTATTCAACTGCACACTGATTTACTTCACATCCTAGAAAGAGTATGGGAATCGATGCACTGTGTGCTTTTTTCTAAAGCTCACATATACACAGTACCCTTGAACATTTCTATGCTAAAATATTTCTGTGCATTTATATATTATATTTCCTTCTTTATTTCTTGCTGGTAAAGTGCAAGGATATCCAGCAGAGCCAGGCACAAAATATATTCACCCAGATTAGTCTGTCTCTCTAAAGAGGCTCTGGCTTCCAATGAGCCGAAGTAAGTTATTCGCGAAGTCCCGCGAGACTTTGTTGAATAACTTCGGTATTTGATTTTTAAAGTGGAGAACCACTTTAAAACTTGAATCCGAACTCGGCTTCTGTTCCGATGTACCAGTCGGAATCAAAGCTGAGTTCGGATCCAAGTTTTAAAGTGAAAGATTTGGGCTTAAGCGACTATTTCTTGTAAAAATTATAATTTTTTACTTTCACAGCCAAGTGTTTCTAAATATTATAAAAGGCCTCTGAGGTAAAAGTGGTCAGTACATGCCTTAATAAACTCTTTAAAGGGGTGTAGTTTCCAAAATGCAGTCATTTGGGGGGGGGGTATGTAGGGATCCCTTAGTGTGTCTTAAAACATGACATGACACCCAAAATCCATCCTAGCAAAATCTGCTCTCCAAAAAACATATGTTGCTCCTTTCCTTGTAAACCCTGTCATGTGCCCATACAGCTGTTTATGAACATAAATGATGTGTTTATGAAAACTTCAGAATTAGGGTAATAAATATTAAGGTTTGATTACCGGTGTTATAGGAAAATTGGGTTAAACTGAAAATTGTCAATTTTACCTCCGTTTTCCTTTAATTCTTTTGGAACACCTAAAGGATTAACATAGTTTGTAAAGCCATTTTTCAGTAATATGAGGGGTGTAGTTTCTAAAATGGGGTCATTCAGTGACATCTAAGTAAAAACTATATATATAGTGATGCAAATATACACAATTTATATGTGGATGGAAGCAAATTGTTACAATTATTTAATTCATTAGTGAATAATTTAATGTAGATGTGGTGTTTATGTTCAGTGTCTATGAAAACTTTTTCAAATTTTGGCTCCACTTTATCCTGTTAAGTCCATTATCTGGATTAGTAAAAAGAGTTTGTGTCACCCACTCCCTAGAACCACCATTACTCTTATCCATGCATTGTAAGTCTGGTAGGACAGCTCATATTTATTGAAGTCAATGGTGCTGATCAGGAATACTAGATGTAATCCACATGGTGCTATTTCAGTAACAACAAAAGTAAAAAACAAAACAAACATTTTTTTTAAAACTCTGGACTATTTCTTTAATTTGGTGATCTTGGCATCTTGAAAATTTCCATTTTATTAGACAAAGTGAAATAACTGTTCATTTAATGGGGTTATGCCATGAACTACTTTTCACTCTAAAGTTTATTTTCATCAAGTACTCTAGCTCACATTCCTTTTTGGAGTGTTTTTGTTTTCTATTTTTTAATTCTTAATGCTCTGTGTAACTGGAATTACAGTATGACAGACACAACTTGTGCTAATGTCAATCATTTGTTACAGCAAAATTCATTCTTACGTTTATCTATCTGTCTGTCTATTGTCTGTCTATCCATCCATCCATAATTGACACTGTAACTGACATGTACGGATGTAGCAGAATTAACAGTTACAGTCATAACGCGTTAACTAGATGTGATAACTCACCAAGTGTGTATGTGTGTCATCTCTGCTGTATTTGCATTTGCATAGATTTGCATAAGAATTACGTAGCTGACACTGCACAACAGCAACTGAAAATTTAAACTGATTTGCCACAGGGTGCTAATAAGTTTATTTAGGCAGTTATTTGGGTAAAGTGATCCTTACGCTGTTGAGCTGTAGACAAGAAATCATTAATTTAAAGCATGTTGTCAAAATCACCTTAGAACATTTTCGTATTGAGCTACAGAGATTGTGTAATTAATTCAGCCCAGGTGGATAAAAAATAAAATTATTATTTCCCTGTCATCGCTCATAATTTGAAACATTTTTCAATACAAAATAAGTAACATATTTTATAGGGTTATCTAGCTTTATGTCAATAAAACATATACTTTATTGATTATTTCATTTTTTTAGTGCTAATTAATTTTATAACATGTTTAAAGGGTTTATGGCTACATTTATTTGCCACCCATTACACAGATTGTATTTTTATACATATTATAACATTCTGGCTGACACTGCTAGCAATGCTCAGAAGCTTACTGAAAAAAGATTTATTATTGATGTCAGTGGGAGCTGTGTAAGGGTATGTTCCCATGATGTAATATTTGCTGACATGTATTTTCCACAGAGGAAATCTGAGACTGATCCTTGGATTACCGGTAGATTTTGTGTGGATTTCAGAACAGAAAATGCACTGTATAGGTTGATGGTGGCTGCCTGAAACAGCTGATCGTTGCTGAGTATCGAAAAAGTTTGGGCATTTCGCTTCAGACCCGCCATTTTACTTATATATGTAATGCAAGGGAAACAGGGCAGAAAGGTTGAAGACGGAGGATCACATAACCTTGGGAGGGGCACTGGCCAGCAGGCTTGCCTACATTGCTTTGCAGGCAGCCTGATAGTCAGGAGGGAGGATATTGGCTGATCTTTTAGGCAGTATGCTAGTGGTGTAGTACAGAGGCAGTAATGTGAGAGGATGTGCCTACTATGGATCTGACAGATACCAATTACAGACGTTGTGTTGGGATATATTCAGTAAGGTAGAGTGAATTACTAGGTAAAAAGTCAGGTTTTATCAGTAGGAAGAACATAGGGGCAGTTATTATACTGGGACTGGATTTCTTGCAGTAGGGGCAGCTGGTAGAGCTGTTCATGTCTTGCACTGCCTACACGAAGATACTACACAAAGATGTTTTTTCTGTGCATAAGATAGCGTTTTTTATTTTTACAACAACCTGTTACAAAGCTTCTACAGTTAAAAATTGTTTTATAGGCATATTTCAAGCAACCCCAGCAACATAAATTTCACTATGTATGTACCCTTTTCTTTAAAAGGGCACATATGTAGTGAAATATATGTTGCTGGTATTGCTTGAAATATGCCTATAAAACACTTTTGAACTGAAAAAGCTTTGTAACAGGTTGGTGAAAAAAAAAAAAGGCTAGCTCATGCGCAGAAAAAAAAACTGTTGAAATTTTGCTGCCATTTACAAGTACTCAATTCAGAATATTTAAGTGTGTTAATACCAGTGTGTAGTGTACTTATAGCATAGCATGTTTAATTGTGCCTGTATTCATTACAAATAAAAGTTTAATGTTTGCTACTGTTTATAATTGTGCAATTTAGGGCATTTCAATGTGTCCCTACCAGTGTGCTAGTAGCATAACAGGTTTAATTGTGCCTGTGCTAATGACAAAAAAAAAACGGTTACAATTTTGCTACTATTTATAATTGGCCAATTCAGCTTATTTCAGTGAGGTAATACCAGTGTATAGTGTATTCATAGCAGGGCACATTTAATTGTGCCTGTGTTTATTCCCCCAAAAAATTGTTACAATTTTGCTATTGTATATGTGTGGAAAAAATGCAGCAAAGAATGCTTTAAAAAATAAAAAGCAATTATTATTTTAAATTTAAATTTATTCTGCAACAGGAAAACAACCTCAAACATACAGCTCAATTAGAGATGACAGAACCTTTTTAGATTTGTTTCAGGTTTGCCAGATTTTTCAAAATTTCATTTTGGACTCAAATCAATTCTACCCGAACCTAAGTTGCTGCAATTGTCCTAATTAGTAGATGACTTTCTCTAATCTCCCTAGACTTTTAGGAGAAGATGTTATCTCTATCTGTTAATTTTATAAGCATTTTTACATTTTCTCTCCCCGCTCCTCTGCCCAAGGCTCTTGAACACAATAACAGCAATAGCAAATAATGTCAGTGTGACACCAACATATATAGCTATGGGTAAAGGCATGGTTGACAGTGTTAAAAACAGTATGTTTAACCCTATAGAGACACTGACCTATTTCACCTTAAGGACCAGCCAATTTTTTGAAAATCTGACCAGTGTCACTTTATGTGGTGATAACTTTAAAACGCTTTTACTTATCCAGGCCATTCTGAGATAGTTTTTTCGTCACATTTTGTACTTCATGACACTGGTAAAATTTTGTCAAAAAATTTAATTTTTTTGTATAAAAAAAATACTAAATTTACCAAAAATGTTAAAAAATTAGCAAATTTTCAAGTTTCAATTTCTCCACTTCTATAATACATAGTAATACCTCCAAAAATAGTTATTACTTTACTATCCCCAAATGTTTACTTCATGTTTGGATTATTTTGGGAACGCCATTTTATTTTTTGCGGACGTTAAAAGGCTTTGAAGTTTAGAAGCAAATCTTAAATTTTTTTTAGAAAATTTCAAAAACCCAATTTTTAAGGACCAGTTCAGGTCTGAAGTCACTTTGTGAGGCTTACATAAAAGAAACCACCCAAAAATTACCCCATTCTAGAAACTACACTCCTCAAGGTATTCAAAACTGATTAAAAACATTGTTAATCCTTTAGGTGTTCCACAAGAGTTCATGGCAAATGGACATAAAATTTCAGAATTTCGATATTTTTTTTGGCAAATTTTCCATTTGAATCCATTTTTTCCAGGAACAAAGCAAGGGTTAAACCAAACATAACCCAATATTCATTCCCCTGATTCTGTAGTTTGCAGAAACACCCCATATGTGGTTGTAAACTGCTGTATCGCCAAATGGCAGGGCATAGAATGAAGGGAACGCCATATGGTTTTTGGAAGGCAAATTTTGATGGACTGGTTTATTTACATCATGGCCCATTTCAACCCCCTCTAATGTACCCCTAAAAAAGCTCAGCCATCCTGAAATTGAGCGGAGGGGCGGGCAGAGGATCGCGCGCCGCCTGCCCCCTGCACCGCCTGCCGCACGGCCCACCCCACCGCCCACAAGCCTCCCCCCTCCACACACCACCCATCACAATGAGGGCCTGGGTGGGGTGGAGGTTACTGGAATAAAAAAAATAAAAACATTTTCCAGCATTTTAAAGTTTCCAATCCCCGTCATAGACCACGCTGATCAGATACATCGCAAAACGCTGCAAACCGCAGGTCTGAATTGACCTGCGGTTTGCAGCGATCGCAAATACAGGGGGGGTCACAGGACCCCCTTCGGCATATGAACATAGTTCCTGCTGCACGATCGCAACAGAAATCATGTTTCTATCATGAATTTTTTTTTTTTTTACAGCAGACTCGGACATTAGGGCGTTCCCATACGTCCTATGTCCTTAAGAGGTTAAAAACATTACCCTGTGAAATGTTATGCTTTTTCTTAAAACAAAGCTTCCAAAAATTGTCCCTTATAAGGGCAGATGGTGCTTAAACATACATGGTGTTATAGGTTAGAAAAAAACAACTTGTATGGCAGAATGCTTGCCCATATTTATACATGCTTAAGTGATAATTGTCAGAAGAAAAAATGACTGATTGTGAACGAGCCAACAAAAATTCTTCTTTTTAAATGAGAGTAACAGGAGTGCAGTGTGTATGTAGAAAGCGTGGGGTAATCGTGGCATGTGGCTGCAACTGTGGCTGCATCAGTAGCAGCATAGCATGGAACAAACAAAGCAGAAGATCAGCTTTTTAGGGGTAGTAGTAGGAGTAGTGGTAGCTGTGTAGTGTTAGGGGATTAGCAGCGAGAAGTAGCAGCTATTGCGGTGGCTGCAGGAGCAGCCATATGGTAAGGAACATGTTGGCAGGCAGACAAAGGCAGTGGCATGGTGATAGCAGTGACATGGTAGCAGCAGTAGCCACCCAATGGCGCTGCACGCCATTTTACTTGATTCATCCAAAGCAAACCTGAAAATCATTGGGTTCTTTGGCAGGCAAATTTTTGTGAAATTCGTAACAAACCTGGTTAGATACTTAAGACCAATGTTATTAAAGGGTGTTCTCTGGAAATTATGGTTCAATCATAATTTTATTGAAACAAGTTTGAAATGAAATACATACATCCAGATGCAACCAAGCAAGAGTCGAAAAGGTGACATGTTGGTGATCATGATGTGTTCTCTGGAAATTAAATAAATAAAAATACTTAAATATTACTTTATTATAAATATATTCGCAAATACATTTTATTAGTTATAATGGCTTATTTTGTTTAGGGAGCAATCATTAGGAGAAATAAAATGCCCGCCACCTATTAGTACACACAAAACCAGTCCTAATCACACAGGAGGATAAGTTACTTCAAAACACTGAGCTAAAGAGCTGCCTCATCCTCCTCTCTGCTCTACTTATCAGGGATTATGATCCTGAATACAGCTCAAAAGAACTGTGGATAAATCTTTGTGGGAATGGAGTTCATGAGGAGACATGAAGTACAGAGAGGATGGACAGGAAAAAATATGGTAATGTAGGGCTGGGGTAATGGAGAATGCATGCAAGTGCATTAGCCACAAGTTCATTAGCCACATCCCCACCCTCCTCTCTGTACTTCATGTCTTGTGGCTGCCCATTTCCAGTAGAGTAACTGCGCATTTCAGCCTTTCCTTTGTGGCTAAGAATGGTTTGCTATTGCACATCTTGATTCACGACATTCCAGCTTACTGAAATTCCACCTTTCAAATGCCATAGCATCTGTATGAGCAGAGTCAAGCAGTAAATGATTTAGTTATGCACCAGACCACCTCAGAAGGGAATATGTGTTATTTTGAGATCAAGCAGTGGCTGCTCATGAGGTATGTGTGTTGTGTACTAAAGCCACTAGATTTGTCAGTAGGGCAACTGCAGCAGCCACAATTTAATCTCCCTGATATTTATATCAGAGTACATGCTCATGTTGATGCAACAAGGGATAGTGGAAGAACAACAGTTTGTGCATCTTGCTGGCTGCCCTTTAGCTGTTGGGGACCCACACAGACATCACTGCACACTTCACTTATTTGGGCAGTCACGTGCCAAAACTGACCAAATAACTCAAGTATAAACTCAGCCTTACAGGTCAATGTTAGCGTAAAGAAGCGCACTCCTTTTACACGGCCATCAGCTGATTCCACATAGATGTAAACAGAACCTCTTCTATTAAACGCCTATGCAAGTAGAGCCCCCCCCCTGACAGAGTGGAGAGGGTGTCAGCAGTAAGTTTTTGTTGACGTCACTGATTATTTTGCCCTTCCTCTGATCAGTCTGAACAATAACACCCCAAAAAAGAAACCTGTCTTCTGTGTTTTGTACCCACTCCTGCTTTTGGCTAAATTTTTTTAACCGGGGGAGAAAAAAAAAACTTTATTTAATAAACAGGACAGTAACACACATACAATACAATATAGAAGGGGCAAAAACACAAGATAAATTTTAAAAAAAGTGCTTCATCAACAAGAATGGATTGACGACCAGAGTTAGGGTGACCACGATGGTAATGCATATTGATCATGAAATGTATGGGATTATGGCTGATAACTGCAGGACAGTCCAGCAAACAAGCCAAATCCAGCTCATTCCTACAGTGCAGGCTACACAATCACAGCTGGAAGGTAACTGCTCGGTACAGACAACACCCGAAAATCTTCATAAATAAGCCTTAGTATGTGCAGGTCTCGCAGCCGCTGTAACAGAACGGTAAGAAGCGGTATAACATGTGCACTGCCGGGATTATGTCTAAGACATGTAAGATGTCCATGTCCATGTGTTCAATACTGGATGTTATTGATGGCCAGCTCCGTAATGAATCCTAGCACTCGGATTAGGTAGTCCTTACTGAGAAGAACTTTTCCTTCACAATGCACTGATGCCACAGATGCTGTCAACTTGACGAGCTGGGTTGCTGATAAGTGGATTATAAAGTGTCTGAAGAAATGCGAGTAAAGACATTGGAATAAATTGTCCACTTCCTCCAATGTGACCTTGTCCTTTGATTTCTGAATATCATTCCATAAAGTCCTGAAGTCCTCTGCGTGAATGGCATAAGAAATGTCCATGTGAGTTTCGACGGGCACAGAGAAAACAAGCTCTGTGGCCGACACTGATCTAGACATGTCATACCTGGTGCAAGCTACATTAGATCCTGAGAACTGATCACCAGCTTACCGAAACAACAGTCAAAGTTTCTTTGGAACCACATCCCTACGATAGCCGTGAGTGCCTTGGAGTAGTTATACAGGAAGAGCGGGAGGCAAGTAAATGTCTTTGGTAACACTTTTAATAGATCATCCTCTGTGTACGTCCCGCAGAACCAACCTGTCCACACAATCCGGTCCTCTGTGCTTGCCATGGTGAGTGGAGGCTTGGATGAAATCTGTATGAGCACAGCTAGTGAATCTCTGTCCTTTCCTTTGAGTCCAGGTAAACAGGAAAATTTGGCTTTTAGGTTCAGCTCTGAGCCCACTTCAATGGCAAGACCCTTCTGCTTCTCAGCAGCTGTGTGGCCAGACAGGTGCTTGGAATACTCTTTCAATCTGGTGTATGAGAAATTATATATCTGTGTCACGCTGTACAGAATCCATTGTTTTTGAAGGAGCAAAGCAGCCTGTGCCAGATCAAGAGTTTCCTCCAAGGGGGTGCACTGCGGGATTTTTGTTTTAGACAAGCTTTGTAATGCAGACCGTCGACATGCAGAAGTCAAGCTTCCAGGAGGATACCTCAGGCTCTGAAAATGACTGCTCCTTCATGCCGAGGACCTACTTCTGAGGGTTAACACCCCATCGGTTGGTGTTTGCATATCCTTGCGATAAATTATGTTCCCGTTCACTGACTGTAAACAGAGATCTTGACGGACAAATGTATCAAACTCTGCCACCATCTTTCTAGGTGCCATGTCTCCAATCCCCTGACCAGGCAGATTTACCTGCATCTGTTCCAGGACATGAAGCAGTGGAATGACATCGTTCATCCTGTAGTCCTGGCTACTGACAAATAATGTGGCCTCCTCAAAGGGCCTGAGCAAATGGCAGGTGTCACGCATGATCTGCCACTGGCTGACAACGAAGTTAGAAAGGGGACTACTCCTGTCCGCTTGGATCATCAAGAAATCAGTGATGGTCTTTCTCTGTTCATATAGTCGGTAGAGTTGAGCGAACACCTGGAAGTTTGGGTTCGACGGGTTTGGCCGAACTTCACAAAAAAGTTCGGGTTCGGGATCCGAACTTAACTCAAACTTGACACCGAACCTGAAGTCAATGGGGACCCGAACTTTTGGGCACTAAAACGGCCCTAAAAATGTAATGGAAAGGGCTAGAGGGCTGCAAAAGGCAGCAAAATGTTCTTAAGAGCATGGCAAGTGCTCTGCAAACAAATGTGGATAGGGAAATAACTTAATATTAATATTAATATTAACTTAAAATTAATAACTTAATAACGTAATAAAATAAATAAAAATAAAAAATGATTAACCTGCAAATCGGATGAGGAGGTGGATGTGGAGTCGGAGGTTAAGAAGGCGGTGAATGTGGTGTTGTAGGTGGAAGCGGCTATGGAGGAGGAGGAGGTAGCCAGCTAACAATGTACATGAGCTTGTCCACGTTGTCTGTGGACAGGCGGCTGCATTTGTCTGTAATGACGCCCACTTCCATGCTAAATACACGGTCAGACAATACACTGGCTGCAGGGAAGGCCAACTCCTCCAAGGCATAAAGGGCAAGCTCAGGCCATGTTGGCAATTTGGAGACCCAGAAGTTGAATTGGGCAGAACCATCAGTCAGTATGTGTAGGTGTGTGCACACGTATTGTTCAACCATGTTGTTCAAATGCTGCCTCCTGCTAAGAAGTTCCATATCAGCTGGTGGTGCCGGTGCTATGGCATGGTGACAAAGCTTTTCCACATGTCGGCCATGCTAACCCTGCCTTGTGAGGTGCTGGCCGTGATCCAGCTGCGTTGGCGACCTCTTCCTCCTCCACCTCTGCCATGTGCTTCCACTTATCCACCGGTGTCAGTTGGGAATGCCCGCAGGAGCATGTCTACCAGCGTGAGCTACTAGTCGTGCATCTTCCTATCATGCTCCAATGAGGGAATTAAAGACGGCACATTGTCTTTGTAATGGGGATCCAGCAGCGTGGCAACCCAGTAGTCAGCAGTGGCACAAGTTAAAATGTGGGCAACAATGAGGTCGTTGCGAAGGCACTGCAGCATGTAGTCGCTCATGTGTGTCAGGCTGCTCAGAGGTAAGGAAAGGCTGTCCTCTGTAGGTGGTGTATCGTCTGTGTCCTCCGTATCCCCCTAGCCACGCTCCAGTGATGGTCATGAGCTGCATTGAGTGCTACCCTGCTGTGAACCCGGTTCCTCCTCCTCTATCTCATCCTCCTCGTCCTCTAGACTGTGACCTGGTTGGCCACATGTGTACCTTGCCTCTGCTGGTGCAGAAACCCACCCTCTGTGCCTCTTCTGAATGACTGGCCTGCAACCCTGTGAAATGCCCCCTCTTCCTCCGCCTCTTCCTCCTGTGCCACATCCTCTTCCATCATCGCCCTATGTGTTTTTTCAAGGAGACATAGAAGTGGTATTGTAACACTAAGAACTGCGTCATTGGCACTGACCATATTGGTTAAGTACTCGAAACACTGCAACAAGGCACACAGGTCTCGCATGGAGGCCCACTCATTGGTGGTGAAGTGGTGCTGTTCCGCAGAGCAACTGAGCAGATGAAACTCCACTATTGCCTGCTGATGCTCGCACAGTCTCTCCAGCATATGCAAGGTGGAGTTCCACGTGGTGGGCACGTTGCATAGAGGCGGTGAGCGGGAAGGCTGAAGCTATACTGCAGGGCAGACAGGCAAGCAGCAGCAGGGTGAGAACGCCAAATGTGCGCACAGACGGACTGCACTTTACCCAGTGTGCAGTTAGGGAGATATAGTGTCCCTGCCCGTGCTTACTGGTCCATGTATCTGTGGTTATGTGGACCTTGCCACAGAGGGAGTTGCGCAGTGCACACTTGATTTTATCCTCCACTTGGTTGTGCAGGGAACGGACGGCTTGCCTGGAAAAGTAGTGGCAGCTGGGAACGAAGTACTGTGGGACAGCCACCGCCATCAGTTGTTTAAAACAGTCCGTCCCCACCAGACGGAATTACAGCATTTCAAAGGCCAGTAATTTTGAAATGCTGGCATTCAGGACAGGGATCGAGGGTAGGTAGGTGGGTATTTTATCTTTCTCTCCAGTGTTTGGGAGATGGAGAGCTGAACGCTTGAGTTCAACATGGTGGAGATGCTTGGTGATGATGACGGAGGTGGTGGTGTTGGTGGCACATCCTCTGTTTGCTGGGTGGCAGGTGCCACTGTCACTCCAGAGGTGGAGGAAGAGGCAGATACAGCAGCAGAAGAGGAAGCAGGAGGAGCCTGAGACCTTTCTTGGTTTTAAGGTGTTTACTCCACTGCAGTTCGTGCTTTACATGTAGATGCCTGGTCATGCAGGTTGTGGTGAGATTTAGAACGTTTGTGCTTCGCTTCAGGCTCTGATGGGACAACATGCAAACCACTCGTGTCTTGTCGTCAGGACATTGTCTGAAGAACTGCCATGCCAATGTCCTCCTTGGAGCTGGCTATGGTGTGCTAGGTCCCTGGGTGTGGTGGACAGTAGCAGGCGTACTGTCTCAGGAACGGCCTCTCCGCTTTTGCAGCCTGCTCCCTCTTTTGCTGTGCTGTTGCCTCTGTGCGACCACCGCCTCTTCCTTAGAACTTCACACGTCACTAGCATGAACTTGAGTCCATCCGGGGTCTAGGACCTCATAGTCCTCCACATCATCTTCCACCCATTCTTGACCCCTGCCCTCCTCGTCATTCTGAACACTGCAGAAAGCCGCAGCAGTAGGCACTTGTGTTTCGTCATCATCAGAGACGTGCTGCGGTGGTATTCCCATGTCCTCATCCTGCAACATAAGTGGTTGGGCATCAGTGCATTCAATGTCTTCCACTTCTGGGCCAGGGCTATGTGGATGGCCCGGGGAAACCTTGACAGCAGAGTCATCAAAAAGTATAAGAGTCTGCTGCATGAGTTGGAGCTCAGGCTGCTTGGCTGCTTTGCAAGGGGGTGAGGTAATAGACTAAAGGGAATGGGCTGCAGGTGCTATCTCTGAGCTTTCTGCAGAGGACTGGATTTGAGATACTGTGAAGGAACTGGTGCCACTGTCAGCCACCCAATCTACTATCACCTGTACTTGTTTTGGCCTCACCATCCGTAGAGCGGCATTCAGGCCTACCAAATAACGCTGCAGGTTCTGTTGCCTACTTACACATGAGGAAGGTGTTTCACTTGGACCTGTAGCTGGTGAAGAACGGCCACGTCCTCTCCAAGCAACAGGAGCTCCACCAACACCCCCATGACCATGTCCACGTCGCTTATTTGATGTTCTCCTCATTATTTGCATTCACCCACCAAACTAACAGATGGTTTATCTCAGGTGTCAATTTAACTGCCAAAACAATTAAGTTCACTAACAGTAAGGCAGTGCCCCGTGTCATAAGCAGAATACATTTCTTTAGGTCACACAACAGTGTAACGGAGCAATTCAATACAATTACTTCACTATCAACAAAAATTAGATTTTTCAAACACACAATGTAACAGCAGAGGTTAACGGTTAAATTTGACTGTAAGAAATGCAGCGTACACCGCAAATGTGCTATCCACCACAAAACCGGTGTTTTTGCAATTAACTATGTAAATGCGGAGTTCCATAGGTTACTTAAAATGACTGAAATACAGGGTAGGCCTCAGATCTGCTATGTACGGGTTTATTAACCCAACTACAGAAATGAATTATGTGACCTCAGTGTATGCAAACGTGCTCTGTGGTACGACAGTACAGATTTATTACAGCAACAACAGAAATGCACTATGTCACCGCAAAATTTTAAAATAGGTTTTTCAGCGGTGTATGCAAACGTGCTCTGTGGTACGACAGTACAGAATTATTACAGCAACTACAGAAATGCACTATGTCACCGCAAAATTTTAAAATAGGTTTTGCAGTTGTGTATGCAAACGTGCTCTGTGGTATGACCGTACGGGTTTATTCTCCCAACTACAGAAATGCACTATGTCACCCCAAAATTATAAAATAGGTAATGTAAGGGGACTTGACCTGCCAGAAAAAAGCAATTTTTCCTCCACTGAGCTACTCAAAAATAATTAGACTAATGTCCCTGGCAGACTCGCACACGCACAGGTCACATGCAGTTCCAAGGATAC
This sequence comes from Bufotes viridis, assembly GCA_033119425.1. NCBI lineage: Eukaryota > Metazoa > Chordata > Amphibia > Anura > Bufonidae > Bufotes > Bufotes viridis. The sequence continues at coordinate 130,540,830 of CM065589.1, read as the reverse complement.
TGCAGTTGCTAAAATTGCCGCCGACCCCCACCTCAGTAACAGATGGATTAAAAATTATTTTGCAGTATCACTGGGCTCAGGGCTGTGTACAAATATGTAGCATAGCACCCTCAATAATTGCTGTAGTTTGAAGAGTTAACACCACCAAGTTCAACATATTTCTTCCCTAATCTGTCCCTCACAGAAGTGGCAGCATCCTATCCCTACACAGAGAAGGGCAGAGTGACGTGCGGCGCTATGTGACTCCAGCTGAAATAGAGCCTGGGTCACATGCTGCACTTAGCCAATCACAGACATGCCAATAGTAGGCATGGCTGTGATGGCTCCTTAGGGCAAAGTAGCGAATAGCTTGTTGATTGGCTGCCCTGAAGCCTTTCAAAAACTGGGAAGAAATTGCCGAACAACGAACCAGAACTTTTCCGGAAATGCCGTTCTGCCTCTGCAGCTCAAGTGTGCTTTGCGGTGTACGAGTGGCTAAAGTGCATGCAAAGTTTCCTGGCCATTTTTAGGATGTCTTGCAGATGGGTGGAAGACTTCAGGAACTGCTTGACAACCATATTGAAGACGTGGGCCATGCAGGGAGCATGGCTCAGCCCTCCTTGATGCAGCACCGACATCATGTTCTTCCCATTGTCGGTCACCAAGGTTCATATTTTCAGTTGTTGCGGAGAAAGCCAGGATTCAATTTCTTGATGAAAAACATGAAGCAGTTCCTCCCTGTGTGACTCCGTTCGCCCAGGCAAACCAGGGGCAGAACAGCATGAGAGTGATAACAGGGGTTGCACATGGCATGCATACAGTACATGCCTCCAACATAATTCTTGGATCTCTACATGAAAAATTTTACCACTAAGTAATTTGGTCCATACCGTAAAAAGAGGTGTACAATTACCCATAAATTTGACTCAAAAAAGCCTGTTTAATATTACAAATTTCACCACTACGTAATTTGGCCCGTACAGTAAAAAGAGGGGTACAATCACCCATAAATTTGGCGAAAAAAAGCCTGTTTCATATAACAAATTTCACCATTACTTAATTCAGTCCATACAGCAAAAGGAGGTGTACAGTCATCCATGAAATTTCCCAAAAAATGCCTGTTTTTATATAACAAATTTAACCACTACGTAATTTGGCCCGTACCACAAAAGAAGGTGTACAATCACCCATAAATTTGACAAACAAAAAAAGCCTGTTTCATATAAAAAATGTCACCTCTAAATAATTTGGTCCATACAGCAAAAGGAAATGTACAGTCACCCATGAATTTTCCCCCAAAAAGCCTGTTTTATATTACAAATTTCACCACTACGTAATTCAGCCCCTGCTGCAAAAGGAGGTGTACAATCAGCCATAAATTTGACTAAAAAAAGCCAGTTTCATATAACAAATTTCACCACCAAGTAATTTGGTCCATACCTCAAAAAGAGGTGTACAATTACCCTTAAATTTGACTAAAAATAGCCTGTTTCATATTAAAAGTTTCACCACTAAGTAATTCGGCCCGTACAGCAAAATGAGGTGTACAATCACCCATAATTGTGGTGAAAAAAAAAGCCTGTTTCATATAACAAATTTCACCACTACTTAATTCGGTCAATACAGCAAAAGGAGGTGTACAATCACCCATAAATTTGACTAAAAAAAAAGCCTGTTTCATATTACAAATTTCACCACTACGTAATTTGGCCTGTACTGCAAAAGGAGGTGTACAATCACCCCAAAATTTTCCCCAAAAAAAGCCTGTGTCACATAACGAATTTCACCACTAAGTAATTTGGTCCATAACGCAAAAGGAGGTGTCCAATCACCAATAAATTTGACGAAAAAAAGCCTGTTTCATATAACAAATTTCACCACTACATAATTCGGTCCATTCAAAAAAAGGAGGTGTACAGTCACCCATGAAATTTCTCAAAAATAGCCCGCTTCACAGAAAAAAATTTCAACGGAAAAAGGCTTTTGCCACATATAACTGCACCGCTGAACTGCAAATAGACCTTTAGTTTTTTTTTTACTTTTACACTACACAAGGCTTATCAACAGATATATGCAACGATGAACAGCGAATATAATTTCTTTTTTCCCACTAATACACGGCAAACTGGGCTTCCGAATATATCACTGCACTGCAGATCGTCAATAAGGCACAATTCTTTTTCTACTTTAGCACAACAGGCTTTTCAACAGATATTTGCAACGCTGGACGGCGAATATATTTTTATTTTGACAATGATACACGGCAAACATGGCTTCCCAATCTATCAATAGACCGCAGAACGTCAATTAGGCCCACATTTTTTTCTACTATTACACAACAGGCTTTTCAACAGATACGCTGGACGGTGAATATATTTTTATTTCGCCACTAATACACAGCATACAGGGCTTCCAAATATATCACAGCACTGCTGAGCGGCAAAGATATTTTTTCTTTTTCCACTAATACACAAAAAAAGGTCTTTAAAACAGATAACTGCACTGCTGAGCGGCAAATATATTTTACTTTTGCCACTAATACATGGACAAAAAGGGCTGTAATTTTTGCCCTTCACCACACAATGGCTAATAATCCCTTTTTCCCACTAATACAAGCCAAAAAATTATTTAAACATATAACTGCACAGCACAGGGGCAAGTAAAACGTAGAAATATTTCCTTGTAATAAACCCTGTTAATGTCTGTATTAAACAGCACTTGCACCCTAATAAGACAGGTTTGCTGGAATTACAGATATGGATAATGGCAATTTGGATCCCCAGTCAGTGCAGCAAGGTGTAATCGGATTGTTCCTATTATCCAGGCTATAACCTCCCCGACTGAACCCTGTTCAACACAAATGCTGGTGTAATGATTCCTCCCTATCCTTTCCTTACACCTTGAGTAATTTTTCCCTGCACTTGTAAATTTTTTATTTTTTTTACCACAATCAAGTCTTTCCTAATTCCTATCACTGTCCCTAGCGCCTGCAGACACATCTCTCCCTGCACTAAGCACGCTGGTGAATGGCAGAATCTAAGATGGCCGCCGTATTTATAGGGCTGTGACATCACAGGGCTGGCTGACTGCTGATTGGCTGCATGCATGTCAGTATGGGTGATCCCAACTTCCCAGAGTTCCTTGCCCCATGTCCTCACATGTGTAGCAGCCATTTTAGGAAAAAATGCGATTTGTTATATCGAAGTGCGAGGAAATTTGGCTTCGGTGCGAATCTAATTTTTCCTGAAATTCGTATCAAATTCCACTTTGTCAGCTTCCATTCGCTCATCTATAGTCATGATGTAAATAGACTGCATTGTATTCCCCATCAAATTCAATCTGCTTGACAGCATTTCCCAAACCACTCTGCTATGTTTCTTCTTGAATCACATGTCTCAGAAATGGTCTTGATGGAAAGCATCTCTTCATCAATCAACCTTCTCAAGTTTACGTTTAAAAATTGCAGAGGTATTGGATTCGTAATCAGAGTATACCAGAAGGTCAGAGACCAATGGGAATTTATATGTAAGCTTTATTTTAAATTTGGATTTTAGTGCTCTGTTCTTTCAGATAATGAAAAGACAGGTCATTGTATATATTTAAGAAGGGTGAAGAATTGTAAATCATTTTGTTTGACCTTCATGTGGATAATTGAATACAATGACTGGCCTATTTAATACAAGCCTAATTAGACTGAGAAAGGTGCTATGGAAAGCAGTAGAAAGTTTCTAAGCTTTTAATTGTAGTGATTCACTGTATTAATAGCAGAGGACTTAGCATCTCCATAGAACAAAGAAGTATTCATTTCAATTATTTACAGAGATCTTAGCATCTCCATAGAACAAAGAAGTATTCATTTCAATTATTTACATCTGTTAATATTACATCAGGGACGTATATTCATTTATTATGGTCATAAATATGTTAAATAAAGGATCATTCAAAGGCCGGTTTCAGAGGAGCGAGCTTACTGCAAGAAAAATGCTCTGTGTGGGAGTGTAAAAAATTTGGTTCGATACGAATTTATTCGTGGCGAATCATTTTAAAAAACAACTATTTCCATGCTGCAGAGAGCCTTTATAGTGGTGTAGAATAAAGTGCCTTGCAGTAACACGCATAGGGAGTCTGCTGTGGTAGTGAAACAGTACTGTGAGTATGACATGGAGATGACAGGCGTCGCTCTTAGAATCACTGCACACTTCACTTAATTGGGCAGTTACGGGGCCAAAACTGACCAAATAACTCAAGTGCGAACTTAGCCTCATAGGTCAATATTAGCGTAAAAAAGAAGCGCACTCCTTTTACACCGTAGTCAGCTAATTCCACATAGATGTCTACAGAACCTGTTCTATTAAACGCCTATACAAGTAGAGCCCCCCCGACAGAGTGGAGAGGGTGTCAGTAGTAAGTTTGTGTTGATGTCACTGATTATTTTGCCCTTCCTCTGATCCGTCAGAACAATAACCCCCCAAAAAACTGAACCTGTCTGTGGAGCATCAGCCTTTACTCGATTAGCATTTGGTCAGTAATCCATCAGTATTGCTAAAAGAAAAAAAAAAACAGGAGTGGATCCAAAACAGAGATGACACTTGAATGGAACATTTGCATGTCTTCTGTGTTTTGTACCCACTCCTGCTTTTGCTACCAAATCATAAGCCAATTCTGATGCAAAATAGGAACCATGTCATGCAGGCCTTACAGCTGTTACATAGACAGGATGCATTGTTCGTCTCATTTTTCCTTCCTTCTGACAGATCAGAAGAAGGGTTAAATAAATGATGATTTCAGCCAGGCCGAAGGGGTAAATAGTGGCCCAGTCATGAAGTGTGGAGGGTGGGAACAGCATGAAAAGTCCACAAAGTGGCCCAATGACAGAGTCTGGAGGTGGCAACAGCATCAGGAGGAGGCCACAGAGTGGCACAATATCAGTGTGGAGGTGGCAGCAGCATCAGGAGACCACAGAGTGCCACAATGACAGAGTGTGGAGGTGGCGGCAGCAGCGGCCGCATTAGGAGGAGGCCACAGAGTGGCACAATGACAGTGTGGAGGTGGCAGCAGCATCATCAGGAGGCCACAGAGTGGCACAATGACAGAGTGTGGAGGTGGCGGCAGCAGCGGCCGCATTAGGAGGAGGCCACAGAGTGGCACAATGACAGTGTGGAGGTGGCAGCAGCATCATCAGGAGGCCACAGAGTGGAACAATGATAGAGTTTGTAGGTGGCAGCAGCAGCAGCATCAGGATGAGGCCACAGAGTGGCACAATAAAATTGTGGAGATGGTGGCAGTATCAGGAGGCCACAGAGTGGCACAATGACAGAGTGTAGAGGTGGCGGCAGCAGTAGCATCAGGAGGAGGCCACAGGGTGGCACAATGTCAGAGTGTGGAGGTGGCAGCAGCATCAGCAGGAGGCCACAGAGTGGCAAGGTGACATAGTGTGGAGGTGGCAGCACCATCAGGAGACCACAGATTGGCAAGGTGACATAGTGTGGTGGTGGCAGCAGCATTAGGAGACCACAGAGTGAGTGACTCGGTGGCAGAGTGGAGAGGTGGGTGTTAATACCAGTACCAGCTGAAGATGGTGGATGAAAGAAGGAGGACTTGGTATCAGATGAGTGGCATTAGGTGGGTGTCCGTATCTGAATAGTAGCTGAGGCAGGTAGCCAGAATAAACCGTCGATGATCTAGTCTGATGCATAAGGCATTGGTGGGTGGAAATCCTGGCTGATTCTCGCCTGATTTATCTTGACAAAGGTCAGTCTCTCCACATTTTAAGGTGGACAGGCGAGTTTTTCTTGAGGTAACTATGGCCCCGCCGCACTAAACACCCACTCTGATGCCACACTACCGGCTGGGCAGAACAGCTTTTCCAGGGCAAACTCTGCCAGTTGCGGCCACAACTCCAGTTTGGCTGCCCAATGTGGGTTGCCAGGGTGCTGTCCAAGTATGCCATGACCTGCTGGTCTAGCTGCTGCTGCTGCTGGTGAGTAGTTTCTTCACTAGGCAGGTGAAGAAAGCTGCTCATCAGTGACTCTAGACTCAAGTTGCTGCTAATGGAGCTGGAACTGCTCCTGCTCCTACTCCCCCCCTTCCCCCCCCCCCCGGCCACAGCAGCCATGGCAGAGGAACTTAAGTGCAGAGGGACCCCCTGGTCAGACCTGCGAGAGGATGGACGATAGCGCAGATAGGCAGCGGCCAACTGAGTACATAGGATGTCTCTATAATAGTTCAGTTTGTCCTCCCTTTCAGCGGGTGTATAAAAAGGCCCCCATTTTGGACCGGTAGTGAGGGCCCAACAAGGTGGAGAGCCAAAAGTCATCCCTCTGCCAAATAGTGACAATTTGGCTGTCACTACGCAAGCAAGTGAGCATGCATCGCGCCAGTTTTCTAAGTGACTCATAGGAACTCCCTGACTCCATCTCCACTGCATACTGCCATGGTGTGTCTGGGTCCTCTGCCTCGTCTTCCTCATGGACCTGTAGCTCCTCTGGCTGCTCCTGCTCCTTCTCTCCTGTCACCTGTGTAGAAAAACCACCCATTTCTCTACACATTGCTTGTGCTCCAATGTCCCTCTCCTCCTCCTCCAGTTTAGACCCCACAAGGCTTATGGGGCCATGAGATGTAGGCGCCACGTCTCCATTCCCCTGACCAGCTAGATTTACCAGTATCTGTTCCAGGACATGAAGCAGTGGAATGACATTGTTCATCCCGTAGTCCTGGCAAATGAAAAATAACGTGGCCTCCTCAAAGAGCCTGAGCAAACGGCAGGTGTCATGCATGAGCTGCCACTGGCTGACATCGAAGTTACACAGTGGAGTACTCCTGTCCGCTTGGATCATCAAGAAATTGTTGATGGCCTTTCTCTGTTCATATAGTCGGTCCAACATATGGTGGGTGGAATTCCAATGGGTGGAAACATCGCATATCAGCCTATGTTGGGGGATGCCGTTCTGCCACTGCAGCTTAAGGAGGGTGTGCTTTGCGGTGTACGAGTTGCTGAAGTGCATGCAAGTTTTCCTGGCCATTTTTACAATGTCTTGGAGATGGGTGCGAGACTTCAGGAACTGCTTGACAACCAGATTGAACATATGTGCCATGCAGGGCGCATGGCTCAGCCCTCCTTGACCCAGCACCGACACCATGTTCTTCCTATTGTCGGTCACCATGGTTCCAATTTGAGTTGTCACGGATAAAGCCAGGATTCGATTTCTTGATAAAGGACATGGAGCATGTCCTCCCCTGTGTGACTCCATTCGCCCAGGAAAACGAGGTGCCGAAAAGCGTGACGCCATCGTGCCCTGCACATGTGGTATGCTGGAGGGGCACTGTGAACTGTCCCTGCAGTGGAGGCTGAGGAGGATGAGGAGGCAGAGACGGACATTGTCGCAGGACCAACAGTGTGAGAACATAGAGGCGGAAGCGGCGTCACCTGGCTAAGGTGTTAGTGTGGCTGTGCAGAAACCACATTAACCCAGTAGGCCGTAAAGGACATGTATTGTCCCTTACGGTAGTGACAGCTCCACGTGTAGGCGCTGCCATGCACTTTGGCAGACAATGACAGGCTCAAGGACTGGCTCACCTTCCGTGCCCACCTTCCGTTTTTCGTAAATGTGCAGGGCTGGTACTGTCTTTTTGGAAAATAAATGACGGCTTGGGATTCTCCACCTCGGCTCGGCACAAGCCATCAGTTCTCTGAAAGGTGCAGAATCCACCACTTGGAAAGGGAGGGACTGCAGGACCAGCAGGACCAGCAACTTGGCCAGGAGCACATTCAGCTTTTGCACCGTTGGATGAGTGCACGCATACTGTTGTCTCTTGGCAATTGCTTCGGTGATTGATTGCTGACGGAATGACTGACGAGGAGTAGGAGCAGAAGCATCAGGACCAGCAGATGACGGGAAGGACAGACCGCTCCCTTCGGCTGAGTTGGTGGAGCCTTGACTGCCTGAAATCGGGTGTGTGCCACTGGGTGATTCAGCGGTTTCTGCAGCAGGCTGGAACACCACATTGGAGCCACGGTTCTCCCAGGCCAATTTATGGTTACACTGCATATGTTGACACAGGGCTATGGTGCCAACATTGGCGCCCTGACCACACTTCACCTTCTGCCCACAGATTCTACAAATGGCCATGTTCACCTCCTCCGGCGGTTTAACAAAAAATTGCCACACCGCCGAGTTGGTGATTTTACCCCCCAACACTCCGCACTGACTGACTTCTACTGCCACTGCTTCCGTGAAACCGTGCACCATTACTTTCCGGGCAGGTAGGGTCCTGCGAAGCGGGTGGTCTACCCCGGGCAAGTTTGGCTCCCGACCTGCCACTATTGCCACTCTGCTGACTCCCAGCCACGCTAGCGACATGCTGGCTCTGTCGTTGCCTCACGGGCAAGCTGCCACCTTCTCCCGTTGATGGTGAAGCTCCTAATTTACCCGGCTACCAAGTGCTATCAGCTACATCATCATCATCGAGTACTGTCTGCACGTCACTGATGTCCTCCTCAATGGTCTCTGGGTCAGGAGCCTGACCGCTCGCAACACCAGCTCCAACTCCACTCTCCTCATCACTACTTGCCCGCCTACCAGAGGAAGTGGTGGATGTCTCCTCCACATCTTGGCTAACCAGTAGCTACTGACTGTTCTCTAGTAGCTCATCCTCACTCATAATACTTCTTTGGCTGAGGGAACAGAAAAGGACAGAGGCAGGTTGAGGACAGGTAAGGGAACAGCGCCTGCTCCCGGGATGTCACTTGGGACAAAGTGGATGACAGCGTCAACCATTCAAGAACCGCTGGGTTGCTGGTCACGACACGGCCGCTAGGTGACACTGGGAGCTCAGGCCTCTCGCTGCGACTCCTGCTTCCACGCCCCCTTATTCTGCTGCGACCTGTGACTGCGCAGAAACATTTAGGCTTCTGCCACTCCCCTGTGCAGGGCCTGGCACTTCTTTGTCTGACATACTGTTAGATCAAATAAATAAATAAAACGGAAATTAAAACAACCCAAAAAGTCTATAATTTTCTCAATTCACCACATAACGGCTAATACTTTCTTTTTTTGTGCCACTAATACACGCCAAAAATGGGTTTAGAACATATAACTGAACCGCTGAATGGCAAATATATATTTTTTGGTCACTAATACGCGCCAAAAAGGGCTGTAATTTTATCACTTCACCACACAATGGCTTATAAGCTCTTTTTTGCCCACTAATACAAGCCACAAAATGCTTTAGAACATATAACTGCACTGCACAAGGGCAAATAAGATATAGGAATATTTGCTTTTAACCAGCTCCGGACCGCTGTACGCACGGATGCGTCCAGGCGGCAGCTGGTTTACTCCTCCTGGACGCATCCGCGCGTCTTCTCGTGAGACACAAGATTTCCTGTGAATGCGCGCAGAAGTTAAATTACAGCCTGCCAGCGCTGATCATGCGCTGGCAGGCTGTAGAAGTTAAAAAAATTTGCATATCAGACGCTGTTTTGTTAACAGCGTCTGATATGCCTACTGCTCGTTCCTCTGATGATCCCTTTGTTTGGGACCACTAAAGGAAACATATGTAAGTGCACCAATCACCACACAGACCCCCCTGTCACTGATTAACCCCCGATTAACGCCCGATTAACCCCTGATCACCCCATGTCACCCCCCTGATCACCCCCTGTCACCCCCCCTGTCACCCCCCCCGTCACTAATCACCCCCCTGTAATGCTCATTCAGACGTCTGTATGTGTTTTGCGGATCCATGGATCCGCGGATCCGCAAAACACCGACACCGGCAATGTGCTTTCCATATTTTGCGAATCCGCACATTGCCAGAACTATATAGAAAATGCCTTTTCTTGTCTGCAATTGCGGACAAGAATAGGACATGCTCTATCTTTTGCGGAGCTGCGGCCGAATGTTTGGGGGCCGAAACCTGGAAGTTCGCGGCCGCAGCTCCACAAATGCTAATGTGGAGAGCACAAAGTGTGCTTTCCACATCACCGCCGGCCCCATTCACACTGAATGGGTTCGCATCTATTCCGCAGAATTGTGGAAAAGATGCGGACATTTTTGCGGACGTGTGAATGGGGTCTTACTTCTTTTTTTTTTTTTTTTGCACATTTTTTGGCAGAGATTTTTTTCATCCACATTGATTGATGCGAATGAAGAAATCTGTGCCGTTCATTTTTTTTTTTTCAGCCCAGAGGCTGAACGGAAAAAAAAATCTCATTACCCGTATGCTCAATATCAGGAGAATAGCAGAAACTCCTAATGCTGGCCATACATGTAATGATTGCGGAGACCACTAAAATGCCAGGGCAGTATATATACCCCACATGTGACCCCATTTTAGAAAGAAGACACCCCAAGGTATTCCGTGAGGGGTATGGTGAGTTCATGTAAAACTTTATTTTTTGTCACAAGTGACTGGAATATGAGACTTTGTAAGAAAAAAAAAAAAAAAAAAAAGTCAATTTCCGCTTACTTGTGCCAAAAAAAAAATCTTCTATGAACTCACCATGCCCCTCACGGAATACCTTGGGGTGTCTTCTTTCCAAAATGGGTCACATGTGGGGTATTTATACTGCCCTGGCATTTTAGGGGTCCTAAAGGTACTAATTGGAATTTGGGCCCTTTTGCTCACCTAGGCTGCAAAAAAGTGTCACACATGTGGTATCGCCGTACTCAGGAGAAGTAGGGCAATGTGTTTTAGGGTGTATTTTTACATATACCCCTGCTGGGTGTGAGAAATATCTCTGTAAATGACAACTTTTTAAAAAATTTTATACAAAGTTGTCAGTTTACAGAGATATTTCTCTCATCCAACATGGGTATATGTAAAAATACACCCCAAAACACATTGCCCTACTTCTTCTGAGCACGGTGATACCACATGAGTGACACTTTTTTGCAGCCTGGGTGCGCAAAGGGGCCCAAATTCCAATGAGTACCTTTAGGTTTTACAAGGTTGCTCACAATTTAGCCCCGCCCAAAATGCCAGGACAGTAAACACACCCCGCAAATGATCCCATTTCGGAAAGTAGACACCCTAAGGTACTCACTGAGGGGCATAGTGAGTCCGTGGGAGATTTTTTTTTTTTAGCATTTTCCGCTAACTTGTGAAAAAAAATGAAATGATACATGAACTCATCATGCCCCTCCGCGAATACTTTGGGGTGTCTTCTTTCTAAAATGGTGTCATTTGGGGGGTATTACTATCCTGACATTCTAGCACCTGAAGAAACATGACAGGTGCTCAGAAAGTCAGAGCTGCTTCAAAATGTGGAAATTCACTTTTTTGCACCATAGTTTGTAAACGCTATAACTTTTACCCAAACCAATAAATATACACTTATTGGATTTTTTTTTATCAAAGACATGTAGAACAATAAATTTTGCGAAAAATTTATATAGAAACTTTTTTTTTTTTTTTTTATTACAACAGAAAGTGAAAAATTTCATTTTTTTGCAAAAATTTCGGTCATTTTTGATTAATAGCAAAAAAAGTAAAAAATGTCAACAGCAATGAAATACCACCAAATGAAAGCTCTATTAGTGAGAAGAAAAGGAGGTAAAATTCATTTGGGTGGTAAGTTGCATAACGGAGCAATAAACGGCGAAAGTAGTGTAGTGCAGAATTGTAAAAAGTAGCCTGGTCATTAAGGGTGTTTAAGCCAGGGGGGCTGAAGTGGTTAATAAACCCTGTTAATGGCTGTATCAAACAACAGTTGCACCCCAATAACAAGAACGGTTTGCTGGAATTACAGAGCTGTATAATGGCAATTTTGATCCGCAGTCATTGCAGCAAGGTGTAATAGGATTGTTCCTATTACCCAGGCTGTAAACTCCCCTACTCCCCTACTCAATACTGTGAAATAATTCATCCCTATCCTTTCTCTGAATTTCTATACAGCAAAATAAAAGTTTTAAAGTCTTTTCTACCACTGTCCCTAGCACCTGCTGACATCTCTCCCTGCACTAAGTACACTGGAAAATGACTGAATCCAAGATGGCTGAGGCTATTTATAGGGCTATGACATCACAGGGCTGGATGCTTATTGGCTGCATGCATTGCATTGTGGGTGATCCCTCGTTCCCAGTGTTCCTTGCTCCATGTCCTAACACGCACAGCAGCCATTTTAGGAAAAAATGTGATTCGTTACCACAAAGCGTCAGGAAATTCGGATTCGGTGGGAATAAAATTTTTCCTGAAATTCGGATCGAATTCCACTTCATCAACTTCAATTCGCTCATCTCTGTATATAATGTTGTGTGTCTCTGCCCAGCCTCAGATCTAATGATTTGTACTTACAGCATTACATTTGAAGTCAGGCAGAGACACATCATTTTAAATCATTATACTGCCCTGTGGTCCAGTCAGAGGAGCACAACTGGAATTTAGGCTCCCACACAGAAAATGTTTCACACAGTAAACATGATCATCTGAAATTGGTCTAACAGTGTGGTTGTAAAAATAATAGGAATCTGTTATTAACATTCATCAAATGCACTTTAAGCAAATTTTCTGACATTTAAAATGAGTAAATTTATCGCACCATACGGAGATACAAATATGTTTTTGTATTATTTATGTTTTTTGTGGTAAAATAAGATTCTAGTAAAGAGCTTACATGTATGTACCTTACTGAGAATACAGTCATATTTACATAGTTAGTATGGTTAAAAAATTGCATATCAAGTTCAACCAAGGGATGGGAAAGTATGTGGATAGCTAAACTTTTCCCCCTATTGATCCATAGGAAACCCATAATGCTTGAACCAAACTGCCCTAAAAAGGAAACATTTCCTTTCTGACCCTATCAGACCAAATCAACATTCGAAATAAGACTTGCCTTGAAAAAGTATTTATATCCCTTGAACTTTTCCACATTTTTTTCATGTTACACCTACAAACTTAAATGTATTTTATTGATATTTTATGTGATAAACCAAACATCTAAAAAGTGTGGCGTTCATTTGTATTCAGCCCCCTGTACTCTGATACCCCTAAATAAAATCCAGTGTGACCAATTGCCTTCAGAAATCAACTGATTAGTAAACAGAGTCCACCTGTGTGTAATTTATTCTCAGTATAACTACAACTGTTCTGTTAACCCCTTAACCCCTGCCATTTTTCACCTTAAGGACCAGGCCATTTTTTGCAAATCTGACTTGTCAATTTACGTGGTGATAACTTTAAAATGCTTTTACTTATCCAAGACATTCTGAGATTGTTTTCTCGTCACATATTGTACTTCATGACAATGAGTCAAAATATTTCATTTATATCTATAAAAAAAAAAAAAAAAATTACCAAAAATGTGAAAAAATGTGCAATTTTCGAAAATTCTATCTTTCTGCTTTTAAAAAATATAGTGATACCTAGTTAATACTTTACATATCCCATGTGTATACTTCATGCTTGGATCATTTTGTAAATTACATTTTCTTTTTTTGGGACGTTAGAAGGCTTAGAAGCTTAGAAGCAAATCTTAAAAAAATTTTAAGAAAATTTCCAAAACCCAATTTTCAAGGACCAGTTCAGATCTGAAGTCACTTTGTGGGGCTTACATAATAGAAACTACCCATATATGGCCCCATTTTAGAAACTACACATCCTCAAGGTATTCAAAACTGATTTTTACAAACTTTGTTAACCCTTTAGGTGTTCCACAAGAATTAAAGGAAAATGGAGAATACATTTTGGAATTGCACTTTTTTGGAAGATTTTCCATTTTTATAAAAAAATTTCCACTAACAAAGCAAGGGTTAACAGCCAAACAAAACTCAATATTTATTACCCTGATTCTGTAGTTTACAGAAACACCCCATATGTGGTCGTAAACTGCTGTATGGGCACACGACAGGGCACAGAAGGAAAGGAACGCCTTATGGTTTTTGGAAGGCAGACTTTACTGGGATAATTTTAAGTTGCCATGTCACATTTGAAGACCTCCTGATGCACCCCTAGAGTAGAAACTCCAAAAAAAGACCACATTTCTAAAACTATAGGATAAGGTGGCAGTTTTGTTGGTACTATTTTAGGGTACATATAATTTTTGGCTGCTCTATATTACACCTTTTGTGAGGCAAGGTAACAAAAAATAGCAGTTTTGGCACCGTGTTTAATTTTTGTTATTTACAATTTTACAAATGCTGCCATATGCAGAAGGCCGGGAGTCCACCCGCAGGACTGTACTCCGGATCATCACTTACCTTATGATGAGTATAACTCATCTTTAATCCGGAGCACTGGTGTACGCCGCATGGAGACAGGAATAAATCTTCTATGCAGTACCATTACTGCATTGTCTCCATAGCGTACTTGAGGAGCACCTTAATTACTATTGTGAATACTTTATTATTATTTTATGTCCCACAGATTACTATTTTACATATTAGTCCCCTGATGAGTTGGGTTACAACCGACGAAACGCGTTCGGACAAGGAACATTATAGACATAACAGGAGGTTGTCATAAGGATACAATTATTCAGACACACTTGTTATATGTATTTGGTGAGTTGGATAATTGACATCATTATCCTCACACTTGGGACTTTTAACATTGAGTTCAGAATTCAATCCATGATATATGTTTGCAGGATTATTGAGTAACTCCGTATTAGGAATTTTACTTTACTAGGGGTGCTCTTGCAGCAGACATATATTATTGATTTGATAGTGGTCTGAGACACATGACCGTTTCATGATCCTGGGTCTGAAGTATAAGGCCTCAGTATTATTTTGATGTTTGTTGCACTACCTATCCTATTTTTGAGGTGTTTTATTGCCTGATCTGTATACGGGGTCAGGACGGAGGGATCCCGTTTTTTCACCCGGTTTTTGACAAAGCTGGGCAGTCAGGTAGGAGGGAGGGTCACATAGGGATACATTAGTACTATTTTATTGGAATAACAGGGAATATCAGGGCGAGTAGACCCAGCATTGTGTCTTTCCATCTATCGCTTTTTTCCTGTTTCCATTATTATTGCTATCCCTTTTGGGGCCCTCCGGTTAGATGAATATTGGATTTAGCTGTGATTTGGCAGCTGATACTATTTTTAATAGATATTCCATACTAATTTGGAATGACAGACATAGCAGAGCTGGAGAGGGTTCAGAGGAGTGCAACTAAAGTAATAACTGGAATGAGGGATCTACAGTACCCTGAAAGGTTATCAAAATTAGGGCTATTCACTTTAGAAAAAAGACGACTGAGGGGAGATCTAATATCTATGTATAAATATATCAGGGGTCAGTACAGAGATCTGTCCCATCATCTATTTATCCCCAGGACTGTGACTGTGACAAGGGGACATCCTCTGCGTCTGGAGGAAAGAAGGTTTGTACACAAACATAGAAAAGGATTCTTCACTGTAAGAACAGTGAGACTATGGAATTCTCTGCCTGAGGAGGTGGTGATGGTGAGTACAGTAAAGGAATTCAAGAGGGGACTGGATTTATTTCTGGAGTGTAATAATATTACAAGCTACAGCTACTAGAGAGGGGTCGTTGATCCAGGGAGTTATTCTGCTTGCCTGATTGGAGTCGGGAAGGAATTTTTTTTCCCTTAAGTGGGGAAAATTGGCTTCTGCCTCACAGGTTTTTTTTGCCTTCCTCTGGATCAACTTGTAGGAAACAGGCCGAACTGGATGGACAAATGTCTTTTTTCGGTCTTATATACTATGTTACTATGTTACTATGTTAATTTGGGCTCATTTTATAGATAACACATTACAGGTTTTGTTTTAGCTACCCGATTTCAAGTGATTTTGGTTTATTTACAATGTTCATCTGACAGATTAGATCAAGTGGTATTTTTTACAGAGCAGGTTGTTACGGACGCGACAATACAAAATAAGACTTTTGTATCTCCATATTCTAAAAGCCATAGTTTTTTTTTTTTTTTTTGGGCGACTGTCTTATGTAGGGGCTCATTTTTTCCGGTATGAGATGACGGTTTGATTGGTACTATTTTAGCGTGCATATGAATTTTTTATCACTTGGTATTACTTTTTTTGTGATGTAAGGTGACAAAAAATGGCTTTTTCGAAACAGTTTATATTTTATTTTTTTCACGGTCTTCATCTGAGGGGTTAGATCATGTGATGTTTGTATACAGCTGGTTCTTACGGATGCGGCGATACTTAAAATGTATACTTTTTTCATTTATTTATGTTTTACACAATAGCAGCATTTTTAAACATCCAAAAAAAATCATGTTTTGTGATGTAAGGTGACAAAAAAATGATTGTTTTAGCACAGATTTTATTTTATTTTTTCTGCGCTGTTCAGGTGAGGGGGTGGATCATGTGATATTTTTGTAGAGCTGGTCGTTATAGATGTGGCAATACAAAATATGTCTGGTTTTCTTTATTTTTCTATTTCTTTTTTTACAATTTTATATGTTTTATTTTGGGAAATGTTATATATTATTTTATTATGAAAAACTTTTTTTTTTAAACTTTTTTAAACTTTTCATTTTTGTCCCACTTCTGGGGTCTGATCCCCTCTGCAATGCATTACAATACAACCTGTATTGTAATGCATTGGCTGCCTGATTTTTGGCTGACAGCCTGCCTGTGAGACCCAGCCTTATGGCTGGATCTCACAGGCTTATATAGAAGTCAAACTCCGATGCCTGCACTGCAGGGGCAGGGAACCGATGGGGAAGCAGAGGGCACCCGTACCCTCCACAAACGCTCTGTATGCCACAGTCAGCTTTGACCGCAGCATACAAGGGGCTAACACTCTGGCATTGGTGTTTTCACCGATGCCGGCGTATGCACCTCCTGCACCCGCCCGATCAGCCTGCTGGACATATACGTCACTGGTCCTTAAGTGATGTCCAGCTGTGATCTACATGTACGACAAGGGTCCTTAAGGGGTTAAAAAGGATCTTTCACTGGTCCTGACATAACAATATTAGTACCTGGCAGTGTAGGGCATGATCAGCAGATGTTCCTGCGCTATTTTTTTTTCAAGATCGGCTGCTCCTTTGGGGTGCTGTGCCCCTCGTTCTCTTTTGCCGTCCTGTATGCTAATTAGTAGCATCGGTACAGGAAGGAGGAGGCGGCCATTTTTTTCTAGGAGTGTCTCTTTACCCTGTCTGTGATGCTCTCCGCTGCGATTGGGCAGCTCACAGCCAGGGAGGAGACGCCCCTTTGGAAACATGGTCATCTCCTCCTCCCTGTACCAATGCTACTAATTAGCATACAGGGTGGCAAAAGAGAAGGAGGTGCACAGTGCCCAAATAGAGCAGCCAATCGAAAAATAATAGCGCAGGGACATCTATTGATCATGCCCTACACTACCATTGATATTGTTATGTCTGTACCAGTGAAAAGTCTGCTTTAAGCCACAGAGGTTTGTTAGAGAACATTAGTGATCAAACAGCATCATGAAAACCAAGGAACACACAAGACATGTCAGCGATAAAGTTGTGGAGAAGTGTCAAGCAAGGTTAGGTTACAAAAACATATCCAAAGCTCTGAACATCACAGAAATCACTGTTCCGTTCTGAAAATGGAGTATAGCACAAATGCAAACCTAGCAAGACATGGCAGTTCACCTAAGGCTACATGCACACGACAGTTGTTTTTTGCTGTCCGCAAATCACAGATCCGTCTTCCTTTTTTTTTCACATCCACATCCGTTCCGTGTGTCCGCAAATTTTGTAGGTTGTGTTTCCGTGTGTCTTCCTTTTTTTTTTTTGCGGATCCGCAAAAAAAAAAAAGAAGGTTTGAACCAGTTTCTTAAAGTACCTGTTCAAATGACCTGGTTTCCAAGCAACCATCCGCAAAAAAAAAAACGGATGCGGATGACAAACAGATGGCTACCGTTGGTCATCCGCATTTTTTGCGGACCCATTGACTTCTATGGGTCCGCAAACCATTTTTTGCGGACAAGAATAGGACATGCCATCTTTCTTTTGCGGACGTAAAATGCGGACAGCGGACGCGGACAGGCAATGGAAGAGGTATCCGTATTTCTAATGGAGCCATAGAAATGAATGGAGAACCACCGGATCCGCAAAAAAAACGGAACGGAGGCCGCAAAAAAATACTGCCGTGTACATGTAGGCTAAACTGACAGCCCAGACAAGGAAATCACTAATTAGAAAAGCAGCAAAGAAGCCCATGGTCACTCTGGAGGAGCTGCAGAGATCCACAGCTCAGGTGTCTACAGGACAACTATTAGTAGTATACTCCACAAATCTGGCCTTTATGGAAGAGTGGCAAGAAGAAAGCCATTTTTTAAAGCAAGCCATAAGAAGTTTCGTTTGCAGTTTGTTACAAGCCATGTAGGGGACACAGCAAACATGTGGAAGAATGTGCTGTGGTCAGATGAGGCCAAAGTTTAACTTGTTGGGATACTGTAAATGCAAGATGCTATGGTTAGCAGAAAATTAACACTGCACGTCACCCTGAAAACACCATTCTTCAGCATTGACAGGAAAGCTGTCTGGAGGAAAACCGGTTAAAGACTGCAAAAGACTTGAGACTGGAGGAGAGGTTCACCTTCCAGCAAGACAACGACCCCAAACATACAGACAGAGCTAAAATGGAATGGTTTAGATCAAAGCATATTCATGTGTTAGAACGGCCCAGTGAAAGTCCATACCTAAATCCCATTGAGCATCTGTGGTAAGACTTGAAAATTGCTGTTCACAGACACTCTCCATCCAGTCTAACTGAATTTGAGCTATTTTGGAAAGAAAAATTGGCAAAATTGACAGCCTCTAGATTTGTAAAGCTGGTAGAGACATTGTGTATTTAAAAAAGACCTGCAGCTGTAATTGCAGCGAAAGATGGTCCTACAAAGTTGTGTCTTGGGGGGGGGGGGGGGATTGGGGGGCTGAATACAAATGCATGCAACACTTTCCAGATTTATTTTAATAAGAATTTTGAAATCCATGTAACCTTCTCTTTTCACTTCACACATGCTTGAAACTTTGTGTTGTTCTATCACTTAAAATCCCAATGCATTAAGTTTGTGGATGCAATGTGAAAAAATGTGTAAAAATTCAATTCAAGGAGTATGAATACTCAAGGCACTATATATGCCTAAATCATCTAAGCCTTTTTGAAGTGTCCACTTTTCCTCCTTTGACCACGTCCTGAGGTAGACTACTCCACATATTCTCCCTTGTCTTTTGAGGGGATTTTATGTGGACCAGTTTTTTACCATATATTTTGTATGTGCCATTTATATACATTAATCATGCCCCTCCTTAGATGCCTCTTGTCAAGAGTTTTAGTTCCTTAATTCTTTCTCATAAATAATATCCTCCATGCCTCATATCAGTTTAATTTCCCTTCTTCATACTTTTTCTAGCTCCATGGCTTTCTTTCTATGAACCATTCCCTTGAACTAAACAATGTATTCCAGATGAAGCTGCAATTCCATGCCTCATTTAATACATGACAATATTAGAGATGAGCGAACACCTGGATGTTCGGGTTCGAGAGGTTCGGCCGAACTTCCGGAAAATGTCCGAGTTCGTGATCCGAACTCAACCCGAACTTCATCCTGAACCCGAACCCCATAGAAGTCAATGGGGACCCGAACTTTTGGGCACTAAAAAGGCTGTAAAAGACTCCCGGAAAGGGCTAGAGGGCTGCAAAAGGCAGCAAAATGTAGGTAAATCCCCTGCAAACAAATGTAGATAGGGAAATGATGACTTAACATAAAATAAAATAAAATTAACCAATATTAATTGGAGTTAGGTCCCATAGCACAGAATCAGGCTTCAAATCACCCACCAATGGAGAAGGTTAGCTTACTATTATTTCGACCCCAGCATCCAGACAAAGGAGAGAGGTCCCATAGCAGAGAATCTGGCATCATATCAACCACCACAGGAGAAGGCCACTTTCAGTGACTTAGGCCTTAGCACCCAGACAGAGGAGACATGTCAGATAGCACAAGCATTACATTTATACCATCCAGCACAGGAGAAGGCCACTTTTAGTTACTTTGACCCCTGCACCCAGAAAGAGGAGAGAGGCCCACAGCACATATTCAGGCATCATATCACCCACCACAGGAGTAGGCCACCATTTAGTTAATTTGACCCCTGCACCCATGTCAGCTGGTACAAGCATCAGTTTCACATCACCCAGCACAAGAAGGCCACTTTTAGAGACTTTGACCCCTGCACCCAGACGGAGGAGAGGGTTTCACAGCAGAGAATCAGGCATTTAGATCACCCACCACAGGAGTAGGCCATCATTTAATGGGACCCGGCAACCATGTCAGATGGCACAAGCATCAGTTTTACATCACCCAGCACAGAGAAGGCGACTTTGAGAGACTTTGACCCCTGCACCCAGACGGAGGAGAGAGGTTTCACAGCAGAGAATCAGGCATTTAGATCACCCACCACAGGAGTAGGCCATCATTTAATGGGACCCGGCAACCATGTCAGATGGCACAAGCATCAGTTTCACATCACCCAGCACAAGAGAAGGCGACTTTTGAGAGACTTTGACCCCTGCACCCAGACGGAGGAGAGAGGTCCCACAGCAGAGATTCAGGCATTTATATCAGCCAGCACAGGAGAAGGCCGCTTTCAGTGACTTAGGCCTTAGCACCGACACAGAGGAGACAGGTCAGATAGCACAAGCATCAGTTTCACATCAACCACCACAGGAGAAGGGCACTTTTAGAGACTTTGACCCCTGCAGCCACACGGAGGAGAGAGGTCCCACAGCAGAGATTCAGGCATTTATATCAGCCAGCACAGGAGAAGGCCGCTTTCAGTGACTTAGGCCTTAGCACCGACACAGAGGAGACAGGTCAGATAGCACAAGCATCAGTTTCACATCAACCACCACAGGAGAAGGGCACTTTTAGAGACTTTGACCCCTGCACCCAGAAAGGAGAGAGGTCCCACAGCAGAGATTCAGGCATTTATATCAGCCAGCACAGGAGTAGGCCACCTTTTGTTTCTTTGACCCTGCACCCAGAAAGAGAGAGAGGTCCCACAGCAGAGATTCAGGCATTTATATCAGCCAGCACAGGAGAAGGCCGCTTTCAGTGACTTAGGCCTTAGCACCGACACAGAGGAGACAGGTCAGATAGCACAAGCATCAGTTTCACATCAACCACCACAGGAGAAGGGCACTTTTAGAGACTTTGACCCCTGCAGCCACACGGAGGAGAGAGGTCCCACAGCAGAGATTCAGGCATTTATATCAGCCAGCACAGGAGAAGGCCGCTTTCAGTGACTTAGGCCTTAGCACCGACACAGAGGAGACAGGTCAGATAGCACAAGCATCAGTTTCACATCAACCACCACAGGAGAAGGGCACTTTTAGAGACTTTGACCCCTGCACCCAGAAGGAGGAGAGGTCCCACAGCAGAGATTCAGGCATTCATATCAGCCAGCCACAGGAGAAGGCCACCTTTGTTTCTTTGACCCCTGCACCCAGAAAGAGAGAGAGGTCCACAGCAGAGATTCAGGCATTTATATCAGCCAGCACAGGAGAAGGCCGCTTTCAGTGACTTAGGCCTTAGCACCGACACAGAGGAGACAGGTCAGATAGCACAAGCATCAGTTTCACATCAACCACCACAGGAGAAGGGCACTTTTAGAGACTTTGACCCCTGCAGCCACACGGAGGAGAGAGGTCCCACAGCAGAGAATCAGGCATCATGTCAACCACCACAGGAGTAGGCCACCTTTTGTTTCTTTGACCCCTGCACCCAGAAAGAGGAGAGAGGTCCCACAGCAGAGATTCAGGCATTTATATCAGCCAGCACAGGAGAAGGCCGCTTTCAGTGACTTTGGCCCCCTGCACCCACACAAAGGAGACATGTCAGACAGCACAAGTATAACATTCATATCACCCAGCACAGGAGAAGGACACTTTCATGTACTTTGGCCCGGCACCCAGACAGAGGAAGGTTCATTCAACTCTGGGTTGCACCCAAGATCCTACTTAATTTCAAAAATTGATTTTTCAATGAAGAAGTGGCCAGGAGTACAAGACAACATGGTTTAAGGCAGTTATTAAGGACTACTCTGCACAAGGAGGGTCAGGTCTTGTGGGATCCATGCCTGGTTCATTTTTATAACGTCAGCTTGTCCACGTTGGCTGCGGACAGGCGGCTGCGTTTGTCAGTAATGGCGCCCCCTGCCGTGCTGAATACACGTTCAGATAAAGCGCTGGCCGCCCGGGCAGGCTAGCACCTCAAGGCATAACATGCTAATTCTGGCCACGTGGACAATTTGGAAACCCAGAAGTTGAATGGGGCCGAACCATCCGTCAGTACGTGGAGTTGTGTGCAGGCGTACTGTTCAACCATGTTAGTGAAATGTTGCCTCCTGCTAACACGTTCCGTATCAGGTGGTGGGGCAGTTAGCTGTGGCGTGGAGACAAAACTTTTCCACATTTCTGCCATGCTAACCCTGCCCTCAGAGGAGCTGGCCGTGACACTGCTGCGTGGGCGACCTCTAGCTCCTCCTCTGCCTTGGCCTTGGCCTTCCACTTGTTCCCCTGTGACAGTTGGGAATGCTCTCAGGAGCGCGTCTACCAGTGTGCGCTTGTACTCGCGCATCTTCTTATCACGCTCCAGTGCAGGAAGTAAAGTGGGCACATTGTCTTTGTACCGTGGATCCAGCAGGGTGGCCACCGCATGGGTCAGCACACGTTAAAATATGGGCAACTCTGCTGTCATTGCGCAGGCACTGCAGCATGTAATCGCTCATGTGTGCCAGGCTCCCCAGAGGTAAGGACTAGTGTTGAGCGCGAATATTCGAAAAGCGAATTTTTTTAGCGAATATCGGCACTTCGCTAATTCGCGAATATTTCGAATATAGCGCTATAAATTCGCTATTTCGAATATTCGTTTTTTTTTTTTTTTTTTTTTTAGTTATATTTTTTTCTTTCCCACTTCCCAAAAGTAGTTCTTACCTGTCATGAGGATTCCTGGCTTCCTGGCTGCTCCAGTCAGTGCCCGTTGCCGCTTCTGCCGACTTCCGTGCTCATGGAGCGTCCCCTTCCATGGGAAAATCTCTATATACTAAAATGTACTGTCGGATTTGAGGAATTACGTTGAAATCGCAATGCGATTAATTCAAGTTATATTAATCGCATTGCGATTACAACTTAGCACTGCTATCTTACATAGGCTAGAATTAACGAATATGGAATATATAGCTATGCACTAGCAGTGCTAAGTTGAAATCGCAATGCGAATACTTTAAGTTAAATTAATCGCATTGCGATTTCAACTTAGCACTGCTGCTATATTCCATATTCGTTAACTTCGTTAATTCTAGCAAGCTGACCCATTATAAACCCAGCTCTAAGTTGAAATCGCAATGCGAATACTTTAAGTTAAATTAATCGCATTGCGATTTCAACTTAACACTGCTGCTATATTCCATATTCGTTAACTTCGTTAATTCTAGCAAGCTGACCCATTATAAACCCAGCTCTAAGTTGAAATCGCAATGCGAATACTTTAAGTTAAATTAATCGCATTGCGATTTCCAACTTAGCACTGCTGCTATATTCCATATTCGATTAACTTCGTTAATTCTAGCAAGCTGACCCATTATAAACCCAGCTCTAAGTTGAAATCGCAATGCGAATACTTTAAGTTAAATTAATCGCATTGCGATTTCAACTTAACACTGCTGCTATATTCCATATTCGTTAACTCGTTAATTCTAGCAAGCTGACCCATTATAAACCCAGCTCTAAGTTGAAATCGCAATGCGAATACTTTAAGTTAAATTAATCGCATTGCGATTTCAACTTAGCACTGCTGCTATATTCCATATTCGTTAACTTCGTTAATTCTAGCAAGCTGACCCATTATAAACCCAGCTCTAAGTTGAAATCGCAATGCGATTAATATAACTTGAATTAATCGCATTGCGATTTCAACGTAATTCCTCAAATCCGACAGTACATTTTAGTATATGGAGGCGTTCCCATGGTGATGGGGACGCTCCATGAGCACAGAAGTTATGGTTGGCTTGGTAGAATTAGCGAGGATGACGAATATGACGAATGTATTCGTCATATTCCTCAAAACGAAGATAGCGAAGTATTCTACATCTTCGTTTTAGCAACCTATTCGTCAACCTCGCTAATTCTAGCAATCAAATAGGAAGGTTGACTTACCAGACAGCTGTGTTAAATTCGCTATGCGATTTTTTTTTTTTAATAAATAGAATACTTATAATAATATTATCATATCAAGTAATATAATTATTGTATTAAAAAAAAAAAATCGCATAGCGAATTTAACACAGCTGTCTCTATAGTCAACCTTCCTATTTGATTGCTAGAATTAGCGAGGTTGACGAATAGGTTACTAAAGCGAAGATGTAGAATACTACGTTATCTTCGTTTTGAGGAATATGACGAATACATTCGTCATATTCGTCATCCTCGCTAATTCTAGATATGAAACCAATAGGAAAGTAGCCTTAAGTACAAATCGCAATATGCGATTATTTAAATCGCATTTTAATCGCGATAACTAGAAAAAATGACGAATATTCGATTTCGACGAATACGAAACGAATATTCATTCGAATATTCGCGAATTTCGTCGAAATCGAATATGGCACCTGCCGCTCATCACTAGTAAGGACAAGCTGTCCTCTGTGGGAGGCGTATCGTCATCATCCTCTGTATCCCCCCAGCCACGCACCAGGGATGTGCCTGCGCTGTGCTGGGTGCCACCCCGCTGTGAACCTGCTTCATCCTCATCCTCCTCCACCTCCTCCTCATCCTCCTCGTCCTCCAGTAGTGGTCCCTGGCTGGCCACATTTGTACCTGCCCTCTGCTGTTGCAAAAAACCTCCCTCTGAGCCACTTCTAACAGACTGGCCTGAAAGTGCTAAAAACGACCCGTCATCCTCCTCCTCCTCCTCCTGGCCCTGGCCCACCTCCTCTTCCATCATCGCCCTAAGCGTTTTCTCTAGGAGACATAGAATTGGTATCGTCACGCTGATAACAGTGGCATCGCCACTGGCCATGTTGGTGGCGTACTCTAAACAGCGCAACAGGGCACACAGGTCTCGCATGGAGGCCCAATCATTGGTGGTGAAGTGGTGCTGTTCGCGAGTGCGACTGACCCATGCGTGCTGCAGCTGAAACTCCACTATGGCCTGCTGCTGCTCGCACAGTCTCTCCAGCATGTGCAAGGTGGAGTTCCACCGGGTGGGCACGTCGCATATTAGGCGGTGGCGGGAAGGCCGAAGTTCCGCTGTAGCGCTGACAGGCGAGCAGCGGCAGGATGTGAGCGCCGGAGCGCGCACAGGCGGCCCGCACTTTATGCAGCAGCTCTGACATGTCTGGGTAGTTGTGAATGAACTTTTGCTCCACCAAATTCAGCACATGCGCCAGGCAAGGGATGTGCGTCAAACCGGCTAGTCCCAGAGCTGCCACGAGATTTCGCCCATTATCGCACACCACCAGGCCGGGCTTGAGGCCCACCGGCAGCAACCACTGGTCGGTCTGTTGTTCAATACCCCGCCACAACTCCTGCGCGGTGTGGGGCCTGTCCCCCAAACATATGAGTTTCAGAATGGCCTGCTGACGTTTACCCGGGCTGTGCTGAAGTTGGTGGTGAAGGTGTGTGGCTGACTGGATGAGCTGGTGGAAGCAGAGGAGGAGGAGGAGGAAGCCGAGTAGGAGGAGGAGGCTACAGGAGGCAAAGAATGATGCCCTGTGATCCTTGGCGGCGGAAGGGCGTGCGCCAAGGAACTCTCCGCCTGGGGCCCAGCCGCCACTACATTTACCCAGTGTGCAGTTAGGGAGATATAGCGTCCTTGGCCGTGCTTACTGGTCCACGTATCTGTGGTTAGGTGGACCTTGCCACAAATGGCGTTGCGCAGTGCACACTTGATTTTATCGGACACTTGCATGTGCAGGGAAGGCACGGCTGTCTTGGAGAAGTAGTGGCGGCTGGGAACCACATACTGGGGACAGCCATGGCCATCAGCTGTTTGAAGCTGTCTGTGTCCACCAGCCGGAATGACAGCATTTCAAAGGCCAGTAGTTTAGAAATGCTGGCATTCAGGCCAAGGAGCTCGAGGGTGACTAGGTGGGAATTTGCGCTTCCTCTCAAAGGTTTGAGAGATGGAGAGCTGAACGCTGCTGTGTGAAATAGTGGAGACGCTAGGTGACGGTGGCGGTGGTGGTGGTGGTGTCGGTGGCACATCCTCTGTTTGCTGCTCGGCAGGTGGCAACATTCCTCTCGAGGCGGAAGCCGAGGCAGCAGCGGTAGAGGGAGCAGGGGAGCCTGAGCGGGTTCCTTGTTTTTAAGGTGTGTACTCCACTGCAGTTCATGCTTTGCATGTAGATGCCTGATCATGCAGGTGGTGCTCAGGTTAAGAACGTTAATGCCTCGCCTCAGGGTCTGATGGCACAGCGTGCAAACCACTCTGGTCTTGTCCTCAGCACATTGTTTGAAGAAGTGCCATGCCAGGGAACTCCTTGAAGATGCCTTTGGGGTGCTGGGTCCCTGTTGGCGCTGGCCAATAGCAGGCGAACTCTCTGGACGGCGGCTGTTCTGCTTTTGCCCCCTGCTCCCTCTTTGGCTTCGCTGTTGTCTCGGTCTCACCACTGCCTCTTCCTCTGAACTATTTAAGTCAGCGGCACGACCTTCAGTCCATGTGGGGTCTAAGACCTCATCGTCCTCTGCATCGTCTTCCACCCAGTCTTCCTCCCTGACCTCCTCCTGTTCAGTCTGCACACTGCAATAAGACGCGGCAGTGGGCACCAGTGTTTCGTCATCATCAGAGACTCGGTCACTCTGCTGTGGTGGTATTCCCATGTCCTCATCATCTGGATACATAAGTGGTTGTGCGTCAGTGCATGGAATGTCTTCCACCGCTGGGGAAGGGGCTAGGTGGACGCCCCTGGAAAACCGTGGGAGCAGAGTCTTCAAACAGAATAAGAGACTGCTGCATAACTTAAGGCTCAGCCAGTTTCCCTGATATGCATGGGGGTGATGTGACAGACTGATGGGCTTGGTTTTCAGGTGCCACCTGTGCGCTTTCCGCAGAAGACTGGGCGGAAGACAATGTGGTGAACGTGCTGGAAGCACTGTCGGCCACCCAATCGACTAATGCCTGTACCTGCTCAGGCCTTACCATCCTCATAGCGGCATTGGGCCCCACCAAATATCGCTGTAAATTCTGCCGGCTACTTGAGGAGTTGGTTCACTACTTTGTGCGCCTGAGGCCGAACGGCCACGTCCTCTGCCAGCAACAGAGGCTCCACGGACACCACCACGACCGCGTCCTCGTCCCTTAATAGAATGTTTCCTCATTGTTGCGATTCAACTCGCACCACAATAAAATATATTATTTTTAGCCCCAAAATTCCCACACTGGAAGATATAATTCCTTTTTCGGTATTAATTACAAGAAGACTGCTGCAAATTGGACACCAGAATTTTTAATATGCTAGTTTTGGTACATAGTTTCCCACACGGGAGATATAATTCCTTTTACAGGAGTAAAAACGTGAGGCCTACTGTTTCTGGTCTAACAAACACCAGATTGATTAAATTGGCCTTTTTTCACCAAAATTACAACACTGGACAATAATGCCTTTTTGCGGTATTAATTACAAGAAGACTGCTGCAAATTGGACACCAGAATTTTTAAAATGCTAGTTTTGGTACATAGATTCCCACACAGGGAGATATAATTCCTTTTACAGGAGTGAAAACGTGAGGCCTACTGTTTCTGGTCTAACAAACACCAGATTGATTAAATTGGCCTTTTTTCACCAAAATTACAACACTGGACAATAATGCCTTTTGCGGTATTAATTACAAGAAGACTGCTGCAAATTGGACACCAGAATTTTTAAAATGCTAGTTTTGGTACATAGATTCCCACACGGGGAGATATAATTCCTTTTACAGGAGTACAAACGTGAGGCCTACTGTTTCTGGTCTAACAAACACCAGATTGATTAAATTGGCCTTTTTTCACCAAAATTACAACACTGGACAATAATGCCTTTTTGCGGTATTAATTACAAGAAGACTGCTGCTAATTGGACACCAGAATTTTTAAAATG
Organism: Bufotes viridis; assembly: GCA_033119425.1. Taxonomy (NCBI): domain Eukaryota; kingdom Metazoa; phylum Chordata; class Amphibia; order Anura; family Bufonidae; genus Bufotes; species Bufotes viridis. The sequence goes on along the minus strand of CM065589.1, from coordinate 130,512,798 downwards.
CTAGTTTGTGTACATAAATTCCCACACTGGAATATATAATTCCTTTTTCGGTATTAATTACAAGAAAACTGCTGCAAATTGGACACCAGAATTTTTAATATGCTAGTTTTGGTACATAGATTCCCACACAGGGAGATATAATTCCTTTTACAGGAGTACAAACGTGAGGCCTACTGTTTCTGGTCTAACAAACACCAGATTGATTAAATTGGCCTTTTTTCACCAAAATTACAACACTGGACAATAATGCCTTTTGCGGTATTAATTACAAGAAGACTGCTGCAAATTGGACACCAGAATTTTTAAAATGCTAGTTTTGGTACATAGATTCCCACACGGGGAGATATAATTCCTTTTACAGGAGTGAAAACGTGAGGCCTACTGTTTCTGGTCTAACAAACACCAGATTGATTAAATTGGCCTTTTTTCACCAAAATTACAACACTGGACAATAATGCCTTTTTGCGGTATTAATTACAAGAAGACTGCTGCAAATTGGACACCAGAATTTTTAAAATGCTAGTTTTGGTACATAGATTCCCACACGGGAGATATAATTCCTTTTACAGGAGTGAAAACGTGAGGCCTACTGTTTCTGGTCTAACAAACACCAGATTGATTAAATTGGCCTTTTTTTCACCAAAATTACAACACTGGACAATAATGCCTTTTGCGGTATTAATTACAAGAAGACTGCTGCAAATTGGACACCAGAATTTTTAAAATGCTAGTTTTGGTACATAGATTCCCACACGGGAGATATAATTCCTTTTACAGGAGTGAAAACGTGAGGCCTACTGTTTCTGGTCTAACAAACACCAGATTGATTAAATTGGCCTTTTTTTCACCAAAATTACAACACTGGACAATAATGCCTTTTGCGGTATTAATTACAAGAAGACTGCTGCAAATTGGACACCAGAATTTTTAAAATGCTAGTTTTGGTACATAGATTCCCACACGGGGAGATATAATTCCTTTTACAGGAGTGAAAACGTGAGGCCTACTGTTTCTGGTCTAACAAACACCAGATTGATTAAATTGGCCTTTTTTCACCAAAATTACAACACTGGACAATAATGCCTTTTTGCGGTATTAATTACAAGAAGACTGCTGCAAATTGGACACCAGAATTTTTAAAATGCTAGTTTTGGTACATAGATTCCCACACGGGAGATATAATTCCTTTTACAGGAGTGAAAACGTGAGGCCTACTGTTTCTGGTCTAACAAACACCAGATTGATTAAATTGGCCTTTTTTCACCAAAATTACAACACTGGACAATAATGCCTTTTTGCGGTATTAATTACAAGAAGACTGCTGCAAATTGGACACCAGAATTTTTAAAATGCTAGTTTTGGTACATAGATTCCCACACGGGGAGATATAATTCCTTTTACAGGAGTGAAAACGTGAGGCCTACTGTTTCTGGTCTAACAAACACCAGATTGATTAAATTGGCCTTTTTTCACCAAAATTACAACACTGGACAATAATGCCTTTTTGCGGTATTAATTACAAGAAGACTGCTGCAAATTGGACACCAGAATTTTTAAAATGCTAGTTTTGGTACATAGATTCCCACACGGGAGATATAATTCCTTTTACAGGAGTGAAAACGTGAGGCCTACTGTTTCTGGTCTAACAAACACCAGATTGATTAAATTGGCCTTTTTTCACCAAAATTACAACACTGGACAATAATGCCTTTTGCGGTATTAATTACAAGAAGACTGCTGCAAATTGGACACCAGAATTTTTAAAATGCTAGTTTTGGTACATAGATTCCCACACGGGAGATATAATTCCTTTTACAGGAGTACAAACGTGAGGCCTACTGTTTCTGGTCTAACAAACACCAGATTGATTAAATTGGCCTTTTTTCACCAAAATTACAACACTGGACAATAATGCCTTTTTGCGGTATTAATTACAAGAAGACTGCTGCAAATTGGACACCAGAATTTTTAAAATGCTAGTTTTGGTACATAGATTCCCACACGGGGAGATATAATTCCTTTTACAGGAGTGAAACGTGAGGCCTACTGTTTCTGGTCTAACAAACACCAGATTGATTAAATTGGCCTTTTTTCACCAAAATTACAACACTGGACAATGTAATGCCTTTTGCGGTATTAATTCCTTTTACAGGAGTAAAAACGTGAGGCCTACTGTTTCTGGTGTAACTAACACCAGATTGATTAAATTGGCCTTTTTTCACCAAAATTACAACACTGGACGATATAATGCCTTTTGCGGTATTAATTACAAGAGGACTGCTGGTATTTCAGAACACCGGAATTTTTAAAATGCTAGTTTTGCTAGATAAATTTCCCACACTGGGAGAAATATTGCCTAAGCCTTTTTACAGTATTAATTACAACAGGAGTGCTTCTTCTGGTCTAACACCAGAATAATTTTATTATTACGGTGAAAGCTTTTTTAATTTATATTTCTGGCACATAAAAAAAAAATATTTCTGGCTGACAGTATTGGACTCGGCTGTAGTGGCACTGGCTAGCCTAGCTGGAACAGCACATTCATGGGATTTGCTATCCAAGTGGGTTACTTTCAGTTTCACCACTGATATATTAAATATCTTTGCAGTTAGTATGGGTGACACAAGCACAGCCAAACCCCTGATGTAGTATATCTATGAAAAAATCGACTATTACATGAGATTAATGGACGTTGTGGCAGCTTTTGCTGTAGCACCACAAGTCCCAAAATGCCCGCCGCCTATCAGCCCAGTAACATGTGCCAGAAAACGGTCTGCCCAGCCAGAAAAAAAATAGACTTTGACTGAGCAGCTGAATCGCTGTTGTTCTGATTCACAGGTGTAGATTTTACACTTCTTTGGAGCTTTGGTTTAGACTCTGTGGCAGCTTGTGCTGGCGCACCACAAGTCCCAAAATGGCCACCGCCCGGTCAGCCCAGTTACATGTGCCATTAAAAATCGCTCTGGCCAGTCTCAACAAAATAGTGACTTTCAGTGAACAGCTCAGCTGAGTTGTTCTGATGCACAGGTGTAGAAAGGTAGATCATTCAATCACTTCTTTATCCCTGCCTATCTCGCCCTCACAGAAGCTGCATCCTCTCCCTACACTAGTCAGAGCAGTGTGACGTGCGGCGCTACGTGACTCCAGCTTAAATATAGGCTGGGTCACATGCTGCACTTGGCCAATCACAGCCATGCCATTAGTAGGCATGGCTGTGATGGGTTCTTAGGGCAAGAAGTAAAACGCTAGCTGATTGGCTGCTATGCAGCCCTTCAGAAAGCGGGAAGTAATCGACGAACACCGGACCCGAACCCGAACTTTTTTGAAAATGTCCGGGTTCGGGTCCGTGTCACGGACACCCCAAAATTCGGTAAGGACCCGAACGATTTTCGAACTGTTCGCTCAACACTAGACAATATCCTGCAAGCCTTAGAAGCAGCTAAATGATATTGCAGGCTGTTACTTGAAGGAACCTGTCACATTGAACATAGTGTCTGAGCTGCAGGCAGCATGTTATAAAGCAGGAGTAGCTGAGCAAATTGATATATAGTTTAGTGTAAAAAGAATCAGCATAATTTCTATTTTATTGATTTAAATTCCTGCTCATTCTGGACTTTGAAGTCAAAAAGCCGGTCCTATCAGTGATTGACAGCTTTCTTTCTTTGACTGTGTATACAGAGACAGCTGTCAATTAGTGATAGGACCGCCTCCTTAACTTCAAAGCCCAGAATGAGCAGGTATATAAATTACAAAATTACAAGTTATACTGAACCTTTTCCCATAAAACTATATATCAGTCTGCTTAGCTCCTCCTGCTCTATAACATGTTACCTGTAGCTTACATTGCATTTTCAGGGTGACAGGTTCCCTTTAATCTATGATCTGCAAGTACACACAAATCCTTATTCACAAGGGACACTCCCCCTAGGACATATGATGCATGTAAATTAGTTGTAACCAGATGAACATCTTCCATAGGCTGCACAGTACTACAAAGCTTGGGGTTATCTGCAAAAATAGAAACTACAATATTAACCAGCACTAAATGTTCTCATAATCTTATATTCCTGGAACTAATATAGCACCACATTGAGATAATGGCATACTATAAGTTGTTTAATTTTTATTTTTTACTTTTTAACATCTTAAGGACACAGGACGTACCGGTACGTCCTGATGTCCGAATCCTTAAGGACACAGGACGTACCGATACGTCCTGTGTATTAATTGCTATTGCGCCTCATCCGGGTGTGATAGCAACATGGTTCCTGCTGATATAGTTAAGCAGGAACCATGTTCTAATGCTGAGGGGTGTCCTGTGAGCCCCCTCGTATCGGCGATCGCAGCAAACCGCAGGTCAATTCAGACCTGCGGTTTGTTGCGTTTCCGGTGCATTCGGGTCCCCGGTGACCCGATGAAAACACACCACCAAGCACCGTCCTTAGATTGGGGCAGTGGCAGCGTCTCTCACAGTTGCTGCCCTCTGATTGGCCGCCGGCGGCGAGCGGCGAGAAGTTCAGACATCCGCTGCTTCCTCTCTCCTCCCACAGTTTCCAGCGTGGCAGAGGAGAGAGCAGCTGACCGCCGGACCTTCATCTCCAGCAGCAGCATCCCCTAGGGTCAGTAAAGGAGAGGGTATTTAGGCAAGGATAGTAAGGGAAAGTTAGTTAGGAAAAAGTTTTTTTTCTTCTTTTAACCCAGGTCCTGGTTTTGGTGTCTAGGGTACACAGCACAGCTACCCCTACCGCCCCCGCCTCTCACACACATTTTTTGGGGGAGCTTTTTTTTTATAATTTTTTTTTTTTGCGTGCGTGCGTGCACTGACTGTGGCCGGCTCTCTAACGTCCGGCCACTGTTAGCACATCGCCCGCCCCACCGCTGTTCAGCTTCCTACTGCTGATCAGCGAGTTTGTTAATTTTTTTTTTTCACTTTTACATTTCCTTTTTTTAGTTTTTTTTGTTAGCTTTTTAACGTGAACACCCGGCTCCACACGCACGCACACTTCAATAAAGTTTATTTTACACGCACACACACTCCCATGGCCCGCAGAATGTTCTCGGTGGAGGAGGCATACGCCCAGATGCTCTCCGACACCGAGACCGCAAGTGAGGATGAGAATGACCCCACGTTCCTCCTGTCATCTGCATCCTACTCATCATCTAATGACGATGAGTCCCCAAGTCGCCAGGAGGAGCCAGAGGAACCCCATGCTAGGGACCCTGTGGCCAGCACTAGTACGAGCAACCCTGGGGCTAGTTTTTCGGCCCACCAGCCAAGTGCACCTGAGCCCCCTACAGGTGAACGAGTCTGGTGCACCCCAGAGGACTTTGAGCCCGAGATTCCTGAGTTTGTTGGCAATCCAGGAATCCAGATCCCCACAGTGGGATTTACTGAAATTGACTTTTTTAGTTTTTTTTTTCAGTGACCCATTTGTGAATCTGATGGTGGAGCAGACGAATCTGTATGCCCAACAGTTCGTTGCTCAACACCCGGGCTCCTTTTTGGCCAGACCCGGTGGCTGGCCCCCCGGTCAGTGCAGCCGAGATGAGTACGTTTTGCGGCCTCGTGCTGCACATTGGCCTGGTTAAAAAACCAAGTGTCAGGTATTACTGGAGTGGGGACGTCCTCTACCAGACCCCACTGTACAGTACTGCCATGACACGTTCGCGGTTTGAGGCCATCCCGAAATGCCTGCATTATGCAAATATTGCAGCATGTCCCCCCCGCAGTGATCCTGCCTATGACTGGCTGTATAATATACAGCCGGTCATCGATCACTTTGGGGCCAAATTTGTGGAGGCCTACGTACCTGGAAGGGAGGTCGCGGTTGATGAGTCTCTCGTTGCTTTCAAGGGGAGACTCAGTTTCCGCCAATACATTCCCTCTAAGCGAGCGAGGTATGGCGTCAAAATGTAGAAAATTTGTGAGAGTACCTCAGGGTACACTTACAAATTTCGTGTGTACGAGGGGCGAGATTCCCGTATTGAACCCCCAGAATGTCCCCCCACTCTGGGTGTTAGCGGGAAACTCGTGTGGGACTTTTTGCACCCACTGCTGGATAAGGGTTACCACTTGTACGTGGATAACTTTTATACCAGTATTCCCTTGTTTCAGGCCCTCTCCGCCAGATCCACGTTAGCTTGTGGAACCGTGCGGAAAAATCTGCACGGCCTCCCTACCTCCCCCTCCAGGTAACTATCCCCAGGGGTCAGACACGTGCCCTTACCAGTGACAACCTGTTGCTGGTCGGATATAAGGACAAGAGGGACGTCCTTATACTGACCACAATCCATGGTAATGGCGTCACCCCTGTCTCTGTGCGAGGTACCACGGCAATGGTCCTCAAGCCCGATTGTATTGTCGACTACAATCGGTAAATGGGAAGAGTTGATCTCTCTGATCAAGTCCTCAAACCATATAATGCCATGCAGAAAACCCGGGTATGGTACAAAAAAGTTGCGGTCTACTTGGTACAGGTTGCCATGTACAATGTTTTTGTACTATCCCGAAGCGCTGGCAGCACAGGGACATTCCTCCAATTCTATGAGACAGTCCTCAAGGACCTGATCTTTTCTGACCGGGAAAGAGCAGGTCGGAGGACCTCAGGAACTGGAGGCGCCCGGGTCGTCCCTGGCCAACACTTTCCAGGTGTGGTCCCCCATACTGGAAAGAAGGGACGAACCCAAAAAAAGTGCAGAGTGTGTCACAAGAGGGGGATACGGAAGGACACCACCACTCAATGTGACACGTGCCCCGATCATCCGGGCCTCTGCGTTATTGGTTGCTTCAGGGAGTATCACACTTCCATGGGGTTCTAAATTATTATAATCCCAGACAATCCCCTAGAAAATACATAAAATTAGGGCTCTCAGACTTTGGAAACACAGAAACAACTTTTTTTTTTTTTCAAAAATGATTTTATTGTATTTAAGATTTGAAAAAATGCTGTTTTAGTGTCTCCAAAGTCTGAGAGCCATACATATTGGGCATCGTCGCGTCCGTAACAATCTGATCTATAAAAATAAAATATTATCTAACCCCTCGGATAAACGCCCTTAAAAGAAAAGAATTGAAACCATGTAAAAAAAAATTTTTTGTCACTTTAGATCCAAAAAATTGTAATAGCACGTCATCAAAGAGTCAAATGCCCCCCAAAATAGTGCCATTTAAACTGCCCTCTCACCCCCACAAAAAATGAGCCCCTACAAAAAATTACTTTTAGAATGTGGAGTCACAATTTTTCTTTTCTTTTTCTAAGTTGGTTGATGATGTCAAACTGAAACCAACAAAATACTAAAAGTAGTCATATTAGGTATTTCCACATCTGTAACAATGTGCTCTAGAAAAATAACATTTGAACTAACCCCTCGGATAGACGCCGTAAAAAATAAAATAAAAAACCATGTAAAAAAAAGCCATTTTTTGTCAACTTAGATAATAAAAAGTGTAGTAGAGAGCAATCAAAAAGTCATATGCCCCCCCAAATAGTTCAATTTAAACTGCCATCTCATCCCACAAAAAATGAGCCCCTACCTAAGACAATCACTAAAAAAATGAAAAAACTGTAGCTCTCAGGCTATGGAGATACTAAAATAGTTTTTTTTGCTTCTAAAATAATAATATAGTGTAAAATCTTATGTATATAGGTAATATATTAGGTATTGTCGCGTCCGTAAGAATCTGCCCTATAAAAATAACATTTGACCCAACCCCTCGGATGAACAGTGTTAAAAAAAAAAAAAGAAAAACGGTGCCAAAACACAATTTTTTTGGCAAATTTTCCATTTAAATCTATTTTTTCTTTTAATAAAGCAAGGGTTAACAGCGAAACAAAACTCAATATTTATTGCCCTGATTCTGTAGTTTGCAGAAACACCACATATGTGGTCGTAAACTGCTGTACGGGGACACGGCAGGATGCAAAAGGAAAGGAACGCCACATGGTTTTTGGAAGGCAGATATTGAAGGACTTTTTTATTTACGCCCAGTGGCTTACCGTCAATATAGGCAGATCACGCACTAGCTATGGGGCCAGTGAGGTTAGGGAGCCCGGCCAGGCTGCATGGCTCCGCCCCCTTTCTGACCTGAATACCCACTGCATTAGTAACAGAGAGATAAATACAGGCAATGGCTACTTATAATAGCGCTTTTGGGTCAGTAGCCATATTTACGTTTTCGTTTTGCACTATGCGCAGCGCTGGTGCTGCACTGATAACAGCAGGCCGGGCCAGTTGAAGGAGGGAGGACAGGAGAGTGAGCAGCTGCTTCCTTCAATCAGGTAGCAGCCATGCCTGATGTGCCCGCCCCTCTGTGATGTCTCTGGTGGAAGTTTACTCCCACAGCAAGCAGCGTGGTAAAGTACCAGGGTCCAGCCCTGTACTTACTTATCAGCAGTGATGTCCCACATGCTTCCCCTCCTCTGGGTCCTCCGTACTTCTCTTTGTTTGTTTAATCTCAGCACCGCCAGTTACAGCCACTGGGTGAGAGGTCAGAAATGCATGATTAAGCTGAGGTGAGAGGAGCTGACAAGAAGACACGCTGTTTGCAGGGTGACTTAATTTACAGCTGCTAGGGTCGGGGTCAATCAGGAGCCTGAGCTCTGCTCACTGTAGTGTATATATATTCTATCATATGGGACCTGAGGCCTGTGCTGTATGGATGCTCCAGATAGACTACCTGTGGCTCCTATTCTTATCCATTTTGCGGACAAGAATAGGCATCTTTATAATGGGCCGCCCATTCCATTCTTCAAATTGTGGAAGGCACACAGGCGGCTTCCGTGTTTTGCAGATCTGCAAAACACATACGGTCATGTGCATGAGGCGCCGAGTTCATATCCCATTTTTTCCATCCGTTTTATGTATGCATACAGTGCATCCTTCATCATAGAGTTTGAAAGAAAAATGTATATGTTAACGTATACGTTTTTTCTACTGGACTCTGTGGGATAGAAAAGCGTTGAGTGCTGCACTCCCCCACTAACATATATGTAAAAACGTAATGTGAACAAAGCCTAACCTTTTATTTAACCCCTAATGTACCCCACACTCTCACTAATCAGCTTTAATATTTGGACTTTTTATTTGGGGGGGCGCAATTGTGAGTTTTGCTATGGGGTCTCTAAAAGCTTCGCTACCACTGCCCTAGGACATATGCTGCATGCAGATTATTAGCCCCCAGCTGCATAACTTTACATTTATCTATATTGAACCTCATTTGCCAAGTGGAGGCCCAAACAGTAAGTTTGTCCAAGCCAGCTTGTAACTTATTAACATCTTCCATAGACTGGACTATATTAAAAAGTTTGGTGTCATCTGTCATAGAAACAGCACTATTACTTCATTGCTCTATTTTATTAATGAACAGTGGACACAGCACAGAACCTTGTACACCATTATAACCGGGGACCATTCAGAGTAGGAATCATTGACCACAACTCTTTGGATACAATCCTGAAGCCAATTTTCAAACCAATTACAAATGATATTTTCTAAACCAATTAACTCATTAGTTGTCTGGGCAGGACAGTAACGAACGCCTTTGCAAAGTCCAAAAACCCAATATCGACAGCATTCCCTCTGTTCAGGCTTCTACTCAACTCCTCATAAAAACAAATCAGGTTAGTTTGACAGCTACTGTTCTTAGTAAAACCATGTTGGCTATCACTTATTATATTATTGACAGTTACATAATCCTGTATGTAGTCCCATAGAAGGCCCTCAAACATTTTTCCCACTATGGATGTTAAGCTTACTGGTCTACAATTTATTGGTGAAGACCTAGTACCCTTACACCTAACACCACATTCTCCTTGCACCAGTCCCTTGGTACAACGCCTGTCATTAAAGAATCTGTAAATATTATGAACAGAGGCAAAGCAATAAATGATAAGGGATCATTAGATAACTGGCACAAAGTGAAAGTGAAAGTCCCAGTCACACAGTTAGAAAAACAGTTAACCCTTTGTGACAGAACGGCTCAATATTTTTAATAAAGGTCAATTGAAAATATGATTTTTAGCCAAAAATGAGCAAAATCGGAAACAAAAATTGCCTGATGGTGTACATAGCCTTTAAGAATATGTTCTTGTAATATTCCTTGAGATGACATAACGTGTCATTTAAAATGCCGCAGATATACAATATCATGCTAGTAAACTAGTGTATGTAACATCTTTGTGGTTTGATAGATAAAATAGGATTGGTTGTTTTTTCTGTGGTAGTCTGCCAGAGGGTTTGAAGAGGGGGCACCAAAACAATTCTGCACAGGGTGCCATCTATGATAGGGCTGGGTCATCCTCTGTCAAGGGGTTCTGGAATTTTGATGAGAAGAATAGTGTAGTCTCAAAGCATATTACAGGCCAGACAATTGTGGGATTACTAGCTAGCATCTGCTTTGCACAAATACCCATAGATATACCCATGGAACCATATGTGTACATATTTATGTATGATTTGTGCATATGTAATTTTACAAATAGAACAGCAGAAGGGATACCATATGAAATTTGCGATGGGATTCAAAATTAGGAGGCAGTTTGTGAATTATGTTTTACCTCTTCATGTATTTTTTCACTTCTTAAGCAAATAATCTTTGACTGTGTTACTTCCAATCATACAAGATACAAGATAGTTTGATCATATTTATGACAAGACAAATAAAAGACAAAATCCAGTTAGGAAGTTTATGAATATTTGAAAACTATGTTTATATTTTCTGTAATATTATATAACTGTTCCCTATTTTTGACCTGAAGCAGTAAACCACAAAAGTTTAGAGAACCTGTGGAAAAAACTGGTGAACTAACATATTCCTTTTACTTATTAATCACTCATGTGATCCAAAATGTGGTTCAAATTATGTCTGATAAACTGATTGATTCATTTTTCAAATGCACCAAAAGACAAAAATAAAAATGCATGGCCATGAGTTGTTTCACAACTACACTTGACACATGCCCAAGCTTATATCTGTAATTAATCAAAGAGTTTTCTGGGATTTTAAATTGATAACCTATCCTTAGGATAGATCAGCAATATCATATCGTTAGAAGTCCAACACCCAGCACCCCCGCCGATCAGCTGTTTGAAGAGAAAGCCGCGCACCATGCCAGCACAGCCTTACCTTCATTGTTAACCTGCTTGCCATCAACAGCGACGATCAGGTGTAATTACAAGAAGACGTCCCTTTCAATACTATGAGATGGCTCCTTCTTATACACTTAAATAGGAAGGAGCTGTCCCATTGAAGTAAATGGGACCGCTTCTTGTAACTTCACCTGCGCAGCACTTTGATGTTGACGGCGAGCAGGTAAACAATGAAGGGAAGGCAGAGCTCTTCAAACAGCTGATCTACGGGGGTGCTGATTGGGGGAAATTTTCTTTTCTTATTGCAATGTACTAATTTTTAGCTAAAAATCATTATTAAATTGGTTATGTATTAAAAATATGGAGCCCTTTTTTGTGGACATAGCTGAGATGCTCCAGTAGCAGCTCTTGAATTCTCTCTCTCTTCCGTCGGTCAGCTTAGCTGACAGCTCCTTATATCTCTGCTCTCTGACATTATAAATAATCATTAAAGCTCAGTTCTTATCTTACTGATAAGAATGTGGATTAAATAAGTGTTTTACCTCTTAGTAATTTAGAGTGAAGGTTTATTAGATGACCGGCACAAAGTGAAAGTACTAGTCACACAGCTAAAAAACCTGTTTACACTTTGTGACAGAACAGCTTAATATTTTTAATAAAGACCAATTAAAATAATGATTTTTTAGCCCAAAATAAGTAAGAGGCAATCATAAGAAAATTGTCTCTGAAGATGTACATGGTCTTTAAGGGCATACTTTCTGCAAAGTCTAATCACAATAAATGTCATAAGTGAAAATAATCCATCTCCATTCTTTAGTTTCTTTTGCTTTCTTGTCCCATACTTTAATTGCAAGGACCTTTGACGTATAGTTCAGGTACCAACCTTGGATCATGACTAGATGAATTTTCCTTTTACATAGCCATCTTCTCAAGATATCTCAAAGGCAAAACAAAGAGGTATCAGGTCATTTAATCAAGAATACAAATTGTGAAGATATGTTTTTGTAGTGAAGTCCTTGTGACAACCCAGATAATGCAATATCAAATGCTTGGTTGTAAAAGTTGTGACATGAGGATTATCAAATATGTGATGCACCAAAAATGGAGAAGTATAAGGACAAAGAAAGGATGAGCAGAATAGAAAGAAGTTGGAAGAAATTACAATAGAGAAAGTAAGGGGGCAGAACAAAAAGTGGTGACATGTACAGTTAAGGAAGGGATGAGAGGAGAGAAGAAAGAAATTCTGGTCAACACTGCTATTTTTATTGAGCAGAACCAATAATAAAGTGCTCATTAGAAGACCAGAATACTTATTGTTTCAGGTTATTTTATACTGTGATAATTACTGTGTAGAGTACAGTATATGGATGGGTATTTTATATCCTTGTATATATCCGCCTGCATAAGAAACATACCAATTTTCATGGCACACTCTAATATGGTAACTAGAGATGAGCAAAGTTTAGAAAAATTTAATTTGACCACTTCGTCGAAGGGCACGGACACATGGAGTAGTCGCCTTTCATTTAATAATGAGGGGTGCACTGTATAGTTAGTCTTCATTGTTAATGGCCGCGCAGAACCCTTAAACAGAGGCTGTACCCACTTCTCCAACCGCAGTGCTCTCCTGCCCTACAGATGGGAGCCCTTCTTCTGCCATCTGCTTTTCATGCTTTTTGGAAGAAGTAAAGCCAGGAAAAGATGAGGATGGTCATCATTAAGACCCAGCCCCCCCTAAGAGGTGTAGACTGGATGGTATTGGTTAGCACTCTGGCACTGGAATAACCAATATCTTATTGGTATTGAATTACATTTATGGCTAATGTAGGAATAAGTAAATAAAGGAATAAATAAAACTGATGCAGAATAAGTCCCCCTGCACTCTCCCAGTACTCTCCCTCTCCAATATTCTTCTATTTATTGTTTTCAGTATAGTCCTCGGGCTATCTCTTTTCCTTACAAGCTTTTGAAGTGTCATTTTTTTGTTATTCATGCACACTGTGTATGTACCCTCCATGTGTTGACCCTGCGGTCCTCTCCTATTTTTTCTTCCTCATTTGTGTCATAGTGGTGCTATTACCAGTCCTATGGTATATTTTACTATTTCTGTCTATTTTCAAATTGAATAAACTTATATTTTTTTGTTATTTATGGTGTTGTGTGCTCAATGGATCGGTGTTACTTTGAAGTAAATTATGGCCAACTCCTTGATTAAAATGGATACCCGGTATGAATTTGGTGTTTATTTATTGTTTTCAGTAGTAATGAGCGAAGTTATGAAAAATTCTATTTGTGCCATTTGTTACAAATTACTGCATCACAAATCACATTCCTTTAAGTAGTAGCTGGTGCCGATCATGGGATCTGATGTTAAAATGGAGGCCTTTCATGGGTCAACCAGGGATAAAAAAAAAAACATACCTTATCCATTTGCGCATGGAGAGGCCGTCGCGGCCATCTTAGTTGCGCAGCAACATGATGACGTCATCACTTCATCATGGTGGCTGGCCGTGGTTACGTATTCACTGATGACATTGCAGTGCCTGGCTAGCGTGGGGACTTGGTGATGTCACACGTCAGTCCACACAAGATTTTGCATGATTTCTTCATTTAAGATGTCCGGGACGGCCTCTCCGCAAGCAAACAGATGAGGTGAGTGTGGGTTTTTTCACCGCTATTTCAGGAAAAATATATTTGTTACCACGAAGTGCGAGGAAATTCGGCTTTATGGCATATCAAATTTATCCTAAAGTTCAGATAGAAAATAGTTTTCTGCAACACTGTCCATATGCTGAGCTCACATGACAATGGTGGAGACCGCGCAGGATGAGGATTTTATAGGGCTGACATCACAGGGGATGGCTGTCTGTGGATTGGCTGGCTGCATTGCATTATAGGTGATCTAGCATTCCTGGGCTTCTATCCTCTACACTTAGTTTCACTTTGTAACATGTGTAGCTGCCATTTTAGGAAAAACTGATTAGTTACAACAAAATTCGGAGAAATTCGGATTAATTTTGAATCAAAACCTAAACTTTAGGCCGAATTCCACTTCGAATTCTTCGCTTCACTTAACACTAATGGGTACCATTCAGCAACTGAAGGCTGTTGTAAAAATTTTGCCAACAGTAATTAGACAGTGAATGGATTTATAATTGTATTTCCTAAATATACATGTTCAAAAGGACCAGTTTTTGTCTATGTTGACAACAGTTTTTCATTTTATTAGTTAGATACAGTAATCTAATGTGAGTCTATTCTTATTTTAAAACTCTCCTAATAAATGGCAAAGTATTCCATAAGAAAATGCAATCAATTTAAGAATGATCAAAGTCTACATTTCTGTGTAATACTTTACCAGGGACCTGGAGCTGAGCAATAACAGGAAAATGGAAAAAGCACAATTTGGGAGGTGAAACAATTGCCGGGTTCCATAACAGAACTGCTATGAATGTATTAGTTTCTCCTTTGCTGTCATAAATTAAAATCATTATATAAAAATGTCTAAAAATGCTGCCCAGTTCAAGATGAATTAGGCTTTTGAAAATAATTAGCTAATAATGACCTGCATCTGAATAACTGATGACAAGAGGACAGTACAGAAATGTAAAAATGTAATTTTCCATGCTCATAAATATAGACTAGTGAGTAAAACTATTATAATATTTAATTAGTGCTGGGTGGCAAGTACATTCTTTAGATTTGATCCTAACAGTGATTTAAGGATGGAGAGAGCAATTCTATAGCATATTTTTTTTTCCATTTATTTGGTTAAAATGTGTCAATGTTCATTAAGCCCTTAAAGGGGTTGACTCACTTCATCAAATGGCATTTATCATGTAGAAAAAGTTAATACAAGGCACTTACTAATGTGTTGTGAATGTCCATATTGCTTCCTTTGCTGGCTTGATTGCTTTTTCAATCACATTATGCACTGCTCGTATCCAGGGTTACGACCACCCTGCAATCCAGCAGCAGTGGCCGTGCTTACACACTATAGAAAAAAAGTGCTGCCACTAGTGTTGAGCGAACAGTTCGAGCATAGTTCGGGTTCGTACCGAATTTTGGGGTGTTCGGGAACCGGACCCGGACCCGAACATTTTCAAAAAAGTTCGGCTTCAGGTCCGTTGTTCGGCGATTTCTTCCCGCTTTTTGAAGGGCTGCACAGAAGCCAATCAGCTAGCGTTTTACTTCTTGCCCTATGAAGCCATCAAAGCCATGCCTACTAATGGCATGGCTGTGATTGGCCAAGTGCAGCATGTGACCCAGCCTCTATTTAAGCTGGAGTCACTTAGCGCCGCACGTTACACTGCTCTAATTAGTGTAGGGAGAGGACGCAGCTTCTGTGAGGGCGAGATTAGGCAGGGAAAAGTCAGCAAAAGCACCTAATGAAGTGATCGATCTAAAGCTGCGAATCATTCAACTTCTGCTAGTTAATTGATCACTGGTTTTTAGGCTGCACAGAGCGTTTTTCTGTCACTTTTTTCTGGGGTGATCGGCGGCCATTTTGTGACATGTGGTGCGCCAGCACAAGCTGCCACCAAGTCTATCAATCCATCAATACTAGTTTTTTTTTGTTTTTTTTTGCTATATCCTACATCAGGGGCTTGGCTGTGCTTATTGTCACCCCTAGAAACTCAGGATAGCAATTTCTATATTTTATTAACGGGTTAAATTCAATTGACAAAATACCAATCCCCTAAATCTGGTGTTCCAGCTGTGGCTAGCCAAGTGTAATACTGTCTGCTGTCTGGCAAAGGATAAATTATTTTCTGTAGTGAAATTCAATTGCCAAAATAGCAATCCAATAAATCTGTTGTCCCCGCTGTGGCTGGCAAAGTATAATAGTGTCCGGCAAAGGATAGATAATTTTCTGGGGTGAAATTCAATTCCTAAAATAGCAATACCATAAATCAGTGGTTTCAGCTGTAGCTGACCAAGTTGAATAGTGTCCGGCAAAGGATATATTTTGTTCTGGGGTGAAATTCAATTGCCAAAATGGCAATACCCTGAATCTGATGTTCCAGCTGTTGCAGGCCTAGTTTAAATCTGTCCGTAACAGGGTATATTTTTTTCTGGGGTGAAATTCAATTGCAAAAATAGCAATACCCTGAATCTGGTGTTCCAGCTGTTGCAGGCCTAGTTTAAATCTGTCCGTAACAGGGTATATTTTTTTCTGGGGTGAAATTCAATTGCCAAAATAGCAATACCATAAAGCAGTGGTTTCAGCTGTGGCTGGCCAAGTTTAATAGTGTCCGGCAAAGGATATATTTTGTTCTGGGGTGAAATTTAATTGCCAAAATAGCAATACCCTGAATCTGGTGTTCCAGCTGCGACTGGACAATTTCCCTAGTGTCCGTCAAAGGATATATTATTTTCTGGTGTGAAAGTCAGTAGCAAAGATAGAAATACAGTAAATCTGGAGTCCCAGCAGTGGCTGGCCAAGTTTAATAGTGTCCGGCAAAGGATATATTTTGTTCTGGGGTGAAATTCAATTGCCAAAATAGCAATACCATAAATCTAGTGTCCCAGCAGTGGCTGGCAAAGTATAATAGTGTCCGGCAAAATATATATTTTGTTCTGGGGTGAAATTCAATTGCCAAAATAGCATTACCCTGAATCTGGTATTCCAGCTGTTGCAGGCCTAGTTTAAATCTGTCCGTAACAGGGTATATTTTTTTCTGTGGTGAAATTCAATTGCCAAAATAGCAATACCCTGAATCTGGTGTTTCAACTGTTGCAGGCCTTGTTTAAATCTGTCCGTAACAGGGTATATTTTTTTCTGGGGTGAAATTCAATTGCCAAAATGGCAATACCCTGAATCTGATGTTCCAGCTGTTGCAGGCCTAGTTTAAATCTGTCCGTAACAGGGTATATTTTTTTCTGGGGTGAAATTCAATTGCAAAAATAGCAATACCCTGAATCTGGTGTTCCAGCTGTTGCAGGCCTAGTTTAAATCTGTCCGTAACAGGGTAAATTTTTTCTGGGGTGAAATTCAATTGCCAAAATAGCAAAACCATAAAGCAGTGGTTTCAGCTGTGGCTGGCCAAGTTTAATAGTGTCCGGCAAAGGATATATTTTGTTCTGGGGTGAAATTTAATTGCCAAAATAGCAATACCCTGAATCTGGTGTTCCAGCTGCGACTGGACAATTTCCCTAGTGTCCGTCAAAGGATATATTATTTTCTGGTGTGAAAGTCAGTAGCAAAGATACAAATACAGTAAATCTGGAGTCCCAGCAGTGGCTGGCCAAGTTTAATAGTGTCCGGTAAAGGATATATTTTGTTCTGGGGTGAAATTCAATTGCCAAAATAGCAATACCATAAATCTAGTGTCCCAGCAGTGGCTGGCAAAGTATAATAGTGTCCGGCAAAATATATATTTTGTTCTGGGGTGAAATTCAATTGCCAAAATAGCATTACCCTGAATCTGGTGTTCCAGCTGTTGCAGGCCTTGTTTAAATCTGTCCGTAACAGGGTATATTTTTTTCTGGGGTGAAATTCAATTGCCAAAATAGCAATGCCCTGAATCTGGTGTTCCAGCTGTTGCAGGCCTAGTTTAAATCTGTCCGTAACAGGGTATTTTTTTTCCTGAGGTGAAATTCAATTGCCAAAATAGCACTACCATAAATCAGTAGTTTCAGCAGTGGCTGGCCAAGTTTAATAGTGTCCGGCAAAGGATATATTTTGTTCTGGGGTGAAATGCACTTGCCAATATAGCAAAACCCTGAATCTGGTGTTCCAGCTGTTGCAGGCCAAGTGTTAATCTGTCCGTAACAGGGTATATTTTTTTCTGGGGTGAAATTCAATTGCCAAAATAGCAATACCCTGAATCTGGTGTTCCAACTGTTGCAGGCCTTGTTTAAATCTGTCCGTAACAGGGTATATTTTTTCTGGGGTGAAATTCAATTGCCAAAATAGCAATACCCTGAATCTGGTGTTCCAGCTGTTGCAGGCCTAGTTTAAATCTATCCGTAACAGGGTATTTTTTTTCCTGAGGTGAAATTCAATTGCCAAAATAGCACTACCATAAATCAGTAGTTTCAGCAGTGGCTGGCCAAGTTTAATAGTGTCCGGCAAAGGATATATTTTGTTCTGGGGTGAAATGCACTTGCCAATATAGCAAAACCCTGAATCTGGTGTTCCAGCTGTTGCAGGCCAAGTGTTAATCTGTCTGTAAAAGGGTATATTACACTCAAGGTGTATATACAAGTGCTGAGAGGGTCATCCTCAATAACTTCACACTCTACCGTGCATCTCCCATTGTATTTCTGTCCGTTAAAGGGTATATTACACAAAGTGTTAAAATACAATTGCTGAAGGCATAATCCTACATATTTTTTAACATGCTAGGCCTTCTCCAGTGGTGGGTGATATGACGCCTTATTCCTTGCTGTGGGACCTCTCTCCTCGGTCTGGGTGCTGGGGCCTAAATAACTGAAAGTGGCCTTCTCCAGTGGTGGGTGATATGACACATGATTCCTTCCTTTGGGAACTCTTTCTTCTGTCTGGGTGCTGGGGCCTAAATAACTGAAAGTGGCCTTCTCCAGTGGTGGGTGATATGACACATGATTCCTTGCTGTGGGATCTCTCTCCTCTGTCTGGGTGCTGGGGCCTAAATAACTGAAAGTGGCCTTCTCCAGTGGTGGGTGATATGACACATGATTCCTTCCTTTGGGAACTCTTTCTTCTTTGTCTGGTTGCTGGGGCCTAAATAACTGAAAGTGGCCTTCTCCAGTGGTGGGTGATATGACGCCTTATTCCTTGCTGTGGGACCTCTCTCCTCGGTCTGGGTGCTGGGGCCTAAATAACTGAAAGTGGCCTTCTCCAGTGGGGGTTATATGACGCATGATTCCTTGCTGTGGGACCTCTCTCCTCTGTCTTGGTGCTGGGGCCTAAATAACTGAAAGTGGCCTTTTCCAGTGGTGGGTTGCTCACTTGGTTGCGTAGTGAGAGCCGAATTGTCATCATTCGCTAGAGGGATGACTACTGGCTCTCAACCATGTTAGACCCTCACTATCGGTCCAAAATGGAAGCCTTTTTTACACCCGCTGAGAGGGAGGACAAAATGAACTACTATAGAGACATCCTATTTAATCAGTTGGCCACTGTCTATCTGCACCATCGTCCATCCTCTCGCACGTCTGACTGGGGGAAGGGGGGCCCTCTTTGCTCATTTTCCACTGCTATGTCTGCTGAGCGGGGGGTTGCAGGAGCAGTACTAGCTCTATCAGCAGCAGCCTGAGTCTACAGTCACTGATGAGAAGCTTTCTTCACCCGCATAGTGAAGAAACTACTCACCAGCAGCTAGACATAGAGCATAACCTGGACCAGCAGGGGGTGGCACCCTGCCACCCGCCATCGAAGATCCGCTCAAATACTGGGCAGCTAAACTAGATTTGTGACTGCAACTGGCCGAGTTTGCCCTGGAAAAGCTGTCCTGCCCAGCCAGTAGTGTGGCATCAGAAGGGTGTGCAACGGGGTCCATAGTTACCCCATGGAGAACTCGCCTGTCCACCCAAAATGTGGAGAGACTGACCTTTTTAAGATGAATCAGGTGTGGATCAGCCAGGATTTCCACCCACCAATGCCTGATGCATCAGATTAGATCATCCATGCTGCCTCACCCAAACCTCCAAACCTTGACAAGAAACCAGTTTCTTCTGGCTACCTGCCTCAGCTACTATGCAGATGCTGCCACCCACCTGATGCCAAGTGCTCCTTCTTACACCCACCATCGTTAGCGGGTACTGTTATTGCCTCCCACCTCCCCACTCTGTCATCTGGTTACTCTGTGGTCTCCTCATGGTGCTGCCACCTCCAGACTATGTCAACTTGTCACTCTGTAGCCTCCTCATGCTGCTGTCACATTCTGTCATTGTGCCACTCTGTGGCCTCCTTATGCTGTTGCTGCTGGTGATGCTGACACCTCAACACTATGTCACTGGGCCACTCTGTGGTCTCCTCATGCTGCTGCTGCCACCTTCACACTTTCTCACTGGCCACTCTGTGGTCTCCTCATGCTGCTTACACCTGACTATTACGTCATTGGGCCACTCTGTGGACTTCCCAAACTGTTCTCCCACCCTCCCCACTCCAGTGAAGTGTGCAGTGAATCTAAGAGCGACGCCTGCCATCTGCATGTCATACGGACTCACAGTATTATTTAACTACCAAAGCAAACTCCCTATGTGTGTTACTGCAAGGCAGTGTTCTATACCACTATAAAGGCTCTCAGCATCCAGGAAATAGCCGTTCTTTAACATAATTCGTTGCGAATATATTAAGATCAAATTAAGACCAAATTTTTCTCGAACAATTCGCTCATCTCTCGATATTAGCATCGGAGCATTTCATGGCAAAGGCATTTTTAGGAGATCAGGTGGCGTATCGGGCTCTCCTTAGGGACTAAACATGTTAAATATCTAGGAGAGAAAACACTGGGTCGTACATCCACAAAGCTATGCTTTGATCTAATGCATCTCAGCATTCTATTAATGTGTACAGCCCCCTATACTGCATGCTGTACCAGAGGCATTAGTGTACATTTTGATCAAAAGGCATAAGCCCACTCACCACGCCAAGGCAGTGCCGCTTTGTTGCCGCATTGTGCTGAGCCCCTTAGTCAGAGTAGGTCCCACTCATAGAGACGACCTTGGCGTGGTGAGTGGGCTTATACCTTTTAATCAAAATGTACACTAATGCCTCTGGTACAGCATGCAGTATAGGGGGCTGTACACATTAATAGAATGCTGAGAAGCAATAGATCAAAGCATAGCTTTGTGGATGTGTGACCTAGTGTTTTCTCCCCTAGATATTTAACATGTTTAGTCTTTCTTTTTTATTACTGGTTGTCAGCACTCCTCCCATTCGGCACAGGTGGTTTTAATTCCGCATAGATCTGCATAAAGTGGTCATTGACCTGTAGTTCCTGATAGCAGTGGACATGTTGTGTTATACAACTGTTCCCATGGTGCAGTACTGCGTGGTGGCCTTTGTTTTGTGGTGCTGTGCTGGTGGGTTGGTGGGTCCCAGCGCCATGGGTGGCATTGTCGGACAGCAGGGTTGCTGTTTGACTCCTGGGTCCTGCCGCCTACCAGGGCAGTGCTGCTTTGTAGCCGCATTGTGCTGCGCCCCTTAGTCAGAGTATGTCCCATTCATAGAGGCGACCTTGGCGTGGTGAGTGGGCTTATGCCTTTTGATCAAAATGTACACTACTGCCTCTGGTACAGCATGCAGCATAGGAGGCTGTACACATTATTAGAATGCTGAGAAGCAATAGATCAAAGCATAGCTTTGTGGATGTGCGACCCATTGTTTTCTCTCCAAGATATTTAACATCTCCTTAGGGACTGCTTGGTGGAGGCTACCGCCTAGCAGTTAGCCCGGTGAAGTCACCGGCACAAATGGGCAGCCTTTACATGGTTAATGCGGTTGAAAAAACTCCATCAAGTTCAACCAAGGGATAGGTGGGGATGTAAATCCCAGAAGGTAGTGGTAGTGAGACTCATATTTCTACATATTTTCATAAGCATTACTGTAATTTACTTTTAAGAATTCATCTAAACCGTTTTTCTGACGGTCAGCTTGTCCACGTTGGCGGCTGCGTTTGTCAGTAATGAAGCCCCCTGCCATGCTGAATACACGTTCAGACGAAACGCTAGCCGCCGGGCAGGCCAGCACCTCCAAGGCATAAAAGGCTAGCTCTGGCCACGTGGACAATTTGGAGACCCAGAAGTTGAATGGGGCCGAACCGTCAGTTAGTACGTGGAGGGGTGTGCACACGTACTGTTCAACCATGTTAGTGAAATGCTGCCTCCTGCTAACTCGTTCCATATCAGGTGGTGGTGCAGTTAGCTGTGGCGTGGTGACAAAACTTTTCCACATTTCTGCCATGCTAACCCTGCCCTCAAAGGAGCTGGCCGTGACACAGCTGCGTTGGTGACCTCTTGCTCCTCCTCTGCCTTCGTCTTGGGCTTCCACTTGTTCCCCTGTGACATTTGGGAATGCTCTCAGGAGCGCATCTACCAGCGTGCGCTTGTACTCGCGCATCTTCCTATCACGCTCCAGTGCAGGAAGTAAGGTGGGAACATTTTCTTTGTACCGGGGATCCAGCAGAGTGGCAACCCAGTAGTCCGCACACATTAAAATGTGGGCAACTCTGCTGTCGTTGCGCAGGCAGTGCAGCATGTAGTCGCTCATGTGTGCCAGGCTGCCCAGAGGAAAGGACAAGCTGTCCTCTATGGGAGGCGTATCGTCATCATCCTCCGTATCTCTCCAGCCACGCACCAATGATGGGCCTGAGCTGTATTGGGTGCCACCCCGCTGAGAACCTGCCTCATCCTCCTCCACCTCCTCCTCATCCTCCTTGTCCTCCAGTAGTGGGCCCTGGCTGGCCACATTTGTACCTGGCCTCTTCTGTTGCTAAAAACCTCCGTCTGAGGCACTTCTAACAGACTGGCCTGAAAGTGCTAAAAATGACCCCTCATCCTCCTCCTCCTGGGCCACCTCCCCTTCCATCATCGCCCTGTGTTTTCTTAATGAGACATAGAAGTGGTATTGTAACGCTGATAACGGCGTCATCACCAATGGCCATGTTGGTGGAGTACTCGAAACAGTGCAACAGGGCACACAGGTCTCGCATGGAGGCCCAGTAATTGGTGGTGAAGTGTTGCTGTTCCGCAGTGCGACTGACCCGTGCGTGTTGCAGCTGAAACTTCACGATGGCCTGCTGCTGCTGCTTGCACAGTCTCTCCAGCATGTGCAAGGTGGAGTTCCACCTGGTGGGCACATCACATATGAGGCAGTGAGCGGGAAGGCCGAAGTTCCGCTGTAGCGCAGACGGGCGTGCAGAAGAAGGATGTGAACGCCGGAAGCGCGCACAGACAGCCCGCACTTTATGCAGCAGCTCTGACATGTCGGAATAGTTGTAAATGAATTTTTGCACCACCAAATTCAGCACATGCGCCAGGCAAGGGATGTGCGTCAAACCGGCTAGTCCCAGAGCTGCCACGAGATTTCGCCCATTATCCCACACCACCAGGCCGGGCTTGAGGCCCACCGGCAGAAACCACTAGTCGGTCTGTTGTTCAATACCCCGCCACAACTCCTGCGCGGTGTGGGGCCTGTCCCCCAAACATATGAGTTTCAGAACGGCCTGCTGACGTTTACCCCGGGCTGTGCTGAAGTTGGTGGTGAAGGTACGTGGCTGACTGGATGAGCAGGTGGAAGCAGAGGAGGAGGAGGCTACAGGAGGCAAAGAATGATGCCCTGCGATCCTTGGTGGTTGAAGGACGTGCGCCAAAGAACTCTCCGCCTGGGGCCCAGCCTCCACTACATTTACCCAGTGTGCAGTTAGGGAGATATAGCGTCCCTGGCCGTGCTTACTGGTCCACGTATCTGTGGTTAGGTGGACCTTGCCACAGATGGTGTTGCGCAGTGCACACTTGATTTTATCGGAAACTTGGTTGTGCAGGGAAGGCACAGCTGTCTTTGAGAAGTAGTAGCGGCTGGGAACAACATACTGTGGGACAGCGATGGCCATCAGCTGTTTGAAGCTGTCTGTGTCTACTAGCCTGAATGACAGCATTTCAAAGGCCAGTAGTTTAGAAATGCTGGCATTCAGGCCCAGGGCTCGAGGGTGGCTAGGTGGGAATTTACGCTTTCTCTCCAAGGTTTGTGAGATGGAGAGCTGACCGCTGACGTGTGACTTGATGGAAATGCTTGGTGACGCAGGTGGTGGTGTCGGTGGCACATCCTCTGTTTGGTGGGCGGCAGGTGCCAACATTCTTCCCGAGGTGGAGGAAGAGGCCGAGGGAGCAGGGGGAGCCTGAGTGAGTTCCTTGCTTTTAAGGTGTTTACTCCACTGAAGTTCATGCTTTGCATGTAGATGCCTGGTCATGCATGTTGTGCTAAGGTTCAGAACGTTAATGCCTCGCTTCAGGCTCTGATGGCAGAGCGTGCAAACCACTCGGGTCTTGTCGTCAGCACATTGTTTAAAGAAGTGCCATGCCAGGGAACTCCGTGAAGCTGCCTTTTGGGTGCTCAGTCCCTGGTGGCGGTGGTCAGTAGCAGGCAAACTCTCTTGGCGGCGGCTGTTCTGCTTTTGCCCCCTGCTCCCTCTTCTGCTATGCTGTTGGCTCAGTCTCACCACTGCCTCTTCCTCTGAACTATGAAAGTCAGTGGCACGACCTTCATTCCATGTGGGGTCTAGGACCTCATCGTCCCCTGCATCGTCTTCCACACAGTCTTCCTCCCTGACCTCCTGTTCGGTCTGCACACTGCAGAAAGACGCAGCAGTTGGCACCTGTGTTTCGTCAACATCAGAGACGTGCGGACTCCGATGAGGTGGTATTCCCATGTCCTCATCATCACGAAACATCAGTGGTTGTGCATTCTATGTCTTCCACCACTGGGGAAGGGCTAGGTGGATTACCTTGGGAAACCCTGCCAGCAGAGTCTTCAAACAGCATAAGAGACTGCTGCATAACTTGAGGCTCTGACAGTTTCCCTGATATGCATGGGGGTGATGTGACAGACTGATGGGCTTGGTTTTCAGGCGCCACCTGTGCGCTTTCTGCAGAAGACTGGGTGGGAGATAATGTTGTGAACGTTTTGGATCCACTGTCGGCCACCCAATTGACTAGCGCCTGTACCTGCTCAGGCCTTACCATCCTTAGAACGGCATTGGGCACCGCCAAATATCTCTGTAAATTCTGGCGGGTACTGGAACCTGAGGTAGTTGGTTCACTAGGACGTGTGGCTGTGGCAGAATGGCCCAATGTATTGATTTCTAATTAAGGCCTTTTTTTACAGGTACCTAGCACTATCTCCCTTTTTATTTATGTACCATATTGCATTAATCCAGGCACAGCATTAACCACTGATTTAGGGGAATATCAATTGTAGGCCTAGTATTTAGGCCCTGGATGAAAGGTTTCCTTTTATGGACAGATTTACACTTGGAGATGCACAGTAGCGTGTGAAAAAATATGTAGGATTATGCCTTCAGCAACTGTATTTTAACACTTTGTGTAATATACCATTTTACGGAAAGAAATATACTTGAGATGCACGCTGAGTGTAATTTACACTTTTACGGACAGATTAACAATTGGCCTGCAAAAGCTGGAACACCATATTCAGGGTATTGCTATATTGGCAAGAACAAAACCTATCCTTTGACGGATACTATTAAACTTGTCCAGTCACAGCTGGAACACCAGATTTACTGTATTTCTATTTTTTCAACTGTATTTCACCCCAGAAAATAATATATCCTTTGACGGACACTAGGGAAATTGTTCAGTCACAGCTGTAGCACCAGATTCACGGTATTGCTATTTTGGCAATTAGATTTCACCGCATAAAAAAATATACCCTTTTACGGACAGATTTAAACTAGGCCTGCAACAGCTGTAACACCAGATTCAGGGTATTGCTATTTTGGCAATTAACTTTCACCCCAGAAAAAAATATACTCTTTTACGGACAGATTTAAACTAGGCCTGCAACAGCTGGAACACTAGATTCAGGGTTTTGCTATTTTGGCAATTAAATTTCACCCCAGAAAAAAATATACCCTTTTACGGACAGATTTAAACTGCTAGAGCTGGAACACCAGATTTACTGTATTTCTATTTTTGCAACTGTATTCCACCCCAGAACAAAATCTATCCTTTGACGGACACTAGGGAAATTGTCCAGTCACAGCTGGAACACCAGATTCAGGTTATTGCTATTTTGGCAATTCATTTTTACCTCAGAAAATAATATAATTTGTGACTTACACTATTAAACTTGGCCAGCCACAGCTGAAACCACTGATTTATGGTATTGCTATTTTGGCAATTGAATTTCACCCCAGAAAAAAAATTATAATTTTGCCGGACACTATTAAACTTGGCCAGCCACAGCTGTAACACCAGATTTACTGTATTTCTATTTTTGCTACTGTATTTTACCCTAGAAAATAATATATCCTTTGACGGACACTGGGCAATTTGTCCACTCAAAGCTGGAAAACCAGATTCAGGGTATTGCTATTTTGGCAATTAAATTTCACCCCAGAAAAAAATATACTCTTTTACGGACAGATTTAAACTAGGCCTGCAACAGCTGGAACACCAGATTCAGGGTATTGCTATTTTGGCAATTAAATTTCACCCCAGAAAAAATATACCCTTTTACGGACAGATTTAAACTAGGCCTGCAACAGCTGGAACACCAGATTCAGGGTGTTGCTATTTTGGCAATTAAATCTCACCCCAGAAAAAAATATACCCTTTTACGGACAGATTTAAACTAGGCCTGCAACAGCTGGAACACCAGATTTACTGTATTTCTATTTTTGTAACTGTATCTCACCTCAGAAAATAATATAATCCTTTGACGGACACTATGGAAACTTGTCCAGTCACAGCTGGAACACCAGATTTAGGGTATTGCTATTTTGGCAATTAAATTTCACCCCAGAAAAAAATATACCCTTTTACGGACAGATATTAAACTAGGCCTGCAACAGCTGGAACACCAGATTTACTGTATTTCTATTTTTGCAACTGTATTTCATCCCTAGAAAATAATATATCCTTTGACGGACACTAGGAAATTTGTCCAGTCACAGCTGGAACACCAGATTCAGGGTATTGCTATTTTGGCAATTAAATTTCACCCCAGAACAAAATATATTCCTTTGACGGACAGATTTAAACTAGGCCTGCAACAGCTGGAACACCAGATTCAGGGTATTGCTATTTTGGCAATTAAATTTCACCCCAGAAAAAATATACCCTTTTACGGACAGATTTAAACTAGGCCTGCAACAGCTGGAACACCAGATTCAGGGTGTTGCTATTTTGGCAATTAAATCTCACCCCAGAAAAAAATATACCCTTTTACGGACAGATTTAAACTAGGCCTGCAACAGCTGGAACACCAGATTTACTGTATTTCTTTTTTTGTAACTGTATCTCACCCCAGAAAATAATATATCCTTTGACGGACACTAGGGAAATTGTCCAGTCACAGCTGGAACACCAGATTTAGGGTATTGCTATTTTAGCAATTAAATTTTACCCCAGAAAAAAATATACCCTTTTTACGGACAGATATAAACTAGGCCTGCAACAGCTGGAACACCTGATTTACTGTATTTCTATTTTTGCAACTGTATTACATCCCAGAAAATAATATATCCTTTGACGGCCACTAGGGAAATTGTCCAGTCACAACTGGAACACCAAATTCAGGGTATTGCTATTTTGGCAATTAAATTTCACCCCAGAACAAAATCTTTCCTTTGACGGATACTATTAAACTTGTCCAGTCACAGCTGGAACACCAGATTTACTGTATTTCTATTTTGGCAACTGAACTTCACCGCAGAAAATAACAAATCCTTTGATGGACACGATTACACTTGGCCAGCCACAGCTGAAACCACTGATTTATGGTATTGCTATTTTGTCAATTGAATTTTATCCCAGAAAATTATCTATCCTTTTCTGGACACTATTAAATTTGGCCAGCCACTGCTGGGATACCAGATTTACGGTATTGCTATTTTGGCTATTGAATTTCACCCCAGAACAAAATATATCCTTTGCCGGACACTATTAAACTTTACCAGCCACTGCTGGGACACCAGATTTAGGGGATTGCTATTTTGGCAATTAAATTTCACCACAGAAAAAAAATCTGTCCTTTGCCAGATAGCAGACAGTATTACAATTGGCTAGCCACAGCTGGAACACCAAATTTAGGGGTCGGTATTTTGGCAATTGAATTTAACCCCTTTATAAAATATAGAAATTTCTATCCTGAGTTTCTAGGGGTGACAATAAGCACAGCCAAGCCCCTGATGTAGGATATAGCAAAAAAAAAAACTAGTATTTATGGATTGATGGACTTGGTGGAAGCTTGTGCTGGTGCACCACAAGACACAAAATGGCCGCCGATCACCCCAGAAAAAAGTGACAGAAAAACGCTCTGTGCAGCCTGAAAACCAGTGAGCAATTATCTAGCAGAAGTTGAATGATTCACAGCTGTAGATCGATCACTTCATTAGGTGTTTTTGCTGACTTTTCCCTGCCTAATCTCGCCCTCACAGAAGCTGCGTCCTCTCCCTACACTAATCAGAGCAGTGTGACGTGTGGCGCTACGTGACTCCAGCTTAAATAGAGGCTGTGTCACATGCTGCACTTGGCCAATCACAGCCATGCCGTTAGTAGGCATGGCTGTGATGGCTTCATAGGGCAAGAAGTAAAACGCTAACCTATTGGCTGCTGTGCAGCCCTTCAGAAAGCGGGAAGAAATCGCCGAACAACGGACCTGAACCCGAACTTTTTTAAAAATGTTCGGGTCCGGGTCCCGAATACCCCAAAATTCGGTACGAACCCGAACTATCCAGTTCGGGTTCGCTCATCCCTACTTATAGGCCTAATAATTTGGCAGAGTAGGATATAGAGGAGTTTGTTTTATTTTTGATGGAATGATAATTCTGGTTTTTATCTAGTATTTAATAAAAGTTATATTTTAAGCGACAGTTCATAAGTTAGTTAATACACTCATCAGGATCAGTCGCCAACCTTAGGTATCGTGATTTAGTTAATTTTCTTCTAGTGTGAAAGTAGCCTTAAAATAACAGATCTGTTTTTTTCCTGTTCTTCTAAAGTATCAGAAGAATGGAAAGCTAAATGGTAATGTGAACTCAGCTTAAGGCCTCTTGCACACGAATGTGCCATGTTTTGCGGTCCGCAAATTGTGGATCCGCAAATCACGGATGCCACTGTGTGCCTTCCGCAATTTTCAGAACGGAACAGACGACCATTTATAGAAATGCCTATTCCTGTCCGCAAAATGCAGCTGCGTGGTCTGCCTTTATTACAGTACGCCACTTTGTGTGGCCATACCTGAAGGGAAATTAATATAGTCCTCTTGGTAGGTACCTGACTCTCGTCTCAAGTAGTAGCCCTTTACTTATATTAGCCATAGGTTATTGACATAGTCTTTCACTCACAGCTAGTGTATCTAAAAAGTATCTCATTGCTACCAGTATTTCTACAGCACAAAAAAGGTTCCTTTTTTATCGACACACTGCAGCTGAATGCAAATAAACAGTTCTTAGAAAACTTATCGACAAAGCCGTTTAGTCCCTAAAGGCGTATTATAGAAATGTGGACTTCAGATCAGTCATATTCCTGAAGCATAACGAGAAGATGTGTCTAGTTTAAAAAAGCTTAATAAAATAGTCATGAGGGATCAAAAGCTAAAATTCTCAAGCTACATGGAGTTCAAGACACGCATGAGACAAACAGTTGTTCCAGATGAATCTGTCTTGGCAATGTAGAAAAAACATCCATTAATCCAAAAGATTCAGTCTTCCACAACATCTGAAAATGTTTCCAGTAAGAAATTTCAACCTCAGAAATTAAAATATTTTTGTACATCTGAAAAGAATGAAGGACTGCTGTGAAAATATGGAGTATATGAAAAAATATAACACATTGTACAACGGTTGCCATTTCCCTGCAGCAGTGAGGTGTATATTCTAGTGGTAGTTTTAGTATTAGGGAAGTTTTTTTTTTTTTTTCATTATTTTAGATGTGACACAGATCTCATCAGGCCCCATAGCAAAACTTCGTATGTGATTTCTGATAAATTTACAGGTTGTTGTTTTTATAAAATGAATCATAGAATCTAGAAACACTTGGCTTGTGAAAATAAAAAAAAATGTTGCCAATAAAATGTTGCTTTGGCCTAAAATTATTTACTATCACAAGCAGTAACAGGAAAAAAATCACCTCACAATTTATGTACAGTATTTTTTTCCTGAATATGGCAACATCCCTTATGTGGTTGTAAACTGCTGACTGTTCACATGGTAGGACACGGAAGGAATACCAGTCGGCTTTTGGACAGCAGATGTAGCTGGAATGGTTTGCAGGTACCATGTAGTGTTGATCGCGAATATTCTAATTGCGAATTTTTATCGCGAATATTGGCACTTCGAGAATTCGTAAATATGTAGAATATAGTGCTATATCTTCGTAATCGTGAATATTCTAGATTTTTTTTCATCAGTACCCATGATCCCTCACTGTGTCACGGATGATGTTGCAGATAGTTGGAACTTATAAATAAACGACTGACTGGTTTGATCCCAAACTATGGAGCATATAGGTGAGCCCTCCCTGACTGCTACACACATGCAAGGGCCTTAATGGTAGATGATTGCATGCCCATGTACCTAAGACTGTGTGACACCTGAAAACCCTATAATAGTGAGGGGACGCGACCACCAGCTCCCTGCACTGAATAAGGACGGAGTCAGGGTCACCTAGAATCAAGCCAGCAAGGAAACACAATAAAGGGAAAAGACTTATCTGAGCAAACAGCAGCAGCCAGCAGTAAACATTTCATCCAGGAAGTAGTATAAACCGCAGTGAGGCAGTATGGAAGGGAATATAAAGGAAGACGATTAGTCTAAATGAGTGACACCTGGCAGAAGGAAAGGAGCTGACAAAGTGAAACCAAAACAAAGAACGTCATACAAAAGGTAGGGAAGAACGTCTGTCTGACCTTCTCACAGAACTGGCAGTAACACACTGCTTCTTGCTTGTGGACCAATGAGAAGGCTGTGATATCTTTGACTTTAGGAGTAGTGTTTAATTTTCGTATCGCAAATTTTTATTGCGAATTTTATTGCAACTTTTCCGATTGCCGGTTTTCGCAATCAAGAAAATAAGGACTGGAGATCACAAATTCTCAAATTCACGAATATATGAAGAATATTTGGCCAAATATTCGCAAAATATTGTGAATTGGTAGTATCTGGATTTTCTAACATGGAATTTGCTGAAATTATTTTTATTTTTTTGTTGACTGAGCCGTATGAGGGGTCATCTTTGCTGGACAGGCTAAAGTTTTTATTCACACCATTTTGGGGTACATTTTCGATCACTTTATCAATATTTTTGGGAAGTAAGGTCAGCAAACATTGCAAATATGTTAGTGTCTTTTAATTTTTTTTTTTTATTGGGTTCACCATGCAGTATATATGGTATAATAATTTTATTCTGCAGGTTGGTATGATTATAGTGATACCAAAGTTTTATTTATTTAATAAATTTTTAAGGTTTTACTACCTTTACATCATAGAATCACGTTTTAATAAAAATAAATCAGTTTTTTTCTGCATTGCTGTATGTTAACATCCATAACATTTTTATTTTCCCACCAATATTGCTGTCTGAGGGCTTTTTTTTTTTTTTTTGCAGGACAGGCTCTAGTTTTGATTGTTACCATTTTGGGTTAGCTATGACTGTGTTGGGGTGGGCAAACATTGCAATTTTGTCTGTTTTTTATTTTTTTATGGGGTTCACTGTGCGGGATATACGTCATATTATAGGATAACCTTATGCTGCTGGTCTATATGATTAAGGCAATGCCAAATGCATACAGTTTTTTTTCATGTTTTACAGTTTTTTGCATTATACAATCACTTTTTATGAAAAATATGTTGTATTTGTTTCACCCTATACTAACATCTATAACATTTCCAATGTAGCTGTCTGAGGACTTGTTTTTTGTGGAGTAGACTGTAGTTTTTATTGGAACCATTTCTGGGTACAAATGGCTTTTTGATTGCCTTTTATTTCATTTTATATCAGTGTTTTTATTTTTTTATTTTTATGAGGTTCACCATGTGGTATATATGATACCTTAATTCTGCAGGTCAATATAAATGTGACAATACCAAATTTGTATATATATTTTTTCATGTTTAACTACCTTTGAATCATCACCATTAGAGATGAGCAAATCGAAGCTGACGAAGTGGAATTCGTTTAAACTTTCAGGGAAAATTCAATTCGCAACGAATGCGAATTTCCTCACGCTTCGTGGTAACGAATTGTAATTTTTCCTAACATGGCGGCTACTATGGCGGCTAAAATGGTGGTTACACGTGTGAGGACATGGGGCAAGGAACTCTGGGAAGGCAGGATGACCCATAATGCCATTCATGCAGTCAATCAGCAGCCAGTCAGCCCGTTGATGTCACAGCCCTATAAATACAGCGGCCATCTTAGATTCTGCCATTCACAATCGTACTTTGTTCAGGGACAGATGTGTATGCAGGCGCTAGGGAGAGTGAAAGAAAAACTGATTGTTAAAAAAAAAAAAAGGAAAGAAGCGATTTAGTAGTGCAGGGAAAGGATAGTGAGAGGAATCATTTCACAGGAAGGGAGAGACATGTGCAGATGCTAGGGAGAGTCACAGGAAAATCCTTATTGTGAAAAAAAGCGATTTACAAATGCCGGGAAACATTACTTGGGGATCCAGATAGTCTCATAATACAGCTCTGTCATTCCAGCAATTATTTAATGGGGTGCAAGTGCTATGTTGAAAAACCTTTAGTGGCTTTTATCTGTGGAAAAAAATATTTATATACGCAGGTCACTTTTGTTGTTATTTACACTAAAATCATTTACAGTCATTTCTGGTGAAAGAGTATAGGGCGGTATTTCAGTAATACGTGAAAAATATAAACGCACTGCACGTTTGCAGTCAATTCTGGTGAAAAAATCTTGGGCGGTATTTCAGTAATACACGAAAAATATAAAACGCACTGCATGTTTGCAGTCATTTCTAGTGAAAATGTAAACGGTCATATTGCAGTCCTACAAGAAAAATACATACACACTTCACTCTTTAATTATTTTCTGGTTAAAGCGTATATTGGCCTTTTTCAGTCCAAAAAGAAATATATGTTCTCGGGTGACTTGTGCAGTTATTTCTGGTGAGTGAAGCACGAAACGGCCGTCGCCGCCATCTAGCCGCATTACCAAATGTCCGCCCCTGCTACCTCTTCGTCTTTTTTATGTAAGAAGATTCAATAAAGGACTACTGTCATTCAGCTGGGTGAGTGCCGCCTTATCTCTTCTCCCTCCATTCATATCTGGTAAAGCCTTTATTGACATATTGCAGTAGAAAAAGAAATATACATTTGCCAATTGCTGGTGCACTTATATGTGGAGAAACCTTTATTGACGTATATCAGTAAAAAAATGAATGAAGTAGGCGAGTGACGTAGTGAGTGACATTACACTGCCGTTTGGCCGGCCTGCTACGTAAGTTTCAAGGGAGTGCTGCAGAGGATTGCTATAGTTTAATGCCTACACATTACATATGAACACTACAGTGAGCATTGCCCGGTGTAATAGAATATAGTGACTGCACCGGGCCCCGCTGCCATTACAACACCGGATGCCGGCCCTCACCCCCTGTATTGGGGGTCATTTACTCACAGGGACATAAGATGCTATATATGTGTTATCCACAGATCCCCCCATAGCAGTGTCATCCAAAAATCCCCATAACAGTGCCATCCACAGATCCCCATAACAGTGTCATCCACAGATCACCATAGCAGTACCATCCACAGATCCCCCATAACAGTGCGTCATCCACAGATCCCCTCGATAACTGTGTCATCCACAGATCCCCATAATAGTGTCATTCACAGACCACCATTAGTTCAAAACCCACCAAAAGCACACCTTTTGGTAAATTTTTTTTATTTTTTTTCCTTCTTAAAAACCTAGGTGCGTCTTATAGGGCGAAAAGGAATAGCAGACCTATACAGCAGAACTATCTGCACTATTGCTTACTGGACACTACAGGGACTTTTCTGCTGCACAGAAACTGCCTGAGGACCGCTTCTCGCTCTTCCAGCGTGGACCTACTTCATCCGCTACGTCCCGTTCACTTCAGATCACTCCTCCTCAGGAGCCGTTGTTTTTTTTTTTAACTGACAGCCTATAACCCCCTGTTGAAAAGCCTTTAGTGGAAAAAGATAAATGTATTCGGTGTTCACTGTTCCATTTATATGTGGTAAAGCCTTTAGTGGCGTATATCAGTAAAAAAAGATATTCGGCATTCAACGCTGCAGTTATATGCAGTAAAATCTTTTTTGAATTATTTCGGTGGAGAAAAAACCTGTGTTCAGCGTTAAGTGCTGCACTTATATGCGGTAAAATCTTTTTTTAATTATTTCATTGCACAAAAATCTTGTATTCTGTGTTACGCGCTGCACAAATTTCCACCTCCTCCATTAACTTCCTCATCTCTTCATTATCATCGGACACACTAACTTTATCCCCCCCAGCTATATATATATATATATATATATATATATATATATACAGTTATGTTCAAAATTATTCAACCCCCACTGAAATTGAGTGTGTTGGCCAGTTTGACATTGATTTTGATCATTTCAGTCATCTTGTTTACAACTAAATCAAAGAGGCACTTGTAAGTCAGACAAATATAACATAACATTTATAATGAAATAACCACAAATGTCTTTTCTGTGCTCAGTTTTATTCAACCCCCAAGTGACATTCAATCTTAGTACTTAGTACAACATCCTTTTCCAGTTATAACAGCTTTTAAACGTGAAGCATAGATTGACACAAGTGTCTTGCAGCGATCTACGGGCATCTTCGCCCGTTATTTATGGGCAAAAGCCTCCAGTTCAGTCACATTCTTAGGCTTGCGCGCTGCAACTGCTTTCTTTAAGTCCCACCAGAGGTTCTCAATTGGATTTAAGTGTGGTGACTGTGATGGCCACTTCAACATGTTCCAGCCTTTAATCTGCAACCATGCTCTAGTGGACTTGGAGGTATGCTTGGGATCATTGTCCTGTTGAAAGGTCCAACGTCTCCCAAGCCTCAGGTTTGTGACAGACTGCATCACATTTTCATCCAATATCTCCTGGTACTGAAGAGAAATCGTGGTACCTTGCACACGCTGAAGCTTCCCTGTACCTGTAGAAGCAAAACAGCCCCAAAGCATGATTGACCCCCCGTCATGCTTCACAGTAGGCAAGGTGTTCTTTTCTTCATAGGCCTTGTTCTTCCTCCTCCAAACATAGCATTGACCATGGGCCCAAACAGTTCTAATTTTGTTTCATCAGTCCACAGAAAACTATCCTAAAACTTTTGTGGTTTGTCCACATGACTTTTGGCATACTGCAGTCGACTCTTCTTATTCTTTGGAGACAGCAAGGGGGTGCGCCTGGGAGTTCTGGCATGAAGGCCTTCTTTATGCAGTGTGCACCTTATTGTCTGAGCTGAAACTTCAGTACCTGCATCTGACAAATCTTTTTTCAGTTCCTCAGCAGTCACACGGGGACTTTTCAACACTTTACGCTTCAGGTAGCACACAGCAGTCAAAGTCAGCATCTTCTTTCTGCCACGACCAGGTAGCGTTTCAACAGTGCCCTTTGCCTTGAAGTTGCGAATGATGCTTTCTATGGTGTCTCTTGGTATGTTTAACATCTTTGCAATCTTCTTATAGCCATTGCCCTTCCTGTGAAGAGAAATCACCACTTCTCTTGTCTTCCTGGACCATTCTCTTGACTTCACCATGTTTGTAAACACACCAGTAAATGTCTAGAAGGAGCTAAGTATCACAGTCATTTTAAATCTGCCAAATTGGTGCTTATTATACTTGATTGCTGCTCCTTGACATCCACAGGTGTTTTCAATACCTGATCAAAAACTCTTGAATGAACCTCTGTTCTTAAGAGTGGTAGTCTTTAAGGGGTTGAATAATTGTGTCAATGAAGAAATCACAAAAAAAACATTTAATACTGTATTACAAAAAACAATTGATATCATTTTGTTGCATTTGGTTCTTTAAAAAGTCCATGTAAGATTTCATTCTTAACAAAATTAAAAATGTACACTAAATTCCCTAAAACCCTTTACAGCATTGGGGGTTGAATAATTTTTAACACAACTGTATATATATATGGTGCCAGCACCACCTAGGAGCGGCCAGCCTGTTAAAGGGAATTACAGCATGATACCACAATACATTTGATAGGACATTTAGCAGGAGTTTAAAGTGCCCACATATAGCACATAGACTGACACTTTGACAAAAGAGACCGGTTTCTTCTGGCTACCTGCCTCAGCTACTATTCTGATGCTGTTACCCGTCTGATGCCACACATCTAATGCCAAGTGCTCCTTCTTTCACCCACCATCTTCAGCGGGTACTGGTATTGCAACCCACCTCCTCAGTATGTCACCTTGCCACTCTGTGGCCTCCTAATGCTGCTGCCAACTGTGATTGTTCAACTCTGTGGCCTACTCATGCTGCTGGCACCTCCAGACTCTGTCATTGTGACGCTCTGTGGTATCCTCATGCTGCTGGCACCTCAAGACTCTGTCATTGTGCCGCTCTGTGGTTTCCTCATGCAGCCGCCACCTGCCGGCTCAGTCATTGTGCCACTTGGTGGCCTTCTCATACTGCCTTCACCTAAAGACTCTGTCATTGTGCCACTCAGCGGCCTTCTCCTAATGCTGCTGCTGCCGCCACCTCCACACTCTGTCATTGTGCCACTCTGTGGCTTACTCATGCTGCTGCCACCTCCAGACTCTGTCATTGTGCCACTCTGTGGCCTTCTACTGATGTCCTTGCTGCCTACACCTCCGCACTCTGTCATTGTGCCACTCTGTGGCCTACTCATGCTGCTGCCACCTCCAGACTCTGTCATTGTTCCACTCTGTGGCCTACTCATGCTGCTGCCACCTCCAGACTGTGCCATTGTGCCGCTCTGTGGTATCCTCATGCTGCTGCCACCTCAAGACTCTGTCATTGTGCCGCTCTGTGGTCTTCTCATGCTGCCGCCACCTACAGACTCTGTCATTGTGCCACTCGGTGGCCTCCTCATACTCCCGCCACCTACAGACCCTGTCATTGGGCCACTCTGTGGTCTCCTCATACTGTTGACACCCTCCCCACTTCATGACTGGTCCAATACTGTGGCTTTCAGCCTGGCTGGCATTATCATTTAGTTGACACTTCTTCATATCTGACAGAAGGAAGGAAAACGGCAGCTTTACGGCCTGTATGGTCCCGTCAGAAATGACTTATGATTTGGTAGCCAAAAGCAGGAGTGGGTACAAAACACAGAAGACATACAAATATTCCATACATGTGTCATCTCTGTTTTAGCAATACTGATGGATTATTGAGCAAATGCTGACCGAGTGAAGGCATATGCTCCACACACAGGATCCATTTTTTGAGGTTTATTGTTCTGACGGTTTAGAGGAAGGCCAAAATAATCTGTGACGTCAACACAAACTTTCTGCTGACACCCTCTCCACTCTGTCGGGGGGGCTCTACTTGTATAAGCATTTAGTAGAACAGGTTCTGTAGACATCTATGTGGAATCAGCTGACGACGATGTAAAAGGAGTGCGCTTCTGCTTGGCGCTAACAACAACCTGTAAGGCTGAGTTGATACTTGAGTTACTTATTTGGTCAGTTTTGGCCCTGTGACTGCCCAAATAAGTGAAGTGTGCAGTGATTCTAAGAGCGATGCCTGTCATCTGCATGTCATACGGACTCACAGTATTATTTCACTACCAAAGCTGAATCCCTATGCGTGTTACTGTAAGGCACAGTGTTCTACACCACTAGAAAGGCTCTAAGCAGCCAGGAAATAGCAGTTTTTTTTAACATAATTCACCGCGAATATATTAGGATCAAATATAATTTGAAAAATTCACTCATCTCTAATCACCATATACTAACATCTAACATTTTTATATTTCCACACTAACTTAGCTGTTTAAAGGCTTGTTTTTTGCAAGACGGGCTGTAATTTCTATTGGTACTATTTTGGTTTAGATCGTTTGGGAGGTAGGGTGACAAAAGAAACAATTCTGCTATATAGTACAGACTCTGATCTCCACAGTTCGTGTGAGTGTAGATCAGAGCCCGTATTATGCTGTCCCCTCAGTAATCACTTTGCACACCATCCCCCTAATATATTGCATGGCAAACTGAACATTAAAGTAGTGCCCTGGAGCAGTGATACTTTGAAGTCTGAACAATTGTGGACATTTGCACTGTACTTGCACAGCACTGTGGAAAGGGTCAATGAAAACTGAGAAACTTTTAGGACTTTCTAGCTAATAATGAGAAGCTGGTAATTTTTCACAGCTACCATAAGGTTAAGGCTACATGCACACGACAGTTGTTTTTTGCTGTCTGCAAATCGCAGAGCCGTCTTCCTTTTTTTTTTACATCCACATCCTTTCCGTGTGTCCGCAAATTTTGTAGGTTGTTTTTCCGTTTGTCTTCGTTTTTTTTTGCGGATCCACTTGATCCAGTTTCTTAAAGTACCTGTACAAGTGCCCTGGTTTCCAAACAACCATCCGCAAAAATAAACAGATGCAGATGACAAACGGATGGCTTCCGTTGGTCATCCGCATTTTTTGTGGACCCATTGACTTCTATGGGTCCGCAAACCGTTTTTTTGCGGACATGAATAGGACATGCCATATTTTTTTTGCGGACGTGAAATGCGGACGGGACAGGAAACGGAAGAGGCATCCGCATTTTAACGGATCCATAGAAATGAATGGGAAACCATCGGTGTGACGAGACCAATCTCGCCACATTGCATTGGAGAAACCTGGTTGCTCGCCTGCTGCCTTTGGACTATGGCCCCCTGTTAAAAGACATCTTTTTTACCTACAGAAAAGCTTGTGCTTTTCTGCCTGGGGTTCGGTAGTTTTGGTTGAATGTGTTATACCCCAGATAGGAATCCCATGGAGCCCATTCGTATGAAACTGACTGTAAAGACTTTGGCTCCATGGCGATTAAACTGTATTCGTGTGGTCTGAGCGCCATTCACTTAATAATGTGCGCTCAGACCTGAGCTATCTGGGGATATGTTAAATGTATAGTTTTAATGTAATGTGTCTTACCTGGTGTATTTTAACAGTAATGCTTGTTTTGTGTCCCCATGTGCATAATGGAGTCTTGTCTCTGAAATGTCTGTGTGTATTGTAAAGGGTGGGACATTGTATATTGAATAGTGATGTCTGTCCTATTGTCCCCACGTGTGTATTGGCGATTTCCCTTTGTCCTGAGAGATAATTGAATGACTCCTCAATTGTCTCCAGGACAGAAGACATTGTGTATTCTCCTGCCTGTGATGATTACATTACACATGTAGGGTGATTGTATCACAGGCAGAGGGGAGGGATATGCTGGGGGTGTCTGTATTGTCCCAATGTGTGTGATTGGCTGCTGTATCCCGTGTCGCAGTCTTCCTTCTGGTCCCCTAGGGGAGTGTCCACCAGGTGGGAGACCTAGATAAATACCGGGCAGGTAGCCCTCAATAAACTGAGAATTTCTGTTTACCATCAATACGGAGCCTCGTCTCGTTCTTGGGGGGATTCACTGTATGCTGTTAGAGACAGATTGCCAGGAGTGTAAGCTGATTGTCTGCTTTTCCTGTTCGTCTGCTAGCAGCTATTTGGGAGGTTCCAGTACGGGAGTTGGAGTGCAATTTTGTATCCAGTTCGGGAGTTTGGTGTTCTGCAGTAGCTGGGCCTATATCTCTGTAAAGGGGGCCGATCGCCTAAACGGTTTTTACCCCTTGTCTGCAGAAACGGTCCGTTACAATCGGATTCGCAAAAAAAAAACGGAATGGAGGCCGCAAAAAAACACTGCCGTGTGAATGTAGGCTTAAGAGCATTTTTTTGAGGGAAAAAGCATGCTTATTTACCATAAATACCCGACTGAATGAACTTTTGAAAGCCAGGTGCTATGTTAATATGTTTGAAACCTGTTTTTGTCTGGAAAAACTGCTGTATTATTGCAATCGAGTACTATTAAAGCTCTAATTCAAGTTTACGAGAGACCAGAATTGTAACATTGTAACAGTTTGTGCTGATTTTCTCCACCCCACCTATCTCTTTAGAAGGTTCTAGTTCAGCTAGAAACGGTATATAAAGAGAAGAGTCAGAGGCCCTAGTGTTCTGCATTTAGGGAACAGTGCTTAGAAGAGGAGACTCTGCCAGACTATTTGAGTGATCAGAAGAAGATGCTGAGACAGGAATAAGGAAAGGCCTGAGCTAGCTGTCCCTCAGAAGGCTGGTAGCCCAGCATATTCTTTGCCTAGAATTGAAGAGTCCCTATCAACCTTGAGCTCTGCAGCTTTGTTTTCTACTTTAGACTTAACTAGTGGGTACTGGCCACTGGCAGTACCCATGGCATCCATGGACTGGGAAAAGACAGCTCTTACCACACCTATGGGGCTTTATGAGTTAAATTATATGCCATTTGACCTGTGTAATGCACCAGCCACCTTTCAGTGTCTCATGGAGTATTGCTTAAGTCACAAAAACTTTGAGACTGTGCTATTGTATCCGGATGTTATTATTATATACTCTGAAACGTACAAAGACCATTTACAACACTTGTAAGAGGTATTTGCTGCACTCATAAAACATGATCTCAAAGTAAAGCCATCCAAATGTCACTTACTGCAGTCTGAGGTTCACTATGTAGGGCATGTGGTCAGTACCCAAGGTGTCGTCCCTGACCTTAACATTTCAAATAAGATGGCTATGGTATGGACTCATGCTCAGGAAAAAGCTTGTAATGAGATGAAAGGTAAACTTACCAAAGCACCTTTTCTTGCTTACCCAGACTATACTAAACCTTTCAGACTGTATACCCATACATGTAAAATGGGCTTGGGAGCAGTGTTGGCCTAAGTGCAGGACGAACACGAACACTTCATTACATACGCCGATCGCTCACTTAGGCCTACTTGGTCTGGGCAGTTACAGAGAAATTTTGAATTTGTAGCCTATGCAGACAACAATCCGGTGGCTTATCTTTCCACTGCACATATACAGTTGTGTTCAAAATTATTCAACCCCCAATGCTGTAAAGGGTTTTAGGGAATTTAGTGTACATTTGTAATTGTGTTCAGAATGAAATCTTACAAGGACTTTTTAAAGAACCAAATGCAACTAAAATGACATCAATTGTTTTTGTAATACAGTATTAAATGTTTTTTTTGTGATTTCTTCATTGACACAATTATTCAACCCCTTAAAGACTACCACTCTTAAGAACAGAGGTTCATTCAAGTGTTTTCGATCAGGTATTGAAAACACCTGTGGATGTCAAGGAGCAGCAATCAAGCATAATAAGCACCAATTAGGCAGATTTAAAATGACTGTGATCCTCAGCTCCTTCTAGACATTTACTGGTGTGTTTACAAACATGGTGAAGTCAAGAGAATGGTCCAGGAAGACAAGAGAAGAGGTGATTTCTCTTCACAGGAAGGGCAATGGCTATAAGAAAATTTCAAAGATGTTGAACATACCAAGAGACACCATGGGAAGTATCATTTGCAAATTCAAGGCCAAGGACACTGTTGAAACGCTACCTGGTCGTGGCAGAAAGAAGATGCTGACTTCGACTGCTGTATGCTACCTGAAGTGCAAAGTGGAGAAAAGTCCCCGTGTGACTGCTGAGGAACTGAAAAAAGATTTGTCAGATGCGGGTACTGAAGTTTCAGCTCAGACAATAAGGCGTACACTGCGTAATGAAGGCCTCCATGACAGAACTCCCAGGCGCACCCCCTTGCTGTCTCCAAAGAAAAGGAAGAGTCAACTGCAGTATGTCAAAAGTCATGTGGACAAACCACAAAAGTTTTGGGATAGTGTTCTGTGGACTGATGAAACAAACTGTTTGGGCCACGCTATGTTTGGAGGAGGAAGAACAAGGCCTATGAAGAAAAGAACACCTTGCCTACAGTGAAGCATGGCGGGGGGTCAATCATGCTTTGGGGCTGTTTTGCTTCTACAGGTACAGGGAAGCTTCAGTGTGTGCAAGGTACCATGAATTCTCTTCAGTACCAGGAGATATTGGATGAAAATGTGATGCAGTCTGTCACAAACCTGAGGCTTGGGAGACGTTGGACCTTTCAACAGGACAATGATCCCAAGCATACCTCCAAGTCCACTAGAGCATGGTTGCAGATTAAAGGCTGGAACATTTTGAAGTGGCCATCGCAGTCACCAGACTTAAATCCGATTGAGAACCTCTGGTGGGACTTAAAGAAAGCAGTTGCAGCACGCAAGCCTAAGAATGTGATTGAACTGGAGGCTTTTGCCCATGAAGAATGGGCGAAGATACCCGTAGATCACTGCAAGACACTTGTGTCAAGCTATGCTTCACATTTAAAAGCTGTTATAACTGGAAAAGGAAGTTGTACTAAGTACTACTGTAAGATTGAACACAATAATTTTGAACACAACTGTAGGTGCCATAGAACAATGTTGAGTCTGTAAATTAGATAATTAAAAATTTACCATCAAATACCGTTCTAGCAAATGTAAAATTAATGGAGATGCACTGTTGAGATTTCCTATAGGTATACCTATAGGTATACATCACTGCCTGAGAGGCCAGTAGCAGTCAAAATGGATTGGACCCAATTACAACATGGAAGCAGAGTGTTACAGGAACTAAGGACTATGCTACAAACTGGTTAGAGCCTTACACCAC
This sequence comes from Bufotes viridis, assembly GCA_033119425.1. Classification (NCBI taxonomy): domain Eukaryota; kingdom Metazoa; phylum Chordata; class Amphibia; order Anura; family Bufonidae; genus Bufotes; species Bufotes viridis. The sequence goes on along the minus strand of CM065589.1, from coordinate 130,470,306 downwards.
ACCAGAGGAAAACAGCTGACCCTGAGGTACTCAAACTGTTGAGACAGAGGAAACACCTCTTTTATGAGAAGGGTCAGCTCAAACGTTGCATTATTGATCCTCTGACACATGACCATAATAAACAGACTGTAGTACCCAGACATGCCCATCTGATCCTAGATGTATACTACTAGAGATAAGCAAATTTATCAAAAATTCGATTCAACCGGTTTACCGAATTTCCCCCAAAAATTTGGTTTGATCCGAATTTATTTGTGGTGAATCGTGTTAAAAAATGCCTATTTCCTGTCTGCATAGAGCCTCTATAGAGGTGTAGAACATTGTGCCTTGCAGTAACACGAATAGGGAGTCTGCTGTGGTAGTGAAACAATACTGTGAGTCAGTATGACATGTAGATGACTGGTGTCACTCTTAGAATCACTGCACACTTTACTTATTTGGGCAGTTATGGGGCAAAAACTGACCAAGTAACTTGCGAGTGAACTCAGCCTTACAGGTCATTGTTAGCGACAGGTGTAAAGAACCATGCAGAGGCCCAAGATCCTACTATAGTGTAAAGAGCGCACTCCTTTTACACCAATTTACTGATTACACATAGATTTCTACAGAACCTGTTTTATTAAACGCTTATACAACTTATACAAGTAGAGACCCCCGACAGAGTGGTGTAAGTGTCAGCAGATAGTTTGTGTTGATGTCACTGATTATTTTGCGCTTCCTCTGATCCATCAGAGCTAGGGTTGAGCGAACCCGAAATGAAAAGTTCGGGTTCGTACCGGACTTTGCGATTTTGGGTACCCAGACCCGAAGCCCAACTTTTTCACTGAAGTTCGGGTTCGGTGTTCGGGGGATTTTATTATTTTCTGTTATAACATGGTTATAACGGAAAATAATAGCATTCTTAAGATAGAATGCTAAATAAAATGGCCATTGAGGGGTTAAAATAAAAAAGACCTCACCTCATCAGAAGACCTGAGTGGTGACATGGCAGCAGCATCAGGAAACCACAGAATGACCCGATGACAGAGTGGGGATGTTGGTGGCAATACCAGTACAAGCTGAAGATGGTGGGTGATAGAAGGAGCACTTGACATCAGATGTGTGGCATCAGGCTGGTGGCGGCATCAGAATAATAGCTGAAGCAGGTAGCCAGAAGAAACCAGTCTCTTTTGTCAAAGTGTTGGTGTGGCACCATGGATGATCTAGTCTGATTCATCAGGCATTGGTGGGTGGAAATCCTGGCTGATCCACAACTGATTCATCTTGACAAGGGTCAGTCTCTCCACATTTTGGGTGAACAGGCAAGTTGTTCTTGAGGTAACTATGGCCCCCGCCGCACTAAACACCCGCTCTGATGCCTCACTACTGGCCGGGCAGGACACCTTTCCAGGGCAAATTCTACCAGTTGCGATTTCTTGATGAAGGACACAGAGCAGTTCCTCCCCTGTGTGGCTCCGTTCACCCAGGCAAACGAGGTGCCGAACAGCATGACACTGCCATGCCCTGCACATGTGGTATGCTGGAGGGGCACTGTGAATTGTCCCAGCAGTGGAGGCTAAGGACACAGTGGGGGATGAGGAGGCAGAGGCAGAATTGTCGCAGGACCAATGGCGTGAGAACGTGGAGGAAGAAGTGGCGTCACCTGGCCAAATTGCTTGTGTGGCTGTGCAGGAACCACATTCACCCAGTGGGCCATGAAGGACATGTATTGTCCCTGACCGTAGTTACAGCTCCACATGTTGGCTCTGCCGTGGACTTTGCCAGACACTGACAGGCTCGAGGACTGGCCAACCTTCTGTTCTATAGAGGATAAAGAACTAGCTGACTGCCTCAATGAATACTTCTGTTCAGTTTTTACAAAGGATAATGAAGGAGAAGGACCTCAGTTAGGGAGGAAGACTACTGAATCCTTTAATGCATGTGTCTTTACAGAGGTAAAAGTTCCAAGTCAGCTGTCTAAAATTAATACAAATAAATCACAGGGGCCTAATCGGATATACCCAAAGCTATTAAAAGAGCTTAGAGGTGTACTAGCAAAACCATTAACAGATTTATTTAAGCAATCACTGGTAACAGGAGTCGTCCCAGAAGTTTGGAAATTAGCAAACGTTGTGCCAATTCCCAAGAAAGGTAGTAGAGAGGAATCGGGAAACCATAGGCCAGTAAGCCTGACATCAATAGTGGGGAAATTAATGGAAACCATGCTCAAGGAGAGGATTGTGGAACATCTAAAAACCCATGGGTTGATTGATAAAAAACAGCATGGGTTTACTTCAGGGAGATCATGTCAAACTAATCTTATTGACTTTTTTGATTGGGTGACTAAAATAATAGATGGCGGAGGTGCAGTAGACATCACTTATCCGGACTTTAGTAAGGCTTTTGATACTGTCCTACATAGAAGGCTTATCAATAAACTGCAGTCTTTGAGCTTGGGCTCACATATTGTTGAATGGATTAGGCAGTGGCTGAAGGACAGAAAACAGAGGGTTGTATTCAATGGAGTATATTCAGACCATGGTATTGTTACCAGTGGGGTACCTCAGGGATCTGTTCTGGGACCCATATTGTTTAATATCTTTATCAGCGAAATTGCAGAAGGCCTCAATGGTAAGGTGTGTCTTTTTGCTGATGACACAAAGATTTGTAACAGGGTTGATGTTCCTGGAGAGATACACCAAATGGAAAAGAATTTAGGAAAACTAGAGGAATGATCAAAAATCTGGCAACTAAAATTTAATGTCAATAAGTGCAAGATAATGCACCTGGGGGGTAAAAACCCAAGAGCAGAATATAAAATCTGTGAAACAGTACTAACCTCAGTATCTGAGTAAAGGGATTTAGGGGTCATTATATTAGATGACTTAAAGGTGGACAGACAATGCCATAGAGCAGCAGCAATGCCAGCAGAATGCTTGGGTGTATAGGGAGAGGCATTAACAGTAGAAAGAGGGAGGTGCTCGTGCCGCTCTACAAAACACTAGTGAGACCTCATTTGGAGTATTGTGTGCAGTACTGGAGACTATATCTGCAGAAGGATATTGAAACTTTGGAGAGAGTTCAGAGAAGAGCTACTAAACTAGTACATGGATTGCAGGACAAAACTTACCAGGAAAGGTTAAAGGACCTTAACATGTATAGCTTGGAAGTAAGAAGAGACAGAGGGGATATGATAGAAACTTTTAAATACATAAAGGGAATCAACACGGTAAAAGAGAAGAGAATATTTAAAAGAAGAAAAACTGCTACAAGAGGACATAGTTTTAAATTAGAGGGGCAAAGGTTTAAAAGTAATATCAGGAAGTATTACTTTACTGAGAGAGTAGTGGACACATGGAATAGCCTTCCTGCAGAAGTGGTAACTGCAAATACAGTGAAGGAGTTTAAGCATGCATGGGATAGGCATAAGGCCATCCTTCATATAAGATAGGGCCAGGGGCTATGCATAGTATTCAGTATATTGGGCGGACTAGATGGGCCAGATGGTTCTTATCTGCCGACACATTCTATGTTTCTACATACGTGTGCAGGGCTGGTACTGCCTTTTTGGCAAAGAAATGACGGCTTTGGACTCTCCACCCCTGCTAGGCACAAACCATCAGTTCTCTGAAGTACTGACTACTTGGAAAAGGAGGGACTGCAGCACCAGCAACTTGGCCAGGAGCACATTTAGCTTCTGCTCCGTTGGATGAGTGCATGCATACTGTTGTCTCTTGGCAATCGCTTCAGTGATCGATTGCTAATGGAATGACTGACTAAGAGTAGAAGGAGGAGCAGGAGCATCAGGACCAGCAGATGATGGGAAGGACAGACAGCTCACTTCGGCTGAGGTGGTGGAGCCTTGACTGCCTGAAATCAGGTGCATGCCACTGGGTGTTTCAGCAGTTCTGCGGCAGGCTGGACCATCACATTAGAGTCACGGTTCTCCCAGGCCACTTTATGGTGATGCTGCATATGTTGACACAGGGCCGTGGTGCCAATATTGGCACCCTGGCCATGCTTCACCCTCTGCCCATCGATTCTACGAATGGCCATGTTCACCTTCTCCTGCGGCTTAACAAAAAACTGCCACACCACCGAGTAGATGATTTTACCCCCAACCCTCTGAACTGACTGACTGACTGCTACTGCCTCTGCTTACGTGAACCCCTGCACCACTACTTTCCTGACAGGTAGGCTCCTGCAAAGCTGGTGGTCTACCCTGGTCACGTTTGTCTCCTGACCTCCCACTGCTGCCACCCTGCTTACTCCCGGCCATGCTAGCGACTTACTGGCTCCGCCGCTGCCTCACGGGCAAGCTGCTACCCTGTTTACCCGATCATGATAAGGCCCCTAATTCACCCAGCTCCCAAGTGCAACCAGCTACATCAACGTCATCGAGTACTGTCTGCACGTCACTGATGTCCTCCTCCCCAAAAAATCTGTAATTTTCTCACTTCACCACACAACGGCTAATAAGCCCTTTTTTCCCACTAATACATGCCAAAGAAGGCTTTAAAACATTTAACTGCACCTCTGAACTGCAAATAGGCCCTTACTGTTTTTTCACTTATACACACCACAAAAGGCTTCAGAACATATAACTGCACCGCTAAACATAGTAACATAGTAACATAGTATATAAGACCGAAAAAAGACATTTGTCCATCCAGTTCGGCCTGTTTCCTACAAGTTGATCCAGAGGAAGGCAAAAAAAAACTGTGAGGCAGAAGCCAATTTTTCCCACTTAAGGGGAAAAAAATCCTTCCTGACTCCAATCAGGCAATCAGAATAACTCCCTGGATCAACGATCCCTCTCTAGTAGATATAACCTGTAATATTATTACGCTCCAGAAATACATCCAGTCCACTCTTGAATTCCTTTATTGTACTCACCATCACCACCTCCTCAGGCAGAGAGTTCCATAGTCTCACTGCTCTTACCATGAAGAATCCTTTTCTATGTTTGTGTACAAACATTCTTTCCTCCAGACGCAGAGGATGTCCCCTCGTCACAGTCACAGTCCTGGGGATAAATAGATGATGGGAGAGATCTCTGTACTGACCCCTGATATATTTATACATACAGTAAATATTAGATCTCCCCTTAGTCGTCTTTTTTCTAAAGTGAATAACCCTACTTTTGATAACCTTTCAGGGTACTGTAGTTGCCCCATTCCAGTTACTACTTTAGTTGCCCTCCTCTGAACCCTCTCCAGCTCTGCTATGTCTGCCTTATTCACAGGAGCCCAGAACTGTACACAGTACTCCATGTGTGTAACATGTGCAAGAGTCCAGCTCACCCATCCAGGACAGCCATATCCCCGGTGACTCGGAGCCTGAAGAGAAGAGCTTGCCGCAGTCAGGAAAGAAAATGGATTCGTTCCGGCACCTAATTTTGCAATATAAAGGTTACGACCAAGGACTAGATTGTCCGAAACGCGTAAACTACCAGCCATTGTGTGAACACGATTGTATACTGAACCCCGAATAAAGGAAGCTTTTATTGCAAAATTAGGTGCCGGAACCAATCCATTTTCTTTCCGTACTCCATGTGTGGTCTGACTAGTGATTTGTAAAGAGGTAGGACTATGTTCTTATCACAGGCATCTATGCCCCTTTTGATGCAACGCATTATCTTATTGGCCTTGGCAGTAGCTGCCTGACACTGGTTTTTATAGCTTAGTTTGCTGTTTATTAAAATTCCTAGATCCTTTTCCATGTCAGTGTTACCGAGTGTTTTACCATTTAGTATGTACGGGTGACTTGCATTATTCCTTCCCATGTGCATAACTTTACATTTGTCAGTGTTAAACCTCATCTGCCATTTCTCTGCCCAAGCCTCCAATCTATCCAGATCCCTCTGTAGCAGAAAGCTGACCTCTTCAGTGTTAATTAGTTTACACAGTTTAGTGTCATCTGCAAAAATTGATATTTTACTGTGCAAGCCTTCCACAAGATAATTAATAAATATATTGAAGAGAATAGGTCCCAGTACTGATCCCTGAGGTACCCCACTACTGACAGTGACCCAATCTGAGTGTGTACCGTTAATAACCACCCTCTGTTTTCTATTACTCAGCCAGTTACTTACCCACAAACAGACATTTTCTCCCAGTCCGAACATTCTCATTTTATATGCAAATCTTTTATGAGGTACAGTGTCAAATGCTTTGGAGAAGTCCAGATATACGACATCCATTGATTCGCCGTTGTCAAGTCTAGAACTTATCTCTTCATAGAAACTGATTAAATTCATTTGGCATGACCGATCCCTCATGAAGCCATGCTGATATGGGGTTATTTGTAGTGATGAGCGGCAGGGGCAATATTCGAATTCGCGATATTTCGCGAATATTTGGGCGAATATTCACCATATATTCGAAAACTCGCAAATTCGTAATCTCCAGACATTATTTTCTTGTTTGCGAAAATTTGCATATTTTTGCATACATTAGCATAACAATTTGCATAAATTAGCATAAAAATTCGCATAAACTGGCATTTAAAAGATACCTTTTAAATATCATCTTATGCGAATTTTTATGCTAATTTATGCCAATTTTTTAATGCGAATTTTCACATTGTGACATTATTTTCTTGCTTGTGAAAATTTGCATATAAAAAATTTGCATAAAACGAATATTCGCAATTGCGAATATATTTTGCGATATTCTAAATATTCGCGAATTCTCGAAGTGCTGATATTCGCGATTAAAATTCGCAATTCGAAAATTCGTGATCAACACTAGTTATTTGCTTATTTTCATTGAGATACTCCAAGATAGCGTCTCTTAGAAAACCTTTAAACAGTTTACCTACAACAGATGTTAAACTTACCGGCCTATAATTTCCGGGCTCTGTTTTTGGACCCTTTTTGAATATTGGCACCACATTTGCTATGCGCCAATCCTGTGGAACATTCCCTGTCAGTATAGAGTCCGTAAATATGAGAAATAAAGGTCTGGCTATGACATCACTTAATTCCCTTAGGATACGGGGGTGTATGCCATCTGGTCCTGGCGATTTGTCTATTTTAATCTTTTTAAGTCGCTGTTGTACTTCTTCCTGGGTCAGACAGGGCACTTTTAATGGGGAATTTACTTTTACATTCTGCATTTCATCTGACAGTTTGTTTTCCTCAGTGAATATAGTGGAGAAAAAAATATTTAATAGTTTTGCTTTATCCTCGTCACTCTTTTAGGGTTAGTTTTACTCTCTTTGGCAATTAATCTCTCGGTCTCTAGTTTGGCAGTTTTTATTAGTTTTTTACATATTCAATTTATTTCCTTATAGTTTATCAGTGCTTCCTGGATCCCCTCCTGTTTTAGTGATTTATATGCTTTCTTTTCGTCATTTATTGCTTTCTTTACGGTTCCATTTATCCACATTGGTTTCTTATTGTTCCTTAGCCTTTTCTTCCTGTAAGGTATGTACCTCTTACAATTTGATGTTACAATGCTTTTAAAAATCTCCCATTTTGTGGGTGTATTTTTATTTTTAAGGACTTTGTCCCAGTTAGTTAGGCCTATGGCTTGGTTTTTTGAAGTTTGGTATTTTTGTTCCTCCCTTTAGAAACTCTCGTTTGAAGGATAATTGGAAGGTTATTACTTTATGGTCACTATTTCCTAGGTGTCCCTCAACCTGCACATCTGTTGTTCTGTCAGGTCTATTGGTTAATACTAAGTCCAGTATGGCCGTCCCTCTAGTCGGGTCCTGAACCAGTTGGGAAAGGTAATTGTCTTTGGCTATTGCCAAGAACCTGTTTCATTTTTGGGATGTACAGCTTTCAGTTTCCCAATCTATATCTGGGTAGTTGAAGTCCCCCATAATAACGACTTCATTATGATTTGCCGCCTCGTCTATCTCGTTTAGTAATAGATTTTCTATGGACTCTGGTATATTAGGTGGTTTATAATAAACTCCTATTAGTATATTATTATTGTTTTTGCCTCCATGTATTTCTACCCACAGTGACTCCACATGTTCATGTCCCTCACTTAAATTTTCTCGAATTGTGGGCTTTAGACAGGACTTCACATAAAGGCAGACCCCTCCCTCTCTCCGGTTTTGACGATCCTTTCTAAACAGATTGTAACCCTTTATATTAACTGCCCAGTCATAGCTATCATCCAGCCATGTCTCAGTTATTCCCACTATGTCATAGTCCTCCTCACACATCACACATACATTTGAGAGGTTTATGTAATTTTTACCCTACCCCTTTCATTCTCAACTGTTCTAGTCCCCCATTCCATTCCTCCCCCAGTCACACTAACTCGCCCCTGGTCTCTATCTGCACTATCTTCCCTTCCTATAATATAATTACCCTCCCCCAGTCCCTAGTTTAAACACTCCTCCAACCTTCTAGCCATATTTCTCCCCAACGGCAAATATATATTTTTTTGCCACTCATACACACCAAAAAGGGCTTTAGAACATATGACTGCACTGCTGAACATCAATTTATTTTTTTTTTGCCACTAATAAACACCAAAAAGGGCTGTCATTTTCTCGCTTTACCACACAATACAGCAACAAGGCACATATATTCCACAATTAGTATATCTGAGGGACACTTGAAGAGGAGGACACGCCCCTTGAGAAAGCGGAGCGAAACGTACATCGGGGTGGGCTCTCCTCTAAGCTAGAAGCCCGTGTCCTCCTCTTCAAGTGTCCCTCAGGTATACTAATTGTGGAATATATGTGCCTTGTTGCTGTATTGTATGTGCATAATTGCCCATCAGGCTAGTTCAGTTAGGCACTGTTCCACCTTTATATTCTATATTGGGGGTGTTATTTTTATCAGCACTGTGATAGGGTTTTTACTTAACCTGTATGGGAGAGATAATCGGGGTCTTCTGTGCATGGGAGGGGAGTCACATGTCTTGGCTACCATTTGTACTGCCGCCATATATTCTATGATATTGACATTATGTATATATCTGTTGTTGGTCTTTTTATCACCTAATAAAGCTTTTAATTTTTTTTGCGTGTCCCTTTATGGCTATTCGGTGATGTATTGTATAGTCATGCATTGCATTGTGATTGAGTTGCGTTGGCATTACTTTGGATAAACCCTGATAATGGCTGTATTAAACAGCACTTACACCCCAATAACAAGAACGGTTTTATGGAATTACAGAGCTGTATAATGGCAATTTGGATTTCCAGTCAGTGCAGCAAGGTGAAATAGGATTGTTCCTATTACCCAGGCTGTAATCTCCCCTACTTAACCCTGTTCTGCTTCAATACTGTGGAATGATTCCTCCCTATCCTTTCTCTGAATTTCTATACAGAAAAATAAAAGTTTTAAAGTCTTTTCTACCACTGTTCCTAGCACCTGCTGACATCTCTCCCTTCACTAAGTACACTGGAAAATGGCTGAATTCAAGATGGCTGAGGCTATTTATAGGGCTGTGACATCAAAGGGCTGGCTAGCTGCTGATTGGCTGCAAGCACGGCATTGTGGATGATCCCTTGTTCCCAGAGTTCCTTGCTCTATGTCCTAACATGAGCAGCAGCCATTTTAGGAAAAAATTAGATTCGTTAGCACAAAGCATGAGAAAATTCGGATTTGGTGCGAATTGAATTTTTCCTGAAATTCGGATCGAATTCCACTTTGTAAACTTCGATTCACTCATCTCTACATAAGGACATTTTGGGTGCCAAAAAACAGAGTTACTAATAGAGATAAGCGATTTAAAAAAAAAAAATTTGATTTGCCGATTTGCTGAATTTTTTGGGAAAAATTTGGTTTGATCTGAATGTATTTGTGGCAAATTACATAAAAAAACTGCTATTTACTGGCTGCTGAGAGACTTTCTAGTGGTGTAGATCACTGTGCCTTGCAGTAACAAGCATAGGAAGTCTGCTTTGGTAGTGAAATAATACTGTGAGTCTGTATGACATGCAGATGACAGGCGTCGCTCTTAGAATCACTGTACACTTCACTTATTTGGGCAGTCACTGGGCCAAAACTGACCAAATAACTCAAGTATCAACTCAACCTTACAGGTAGATTTTACCGTCAAGAAGAAGCGCACTCCTTTTACACCCTCGTCAGCTGATTCCACATAGATGTCTACAGAACCTGTTCTATTAAACGCTTATACAATTAGAGCCCCCCTGACAGAATGGAGGGCATGTCAGCAGTAAGTTTGTGTTGACGTCCCCGATTATTTTTTCCTTCCTCTAAACCGTAGGAACAATAACCCACAAAAACTGATCCTGTCTGTGGAGCATATGCCTTCACTCAGTCAGCATTTGCTCAATAATCCATTAGTATTGCTAAAGGGAAACAAAAAATGGAGTAGATCTAAAAAAGAGATGACACGTGAATGTAATATTTGCATGTCTTCTGTGTTTTGTACCCACTCCTGCTTTTGGCTACCAAATCATAAGTCATTTCTGATGGGACTATATAGGCCTTAAAGCTGCTACACAGACAGGATCCATTGTGTGTCTCGTTTTTTCTTCCTTGTGACAGATCCGAAGAAGTGTCAAATGAATGATGATGCTAGCCAGGCCAAAAGCCACAATAGTGGACCAGTCATGAAGTGGGGAGGGTGGGAACAGCATGAGAAGTCCACAAAGTAGACCTATGACATAGTGGTGAGGTGGAAGCAGTATGAGGAGACCACAGAGTAGCCCAATGACAGAGTCTGGAGGTGGAAGCAGTATGAGGAGCCCACCGAACGGCACAATGACAGAGTGTGGAGGGGATAGCATCATGAGTAGGCCACAACTTGCAATATCATCCCCTGAAGATGCTGATTGCTCGGCGAAACATGTATGGATGCAGGATAAATGTTGTTTTTTAGTTCAGGGATAGCCAGGCAGGGACCCATTTATGGGAAATTGTAGCTAGATAGCATGGCATCTAGCTATCTTTTGCACAAAACTATAATTTAAGGGATTGTATTCCCAGAAAAAAGTGGACTGCAGTCAGCAACAGTATGAACAGCGCACTATTGACTCCCTAAACCTGACCTCCCTGAGGAATTTTAATCATTTGAGTTCCTGAGTTAACAAATTATGGTTTTAAATAACAAAAATACTGGGCACTCTCCGATATTTGGAAATTTATTAATAGAATTAAAAACTCTAAAACCGACAAGTAGTAAGTGATAACCATATATTTTCCTTCATCTAGAAGAAAAAGCGATATCACTAAAAAAACTTTGAAAAAAAAACTTTGAAAAAGCTTTCTGCCAAGCCACCGACCAGATCATTATAAGCAGTAAAAAAAACGGCAAATGAATAAAAATCACAACACTAAGTCCTCTTTTAGATGATGCAAGTGCTAATGTCCATATCAAAGAAAATAAAATGAATTCAAATCCACATCCACCTGTGGGGTAATAATTCCCCAGTACTCTTCTCTTATAGTCTCATGTTGAACAGTTAGATATCAAATAATGTAAATGCTGTTGATACAGCGTCCACCTTCAGTTCAGCCACTATTAAACACTATAATGCCGATAATAAGGATAGTGACACTGTTGGAATGTCTGTATTGATGTCCCGATATTGAAGCGGCGTCCCGCTGTATTATCAAGACCAGCGGCGTCTCGCTGGATCTCCACAATAGTCAGTATAATAGAATTGCTTACAGAGTAGCAGGGTATAGTTGGCAACAATCTTACCAGCAGGATGTGAGCATAATCTTCGGCTCTAGACCTGGCGCTCTTACTGTAAGCTGCACGTTCTGGTCTTCCGAGCTGCTCCCATCTGTGTTCCCCATGCCGGCGGCTACACGTGGACCTCTGTACGGATGTCGGTCCTGCTCAGTAATGCCGTCCCTTGCGCGGCAGACAGTACCTTGATAGATATTCTATACACATTCCCCAATCGCTGGCTGAAATATGGATAGAAGATGAATCAAAAATAGCTACTTGTCTTGGGGGAAATTACCAAACGCGTTTTGGGATTATAGGTGACCCCTTCCTCAGTGAACCAGAATGAGTAGGCCAGAGAGTGGAACAATGACAGAGCGTGGAGGTGGCAGCAGCATGATTTTACCGCATATACGTGCAGCGCTTAATGATGAATACAAGTTTTTTCTCCACCGAAATAATTTAAAAAAGGCTTTCCCGCATATAATTTCAGCGCTTCATGATGAATTCAAGTTTTTTCTCCATTGAAATAATTCAAACAAGATTTTACTTCATATAAGTGCAGCGCTTAATGCCGAATTCAAGACTTTTTTCCACCGAAATACTTAAAAAAAGATTTTACCTCATATAAGTGCAGCGCTTAACGCCGAATACAAGTTTTTTCTTCACCAAAAAAATTCAAAAGAGATTTTACCGCATATAAGTGCAGCGCTTAATGTCGCCTACAGTACAAGTTTTTTCTCCACCAAAATAATTCAAAAAAGACTTTACCGCATATAAGTGCAGTGCTTAATGCTGAATACAAGTTTTTTTCTCCACCGAAATAATTCAAAAAAGATTTTACCGCATATCACTGTAGCGTTGAATGCCGAATATCTTTTTCTTTTTCTACTGATATACACCACTAAAGGCTTTACCACATATAACTGGAACAGTAAACGCCGTTTATATTTTTCTTTTTCCACGTATATACGCCACTAAAGGCTTTTCAACAGAGAGTTATAGGCTGTCAGTTTAAAAAAAAACAACAGCGGCTGAGACGGAGTGATCTAAAGTGAACGGGACGTAACGAGAAAGTAGGTCCACGTTGGAAGAGCGAGACACAGTCCTCGTGCAGTTACTGTGCTGCAGAAAAGTCCCCGTAGTGTCCAGTAAGCAATACCGCAGATAGGTGTGGGCTGGTGTGAATTAGTTAGCATTTTTGTGCAGGGTTTGCGCATAGCGTATTCACCTGTATTGGTGCTACGCTCTTATAGACATCGTCACGTAATTGCGCAGTGTGTGTAACGTAAATACAAAATTTTAACACAACTTAATTCAGTCCATACCGCAAAAAAAAAATTTCCCACATATAACTGAGAGAGACGGACAGCTAGCTCAGGCCTTTCCTTAGCATCAAACTCTTCTTCTGCCAGGGAGGAGACTGAAGAAGCCAGCCCTAGGCCTCACTTCTATTGTTTTGTACCAGAATTCCTTCAGCAAAGAAGCACGTTGGTTTAGTGCAGACCCTCACTCCCTGGACTTATTTCCCATTAGGGTGCTCCACATGCTTCCAACCCTTCCAGAGAGCAGCAACACATGGTGACACCTCAATGGTGTCCAGGGGATCCAGTGTAGCGTTAGGGCCACCCCAAACCCGGCCACGGCATTAGTGCACCAGGTGGTATATTTACTTAATGGAGATGGCTACAGCTCTGATCTACACGGAAACAAACTGAAATCAGGGCCTGTAGCTGTTTTTTTTTTATTTTTTTTATTGAGTCTTTATTTAACTTTTCTCAGTATCAAACACAATATCATTATGACAAAAGAAATTGACTAATATTTCCAGCCATTTTTTGAACCGAATGCCAGTACTCCTTCACTGGAGTCCCAGAACATGTGTAGGTGATCGGCACCAGGGCAGTCAAGTGTAGCAATCCAGGCTTTTTGTCCTGGAGAGTGAAGTTCAGAGAAATAAGATTTAATTAAGTGTTTATAACAATGTGAAATTTTAACTTTCATATGTGTTCCTCTTTCTAGTAATAGCTTATGAAGAAAAAGTGGAGCTTCTATGTTAAAAAAGTGCTTATCTGAAATAGAAGAAAGTGCAAAACATAACTGGAAATATGGATACCATGCTATCTCGCCTAAATTTTCCTTTTGAGTAAGTTCCAAAAGAGACAAAATTTGCCCATTTTTTACCACTTGACTGAGATAGTGAATATTTTTTGTCCTCCAGTAATGGCTAGCCTCCAAGTTCAAAAGAGTGTAAAACCTTTTATTATGTCATATTAGAGTGCAGATCAGTGATGCAGTAACTTTACACCATTTCCTAATCATCCTCCAAGCTCTTATACACAGACTGGAAAAGGAGGTATAATCTCGTAAATTCTTAGATAAAAAACTAGACTCCAATAGTGTAAAAAAGTCTGAGAAGCCTGCTTCTGTTGCTAGTTTGATACATAGGGGACTATTTTTCCAGTCATTGAAAAAACATAACTGTGAGGCAACAAAATATACCTTAAAGTGCGGAAGATTTAGGCCTCCCTGCTCGTACAGCATGGAAAAATAGTCCACCTTCAATCTCACACGTTTTCTCCCCCATAATAAATCATTGATCATTTTTTCTATCAATTTGAAGAATTTATCCTCAATCCAAGTGGGGGAGTTTCGGAGAACATAAAGCACTTGGGGGAGTACCACCATTTTAATTAAAGAAAACCTGTCTGCTCTAGTAAGCGGAATTTTCTGCCATACCTTAATTTTTTATCTAATTTTCACCAATACTGGTATCAAATTAAGCTGTATATAGTCTTGAACTTTTGCAGTCACCGTAATCCCCAAATACTTCAATGACTCAGAGAAATTCAAACCGTGGACTCTAGTTTCAGTAGATAGTTCATCCAATGGTAAAAGGCAGGTTTTCGCCCAGGGGTGGGATTCAAATTTTTAACAACAGGTTCCCTACTCCGCGGTGGATACGCAGCGTCGCGACACATATACGCCGCGTCATGACACGTTTACATATACATAGACCATATATATGCAGCACATATAAATACACTATATACATGGTACACATACATAAATACACCATATACACTACACACATATTGTCACATTTCTCCCCACATGCCCCCCTCCATCCTTCATGTTGTCACATTTCTCTCCCCCCCTGGCCCCTCCATCCTCCATGTTGCCACATTTCTCCCCACATGGCCCCCTCCATCCTCCATATTGTCACATTTCTCCCCACATGGCCCCCTCCATCCTCCATACTGTCACATTTCTCCCCACATGGCCCCCTCCATCCTCCATATTGTCACATTTCTCCCACATGGCCCCCTCCATCCTCCATATTGTCACATTTCTCCCTACATGGCCCCTCCATCCTCTATGTTGTCACATTTCTCCCCCGGCCCCTCCATGTTGTCACATTTCTCTCCCCCAGCCCCTCCTTGCCATCTGTTGTCACATTTCTCCCCACATGGCCCCCTCCATCCTCCATGTTGTCACATTTCTCCCCACATGGCCCCCTCCATCCTTCATATTGTCACATTTCTCTCCCCCTGGCCCCTCCATCCTCCATGTTGCCACATTTCTCCCCACATGGCCCCCTCCATCCTCCATATTGTCACATTTCTCCCCACATGGCCCCCTCCATCCTCCATATTGTCACATTTCTCCCCACATGGCCCCCTCCATCCTCCATACTGTCACATTTCTCCCCACATGGCCCCCTCCATCCTCCATATTGTCACATTTCTCCCTACATGGCCCCTCCATCCTCCATGTTGTCACATTTCTCCCCCCGGCCCTCCTCCATCCTGTCACATTTCTCTCCCCCAGCCCCTCCTTGCCATCTGTTGTCACATGATCACACTCACTACCCGTCCCTAACACGACCTGACCTGTCCTGACTCCTGTCTGTGGACTGTCAGCAACTCTAGGCAGCCTCTGCTCTGGCTGCTTCCTGCCGCTGCCACGCCGCTTACTCACCAGCAGGGAGGGCTGGCAGCCTTAGTCCTGGGGGAAAATCCAGTCAAGTGGCCCGTTGCACCACCGAATCAGCTCACCAGAGGGCTCTTTTCCTTGTGTCTAACCCGTTGCGTGATAGCGAGCCAAGCCCCATTCCGGACAGCAGAGACATGGAGCAGTATCATGGTTGACTGATCTTTTTTTACTACAAAATCACAGTAACAACTTTATCTCATTGTGATTTTGTTGTAAAAAGATCACAGAGAGGCACAGAGCGTTATCAATCGTGTTACTGCTCTGTGTCTCTGCTGTATGGTGCGGGGCTTGGCTCTCTATCACGCAGCGGATTAGCCTCACAGGATCCGCTCGTGTTAAAGATCCCTAACCCCAATGCATGGCTACAATTACCCAGTCCAAATAAAATCTGGTCCTACCTTATCCAGGGTGTCGCTGGCATCGGCGTGATGTCCACTAGATCCAGAACAAGGTCCCTGTGGTGATAGAGAAAAAAAAGAATAATCACATAAGGAAGGGATGGTGACTGCCCCTGTGATATCACCAGCAGGGGCGCTGTGCTGGCCTGTAAGACTGAGCCATGCCAACGTATAGCAGGGTAATCTAGGACATTTCCCTAAGTGCTACCACACAGTACTAATGCCCACCTTGTGTCCCCACAGTAATTATGCCCACCTTTGTTCCTGTCACAGCAGTAATGCCCAGATTATGTGCCCCCTCACAGCAGTAATGCCCAGATTATGTGCCCCCTCACAGTAGCAATGCCCAGATTATGTGCCCCTGACAGTAGCAACGCCATATTATGTGCCCCCTCACAGTAGCAATGCCATATTATGTGCCCCCTCACAGTAGCAATGCCATATTATGTGCCCCCTCACAGTAGCAACGCCATATTATGTGCCCCCCTCACAGTAGCAATGCCCAGATTATGTGCCCCCTCACAGTAATTATGCCATCATTTGTGCCCCCCTCACAGTAATTTCGCCATCATTTGTGCCCCCTCACAGTAATTATGCCATCATTTGTGCCCCCTCACAGTAATTTTGCCATCATTTGTGCCCCCTCACAGTAATTTTGCCATCATTTGTGCCCCCCTCACAGTAATTTTGCCATCATTCCCCCCACAGTAATTTTGCCATCATTTGTGCCCCCTCACGTTTATTATGCTATCATTTGTGCCCCCTCACAGTAATTTTGCCATCATTCCCCCCACAGTTATTTTGCCATCATTTGTGCCCCCCTCACAGTAATTTTGCCATCATTTGTGCCCCCTCACATTTATTATGCCATCATTTGTGCCTCCCTCACGGTAATTTTGCCATAATTTGTGCCCCCTCAGAGTAATTTTGCTATCATTCCCCCCTCACAGTAATTTTGCCATCATTCCCCCCTCACAGTAATTTTGCCATCATTCCCCCTCACATTGTGCCCCCTCACAGTAGCTGTGCCCATCACCCATTCCCCCTCCCTTTGGTGTGAAGTGTTGGGAGCAAAACAAAGAACAAAAAAAAAAAGCATACTTACCTTCTCCACTGATGACAGGCTCGGCTCCCACACTGACCCTGCTACAGGCTGTGCAAGGGAAGACTGATTCCCAGGCTTTCACAGCTCCTCCCACAGCCAGCAGCAGGAAGTGCGGCCAGCAGGGGGAGCTCCTGAGCTGTGAAGCAGTGAGGTCTCACTGCTTCACTACGGAACGGCCCGGTGTGTGAGTGTAAGTTCAGCGGCGTGTGTGTGTGTGATGTGGTGCAGGGAGCTGCAGGACCGGATCGGGATCCCTGCTTCTCACCGATCCTGCTAACCGGCTGTGATTTCAACAAACGGTTCGGCAGAACCGGAGAGAACCGGCTGGATCCCACCCCTGTTTTCGCCCAATTAACTTCCAAGCCTGAGACCTCACTATAAGCATTGACAATCTCCATCCCCCGAGGTAATGTATTTTCTGTCTTTTGTATAAAAAACAAAACATCATCGGCATATAGGGAAATTCGGTCCTTTGTTCCCATAACTCCAAACCCCAGCATCCTCGGATCTTGTCTAACCTTGGCCGCCAGGGGTTCAATATAAATGTTGAAGAGGAGTGGAGAAAGAGGACATCCCTGACGGGTTCCTCTTTCCAATGGAAAGCTCCCTGTCAGCACATCATTGATCCTCAGCCTAGCCACAGGGGATTTATATAACAACTGTATCATCATGATAAATCTTAGGCCAAATCCCATTCTTACCATCACTCTCCAAAGGAACCCCCATTCCACCCTGTCAAAAGCCTTAGTGGCATCCAGAGACAGGATGGAGCGGGAACCATCCGCCGGGGACTGAGTATTAGCAAAAAGACGGTGTAAATTGTAATGTGTACCCCTCCCAGGCATGAATCCATTTTGATCAGGATGAATCACAGACGTAATTACTTTAGAAAGTCTATTAGCAAGGACCTTGGAGAGTAGTTTAACATCAGTATTTAATAAAGAAATTGGTCTGTAGGAGTCCAGTTCCCGTCGATCTTTGTCTTTTTTTGGAATTAACACTATCAGTGCTTCCACCATTGAATTGGGGAGAGCACCTCCCTGCACTGCCTGAGCAAAAACCTCTACGAGGTATGGTAAAGTAATAGCCCCATATTTTCGATAGAATTCGTAGGGGAGACCATCCAGGCCCGGCGCAGAGTTTCCTGATATCATTTTAAGTGCCCCTTGAATCTCTTGTAATGACACATCCCTATCCAAAAAAGTCCTCTGGGAGTCTGTTAGCATCGGAAGACAAACAGTATCCAAATATTGATCCATGACTTTAGTAGATGTGCTCTGAATTGACCTATATACTTGAGAAAAATAATCCAAAAAAACGGTTCTGATGCCCTCCGGATTGCTAACAGACTCTCCATTAGCTCCAAAAATTGAAGTAATATCCTCTTTTTTATTATCCTGTTGAGCAATGATTCTAGTAAGTAATCTGCCTGGTCGGCCAGATTCTACAAAATATTTTTGCCCCTTAAAAAATAAATTATGCTGAGCTTTTTCAAAGAGAAATTCCTTTAGGGCAAGACTTGCTTTCTGCATCTCCTCCCTGTGGCACTCTAGATGATGTGCAGTGAATTGTTCCGTTGCCTGAGTCGCCCTCTTCACCAATTCCTCCTCCCTTTTCCTAAAGCCCCCCCTCAATGCCGTATCGTCACTCATTAGAACCCCCCTCATATATGCTTTGAGGGCGTCCCAAACCGAGTTGATGTTAGCAGAGGGATAGTTAATTTCCCAAAAAGTAGAAATGAGTTGTTTAATGGAATCCTGATTCTCAATAATAGTAAGCCAGTATGGATTCAACTTAAAGAAGGACCTCAAACTGACCTTCTGTTCCCCAGGGGTTAAATCTATTGAGAGAGGGGAATGGTCCGAAACTGTTCTGACCCCATATCGGATCGTTTTTATATTCTTTAAGTTACTACTATTCGTCAGGGCCAGATCAATTCTAGACATTGCCCTCCCTCCTTTGCTGACACAAGAATATACCTGTTTCCCCCTTCCATAGTGCTCCCATACATCCACCAGGCCCGTCTCTTGACAAAACTGAAATAGAGGGGAGGCCCTCGCATATCTCCCTGGATCTACATCCATTGATAGTCTATTCTTATTAGAGTCCATAACTGCATTAAAATCTCCCATCAAAACGATCTGGCACTCTGGTCTCTGTTCGATAAATGACAAAAGAGCATTGAGGGGGTGTATAGAAAAGGGAGGAGGTATATAAAAAAAGACGAGTATATATATCTGAACGCAAAGTCTACCATAAAGGAAGGTGAATCTTCCCTGGCTATCAATTTCAGAGTCAATTAAACTAAAATCAATTGCACGATGGATCAAAACCGAAAGTCCTCTTGAGGAACCATTAAATGTTGAATGGTATCTCTGAGAAGACCATCCCATTCCCAAACAGGAAACTGCAATATCTGTAAGGTGAGTTTCAACTAAACAGATTACTGCAGGGAGGTGTCTCCTCACTGCATCCATAACTGCTTGTCTTTTTAACCTCTCTCCAAGGCCCCTTACATTCCATGATACAATCTTAACTGACATTACTTATAAACGAGTGAGGAGAAAAAAAAAAAAGACCCGTCATGCTTGAACCCTCCCACTCCTCTCCCCCCTCCCTCTAGTGGTCCCAGATCCTCCAGTAAACCAGTAAACCTCTCATCCTTGGCCACTACTCCTCCCCCAAATCTCCAACCCCCCCCCCCGAAGCCCCCCTTTAGTGAAGAATAACAAATAGCCATTTGCCGGCTCGGTCTAACCAGTCCATAGCTTGATCCGGGTTCTCAAAGAAGTGGGAAGTTCCATCAAAAATCACTCTCAATTTGGCCGGATATAAAAGAGAATACTTAATGCTTTTAGCGGCTAGACGCTTCTTAATTTTTAAAAAAAACCTTCTCTTTTCTTGTGTCTCTTGTGCAAAATCCGGAAACAGGGATAGTTTATTACCCTGATATATAATAGGAGAACATTCTCTAGCTCTTTTAAGGATAGCATCTCTATCTGTAGATGATAGAAATTTGATCAAAATTGACCATGGCGGCTTTCCTGGTATTATCTTTCCTCCTGGAACTGGATGGACCCTCTCCATCTGAAACAGCGGCGAAAAATGTTCACTCCCCAGATTTTCAAATATCAGGGATCTTAACTGATCCAGTAATTGCTGACCCTCCATGCCCTCTGGGAATCCAACTACTCGCATATTATATCGCCTAGATCTATTTTCTAGGTCGACGAGCTTAGCTTGAAGACGTTCATTTTCAGAGGCAAGTGACGAGGATTTTAGTTGTAATTTTGTAATGTCTGTCTGCAGATGGTTAACTTTTTTTTCCATATCAAGGACCCGCTCTCGAATTTTCACCAAATCATCTCAAATCAGTGATATATCGCTCTGTACTGACCCCAATTGCGTCGCCATATTTTGCATTAACGCTCCATTATTTTTAACAGGCAATAGAATTTCTTCCATAACTGCTGGATCCACTTTCGAGCGGCTGGATCGTTCTTCCTCGCCACCCTCCATGTCCGCATCCACATATTCAGCCTCAGAGGGATCATCTGGAGAGGAGATATTAACATTCTTTTTTGTAGGTCTCCCTTTAAGTACCCCTTTTTCTTGAACATCAGGTGATCTCAGGTAGTGCTCAATCTTCCCCACTTCAATTGGCCTTACTCCCTGCCTAGTTGCAGAGGAGTCTATTGAATGGCGTTTGGGTGCCATCTTTTTTTTTTTTTCCCTTTTCCCCCCTTTTCTCCCCTCTCCCCCTTTTTATTCTTTTTTTTCCCTTTATCCTTTCTCCCTTCTCCTTCCTTTCTCCTCTTTCTTTTCTTTATCATTTAATCTTCTTTCTTCTTCTTCTTCTTGTTCTTAAATCCTTTTTTTTTCATCTAGGATTTTTTTTTTCATTTTTTTTATATATTTTTCTTTTTTCCCTTTTTCTTTCTATCTCCCTTCCCTTGTCCCCCTTTTTTTTTTTTGTGCCTTTTTCTCGTTCCTTTTTATTTTTTTTTTCCCTTTCTTTACTATCCTCTCTTGTCCACTCTCTCTTCTCTTTTTTTTTTTTTACCCCTTAAAAAGAGATATATATAGT
Organism: Bufotes viridis; assembly: GCA_033119425.1. Lineage (NCBI taxonomy): Eukaryota > Metazoa > Chordata > Amphibia > Anura > Bufonidae > Bufotes > Bufotes viridis. Next base: position 130,449,123 of record CM065589.1, on the reverse strand, counting down.
TTTTAATGGTTGTGTTTTTATATTCTCATGCGTATACAGCTTGCTCTTAAATAGACCAAAAAAAGCATCCACAATACAGCAATAGGGGGAACAGAGGGAGAAAAAAAACAAACAACTCTATAGCACTTCAATGTTCTCACGTGTCCAGGTGAAGGATCTCCAAACTTCATACAACTGGCAACCCGTAGTCCAGAGGAGCAGAGGAGAAGGAGCCCGTAGTCCAAGGGAGGGAAGGAGAAGGAGCACATTCATGAGAGTCCAGTCAGAGGGGAGCATAGGCACAAGATCTAGGAAGCAAGGGAGTAGGGTAGCCAGGCAGGCACGCGGCAAACCAGCAGGACACGCGATCAGGCCACCAACACACAGCAGAAGCAGAACAACAAGAGCAGGAGCACTACAAGCCCCGGGAGACCACACCGCGTCGAACGCTGGCAGAGCACCGTAGCTGTTCACTGTAGCTGGTTTTTTAACTGAATTAAGCTCTGATTGGTTCCTTGCCAGCTGCCCCAAAGTCTCTGGGGTCTGTGACAGTTACATGTGCTGGAAGGGGTTACTTCCTATCCCAAATCCACAGGACAGGCAGTCTCACAGAGATAATTAGAGTGGAAACGTGCATGATTGACCACCAGAACCCCCAAATCAGACACTTATACCAAAACATTATCCCAAAACAAAACATTTAAAGACCTCTACCTCATTTGCTTTGCAGTACTGAGGTCCTGAGTCCATATCGAACCAAGACCAACATCTGTTTAAAGTTTGAGTGTTCTCCATCCTGTAGGTTTCTGCTGAGCACTTTGGCATCCTACCACCTTCCAAATACATTCTGTACTAATAAGATAATTAGCTTTCTATTAAATTAGTGTTTGATACAGGTCCCTGTGGGGACATCAGAGATTGATTATAATCTCTGCCCAGCGCTGCTATAAAGGCAACATAAAATAAATAAACACATATTGTAAGGTCCTGTGATAGAACTGAAATCTCACTGTCCATACATGGATGAATTCATCACTTTTAATTGGACATCTGTGGAACCCTGCATTTTTCTTCTCCTATTGTATTTATCCTGGATAACAGTTCTGGTGGCTGGCACCCAGCCAAATCTGTGAAAATCTCTATTTCCTAAATATGGTAGCAGAAATATTTTACACTTATTTGGAGTTTAAGTAATGATGAAGCTTATCTGATAATAATAACACTGCAATAATAAAGTACAAGAGCATAACATGTGTCCATGGCTATGTAGAAGGTATAAGTAAAAAGGGATGTCGTGGCTGAATGTCCAGCATCAATCAGCCTTTGGAGATGATTTTGGTCATATTACTAAATTAATTAGCCAAATATTTTAGAAATAACTACTTAATATACAACCTCAACCTCAGTTAAAACTAAACATTTATTATAAGCATCTACGACTTTCTATACACATAAGATGTCAGCTGACACCTATCCCTGCCATCCTGCCCATTCACACGTTCACTCTGCTCATCTGAGCGTGCATGTGTCCTGAAAAAGGAGAGGGGAGTAAGGTGCTGCTCCAACCACCTTATTTTTATCTCTAAAAGGAGGAGAGTGCAGGTGTGCACAGCCAATGAGGCTAGATAAGGCGATTTTGGGGGTGGAGGTAGCGGCAGGGTGGTGGGTATTGAGTGCTTCCATTGTGGGTGCGCTGATCTCTCACTATTCAACTGTATCGCCGTGATCAGTATAAGAATGCTGTGGTGGGGCATGGGATCAATGTCTCCCTGCCCTGCCATTACCTCTTATAGGCTTCAGGCCTAGTGCCTATAGCCTATCAGAGGCCTGTGCAGGCGGTGCGGTTACATCATCATAATTGCGTAGCCTGAGCAAGGCAGCATACAGCTCAAGACACAGACTGGAAAAGACTTCTGTTCTGCACCGCATCACTGACAGTCACATGGAGGTAAGTATTTCAGTCTATTATTTTTATTTGGTAGCTTGCTGTTGGGCCACTATGGGTGGGGGGGGGGTTTTTCAAAACTAGGGAAACACTAAAAATAAGCATTTTGTACTAGAACAGCTTTAGGCCAAACACGATTGTGAACTTTTGCTCTACAACATGCTGTTGTAAATGATTTTTGTGTATTTATTGTAATCATTTTGTACTAGCACACATTATAGTGGGTTACTATGGGGACATTGACTCTCCTGAGGGCACTAAAATATATATATATTTTTTGTACTAGCATAAATTAAGAGGGGGAATACTATGGAGACTTTGGTTCTCCTGGGGACAAACAGAGGGTAGTATTCTTTTGTAGAGGCACACATTATAAGGGGGCATTTTGTATACCGACACACATTATAAGGGGGGTATTTTTTGTACTGGCACATGTTATAAGGGACATTTTTTTGTACTGGAGAACATTATAAGGAGGTATTTTTGTACTGGTGCACATTGTAAGGGAGTATTTTTTTGTACTGGCACACATTATATGGGGTATTTTAGTATTGGTACACATTTCAAGGGACAATAATTTGTACTGGCTCACATTATAAAGAATATATTTTGTACTGGCAGACATTATAAGGGGGCATTTTTGTACTGGTGCACATAAGGGGACATTTTCTCAACTGGCACACATTATAAAGGAGACATGAGGAACATGGTTTACTAGTATGGGTACTATGGGGCATTTTTACTTCAAAGGCACAATGGGGGCACTCTGGCAGAGAACTATTACTATTGGTGGTACTTTTGGGAGCACCATTACTGTGGGGGGTACGGCGGCACATTATCAGCACTGTGTTTATGGCACTATAAGTGTCAGTGGCACTATTTGGTGTGGGCCAATAATTATTGAAGAAGCCACTCTCTGTTTGTTACAAGAATTTTTAGGGGGTTTATCTGTTACTGTAGTATAGTATTGGGGAGTATAGTGGGCATAGTATTGGGGTGGCAGGATGGGGTGTTCAGGAGGCGGGAGGGCGATGGATAATTAGGAAACGGAAATGTCTGTTTGTGAGACTCTGCAGAGTAAAGACATGGCTGAAAGAAATCATGGCGATCTGGTCCAATGGAGAAGATGAGAAAAGAGAATATCTACATCAGAGGAGACATCACTGGATTTAATAGGTATGTAGTGAGGTATTGACCTGTAGGTTTTGAAGAGCTGTATGTATTATATTCCAAGAATGTCTAACAGTTGGTCTAGGAGGGAAATGGTTAGGTTGGAAATTTAGCATGGGGGGAAGGGGTGCCGTGTCAATTGTCGCCTCAGGCAGCAGAAACAGGTGCAAAGAGGCCATACTGGCCTCCATTAAATTCAAGGAATGCAGGTCCAACATGCATGCTGAGCCATACTATAGTATACCTCTTTTGGGGCCACAATAGTTCAAATTGACGCTGATAAATGTCAGATTATGGTAACCTATATTTTCAAAAAGCCAACTGCCCACCAAAAAACATTTTTACATTTATCATTCAGTGTATCCTTCCCTAGTTATCTTTATTCCCACATTGCTCAAATAAACTCTAAAGCTAATAATTTGTGTTGAATGAATGGAAGCATCCGAAGCGGAATTAGCTCTCCGCCATTGCCCCGTAAGACGAGCATAGGTAAAGACTTGACAAGTGCTCATGCGCTAGGGCCAGTTTTGCTGAAAACTTTTTTAAAGAGAATATTGGATAGGGAGAGTGCATGGAGATTGAATGGAGAGTTTTTGAAGACTGTAGGGAGATCATAGGCAGGAAGACTGCAGGTTGAGTGCAATGCTTCTTGTTCAACTGCTGTGATATTCATAGTTAATCTGTTATTTTATACATAGACTTAGGGCTCATTCAGACAACCATATGAATGAGTCTGCATCCATTCCACAATTTTGCGGAACTGGTATGAACCTATTCATTTGTGCTGTCCACATCTGTTGTTCCATTCCGCAGTCCTGCAAAAAAGATAAAGCATGTCCTATTCTTGTCCACAATCACCAACAAGAATAGGCATTTCTATCATAGTGCCAGCCATGTTTGGGCCGGTATGCGTGTTTTGCAGATCCGCAACTTGCGGACGGCAAAACACTACAACAGCTGAATGAGTCCTTAGGCTGAGCTCACACTTCAGTTATTTGATAAGCTATTTTCATCAGTTATTGTGAGCCAAAAGCTATAATGATTTGATTTGCACCTATTTGTGTTTTTGACCCACACCTATTTTTGTATCACAATAACTAATGGAAATAACTGACCAAGTAATTGAATTGTGAACTCAGGGGGCACAATGGGCATTACTATTATGAAGAGGGCACAATGGGCATTACTACTATGAAAGAGGGCATTACTTCTGTGAAGCGGGTGGGCATAACTGTTATGAAGCATAGAGTGGGCAGTGATTATGATATGAGCAAAAACCAATGGGCATTATTACTATGAAGGGGGCACAATGGGGATTATTACTATGAAGGGGACACTGAGGCCATTACTACTATGAAGGGGGTACAATGGGAATTACTACTGTAAAGGGGCACAGAGGGCATTATTACTGTGAAGGGGCATAATTGTTATGGGGGCACAGTGAGGGCATAATTACTCTGAAGGGGCACAGAGAGGGCATTACAACTGTGAAGGGGGCACAGATAGGGCATACGTACTGTAAGGGGGCCAGAAAAAGGTCATTACAACTGTGAAGGGGGCATAATGAAGGGATAAGTACTTTAAGGGGGCACAATGTGGGCATAACTACTGTAAAAGTTGTGCAGTGAGGGCATAAATACTGTGAGGGTGCACAATATGGGCATAACTACCGTGAGGTGGAACAAATCCAGACAAAACCACTGTCAAGGGGGTACAATTTTTTTTAAGTATTCGGGGGGGGGGGGGGGTTGGGGTGGTGCCAAACACCTTAGGCACGCTACTGTATCCTGTGGTCGTGTTTTGACCAAATATGTAGCAGTACTGCAATGGTTGACTGGCTCTTCAACATCATCTCAAGTGACAGTCAGGAATTGGTAGGTTCCTCTGACACCACGTTTAGTTGGCATGGCCAAGGAATTTTTGTTTAAAAGAAGGGATTAGCTATGAATCTTGGTGCACTACTACTGTCAATGCTGCTGACGACTTGAATCTTGGTGCACTGCACAGTTATGTCTATGGTGATAAATTAGACCTGACGGTAACATTGACTTGAAATGTTGACGCACAGTAATTCAACAGCTAACTAAAGGGATTAGCTATGAATCTAGGTGCACTACACAGTGATATAGACATTGATAAATTACACCTGTAAGGCCTCGTTCACATCACCGTTCAGGCTTTCCGCTCTAAACATCTTCTGTTACAAATAACGGAACGGTACAAATAAACAGATGCCAAACAGACAACGTTGTATCCGTTATTTTAACGGATTGCACCAACGGATCCGTTTAAATAACGGACACAATGCGCCACTAGTGTCCGTTAATTGTCCGATTATAAACGGATCCTTTTTTTTTTTCTTTGGTTCCTCCCCTTCTAGCAGTGTATATATATCTGGGTTCTTATCTCTGTTTCAGTTGAGGGATTTTCTATTGAAGGCTGAAAATGCTGCCAGCTGATGCCATGTTCTCCTTGGATTATTTTATCCTCCGGATGAGATGGAAGCAGAAGGAAAGACAAGGCCGCAGACGAAGATATTGGGTTCATCCAATCACCTCAGCACGATGCACAAGAGGAGTATTCTGGACTTTGTATCAAGATCTTCGCCAGCATCCAGAAATTTTTTATGACTATCTACGTATGAGTGTGTCTAGCTTTGATGAGCTTGTGCAGAAACTTAACCAACGACTACGCAGAAGGAATACAAAATTTAGACGCTGCGTGTCACCGGAAGAACGCTTAATGGTGACCCTAAGGTAAATGTAATTGTGTATTGACATTATTTTGAACTGTGATGTATTTTACATAAATTGTTTTAAAACATTGCAATTTTTATGTAATCTATAGCAAACAGACAGAACTTACATTTTTCTCTCCTTAAATTTTAGGTTTTTGGCCACGGGTGAAAGTGTATCCAGTCTTTACTTCCAGTTTCGCCTTGGAAAGTCAACCATTTCATACATTGTACAAGGCACATGTAAAGCAAAATGGGATTTACTCCATGATGAATACATTCCTCACCGAACAACACAACAGTGGACTGAAATTGCGGGAAAATTCTATGAGATTACTCAATTTCCCAACTGTCTAGGAACCGTCGATGGTAAACATATTCGGATCTTAAAACCACCGGGTAGTGGATCATTGCATTTCAACTATAAAAAATACTTTTCATTAATATTGATGGCTATTGCGGATGCAGAATACAAATTTGTGGCGGTCGATATAGGGGCCTACGGCTGCACAAATGACTATAAAGTGTTCAAAAACTCTAATATGGGACGTAGAGTATACTCAGGTAACTTTTCTTTCCCAAACCCACGTCCTTTAGCTGGAACAACCGAACCGAACATGCCATTTGTGTTGGTAGGCAATGAGGCCTTCCAAATGTCTGGTAATTTGTTGAAGCCATATGCTAATCGTGGGCTAACTGATTGTAAAAGAATCTTTAATTACAGACTCACAAGGGCGAGACATATGGTTAAATGTGCATTCGGGATACTGACCAACCGATGGAGAATATTCACCAGACCAATTCAATTAAAAATAGACTGTATTGACGATGTTGTTAAAGCATGTGTGATTCTTCACAATTTTTGCCAAACAAAGGACCCTATGAGCTCAGAATCTGTGCCGTTAGTCTCAGACAATCCATCAGAAAATGCCACAGGTCCACGTTCAACCGCTGCTGTTAGCCGTTTACGGGACAGCTTTGCTCAATATTTCATGTCCCCTGCTGGTTCCGTTCCGTGGCAGGAATAAATAATCTAAATACAGTTCTACCTTTTTAGTGTCCATACCACAAGATTATCAAAGTCTGTGTGTGGTTGTGTATCTACACATTGTGTCAAAATATTTATGTGGTGTCATTTGTAAGTACCTATACATCTTGATGTTTAACAATTTGATTATAGTAACATAGTAACATAGTAACATAGTATATAAGACCGAAAAAAGACATTTGTCCATCCAGTTCGGCCTGTTTCCTACAAGTTGATCCAGAGGAAGGCAAAAAACCCCTGTGAGGCAGAAGCCAATTTTCCTCACTTAAGGGGAAAAAAAAATTCCTTCCCGACTCCAATCAGGCAGTCAGAATAACTCCCTGGATCAACGACCCCTCTCTAGTAGCTATAGCCTGTAATATTATTACACTCCAGAAATAAATCCAGTCCCCTCTTGAATTCCTTTATTGTACTCACCATCACCACCTCCTCAGGCAGAGAGTTCCATAGTCTCACTGCTCTTACAGTGAAGAATCCTTTTCTATGTTTGTGTACAAACCTTCTTTCATCCAGACGCAGAGGATGTCCCCTTGTCACAGTCAGAGTCCTGGGGATAAATAGATGATGGGACAGATCTCTGTACTGACCCCTGATATATTTATACATAGTTATTAGATCTCCCTCAGTCGTCTTTTTTCTAAAGTGAATAACCCTAATTTTGATAACCTTTCAGGGTACTGTAGATCCCTCATTCCAGTTATTACTTTAGTTGCCCTCCTCTGAACCCTCTCTAGCTCTGCTATGTCTGTCTTGTTCACAGGAGCCCAGAACTGTACACAGTACTCCATGTGTGGTCTAACCAGTGATTTGTAAAGTGGTAGGACTATGTTCTCATCACGGGCGTCTATGCCCCTTTGATGCAACCCATTATCTTATTGGCCTTGGCAGTAGCTGCCTGACACTGGTTTTTGCAGCTTAATTTGCTGTTTATTAAAATTCCTAGATCCTTTTCCATGTCAGTGTTACTGAGTGTTTTACCATTTAATATGTAATGGGACTTGCATTATTCCTTCCCATGTGCATAACTTTACATTTGTCAGTGTTAAACCTCATCTGCCATTTTTCTGCCCAAGCCTCCAATCTATCCAGATCCCTCTGTAGCAGAAAACTGTCCTCTTCAGTGTTAATTACTTTACACAGTTTAGTGTCATCTGCAAAATAGATATTTTACTGTGCAAGCCTTCTACAAGATCATTAATAAATATATTGAAGAGAATAGGGCCCAATACTGACCCCTGAGGTACCCCACTAGTTACAGTGACCCAATCTGAGTATCTACCGTTAATAACCACCCTCTGTTTTCTGTCACTCAGCCAGTTACTTACCCACATACAGACATTTTCTCCCAGTCCGAGCATCCTCATTTTATATACTAACCTTTTATGAGGTACGGTGTCAAATGCTTTGGAGAAGTCCAGATATACGACGTCCATTGATTCGCCTCTGTCAAGTCTAGAACTTACCTCCTCATAGAAGCTGATTAAATTTGTTTGGCATGACCGATCCCTCATGAAGCCATGCTGATATGGCGTTATTTGCTTATTTTCATTGAGATACTCCAAAATAGCATCTCTTAGAAACCCTTCAAACAGTTTACCAACAATAGATGTTAAACTTACCGGCCTATAATTTCCAGGCTCTGTTTTTGGATACATGCATAAAGTTTTTTTTTTTCATGTTGGAAAAAATATACAAACTCTTGTTTTCAATAATATACAAACTCTTGTTGTTTTCAATAAATATATTTGTATAAAACTTTGTATTTTTTTTAAATATATGTAACATTCCCCACATAGGGAAAACAGTATAGGAAAAGCCCAAAAGGGTGAACAGTGCATAACTGCCCAATAGGGCAAACAATTAACAAAATGCCCAATGGGGCAAACCATGTCTAAATTCTAAGGTGCATCAAAAATACAGAAAATGCCCGATGGGGATAAGTGTTTGGACACTGTGTGAAATGCCCAACATGGGCAAACTATACATCCTTTCCTTGGATGGGTTGGGTTGGGGATCGCCTATTGCCTTGGCTCACTGCTGGACCTTCTGTCAGTCTCATGGTATTCCATGAGGGCACTTATGAAGGTATTGTCCGATGTTGAATATTGTGCAGGAGTAGGGGGCGAGGAGTGTGCAGAGAATGAGAATCTGACAGTGGAGAAGGAATAGTTGAATGGTAGCTGAGGGAGTAGTAAATCCAATGAAGAGCAGGAAAGAAAGAAGAATGCACACTCCCCGCAGACTGGGTAGGGGAACTGGAATGGGAGGGGGGGGGTGTTGGATTGGGAAGAGGAAGTAGAATAGGGCATCAGTGGGTTGGAATAGGATTGAGGCCCATATGATTGAGGTTGGTGATAGGCCGTCTGCGGAGGTTGATAGAATTGGGATAAGGGATAGGAGTGTGATGGGGGATAGGATTGTGGTGGGGGAAAGGAGGGTGGTGGGGGATAGGTCTGGGATGGGGGGTGGTGCACAAAATTAAACATCGTTTGAGTCAGTGCCATTCGACACTGACAATTCTGTTCCAAAGACAGTTGATCCATCCACGGAGCGAGAGCAAGCAGAAAACTTTGATTAGGAATAAGAAGCTCCTCCTTGTTCCTAATTAGAGATGGCCCGAACTATCCGCCGGTGAACAGTTCCCGGCAAACATAGCTTGTTCGCGTTCTCCGCAGCGGTCGAACACATGCGATGTTCGGTCCGCCCCCTATACATCATCATTGAGCAAACTTTGACCCTGTACCTCACAGTCAGCAGACACATTCCAGCCAATCAGCAGCATACCCTCTCTCCCAGACCCTCCCATCTCCTGAACAGCATCCGTTTTAGATTCATTCTGAAGCTGCAGTCTTAGTGAGAGGAGGGAGAGTGTAGTTGCTGCTGATTTAATAGGGTAATCGATAGCTAGTACACGGATGGCGGGGTTAACGTGCTGTCCCCAGCCTATTTCCTCCCAGATATCTAAACTAAATGTACTAATCCCTGAGGGGGATAGAGGGGGAATGATAAAACTAAAACGTAACTTTTAATGCTTTAGTATAAAATATGCGCCAGGTAGTAAGTAAAAAACTACACAAAAAAGGTGAAAACACAGCTACTGGGCCCTTGGCCAATCACCAGGCTCAAAGAGCTCAAATAGCCAGCAAAACATCGAGACATATAAGTGACATATCAACGTAACCACTGTAATGTGACCAAGTCAAAAACATGGAACATGCTCACCGGATCCTCGATGTGGTCAATCGGAGAGGAGGAGGTGGACTGATGAGATGGCCACTGTGAGTGGATAAGGTCAAAGTCTCGGTTGGTTGCTCACAATTCTGTACATCAGGTGGACAAGATAAAGGGACTCTGCATAGGAGGAGGTAGCAGGGAGCTGTGTAATGCCCTATGGATACCCTGTGAAGGGAAAGGGAGCTAACAGACACCCTACCTACCTATACAGAGCTACCCGCCCCGAAAGGGGCGACACCGTCTGGTTGCCTGTCCCTAACACGGCCGGAGTCCCTAGTTAAGCCCTAGAAGAAGAAAGAGCTCCCATACACATGAAAAAATCTCCCGACGTGCCACGTTTCAATCGTGCCTCAGAATTCATCAGGGGAGTGATGGACAAAATGGGGCTAAAGAAACAAGGGCCTGTATAAATATACTGGGATCAATATTCAAATGCCATCAACCAGTATATAACAGTATATGGCCCAAAACGAAAGGTGGATTATAAGGATGCCAGTGGGCAACAAAATATAATCGCAAAGTACCCTAGTCCAGTGGGAAAGGGGACAAGACAAAAACGGGAGGCCTCCAATGGTGAGTACCCCCCTCTGTACACAGGCAGCTGAACTCACCTGCGTGGCGACTTTAGATGAGCAAAGAGTTCGCGCCAGCAGTAAGCGGCCGCGCCTCTACTAGTGACGCGACTGACACTTCAGGTCACATGACGAGCGCGACGGGGAGCCGTGGAACGCAGGGAAACAACGTTGCGCTCCACCGCCTCCCGTCGCGCTCAGAGGGCGGAGTGCAGGAATATTCCTGTTTTCACCTTTTTTGTGTAGTTTTTTACTTACTACCTGGCGCATATTTTATACTAAAGCATTAAAAGTTACGTTTTAGTTTTATCTTTCCCCCTCTATCCCCCTCAGGGATTAGTACATTTAATCGATAGCTAGGCTAGTGAATTCAGTGTCCACTCCAGTCCTGAAAGACTCATCTGATCTCTGCTGTAAGGACAGCGTCCTGACAGCACCCCAAAAAGCCCATTTTAGGGCTGCAACATTAGTCTGCTTTTTTTTTTCTCCATATATATATTGCAGTTGCCTGTCCTGCCTGTGTGTGAGGAGCTGCAGGCCCACAGACTGTAGTGTGCCCACTGCCAGTGCCCACCCCTGTCATCCCGTGTGGCACAGGATTTTGCATCAAAAAAAGGCATTTCATTTTTACACTTTAGTGTAATTTCAGTTGCTTGCCTGCTAGTGTGTGTCAGGCCAACTTCCACTGACTGTAGTGTGCCCACTGCCAGTGCCCACCCCTGTCATCCCGTGTGGCACAGGACTTTGCATCAAAAAAAGGCATTTAATTTTTACACTTTAGTGTAATTTCAGTTGCTTGCCTGCTAGTGTGTGTCAGGCCCACTTCCACTGACTGTAGTGTGCCCACTGCCAGTGCCCACCACTGATACCGGCTGGCACAGTAGCTTGCTGATAAAAAAAACATTTCATTTTTAGACAGTAGTCTAATTTCAGTTGCTTGCCTGCTGCCAGTGTGTGTCAGGCCCACTTCCACTGACTGTAGTGTGCCCACTGCCAGTGCCCACCACTGATACCGGGTGGCACAGTAGCTTTCCGATAAATAAGGCATTTAATTTTTAGACATTAGTCTAAATTCAGTTGCTTGCCTGATGCCAGTGTGTGTCAGGCCCACTTTCACAGACTGTAGTGTGCCCACTGCCAGTGCCAACCACTCATACCGGGTGGCACAGTAGCTTGCCGATAAACAAGGCATTTAATTTTTACACATTAGTCTAATTTCAGTTGCTTGCCTGCTGCCAGTGTGTGTCAGGCCCACTTCCACAGACTGTAGCTTGCCCACTGCCAGTGCCAACCACTGATACCGGGAGGCACAGTAGCTTCCCGATAAATAAAGCATTTAATTTTTAGACAGTAGTCTAATTTCAGTTGCTTGCCTGCTGCCAGTGTGTGTCAGGCCCACTTCCACTGACTGTAGTGTGCCCACTGCCAGTGCCCACCACTGATACCGAGTGGCACAGTAGCTTGCCGATAAATAAGGCATTTAATTTTTACACATTAGTCTAATTTCAGTTGCTTGCCTGCTGCCATTGTGTGTCAGGCCCACTTTCACAGACTGTAGTGTGCCCACTGCCAGTGCCCACCACTGATACCGGGTGGCACAGTAGCTTGCCTATAAATAAGGCATTTAATTTTCACACATTAGTCTAATTTCAGTTGCTTGCCTGCTGCCAGTGTGTGTCAGGCCCACTTCCATAGACTGTAGTGTGCCCACTGCCAGTGCCAACCACTGATACCGGGTGGCACAGTAGCTTGCCGATAAATAAAGCATTTAATTTTTAGACAGTAGTCTAATTTCAGTTGCTTGCCTGCTGCCAGTGTGTGTCAGGCCCACTTCCACAGACTGTAGTGTGCCCATTGCCAGTGCCAACCACTCATACCGGGTGGCTCATTACCTAGCACACGTAGTACCTAATCTAAAAAAAAAATGACAGGCAGAGGCAGGCCACTCCGCAGGGGCCGTTGTGGTCGTTTGATTTCCACTGTCCCTGGAATAATGCCTAGAGTTCAGAGGCCACGTACCCTGAACCCGAAAAATTCTCAGGACATAGTTGACTGGCTTAGACAGGACACCCAATCTTCAACAGCTTCCGCTAAGAACCTTGACGCACCATCCTCCTCCAGCTCAGCTTCGGTCACCTGCTCTCAAGTTACCACACTCCCGCCCGCCTCCACCACCACCACTACCACCACAGCCACCACAGCTGCTTCACTTGATCCGTCAGAGGAGTTATTTACACATCAGTTGGATGCAATTAGTGATGCGCAACCATTATTGCCAGATGATGTAGATTACAGGGATATGTCTCAGTCAGGCAGGATTACACACATGGACGTACAGTGTGATGATGATGATGATGTTGTACCCGCTGCTGCTTCCTTTGCTGAGGTGTCAGATACAAGTGAAGCGGTTGATGATGAGTCCACGGATGCCACGTGGGTGCCTGCTCGAAGAGAAGAAGAGGGGGAAAGTTCAGAAGGAGAGACAGAGAGAATGAAGAGAATGGAAGCAGGGGGAGGTCGTCGCAAGGAGTTAGTGGCACAGTCAGACAGCATGTATGGGCACCCGGGGTCAGCCAGACAGCACGCCAGTCAACGCATGCTGTTGCGACCACCAGAATGCTGTCATTGCAAAGCTCAGCAGTGTGGCATTTTTCTTGTGTGTCTGCCTCTGATAACAGCAATGCCATTTGCAACCTGTGTCAAAAGAAACTGAGTCTTGGGAAGTCCAACACCCACCTCGGTACAACTGCTTTGCGAAGGCACATGATCTCACATCACAAACGCCTATGGGATCAACACATGAGTACTAGCAGCACACAAACCTTAAGCCACTATGCTCCTCCTGGTCCAGCATCTTCAGCCACGTCAACCACTGCTGCCCTCCCTGCCCCCTCTCAACCAACCGCCACTCCGCCTCTCACCTTCAGCAGTTCCTGCTCATCTGCCCACAGTCAGGTGTCTGTCAAGGACATGTTTGAGCATAAGAACCCAATGTCACAGAGTCACCCCCTTGCCCGGCAACTGACTGCTGGCTTGACAGAACTCTTAGCCCGCCAGCTTTTACCATACTAGCTGGTGGAGTCTGAGGCCTTCAAAAAATTTGTCGCTATTGGGACACCACAGTGAAGGTACCCGGACAAATTTTTTTTAAAAAAAAGGCAATCCCTGATATGGGATGTAACAGGGATTAAACTGATGAGAATAGTACTACAGAAAATACCACTCATATGGGGTGTGACAGTAAATTGCACGGCGCAGACGCAGTGACCGTGGATTAAAACAGAGTGGAGGGAGCCAGCATTTTTTTAACCATCTCCCCGTAAGAAAAATCAATTCAATAAATGGCCCCCAGATTGGGGACGTTAGAGGGATTAAACTGATGAGAATAGTACTACAGAAAATACCACTCATATCGGGTGTGACAGTAAATTGCACGGCGCAGACGCAGTGACCGTGGATAAAAACAAAGGGGAGGGAGCCAGCGTTTGTTTAACCATCTCCCCGTTCGAAAAATCAATTAAATTCACCTTTTGGGGACCCTTGGGGTTGTACGTGGCTGGGTGGAGGAAGAAACCTTCAATGACATCACCGGAACATGGCTAGCTTGGAATCCAACCTTGTGCAAATGGGGAGTTTGCGGTTGTGCAAATGAACTGTTTGCGGTTGTTTGCGGTGCATTAAAAGGGGAGTTTGGTCTGTCAATGTCTGTAAAGTGGGCGTAACCCTTACACTACCTGATCGATACAACATCATACCTGATCGTATACACACACTGGATGTTTTAAAGCATGTTATTCCAAACAATTTAGGAATGTTAGTTGATTTATGCCCTTTATGGATTAAAACCCGACTCTGCGTCCACTACGTAATTTTCCATGTGAGTTTTGCCATGGATCCCCCTCTGGCATGCCACAGTCCAGGTGTTAGACCCCTTGAAACAACTTTTCCATCACTATTGTGGCCAGAAAGAGTCCCTGTGGGTTTTAAAATTCGCCTGCCAATTGAAGTCTATGGCGGTTCGCCCGGTTCGCCCGTTCGCAAACATTTGCGGAAGTTCGCGTTCGCTGTTCGCGAACGGAAAATTTTATGTTCACGACATTTCTATTCCCAATCATGTTTTCCTAAACTCTCGTCAAATTTTCTCTCACTATTTTAGCAAGATCCTCAATCTCCGCTAATATTTGCCACCTGTTCCCCGCCTCCTAAGTACTCCTGTGAAAACACTACCAACTCGCGGTGTTGCAGTTTCCATAGGGGCTGAGGAAACAGGTAGGGAATCCTCTGTCTCTGGAACAGGATTGTCTGTGGCAGAGGGTCCAGCAGCCTGAAAAAAAGAAAAGGAAATTTACAATCCCAAACTTTTAAACATAAAATATAAAACTTCAAGTTAAATACTTACTGCCTCATTTCCGCAGACCTTCACAAGAACTGGAGCAATGGTGCATATCGGTAGGGCCTGACATTCCTAGCACCTGAACTGCTGGGACGATTTCGCTTAGTGTTGAGGTCGCGAATGAATCGGTCTCTCATTGACCTCCAGCGAGTTATAATTGTCTCCCCTGGAGAATTAAACATTTTAGTAATTGTACACATAGATCAATAGAGGATTTGTTGAAAATGTAATAAACTCACCACACGATTGTTTTTCGCGGTCATTCATAGTGTCCCAGTTTTAAACCAGGCTGCGAAAGACCTCTGTCCACGGTCTCCGAGTGGCAATGTGGTCTGCGTGTAGCCGCTGGGACTGGTCCCACAATGCTGGTCTCTCTTCCACGAGATGGATCAGTAGCTCCTGGTCAAATATTATATTTTGCGGAAGATCGTCATCTGAGACATATCTGGAACCCTATGGACAAGGATTTATATATACGTTTGATGGGAAAAAAAACACTCCAGTTGTGGGGAAACTATTTCACCAAAACACCCTTTACATCATATTGAATAATTGAACAGGGTGAGAGACATATTTTCCCCTCAGCTGGAGTGACAAAGATTGGCCAGAAGTAGAAGCAATTTTATACTCACAGCCCCACGACGGCCACGGGCATGGCCACGACCTCCAGGAGTTCTTCTCTGGCGACCCCTATCTTCTTTGCCACGTGGTCTTGTCACGAGCGACGACACTGCTGTCTCATCCTTGAA
The DNA here is from genome assembly GCA_033119425.1 of Bufotes viridis. NCBI lineage: Eukaryota > Metazoa > Chordata > Amphibia > Anura > Bufonidae > Bufotes > Bufotes viridis. The sequence continues at coordinate 130,433,299 of CM065589.1, read as the reverse complement.
TAGAAATTATAATTTATTATGCCATACACTTTAGGTAGGTGTCAAGGATGGAGAACAGTTAGCAGGAACTGATAAATAACGGCAGACTGGCTTGATCCCAAACTAAGAAAAACATAGGAGGGCCCTATAAATCCCTAAGAACTCTCCCTAAGTGCTATGCACATGTACAGGTCCCGGTGGTAGACAAATACATGCCCTCATACCTATAACTGAGTGACACCTGAATTCCCTATAGTAGGGAGGGGAACAGCCACCGGCTCCCTGAACAGAATACGGAGGGAGTCAGGGTCACCTAGAATCAAGCCAGCAAACAAAACACAAGGAAGTAATATAAACCGCAAAGAGAAGCAGTATGGGAGGGAATATAAAGCAAGCCAATTAATCAAGATAAGAGGCAGCTGAGGGAGAGAAAGGAACTGAGCAAAGTGAAACCAAAACAAAGAACGTCATACACAAGACAGGGAGGAACCTCTGACCGACCGTCTCCCAGAACCGGCGGTGACAGTACCCCCCCTTCTAAGGGTGGACTCTGGACACTAAGGACCGACCTTCTCAGGATGAGACCGATGGAAAGCCCTGATGAGACGAGTGGCCTTAATGTCCGCCAGTGGGACCCACATCCTCTCCTCAGGACCATAACCCTCCCAATGAACGAGGTATTGAAGAGAACCGCGGATAATGCGAGAATCCACAATCCTGGAGACCTGAAATTCAAGATTACCATCAACTAAAATCGGGGGAGGAGGCAAAGAGGAAGGAACAGTAGGTTGGACATAAGGTTTCAGTAGGGACTTGTGAAAAATTATGGATCTTCCAAGTCTGAGGAAGATCAAGACGGAAAGCAACGGGATTGATGACGGATAAGATCTTGTAAGGCCCAATAAACCTAGGACCCAACTTCCAGGAGGGAACCTTCAGTTTGATATTCTTTGTAGACAACCACACCAGATCACCCACATTCAGGTCCCGGCCAGGCACACGTCTATTATCTGCCACACGCTTATATCTCTCACTCATTTTCTTTAGATTACCCTGAATCTTTTGCCAAATAAGTGACAAGGACGAGGAAAATCTCTCCTCATCAGGTAAACCAGAAGACCCCTCTTCAGAGAATGTCCCAAACTGCGGATGAAACCCATAAGCACCAAAAAATGGTGACTTATCAGAGGAGTCCTGACGACGGTTATTTAAAGCAAACTCAGCAAGGGACAAAAAAGAACACCAATTCTCCTGATTCTCTGCAACAAAACAGCGCAGATATGTCTCCAGATTCTGATTGACGCGTTCGGTCTGATCATTCGACTGCGGGTGAAAAGCAGAAGAAAACGACAACCGAACCCCCAAGCGAGAACAGAAGGCCTTTCAGAATCTGGAAACAAATTGCGTGCCCCTATCAGGAACGATGTCAGAAGGAATGCCATGTAATTTAACAATATGATCAACAAACGCTTGCGCCGGTGTTTTAGCATTGAGTAACCCAGGAAAAGGAATAAAATGCTCCATTTTGCTAAAACGGTCCACTACCAGAATCACAGTCTTCCCCGAGGACCGAGGCAAGTCTGTAATGAAGTCCATGGACAGATGCGTCCAAGGACGGGAAGGCATGGGTAAGGGGAGGAGAGATTCCGATGGCCGTGAATGAGGGACCTTGGCACGAGCGCAGGTCTCGCAGGCTGCCACAAACCCCTAAACCGTCTTACGAAGAGCTGGCCACCAGAATCTGAGAGCAATGAGATCCACTGTGGCTACTCTCCGGGTGCCCAGCAAGAACACTGTCATGGTGCTCCTTAAAAACTTTGTGTCGCAAGGCGAGCGGCACAAATAACCTCCCAGGAGGACAAAGATCAGGTGCCTCTGCCTGGGCTGCCTGAACCTCTGCCTCCAAATCAGGATAAAGAGCAGAGATGACCACCCTATCAGCCAAAATGGGACCTGGGTCCTCAAAGTTCCCCCCTGCCGGAAAACAACGTGACAGGGCATCCGCCTTCACATTTTTAACCCCAGGGCGGAACGTAACAACAAAATTAAACCTAGAAAAGAACAAGGACCATCAGGCCTGTCTCAGGTTCAGACGCTTGGCTGATTCTAAATAGGTCAGATTCTTATGGTTGGTAAATACGGTAATTGGGTGTCTTGCTCCCTCCAACCAATGACGCCATTCCTCAAAAGCCAATTTGATGGCCAACAACTCCCTATTTCCCACATCGTAATTTCTCTCTGCAGCGGGGAGCTTTTTTGAGAAAAAGGCACACGGTCGCTATTTAGCAGGAGAGGGACCCTGAGATAAGACCGCGCCAACCCCCACCTCAGAGGCATCCACCTCAACAATAAAAGGTAGAGAGACATCAGGCTGTACCAAAATGGGAGAGGAAGCAAAATGCTCTTTAATACTAGAAAAGGCTTGAAGCACCTCTTCCGACCATGAGGAAAAATCCACCCCCTTTTTAGTCATATCAGTGAGTGGCTTAACAACAGAGGAATAATTCAAAATGAACTTTCTGTAATAATTAGCAAAACCCAAAAACCGCATCAGCGCCTTCTGATTTTCAGGAAGCCGCCAATCAAGCACGGCGCGAACCTTCTCCGGGTCCATCCGAAAACCAGAAGCGGAGAGAAGAAAACCAAGAAATTGAATCTCTGGAACCGCAAACACACATTTTTCCAGTTTAACGTACAATTTATTCTCCTGCAAAATCAGCAGGACCTGACATAGGTGGTCCCGATGAGTCTTGAAATCAGGAGAAAAAATCTAAATGTTATCTAGATACATCAGTACAAATTTCCCCATTAAATGATAGAAAATGCTGTTCACAAAATGTTGGAAGACGGCCGGAGCATTCATCAAACCAAAGGGCATAACCAAGTTCTCAAAATGACCCTCCGGGGTATTGACGGCCGTCTTCCATTCGTCCCCCTTCCTGACCCTGACAAGGTTGTATGCCCCTCTTAAATCCAACTTAGAAAAAGCTTTAGCCCCCCACAATCTGTTTAAACAAATCCGGGATCAGAGGAAGCAGATAGGGGTCACGAATCGTGATACGGTTAAGCTCCCTGAAATCCAGAAAAGTCTTAAAGAAGCATCTTTTTTTTAACAAAGAAAAAACCAGCGGCAACAGGTGATTTAGAGGGTCTGCATGGCGACTCTCTCAGGTTGAGAGAGATTGTATAATCCTTATTTAGGCAGCTTGGCGCCTGGGATGAGATTAATTGGACAATCATACTCCCGGTGAGGGGGCAACTCCTGGACACCACTCTCGGAAAACACATCAGAAAATTCTGAGAGAAAAGAAGGTACAGTCTTGGTAGAAACCTCTTCGAGAGTTGCCGTGAGGCAATTCTCTCTGCAAAACTCACTCCAACCATTTATTTGCCTTGCTTGCCAATCAATAGTAGGGTTATGTTTAGTGAGCCAGGGTAGCCCCAATACTAGAGGAGTACGTAATCCGCTTAAGACAAAACATGACACATCCTCAACATGAGTGTCACACACAGTCAAACGGATATTGTGAACTATGCCCTTTAACGATTTTTGAGAAAGTGGAGCAGAATCGATAGCAAAAACAGGTATAGCTTTTTCCAAAGTGCACACCTGGAAACCATGTGTTGTAGCAAATTGACTATTAATCAGATTGACAGCTGCTCCACTATCAACAAAAATCTCACAAAGTTATTGCTGTCTAGCGCCACCCTGGCAGGTAGGAGAAAACGGGAACTACAAGCAAACGGCAAATCTTCAATCTCCGCATTAACCTTGCCAATTGTAGCAAATTGAAAGTTTTTAGAGGGTCTCTTTTCCCTTTTCTTTTTATTACCCTCAGAAAACCCCATGAACGTCCTAGAAGGGCAAACATTAGCTAAATGGTTAATACCCCCACAACAGAAACATACCCTCCTCTGAGGGCTGAATCCTCTAGTATCAGAGGCAACTAAACCCAGCTGCATGGGGTCCTCCACGGAGGGTATAGAGACAGAGTGAGACCCCTGCGCACTGCATGAGACAACTCCAGTGTCCTTGGGCTGAATATGACAGGAAAGAGTATTCTCCTCTCTCTCTCTCAGACGTCTGTCAATACGAACAGCTAGAGACATGGCAGACTCCAAAGACACTGGCCTCTCATGAAACGCAAATGCATCGTATAATCTCTCAGAAAGACCATGACTAAATTGACTTTGGAGTGCAGCGTCATTCCAACCAGTATCAGCTGCCCATCTCCGAAATTCAGTACAATATATCTCTGCGGACTGTTTACCCTGGCATAAAAGACGCAGTTTAGATTCAGCCAGAGCAATACGATCCGGATTATCATATATCTGACCCAGGGCTATAAAAAATTAATCTACCAATTGGAGGGAGCGTGCCCCCGCCAGCAGCGAAAAGGCCCAAGACTGAGCGTTATCCCTGAGCAGTGAGATGATGATCCCCACCCTCTGCTCCTCATCACCAGAGGAATGGGGATGTAAAGCCTCTCTAAAACAAACAAAATTCTCACTACCCCTGGAAAACGTATCCGGAAGAGAGATTTTAGGCTCGGAACAAACTCCATGAACGCCAGCAGAACCGATCACCTAAAGCTGAGAAACAGTTTCACAGAGATCTGCTACCTCCAGAGAAAGACTTTGCATGCGGTCAATCAAGGCTGAAACCGGATCCATGCTTGAGACGGTTATGGCGGTTTATAATGTCAAGGCTGGAAAACAGTTAGCAGGAACTGATAAATAACGACAAACTGGCTTGATCCCAAACTAAGGAAAACATAGGAGGGCCCTATAAATCCCTAAGAATTCTCCCTAAGTGCTATGCACATGTACAGGTCACGGTGGTAGACAAATACATGCCCTCGTACCTATAACTGAGTGGCACCTGAATTCCCTATAGTAGTGAGGGGAACGGTCACCAGCTCCCTGCACAGAATACGAAGGGAGTCAGGGTCACCTAGAATCAAGCCAGCAAACAAAACATAAAGTAAACGGAATGCACTTATCTTAGAGCAAAACAACTGCAGCCTCCAGCAGCACACACGTCATCCAGGAAGTAATATAAACAGCAAAGAGAAGCAGTATGGGAGGGAATATAAAGCAAGCCAATTAATCAAGATAAGAGGCAGCTGAGGGAGAGAAAGAAACTGAGCAAAGTGAAACCAAAACAAAGAATGTCATACACAAGACAGGGAGGAACCTCTGACCGACCGTCTCCCAGAAACGGCGGTGACAGTAGGTTTCTTTCCATTAAAAAGGCAAGCATACCTGGCTTGGCTCTTGAGCTTGTGTACCTGCTGCTGTCGCAGGTGGTCTTTCGGTGGACTCCTAGAACATTAGAAAATAAAAATTTGCATTGAGCTATCAAAATATTAATAAACTTTCAAGTATTGTATACCATATTTTCACTATACGTACTGTATCAGTTTGGGTTGGCGTGCCCTCGGTACCATCATGTGAGCTGCTGGATGATGATGGCTCCTATAATATATATTTACCGAAAATAAGTATAATGTTTATGTGATTGGGTATGTATATAAATAAAATATATATATATATATATATATATATATATATATATATATACCCACACACACATAGAAAGACAGAGAGAGAGAGAGAGTGAGTCAGGGAGAGAGACAAGAGCAATATGTTTTTTATATTTACCACAATCTTCAATGGTGGGGTACTGCGGTCACTACTGCTGTTGGACATTGCTGGTAAAAAAAAAATTGGAATCAACGATTAGTATTTAAAAATATGCATTTAAAAAAAAAATACATACACACATCTCCGGTTGGAATAGAAGGCTGACACACCTGTTCCCATACAAGGAACTGTGAAATATCTGGAATGCTGGTGGTATCCGAGGCATTAAAAAAAAGGCTCATATACGCACATTGGGACATATAGCAGTGTGGACACTGAAACAGGAAGTGTATGTAAAACTGAGCAACATGCAGTGCATTGGGTCATTGCTCATATTTAACGTAAAAACATTGTGTACTGTTCAGAAGATGGGCACAGAGCAAAGACGAAGTAGTAGTGTTGCTTGCAAGAACAACAGGGGTTAAAAAACAGAACACACATGGTGGCAATGTCTATGGTATTCTCTGGGTCAGTGATGGGCAATGTGGAGGTCTCCAGGTGTTGCAAAACTACAACTCCCAACATGCCCTGCTGTAGGGTGATAGCTGTAGGAAGAATGGGCATGCTGGGAGTTGTAGTTCTGCTACAGCAGGAGAGCCGCACTTTGCCCATCACTGCTCTGGGTTGTTGTTGATGTGGATAGATGTGTATGACAATCCTAAACGTTGATATTTCCAGTGTGAACAGGAACATTTTGGCCAGGTTTTTCAACTTTCAAGATACTTTAAACTTACTTTTTTTGGATGGACAAAATGGATGCTGTTTTATTCTTCAGAAGTATAGGAGGGAAGATGGCCGCTGGGAGGGTCAGGTGACGGTCACATGATGCATTTCCCATCACTAGAGAACCTTTGCAGACAGAAGACAATTTCTATTGAGCATGCTCAGAAATAAAGACGGGACGGAAAAACAGAAAGAATAATGGATTCCATAAAGGACAATCCATTTTTCTCTGTTCCTCATTGACCTCAATACAAAATGTAACAGATCCATTCCAATTCTGTTATTTTAGATGGGAGCAAAAGTCCTGCATGAAGTATTTTTTTTCCGTCAAAAATAACGTAAAGTTAACGGATTGGAGCCAAACAGACCACAACTGACAATTTTAAACTTCCATCTAAGTGAATGGAAATTCAAACGGATCCATTCTTTTCTGTTTTTTCTTCTTCTTATGAACGGAAGAATCGAACGGAAAAGAAAATGGTGATGTGAACGAGCCCTAATACTGACTGCATAGCACCTACAGAACGGATTAACTATGAATGTGGGTACGCTAGAACCTAATGCACAAGACGATACACTCTCCCTTCAGTGTAACTTTCAAGCCTTTACACTGAGATTTGGCCACCCTGATTTACCGTGATTCCTGACAAATTAATTTGTAATTGATCAAATTTCTTGTAGAAGTTTGGTGAATTGGCCAAATCAAATTTTTTAAAACTTCGCTTATCTCTTCTAATAATTAAAAATCTTGTCACTGCTGTTTTGCTAGCATATCTATCAGCTCGGGATGTGATTGGTGCACACAACCTGTCAATCCTTATGATGCTGTCAGATACTGTGTTGCGCTTATACTTGTATTACTGTGTATTAAATTCAGATTAAAACTCTTAGACACTGTCCCCCAACATGTTTCGCCAGAACTCTGGTGCCTCCAGGGGTTTAGGGCAATGAATAGTATACCACACCACGTATCTGAGCTTTTATAACCTATTCACTGCACAGCCCCTGGGAGCACCAGAGGGAGGACTGCCACAGTGAACAGTGAGTACTACTACCACCATTCTAGCTGATACCACTCCTCTTTCCTCCATGCACTCCTCATAAACTCCCTGCATGCATACCAAGAAACCTTTGCTGGAGAGTGAAACATACAGCCATCAGGGTATAAAATTACTGTGCAGTTTTAAGACAAGGATTAGGAAACAATTGGGAACTCTATAGCTTACTCTCGATCCCAGATAATTGATACTGCATATGTTTCTTGTTTTATTTTCTATTTTACTACTACTTGTATATCTATTATATGTATACTTCGAGATCTTTTGATATTGTTTCTCTCTCACTATATGAAACTATATTACTTTTTTTTTATTCTTGAATCCACTGTAGAACCTTTATACCTCAATAATGTCAGGGTGTTACCACACCTGCTCAAGTTGGTGTCAATATTTCCATGCTAACGTTTAAACACTTGGTGTTTAACTTGCAGTTTTTTCATAAGTCTGGTCTTGGAAAAAACATTGCCATTTTACTATGTGGCAGTATGTCAAGTAAATATTTATTTTTTATAAAGGGATCCATGCCTCTTCTGTTCTGCATGGCAGCTCTCTGATGAAGTATGCATATGTTATACTCAGACTGTGGTCATGTTTCATAAAATTCTAGTTAATTGAATATCTCACTAGTTACAGTCAGTTTTTATATTTAACGTCAAATGTAATTTAACACTGTAAAGTTTCTTCTCACCCCAGGAAAACCGACAATAAATATCAATGTAAATTCCCTTAGAAACAAATATCATTGTTATCACAATTTCCCCCTTAACCCCTTAAAGACACAGCCAAGTTCAGGCTTCAAGGATCTATATTCTAAACGCAATTTCAGTTTTAGCACTGATGTAGCCATAGGAGATCTTTTTATTATTTTTTTGTGGCTGGAGGATGCAATACAATTTTATCATTTTTGGAATTTGTTTACTTTTTTTACCCTGTAGTATGTACAACAATATGTAGTATATGACATGCTAACTTTATTCAGTAGGCTGTTTACGAATTTGATACCACATTTATATCTTTTTTACTGTTTGAACAATAAATACACTTATTAATAAAAGTAATTGTTTTTGCAAGAACCATAACATTTTAGTTTTTCTGTCAAAGAAGGTCTATGAGGACTTTTGACCAATGTGTATGTAAGATGACTATATGACACTTACCAATATAGCCTTGGTTGATTATCTGTGCCGTTTATTTCATAATGATGTGCCCTTGTTGGGCAAATCTTCTGTGCTGTCCACATAGAAGACATGTTCATAAAACGGCCACTGATAGAGGCTCATGTAACCAGGCAAAAATAATCCCAGGAACTTTACTCTGCCATCTCCACTCAAATCTTAGGTTAAAAGAAGAATCTGAACCTTTTTCCAACGGCGCTGCCAAGGATCAGAAGATGGTCGGCTGTCTGCTTTAACAGAGTTTATTGGTCTACGCGTTTCAGGTGTGGATGACCCCCTTCTTCAGGACAATACTGTCCTGAAAAAGGGGGTCATCCACCCCTGAAACGCGTAGACCAATAAACTCTGTTAAAGCAGACAGCCGACCATCTTGTGATCCTTGGCAGCGCCATTGGAAAAAGGTTCAGATTCTTTTAACCTGTGATTGACGACCACTCCAGCGCTCACTTTTTCCGAGCAAAGGAAGGAACCTAGGCTGCAGCCAAGCACCCGTATGCTGGTCAGGTTAAAATACCAGCAGGAGCCCATATAGTTGTTGTGACTCTCCCACAACATGATCTGGTAAGCGTACTACAATATATATATATATATATATATATATATATATATATACACGTGTCCATTGCAAGCAACACCACACATGAGGCGCTGTCTTCTTTCTCTGTTTTTTTTATCTTGCATAATCTCCACTCAAATACACTAAATATGCCATCTGACTTGTAATGTTGAGGTTTTAATGCATGTGCAGTGTATTTGAATGGATGAGACTAAGTGAATTATCTGGTCACATGACCCTCCATTAGCAGTCATTGTATGGACAGGACCTCTGTGTGGACAGCACAAAAGACTTGACCATCAAGGGAGAATACCTTATGAAATATAGAAAATGGCACATAATACCAACAAAGGCTGTATTAGTAAAGTGCCATATAGTTATAAAACACATTGGTCAACAGTAACCAAAAAGTGACCAACCCCTTTAAGTTTTCACTGGCTTAGTTTTAGGTATAAATCTTTTGGTCAATTTTTTTACATTTTTGGACAGCGGAATGAACAAAAGACAGCAATGCTGTTTTTCTTTTTTAATGTGATAAAGTGGTAATACTTTGGCTCATTACAGATTAATATCAATTATTTATAGCGTTTTTTCCATCATAAATTATTTTGTAATTGAAAAAAGTTTTTTACTTGGAATTTCAATATGGTAGTTTTGATCCCCTGTCCACTGGAGTGAGATATGGCTAATTATTGAGGCAGATGCCTCTTAATAAATTAACCCTCCATGTGCCATAAAGTTACACTTAAAGGGGTTGTCCCCTTTTTCACCCAGGCAGCCCTACTGAGTGGAGCATCAGAGCATTTCACGTTCCGATGCTCTCCCTTTGCCCTGTATCACGCAGGTCAAGGGCTCTTTTGTTTACATTTTTCACTGCTAGGCAGAGGCTTTCGCCAAGCAGTGTTGCTATTATCGTCATCGGCACTGATGGTCGGGCTTTAATGCTGCCCTAGCCAGTTTTACATGTTAGGGCGGTGCTAAAGGATGCTTATTAGTGCCGATGATGTCACCAGGCTCACTGGTAGGTGGACGCCTCTGTCTATCAGAGACCTGGTACATCACCAGATCTAATGGAAAAGCTCTTGCCCTGTGTGATTCAGCGCAGGGCAAGGGAGAGCATCGGAGCATAAAAAGCTCCAATGAACATCTCAGAGGGGCTGCCTGGGTGAAAAAGATGATATGTCCTGTTTCAGCTCTGTACCAGACAACTCTTTTAACCCAGCCAGGATCGGGCATAAACTTGAGCTCTAATACCTACCAGTTTCTGGCAAAAATTAGAGTGAGTGCTTCAAAGGCCTGCCCTCTCACTAAGTCCCATTCCTTTTGTATTCACTTTTTGTCTAGAAGTGCAAAAAGTGGCAGATTATGGGGCTGATGTGTCATCATTTGTGACTTGTTCACACCACGAAACTGGCAGAAATGCTTTAATAAATTTGCCTCCTATATTGATCAAATTTATCAGATTAATGTGCAGCCGAAACTGCTGCAAAATGGAGCAATTCCCCTGTTAAGTTTTAGACTATCTCTTTCACCTCTTTCTAGTAAGTGGTGGAGAATAGATCACAGCAATAAAACCTCTGGTGATCATGTCTTGGTGACGTGCTAGGAATAGAAGTTACTGTAAGAGACTAATCTGTATCAATGACAGCAAAGAGAAATGTCACTCACTGCTGCCTTCTGCCTCTGGTGAGAGAGGGAACAAGAAAGCATTGATACCTAATTTGGTCATAATGATTCCTACTTCATTTACATCCAAAAGAGGAAACATAGAGAAGGCTTATCAACCAGTCACAACAAGAGCAATGAACCAGCTCACCCTGTGAAGTTGCATATCCACCAGTATCCTCATTTTTATGTTATATAGCCAATGATGGACAGACATCTTCTGATATCATAATTAGTACTAATATAGAAACTGACTAGAACTTTACTTAAATGTCCACTTTTTAACCTCAGGTCATTTTAGATGGAGCATTCTTTGATGGTGAAATCTCAATATATCTTATGTATTATAGCAGGCCATACATGGTTAAATTCTGGATATCTGCGTCCACCACTAGTAACTGTATACCGTGTTCTTACTCAGCTCAGTGTATAAATCATTTGTGATAAGCACCTATGCACCATCCCCATGGAAGACTGAGTTTAATATTAGCCATATTTAGAAAAGAAATAGCCATCGGTGTTGAAGATTCACTTTAATGGTGCAATGTAGAATAACCTAATGGCTTCTTGACTTGGTTATAGAGGTTTTACAGTACTATAATAAGGTCAGACACTCCACAAATCTGCTGATAAGATGTTCTGTGGCCGAACTACACAGCCCTGCCAATCCTTCAAGCCTCCAATCAGACCCTGTCAATCCCCCAATCAGACCCTTCAGGCCCCTAATCAGACCCTTCAGGCCCCTAATCAGACCCTTCAGGCCCCCAATCAGACCCTTTAGACCCACAATCAGATTAAAAATCAGACCGTTCAGACCCCTAATCAGACCTCAGATCAGACTATAAAATAAATAAACAAACTTACATCTCCTGCTCTGTCGCTCCTCAGGCTGTCTTCCCGGCTCACATCTCTTCTTAGGGCCGGCCCTGCTGTCACTTGACCTCCTGCAGCATCAGGTCAGAGTGCCCTCTGTATGTCCTGCCACTGCAGACAGCCAGGACACAGCAGCGCGGGCCCCGGGAAGAGTAAGCAGGAGGAGGGGTAAGTACTGTAAAGCACTCACAGAGTTTTTCTGCCCCTCCTCCTGCAGACTAGTGAGTACTTCCAAGGCCTCTGGGCCCCTCTGACTTAGAGGCCCGGTCGCAATTGCGACCGCTGTGACCCTTATAGTTATGCCAGTGGCAGCAGAGTGTTAGACCCCCACGGATCACATATTGATGACTTATCCTGAGGATTATTCATCACTATTGCGATACAGGAAACCCCTTAAAAATTCCTGGTTTCTATATTATCTGAGATATTGCTGTGTTACATTGGCAGCCCGTGTCCATCACTGACCCACTACTTCTATTAGGAACATTATTCATTGAACTACTAGTCCCATTTTTTTTGCAATTGCTACCACCCCCTCCTCTCCTTGCTCTGTGTGCAGTTACACCACTGATTCTAATTGTTAATCAGCTTCTGCTATAAATGCTGAACTGCCCTCTGACTCCTTACCTGAGTTTAAGTTCCTAGTTTACTAGTTTAACTGGTGAAGGTGTGATATTCTGATTTTCTGCCTGTGTACTGAAGTTCTGCCTGTTTATCAACTCTGAAACTCTGCTACTTGCCTTGACATTAGCCTGTGTACCCTACTGACTCTTTGCTGTTTCATAGAATTGCATGAACTCTACCTGCCTTGACCTCTGCCTGCTTCCTGACTATGAATATTGCCTGACCCCTTGGTGCTTTGCCCCAGTTTCTCTTACCTCCACGGGTCAACTCCCAACTACACTGTGATGTGAAAGCAGCTTTGTGGGTCCCATGCAGTGAAAGCCAGATCTCTGTATAGGTTTAGAAGGATGAAAACCAGGGAATCACCAGTATACCATCCTTGGGACTAGCCCAAAGTCAAACTGGTTAGTTGGCACAGTGGGTCTACGTTCCCTGCTAAGGATCTACTTTTTCATTTAAATTACATCTATTTGAAGACATGTCGTCATGTCATTAAGAAACTGGAATTTACACTAAAAAGGCAGTTTTTAATTCAAGGCATGCATTTGTATAGTATCAGCAAGGATGGCACTAACTCACTCTTTAAAATAGATGTCTTTCATCTTGTACGATAAACAGAAAGATGAATGGGTAGCTTGATTATACATGATTAATGGAACTTTTATGTATTTGTCCCTTCTATGATACAGTGTAATCATTTACTATTGATGGCATACACTAATTAAAATTTAATGGAATCTCTCATTAGCTACTTCATTAGGATGATGGTCATTTTACTGTGCTTACTCTACCCACAGTACAGTAGATGAGAAGCACTTCATTTGAGAGCTTTTCCTGATGAACTGGTCACTAAAATACTACTGAGACTATTATTTTAAAATAATGAAATGACAATATATTTTCTTTATATGCAAAGAACTAAAACAAAGGCATAATATGAACAACCTAGGGGCCACGTAGGCAATGGGCCACACAGCCACTATAAAAGAAAACAGCTATGAATTACATTTGCTCATAATTTTTGGTGGATTGATACTTTTGGTAGACAATCAGAGGAATTGTAAAAGAGGAGAGAATATTTAAAAGAAGAAAAACTGCTACAAAAGGACATAGTTTTAAATTAGAGGGGCAAAGGTTTAAAAGTAATATAAGGAAGAATTGCTTTACTGAGAGAGTAGTGGACGCATGGAATAGCCTTCCTGCAGAAGTGGTAGCTGCAAATAGAGTGAAGGAGTTTAAGCATGCATGGGATAGGCATAAAGCCATCCTTCATATAAGATAGGGCCGGGGGCTATTCATAGTATTCAGCATATTGGGCAGACTACTGTAGATGGGCCAAATGGTTCTTATCTGCCGACACATTCTATGAATGACAACAAGCAACTTACACTTAATAAATGTAGTCAGGGGTTTTGTCTCTCTTTTGATCATTCTAGTAGGATTATAGGTTATATTACAAGGAGCTGTGTGTTTATACAACCTTCTCGACTATGGAGCCATGTTGTTGAATAAATTTTGAATTTTGTAGGCTAAAAGCTATGTTCTAGTAGTTTACAATATCGTTTTCTCCAGGAATGGGCGACTACAAGAGATTAACGTTTGACTATTAGAATAACTGTCACTAAAATATAACTTTTATTAGAATAATTAAAATGTGGGTAATTCAACTTAAGTGCATAAATAGTTAAACTACTGTATATACCGTCCTGGATCACACTAGCACTGGGTGTGAGTGTTATATCATCTACACACACAGAGGGAGCAGGCTGTGTGTCTGAAGATCAGCGGGGTATGCAAATGGCGATAAGCGCTCGACTAAACCCTTACACACAATCCTACAGCACTCAATAAGTTAACAGGGTGCAGATGTCTAAGAAAAAATACAATATCACTGAACCCTGAACTGCTGCCCTAGGCTCACCTACTAATAAAGACTGGCTACAATGTAGTTTTACTTCCTGTCATTGAGGCACTAGCCTCTACATCACTGTAGGCATCTAGGCCTGTTCTGCTCGATGCGTTTCTTAGTTGCTGTATTGTGCAACTTAGTCATCAGGAGCACAGAGTGGTATATTGGAAGCCAACAAAACAAACAAACAAATAGTGCTGCACGCTCTCATGTATAGCGTGCAAATGTGTAGCCTGTGGCACTGGGACAGCTGTAAATAAATAAATACATTTTAAATTTTGTAGGCTAAAAGCTACAGTATGTTCATACATTGCTATTTGCAAATCTGATGTGATTTTCATAAAATCTGTGACAGAAATCTAAAACTGATGCTCATACTTCTGTCATAGACATGCTGTGGTAATACACAAGGATTAGCCCCATTGGCATTTGGGAGGTGAGGGGTTCATCTGTTGCTTATCTGTGAGAATCCATGCAAATGATGTATGTTACTGATTAATTTTTTTTTTCTCCTTATGTAGATGCAATGCAAAACAGTAACTTGGGTGTTGCCATTCCCTTTGTCAGAAAGATGACACTGGCATCACTAAATGTATGATGTCAGACTTTATAGGGACGCATCCCCAACACCCACTTGTCAATTTATTAATAAAATTCTAGGAGGAATAACAAAGATAGAGTTGTCAGTAGAGCTAATAATTATAAAACCATTTAGAAATTATTGGTTACTATTTTGAATATAATATTAACAAAAATAAATCTCCATATATCTATCTGTTCTCTACATTTTAGACTATTACACTACATAATATACATATAATATTGTAATTATCTTAACATTTGCATTGAATTTATTTTACCAATTTGAAATCTGTTCTGAAATTCTCAAAAAAAAATATGGATTTTATTAAACCCAAATTTCTATTATTTGGAGAGGTGTAATACTCCCCTGAAAGTGAGATGTGCAAGCTATTTATCTATCCAAAAGAACAGAGTATTAATTCCAGGATTATGTTTCTCTGAATGAGATGTGCAAGCTCTCCTTCCAAAAGGACAAGGGAACTAGAATGTCTCAAGTAAAACTTGCCTTGGTTACCTGTGTGGCTCTCATTCAGAGAAGTATAATCCTGGGTGGGATGTCCTGTTCTTTTGGATGGAGAAATTGCTTGCACATTTCACTTTCACTGGAGCATTAAGAGTGGGTCATTCTCTCTTCTCATAATTATTTTCTGAATCTTTTCAGCCAGCCAGATTCAATTCAGGTTGAAACCAAAAGTTTAAAAAATATTGCGAAGTCGGATAAGAAATTAATTTAAAGAGATTCGCTCATATCTGCTTACACGGTTGAGTCACTTTATTATGACCACCAGCTGCGTGCAGCATGGGCAGCAGCTAGACGGGCTGGGAGTGACTCAATATAGACCTAGTAGGTTGTCACAGTTATCTGGAGCCATGCTGTCTGCAGCGCATCCCACAGAGTACACAACAATCAAGATCGTCCCACAGATAAAGATGTCCCGAACTATTCGCCGGCGAATAGTTCCCGGCGAACATAGCTTGTTCGCGCCCGCCGCGGTGGGCGAACATATGCGATGTTCGCGTTCGCCCATATACTTTATCATTGAGCAAACTTTGACCCTGTACCTCACAGTCAGCAGACACATTCCAGCCAATCAGCATACCCTACCTCCCAGACCCCCTCCTATATAAACACAAGGACAGCATCCATCTTAGATTCATTTTGAAGCTGCAGTGTTAGTAATTGTAAATCGCAATGCGATTAATATAACCTGTATTATTCGCATTGCGATTACAACTTATATCTGAGTTTCTAATGGTTGTATTGCTAGAATATAACGAAGATAACGAATATAGCACTATATTCTCAATCTTCGTTATATTCTAGCAATACAACAACCATTAGGAACTCAGATCTAAGTTTAATTCGCAATGCAATTTAATATAACCTGCATTAATCGCATTGCGAATTCAACTTAGAGCTGAGTTCCTAATGGTTGTTGTGTTGCTAGAATATACATTATATTCTAGCGATACAACCATTAGGAACTCAGCTCTAAGTTGTAATCGCAATGCGAATAATACTTACAAATATTAATCGCTTTGTGAATCCATTTGATGCCTCTATTTGATTGTATATGACGGTTGACTATGACTACCACCAACGTTCTGCTGCCTCCAAAGCAAGATATCTGAACCCCCTAGGGGTCATTTGGGCGTTTTTGATAGAAAACGCATCAAAAACGCATCAAAACGCATCATAAACTATTATTTGTATAGTGGAAACCCATCTTACCAAAGAGACCGTGTCCCGCTTGATGACCGGATGCAGGGCCGTCTTTAACAAGGGGCAAAAGGGGCAGCTGCCCCGGGCCCAGTTGTTCCTGGGGGGCCCAAGGCAGCTGCCTCTTGATCTCCGTTGACCACTGCAGCCAATTTCAATTAAATTGAGTGGCCGTCCACCCCAGATATCAGGCTGTCAGCACAGGGAGGATGCGAACTGTTAGAGTAAGAACTGTGGGAGAAAGGACCTTCCATGACATCATCACCATGTGACCAGTAACATAGCAATATTACTGGTCACATGGCTATGAGGTAATCAAAGGTCCTTTTCCTCTTCCAGGACTCTGTGACTGTGTTGCTGCAGCCTGCAGGAGAAGGGTAGGTCACTTGGTTACAGGCACTAGCCGACTGTCTGCAGAGGAGGAAGATCAGGGATGGCTGCTCAGCAGTGTCTGTAGAGGGGAGAGAGTATGTCAGCACTGGAGAGGTACTGTGGATGTAACTACTGGAGAGGGGCTGAGGATTGTATGCTGTGAGATAATATACTTGGGGGCTGCTGTGTGAGATTATATACTGGGGGCTGCTGTATGGGATTATATACTGGGGGCTGCTGTATGGGATTATATACTGGGGGCTGCTGTATGGGATTATATACTGGGGGGGATGCTGTATGGGATTATATACTGGGGAGCTGCTGTATGAGATTATATACTGGGGGGGGTCTGCTGTATGGGATTAAATACTGAGGGGGCTGCTGTGTGAGATTATATACTGGGGGGGCTGCTGTGTGAGATTATATACTGGGGGGGCTGCTGTGTGAGATTATATTCTGAGGGGCTGCTGTGTGAGATTATATACTGAAGGGCTGCTGTATGAGATTATATACTGGAGGGCTGCTTTGTGGGATTATATACGGGGGGGCCGCTGTGTGAGATTATATACTGGACGGTGCTATATACTATAGGGTGCTATACTGTGGGGTGCTCGGGTGCACTGTAACGCTAGGTTGAGCCGAGCCCCGGTCTCCTTCCTGAACTGCAGAGCGGTGCCCACCTCTAGCCCTGAGCCCAGCTGCCCAGAGCACTGATCCTGAGCCTGCTGGAGTCTCAGAACTGGAAGGATTTACAGTAATTCATTGTAAGCTATATTATATATGGTGGTGGAGGGCGTGACTGCATGCTAGGGCGTGGGAAGGTGGGATCCAGGGGGCCCAAGTAAATTCTCGCCCAGGGTCCAATCAATATTAAAGACGGCCCTGACCGGATGGCACTCTCAATCCTACCATTCCACTTTTAGTAGTGCCTCTAGGGGTGTTTCGGTTCTGATTCATAATTTTGTAGATTTTACTTTAACAGAATCCTATATAGACGATCAGGGTAGTTTTATTTTTTTGAATGGTAGGCTCTATGGTTATAGCTATATTCCTGCCTTTTTTTATATACCTCCGCCATTCTCGATCTATCCACTTAACCAACTATTGCTTTTTTTGGAAAAGAGACCAGACTGTCGGCTTGTCCTGATGGGAGATTTTAACGCTGTTATGAATCCTAAAAAGGATAGGCTGACTTTAGATGCAGACCAGGGAAGGAATATTTGGTGGATATATGGGAATATTTTGGCGGAGGAAAGAGAGTATACTCCTGTGTTAGCAGGGGTGGAAGAGCAATGTCCAGGATTGATCTAGCGCTTACCAATGAGAGTAATTTGAATAATATCTGAAGGATACGATATGGAGTAAGAACAGTTTCAGACCACTCACCCGTATCAATTGAAGTTTGCATTGGGGAGAATAAAGACAATAGGGGGCTAGGCTTTAAGCTTAATCCATACTGGCTCACCATTATGGATAATCACCAGTCCACTAAACTACTTATATCCTCTTTTTGGGATGTGAATCTCCCCTCTGCTAACATCAACGTAGTTTGGGACGCTCTGAAAGCATATCTGAGGGGGGTTCTCATAAGCGATATTACCGCTGTAAAGAGAACATCTAGGAAAAAAGAGGAGGAATTAACTAAGACTGTAGCATCCACAACGGAGCGATTTATGAATCAACCTACTGAATATAATAAGGAAGAGATGCAGAGGGCTAGCTGTTCTCTGAAGGAATACGTAATTGAGAAAGCAAACCATAGATTATTTTTTAAGGGACAAAAGTACTTTTCAGAGTCTGGACGCCCTGGTAAGCTCCTAGCTAGAATAATTTTACAACAGGACAAGAAAAGGAAAGCTATTACCTCGATTCGTAATCTAGATGGTGTGACTATATCAGACTTAGAGGGAATTAGAGATACCTTTCTGCAATATTTTTCTCAGATATATAGAGCTTCACCCGGTTTGCCACCTGACCTGGCGAGGCAGTTCTTGGAGAGAATTTCTCTGCCGATGTTAACGGAAGTTCAAAGAAAATTTTTGGAAAGAGAACTGTCTCTTTTGGAGATCCAGGAGGCTTTGAGGTCTATCTCTGGGAACTCATCGCCAGGGTTAGATGGTCTTCCGTATGAATTTTATCGTAAGTAAAGCGATGTCATCCTTCCTCATTTATTAGAGGTGTTTTCTCAAGTACTACATGGAGGGAGTTTACCACAGTCCATGATGGAAGCTTTAATAGTTCTAATTCACAAAAAAGATAAAGATCTGATGGATTTGAGCTCGTATAGACCAATCTCCTTATTAAATACGGATGTCACGCTACTATCAAAAGTCTTGGCTAAGAGACTCTCTTGGGTTATATCTTCTGTCGTCCACCCAGATCAAAATGGCTTTATGCCAAAAAAGGGCACCCATTATAATCTGCATAGGTTTTTTACTAGCAATTAGTCTCCTGGGAGTGGCGCCTGCTCCATCCTGTCGTTGGACGCCACTAAGGCGTTCGACAGGGTCGAGTGGATGTTTCTCTGGGAGGTGATGAAAAAAATGGGTTTTGGCACCAAATTTATGGCGATGATTCAGCTGTTATATAAATCTCCAGTCGCCAGGATCAGGATCAATGATATGTTGACAGAGAGTTTTGTATTAGGAAGAGGCACTCGTCAAGGCTGTCCCCTTTCCCCTCTGTTATTTAATATTTATATTGAACCTTTCGCAGCTAGTATAAGGCAGGACTTGGGAGTGGCTGGTTTTGGTGTAATGGGGAAGCAGGATCGTATATCCCTCTACGCAGATGATATTTTGTTTTTCATCCATCAAACAGAAAATAAACTTCCTCGAATAATGGAATTGGTTAACTTATTTTCTGACTCTTCGGGCTTGAAGGTTAACTGGGAAAAGACTGCTCTTCTCCCTATAGATGAATTCCAAGGATCTATGGAAAATTTGTCTAATCGGTTATTGATCTCCGATTCAATAAAGTACCTGGGGATAACAGTCTCCGCTAAAATTCAAGATTATTTACAACTCAGTTTAATTCTGTTATTGTCAAAATTGAGATCTAAAATTAAGATATGGCAAAAAATTCTGCCCGCAAGAGCAGACAGAATTTCTTTAATAAAAATGATGGTGTTGCCCCAGGTTCTTTACGTTCTTCGCAACTCGCCTGTATAGATTGAAGATAAGTATTTTAGATTGATAGAGCGGATGATTAACGATTTACTATGGGGGAGGAAACGTGTGAGATTAAAGGCGCTTTACTTTTCTATGCCCTACAATCAGGGAGGCCTTAACCTCCCCTATTTCAGGGGTTATTTTATGGCCTCTCAACTTTGCTTTTTCAACGACTGGGAAAATAGTCATCTCTGCAGAAAATTGGTTAAAGATTCAGGTTTTTCGGATCTATTTACAGTATTAGAGTCTGATTATTTACTTAATATACAGACTGGTTATAAATCTTTCTGCAGAGTGGCTACAAAAGCCTGGTTGGTTATAAAGGGCTAGTTCAAAGTTGAGGCATCACTTATTTGCACTCCACTATGGCATAACTCAAAGCTTTTGAATTTAGACGATCCAAATTGCCGGCAATATTGGAGGATGAGAAATATTCAATATTTGAATCAAGTGGTTAAGGGTGGACAAATCCTGTCTCTTATGGAGCTAAAACAAAAGGAAAATGTAGGTAAGGTGGCTTGGTATGCATATTTTCAGTTGAGGTCGGCACTTTTTAGTATTTCTGATACCCATGAACTTAATGTAGACACTCCTGAATTTTTACACGATTTGATCTGCAAGAAAGGTGGTATGAAAGTTAAAGTATCACATTGTTATAGACACTTGATTAAAAATGTTTTTTGGAATGTCTTTCTCCAGGACAGAGATCCTGGTCTGTTTCACTTTCAGAGGTGGGTTCCCCGGATTGGGAGAACGTAGGGGATAATTTAAGTCAGGTTTCATATAATTTTAATCATACTGTTGTAATCACAAAATATACGTGACACCTTTATGGCTCCATAGGAGAGGGTTTAGAGCCTCCTCCGATTGCCCCCGTTGTGGTGATCCCAGGGCAGACCATTTACATCTGTTCTGGGACTGCCCGACAGTGAGCAACTATTGGAGAATGGTTCAAACAACTTTGACCCAGAAACTTAGGATTGATATTCCTCATTCTCCCAAAGTTTGGATCTTGGGGGATTTATCGGAGGTTAACTGTCAACCCATGAACCACCGACTGTTGATCAAAGTGATGTTCTTAGCCAGGCTTCTTATATCTAGAAGATAGTGTTCCTCCTCTGCTCCAGATTTCAATAACTGGTTATGCCTAGTTAGGAAGGTGAAAAGCTATGAGAGGATCTTGTATAGCCAAAGAGGGTCTTATGCAAAGTGGGACAGTATCTGGAAGGAATGGGACGGTTAAGTAATTCTCTGATTTTTATTTTATTTTATTTTTTTCTCTCTTTCTCTCTCTCTCTCTCTTCCGCAAGGTGGGGGGGTGGTGGGGGGGTGGGTTGGGGACGATTTTATAATCCTGTTTTTTTCATAAATTCTGTATTTTCCTTCTTTTGAGATAAAAAAAAAGCATCAAAAACGCATCTGCGTTTTTGTAATTTTTTTTTGTTTTTGTGTATTTTGCCACATTTGGTTGCATATTTACATTTGGTATAGGCATATATGGTAGTCTAGATCATGTGTCTATACCAAAACCTAGGATTATTGTTTGACAGCATATTTTCTAAGCCATGTAGCTGAATATAGATTTGGGCATAGTAATGATCTAGACCTGTGTTTCCCAACCAGTGTGCCTCCAGCTGTTGCAAAACTACAACTCCCAGCATGCCTGCACAGCTAAAGGCTGTCCAGGCATGCTGGGAGTTGTAGTTTTGCAAAAGCTGGAGGCAGACTGGTTGGGAAACAGTGAATTCTAGACTGCCATATTTGTCTATACGAAATGTAAATATGCAACCAAATGTGGCAAAATACACAAAAAAATAAAATAAAAAATGAAAAAATTATAAAAACGCATATGCGTTTTTGATGCGTTTTCTACCAAAAACGCCCAAATGGCCCCTGGGGGGTTCAGCTATCTTGCCTCGGAGGCAGCAGAACGTTGGTGGTGGTCATAGTCAACCGTCATATACAATCAAATAGAGGCATCAAATGGATTCGCAAAGCGATTAATAATTTTAAGTATTATTCGCATTGCAATTACAACTTAGAGCTGAGTTCCTAATGGTTGTATTGCTAGAATATAATGAAGATTGAGAATTCAATCTTCGTTATATTCTAGCAATACAACCATTAGGAACTCAGCTCATAGTTGAATTCGCAATGCGATTAATGCAGGTTATATTAATCGCATTGCGAATTCAACTTGACACACTCTGCGTCAACTACGTAATTTTCCATGGGAGTTTTGCCATGGATCCCCCTCCGGCATGCCACAGTCCGGGTGTTAGTCCCCTTGAAACAACTTTTCCATCACTATTGTGGCCAGAAGGAGTCCCTGTGGGTTTTAAAATTCGTCTGTCTATTGAAGTCTATGGCGGTTCGCACTGTTCGCACATTCGCGAACATTTGCGGAAATTCGCAGTCGCCGTTCGCTAACGGAAAATTTTATGTTCGCGACATCTTTACCCACAGATGCTCTATTGGTCTTGGTCATGCTCTTCCAACCAATGTCGGACATTTCTAGCTTGTTGGAAGATCCCATCCACCTCAGGAAAGAAAATCAACATGTAAGGTTGTATGTCATCTGCAAGGATGAATACACATGCAAATCGGTTAAGAGTACCTTCCACATGGATGACTGGGCTTAGAGAATGCAACAAACACATTCCCTAGACTGTAATGCTGCCACCACCAGCTTGCGTTTTTCCAGCAATGATTGCAGGGTGTTTGTTCTTTGATGTTTCTCATCTGCAATGCTAAAGTCGATCCATTCGATGAAGCACAAATTGTGACTCATCTGAGAAGGCAACCATTTGCTAATCAATGGAAGTCCAATATCAATACTGCAGAAAAAATGTAAGCCTTTCCTTCAATGCAAATTTATTAGTAGAGGTGCAGTGACCATCTGTCTGCTTCAGAGCCCCCATACATAGGGTTCACTAAACTGCTGTTTTAGACATACGTCTGGTAGCCCCCTAGTTCATTTTGGCAGTGAGCTTCTCCATTGTAGCGTGTCAGTCCACCTTTGCACACTTTTGCAAACGATATTCATCTCTCAGATCAATGGCACGTAGTACCATTTGTCCATTCAATTTACAAGTTCACCACAACAGCAAACATTTTACAAACTGCGTAGTTTCAGAAATACTGCCACCCTTGGCCTGTAATCATCCCTTTTTGCAACTCTGATAAATAGCCTTTTTTTTTTACTGATGACAGCAACAAAGAATGTATGTCTAATTACCTATCAAACACCTTATATACCCATCAAACTAGCTCACGATGCATGACTTCCTTCATGAGCTACACACTGCTGAATGGAAGTCTTCAATAGTGTGTTAGGGGAGAATGTTGCAGCTAGGGAAGGGAGCCAGAAACCTCCTTCATGTAGCTATAAATTGTTGTGAGTAGCACTTGCCTATTGGTATTGCTATATTGGTTTTAGAAGCTTCTAAGCATTGCAGTTGAGTGGGAAGCTGGATTATAGAGGTAGTCACTATACTACCTAGCTCGCCACACTTTGAAGCAGATGTGGAAAAAAAGATCAAATATGGTGAGACAAGCCAGAGTGCTGAAATAAGAGGTGTGTGAACTGTGTGCAAGCTGTGTGTGTCACAAGGAGAGAAAAATTTCAGCCTATGGATGCCAGTGCAGAAGTTGCATAGTGAGGAATGAGATACCACAGCCTGAGTGCCTGTGCAGATTGTGCAGAACTGCACCACAAGGAGAAGTCTATGACCGCGGGGATGAGAAACTTTAAAATGCTGCCAAATGTTTTTTTTTTATTCCTATAACCTCACCCCGCCCCGTGCCCTCATTGTGATGGGCGGTGCGGGGAGGAGGGAGGCTTGCGGGCGGTGCGGTGGGTGGTGCGGCAGGCAGTGCGGGGGGCAGGCGATCTCCTGCCCGCCCCCCTGCTCATTTTCAGGATGGCTGAGCTTAGCAAGCAGAGTGTCAGCACATTGCTGACACTCTGCTTGTAACGGCTGACATCCGTGCAAGCACGAATGTCAGCCTTTTAACCCCTTCCATGCCGCGGTCCATAGGGATCAGACTAAGTGTCAAGTAAAAAATACAGTACAGTACATTATATAATGTACTGTACTGTATTATACAGACACCAGATCCACTGGATCTTCAAGAACCAAGTGGGTCTGGGTCAAAAAAAATGTAAAAAAAAGTACACCCAAATGGTACTAATCAAACCGTCACCTCGTTCCGCAAAAAATGATACCTTACCTAAGAAAATCGGCTAAAAAATAAAAAAAATTATGTCTCTCAGGCTATGCAGACACTAAAACATGTTTTTTTTTGTTTGTTTAAAAAAATATATGATCTTTTAAAACCTAAATAAATAAAAAGTAGACATATTAGGTATTGCCGCGTCCGTAAGAACCTGAACTATAAAAATAACACATGAAATAACCCCTCAGGTTGACACCACAAAAAAAAAAAACAGTAAAAAGCGTTTTTTTGTCACCTAACATCACAAAAAGTGTGACAGCAAGCGATCAAAAAGCCATATGCACCACAAAATAGTGCCATTTAAACTGTCATCTCATCCCGCAAAAAATTAGCCCCTACCTAAGACAATTGGACAAAAACTTAAAAAATACTGACTCTCAGACTATGAAGATACTAAAATAGGTTTTTGTTTGTTTAACAAAGGACATTGTAGTGTAAAACCTAAATAAATTTAAAAGAGTAGACATATTAGGTATTGCCACGTCTGTAAGAATCTGCTCTATAAAAATAACACATGACCTAACCCCACAGATGAACACAGTCACAAAAATTAAATAAAAACGGTTCCAAAACAGCAATTTTTTCCAAATTTTCCATTTTAATCATTTTTTTCCAGTAACAAAGCAAGGGTTAACAGTCAAACAAAACTCTACATTTATTGCACTGATTCTGTAGTTTACAGAAACACCCCATATGTGGTCGTAAACTGCTGTATTGCCAAACGACAGGGCATAGAATGAAGGAAACGCCATATGGTTTTTGGAAGGCAGATTTTGACGGACTGGTTTTTTGACACCATGTCCCATTTGAATCTCCTCTGATGCTCCGCTAGAGTAGAAACTCCATAAAAGTGACCCCATATAAGAAACTACAACCCTCAAGGTATTTAAAACTGATTTTACTAACTTTATTAACCCTTTAGGTGTTCCTCAAGAGTTTATGGCAAATAGAGATGAATTTTCAGAATTTCTATTTTTTATTACCTTGTCTCACAAAAATGTAATATAGAGCAACCAAAAATCATATGTGCCCTAAAAATAATGCCACCAAAACTGCCACCTTATCCAGTAGTTTGCAAAATGGGTTCACTGTTTTTGGAGTTTCTACTCTAGGGGTGCATCAGGAGGGCTTAAAATGGGCCATGGTGTAAATAAACCAGTCAATCAAAATTTTCCTTCCAAAAACCATATGGCGTTCCCTTCATTCTATGCCCTGCCGTTTGGCGATACAACAGTTTACAACCACATATGGGGTGTTTCTGCAAACTACAGAATCAGGGCAATAAATATTGGGTTATGTTTAGCTGGAAACCCTTGCTTTGTTCCTGGAAAAAAATGGATTCAAATGGAAAATTTGCCAAAAAAATCGAAATTCTGAAATTTTATGTCCATTTGTCATGAACTCTTGCGGAACACCTAAAGTGTTAACAATGTCTGTAAAATCAGATTTGAATACCTTGAGGGGTTTAGTTTCTAGAATGGGATCATTTTTTGGTGGTTTCTTTTATGTAAGCCTCAGGCCCCTTGCACACGACAGTATTTTGCGGACCGTATACTGGCAGTTTTTTCAGTTCAGTATACTGACAGTATACTGAACCATTCACTTCAATGGGTCTGCAAAAAATACTGAAGTGTCTCCGTATGCCCTCCGTTTCCGTTTTTCCATTTTTTCTGTTCCGTTTAAATATAGATCATGTCCTATTCTTGTCCGCAAATCATGTTCAGTGGCTCCATTCAAGTCAATGGGTCCGCAAAAAAAACGGAAAGCATACTGAAGTGCATTCGTATGTCTTCCGTATCCGTTCCGTTTTTTGCTGAACAATCTATTGAAAATTTTAAGACCAGTCCAATTTTCATTATGGAATTAATGTATACTGTATATGCCTAACGGAAAAACGGAACGGAACAACGGAACCGAAACGGAAACAAAACGGAAGCAAAAAACGGAAAAACGGATCCGTTATAAACGGACAGCAAAACACTGAAAAAAAAATAAGTTTGTGTGCAAGAGGCCTCACAAAGTGACTTCAGACCTGAACTGGTCCTTAAAAATTGGGTTTTTGAAATTTTCAGAAAATTTTCAAGATTTGCATCTAAACTTCAAAGCCTTGTAGTGTCCCCAAAAAATAAAATGGCGTTTTAAAATGATCCAAACATAAAGTAGACATTTGGGGAAAGTAAAGTAATAACTATTTTTGGAGATATTACTATGTATTATAGAAGTGGAGAAATTGAAACTTGAAAATTTGCCAATTTTTCAAAATCTGGTAAATTTTGTATTTTTTTATACAAAAAATGAACTTTTTTGACAAAATGTTACCAATGTCATGAAGAACAATATGTGACGAAAAAACAATCTCAGAATGGCCTGGATAAGTAAAAGCGTTTTAAAGTTATCACCACATAAAGTGACACTGGTCAGATTTGCAAAAAATGGCTGGGTCCTTAAGGTGAAATAGGGCCGTGTCCTTAAGGGGTTAAAGACTCTCACAGGAGGGCTGACATGTGAGCAAACACTGCATGACCTTAGACATAGATCTTCTTGGTCACTGTATCTTAGGACCGAAGATAGAGGTCCTTTTTCTGGGATTGCTCAAAAGAAGTATCCCTGAGTATATCGTGCATGTTGGATTCCCTCCTGTGATTATTGCTGTGACTTGCCGCACTTTTGGCAGTGTATGCTGTCCTTGAGCATCTGTGACCTAGGATGCCGGGCTTTATCATCACACAATTTTTGCCTCTAGAGTTGCTATATACCCTCCTGATGAACCCTTGAAATATGACAAGGGCGAGACGCGTCGAGGGCTGCCTATAAATGCTGATTTATGGGCATATTTACTGAGGCTACGCTATATGTGCCCTGTATACTAAAGGGGCTTACTAGGGGTATAATTATCTCTGCATAGAGTATATGATATTGTCACTCTATTCTCATACACAGAGCAACCCCCAAATGTATTGTTGTATTTTAGTGATTTGATTTTTCCTTGTTACCTGTATTTGTTTTTGGCCAAGGGGCAATCATTGGATGTCACCTATATCTGAGTGAGGGATGTCCAGGGCTATATAGACCAGGTACGAGGACAGGAAGCCCCCACCACAAGGGGTCGTTCCTGGGCTGAGGTCTAGCTAAGGGTACGACTAGGGACAGTGCCTGGTCAAATAGAAGGATTGTACGATTATGATTGCTCCCATTTTCGGCTTATTGTCGTTTACCACCGGTGTCTAGGATTGGACAGTAGAGGAGTGGTTTTCATGTTTTTGAACATAATTGTGGGGAGACCTACCCCTTTTTATTATAATTACAGTAAAAGTTACGTTTTAAGGAGATATTTTTTTCTTGTGTTGGAATTTTTTTAAAGACTCTCTGCTGCCTCTTGCCCCTGACTAAACAGTTCCTTCTCTAAGAGACATTTTTAACCATATGCTTGTTGCCACAAGTGAGACTTTGACTGCCAAGCTAGTTTTCTCATCCGAGTTTCCTTAAAACTACAAAGCTTGTAGCCTCTTGTGTGAAACCTGTAAACAAGAAGTTTGTTTCCCCACTAGGTTCCAGGAAAAGCTATTGTTCCGGTTATGCCTGTCCTTTCCTTGAGTGTATATGACTCAGGGTCCAAAACAATCCTTTGGTAATGTTTTCCAATGACCCAGAAATTGAAAGAGAATCACAGACATTAGACATACACCTTATGCATGTCTTCTTATCCCACGTCAGGCTGTGATCAAGGTCCAGGAAGAACCAAAATATCGACCATCACTTGTTTGTGGATTTTTCATAATTTTCTATTGCTAGATTACAGTAAAGCATTTATATGGATCTTGCTGCATCCTAAGTACTGTAGTTTTATGTTTAATATTCTTGGCATAAAGACGAGGCAGTGTGAATTTTACTAACACATGACATTGCATTTTAGGGAAGTCTGAAAATTGCATTATGAAAACCCAATTTAATAATGTTGTTATTAGCAAGTGAATCATAGAAATATGTCTTATCAGCTATCCAGTTAATTTTTGATGGCTCTCTACAGGATATTAATTATGCATTGTGCCTTCAGGCACTTGGTATATAAAATAGATCAATTTCCTATTCAGGAAATGTTCAAGTCACTTATAGAATACTCATAATTTTAGTCACATTTTTTACCATTTACTTTAGTCCGAATAACATCTTGAAAATATAGAAGTGATGAAATATGTATGTAAAAAAAACATAAAAATGAGTTATATCACTCAATGCAGTTTTTTTTTTTTTTTTACTAAGGTCCTGTTCACACCTTTGTCTTTAGATTGTCTTCACCTTTTAATGTTCAGAATAATGTAGCATTGGGCTGTTCTACTCATTAGAAAACATGAAAATCATACAGACCCATCATAAATCAATAGGATCAGTGTGAATAGAGTCCTAACTCCTTTCCATCATCAGTAGCATCAGTAAGTTAAGTTCAAATAGTTTATTTTCTTTGGACTATATAAGCAGAGTCACAATACGACATGAATACCACACCATAGAAAGGTTATTAAATGTTAGATCAGTGCGCAGTCTTTTTTTTTTTTGTGATGAGCAAATTTCTCAAAAATTAAATTAGGTTTTGAGTTGGCTGAATCGGTCGTATGATTAAATTTAGGTCCAAATAAATCCGACCAGAATCGAAAGTGCTCCAATTGCCATGAAAAGTTTTAGATCCCATTCTGCGGTCTCTTAGGTCTATATGCAACTTATTTCAAGCTTTCTAATGCCATACAGCACAGGTAGGTTAGCGTTAGAACCAGTGCCACTTTGAGATACCTTGACGGGGTTCGTGGACTCCAGTATGTTCTTGATATAAGAATATATTGGTGAAAGTCTTATTTTTAATATTAGTCTTAGGGTTTAGCCATATATTGTTAATTATATTTACCATTCTAGTGCACCATTTTTTGGAAATTTCTGTTTTATTCAGCCAATCACATTTGGCTATCATGTGCAGGGTGTTTTTGTGGTACATGTGGGTCCGCTGCGGGCATCCTCCATTGTATGCATTTTTGCTGGGGATTGCTGTTAGCAACAGATCACATGTGCAGGATTTGCTCCCTCGGTTAGAAATGCACAACAGCATTTGGGGTTTTGAGCATTTTCTGCCTTTTAAGACCACTGTATTCTGTTTGTACATGCACGCCTGGAGGTGTGCCAACTCCAGGTTTGAATGTCTCTTGATTATGATCTATGGGTAATATTCAGGTTCACCTGTGCAGCCTGTGTGAAATAAGTCAGTTATAGGTGGGACTCACAGCCTCCTCCCTCCTCCGATTGTATGTATGATTTCACGCTGGAGGTAACCTGGGAGCTTTTCACTGTGTGTTGGACTTTATGCCCTTGTAATTGCCCATAGGGCCCCTGTAATTGCCCATATGGCACAGGTAGGTTAGCGTGCCACTTTGACAGGGTGCGCTGGCTCCGGTATGTTCTTGATATAAGAATATACTGGCGAAAGTCTCATTTTAAGATCAGTGTGAGGGTTTAGCCATATTTTGTCAATTACATTTACCATTGTAGTGCACCATTTTTTTGTAAATTTAGGTTTTGATTTGGCTAAATTGGTCGTGTGATTAAACTTAGGTCCAAGTTAATCTGACCAGAATCGAAAGTGCTCCAATTGCCATGAAAATTTGTGGATGACATTCTGGGGTCTCTTCAGACTGTATGCAACTTATTTCAAGCTTTCTAACGCCACGTCAGCATCAGTCTTCTTAAAGGGGTTGTCCAAGTTATTTTTCTTTGTTCTTTGTATGTTTATAACTAAACAACTGTAAGGGATTTTCAATTCACTTACTTCATCTACATTGGCCTTGTTCTCCTAGCTACAGTTGCTTAGTGTTACATCACCTGTGATGTCCGATTTTTTCCCTGCTCTGATGATGGTCCGGAGCAGGAGGGAGCAGCTCTGCCTCTGTGTGGTCCGGAGCAGGAGGGAGCAGCTCTGCCTCTGTGCATGGAATGTCACTGTGGAATCCACAGCCCCTGCACTGCCCATCTGCTGGCTGAGCAGTCCTCCCTGTTTTTACCCTCCCACTGGATTCTTCAGCACAATTTAACCCATTCTACCATAAACAGCATAGACTCAGGGTTTGTTTGTTTGTTCTGCCTCAGATTCTAAACAGCTGCAGGGCATCCTCTTCTCCAGGGCACTGAATAGACAAATGCTGTGCACAGGGTCTTCCATTCTCACCATGCAAACACAGAGCTGATAGACTGGATGAGTTCACTCTTTTCTACTCTTCTGCTGTCTGCAAAGCATTTTAACAAGAACAGGTAGAGGGGAAGATCATGTGTGTATCAGCATTGTCATTGTACTGTACAGCTGGGACTTGTAGTTCCACACATACAACATGAGTATCCCAGCAGTCAGACTGCAGACAAGGCAGCACTTTTATTCACTCCCTTTGCAGAGCAAGCGGAGGGGAAAGGCAGTTTTTGTTAACACCTCACCTTAAAACCTTACAGATTGTTGTTACATGCCCCCACAGCTCTGCAACTGCATGTCAACAAAGGGCCAGAACAGAACTAGGGAAATTAGGAAATATATATTTTTTTTGCCTTAACCTTGCTTAGCTTATGTATATATTGCAAACCATCAGATTTACAATGCTTTATTTTATTTTTACATAACGCTGACAACCCCTTTAAAGTGACAGCAACATATATGGCTATTGTTTAAATGTTTATTTTGGTGACAAATGCCATTGCCTACTGGTGTGTGTGTGTGTGTGTATATATATATATATATATATATATATATATATATACACGCACACACACACACACAAACACACCACCTGAGGTCATGTGATCCTCCTTTATTTCTCCTTTCTTTTTATCTGAAAAATGGCTGAAGTCATTTTGAGAAATTTGCTCAAATGCAATCACCAAAAATATGGATTCGGATTTGATTCAGATTTTCAGAAAAGATGGGTCGAATTCGATCCACTTAGAATTGGTTCTCTTATCTTGATTTTTTTTCTATATTTTATACCTCCCCCTGCTCTGTGCCAACAGTCATGAAAAATCCCTTTAAAGGCATGTTCCAAGGGTGAAAAAAGCATGTCAGTGGTAAGAATCTTCAGCATTCACATGCTTTATTTTGCTGGCATCATCACTGTGACTAGTGATAGGCTGTAGCAGTAATTTGGTGGTAGGGCACATCCTCATTGCTGGGATGTAAACAAGACTGGCGAGGGGATCAATAGAGCAAGTGAATTTAAAAAAAATATTATTAAAGTTAAATTTGTACTTTAGAACTGATGCAGTCTGACAATTTTCTGCATCTTCTAAGCATCCCCATGTGATGATCCAAAGAAAAATACCAGTTGATATTGCTGTCAGAAGCTAATTGCAAGGTTTTTTGTCAGAAATGAAGTACATCCTCTGGTCATGTAGGAGATAGGAATCTTCCTCCCAAAAATAAGGAATATTGTCTTATACCTCATGGAGATTTTTTTACCTTCTGGCTCAACTTGCAGGACTAGAGGCTGAATTGGGTGAGTGGATGGATGGATGTAATTTTCAGCCTTACAAACTATGTTAGTATGTACCCTCGGTCATCTTTTTTCTAAAGTAAATAACCCTAATTTTTATCATCTTTCTGGGTCCTGTAGTCCACCCATTCCAGTTATTACTTTAGTTGCCCTTCTCTGATCCCTCTCCAGCTCTGCTATTTCTGTCTTATTCACAGGATCCCAGAACTGTATACAGTACTCTATGCCCCTTTGCAATCTTTGCTTATATAGCGCCAATATTACGGAGCACTGTACAAGCCAAATCAGACATTACATAGCAACACACAAGTCAGCAATTAAACCAAAAGGAGTAAAGTACCTGCTCATGAGAGCTTTCAATATGAGGAAGTAAGGGTGGCACAAAAGGTAAAAAGATCTTGTTTTATACAATGGTCCAGACATCTTCACTAAAGAGGGAAGTAGATATCTGTAGTGCTTCTGAATGGAGAAGAGTTAAATTCGGGGATGTACTTTTAGGTTATGCCTAAAACAAAAGGAATTGGGAATTAGCCTGATTGCCTGGAGTAATGCATTCTAGAGAACTGATGCAGCTTCATTGAAGTCTTAGCGATGGGAGTAAAAGGTTGGATTATGGAAGAAGTTAGCTGTAAATTGAAACTCCAGTAAGTCCCGGAGCACAATTTAGCAACTTTTGGAAGCCAGAATTCTGGAGTGTAGGGCATAATAAATTCTCTCTTTGGTGCCTGGTGTTAACATAATACAAATGTATAAAGGATTCTAAGCTTGTAAAGCATGCTATATCTATGTAAACCAGACTTAGTCACCCAGTAATGAAAATAACAAATTCTTCATAATTTTTCTTGATGATAACTGTATCAAGAGAAAATTGGTTTCTCCAATTAATATTTTTCAGCTACATGAATTTCTGTTTACATGTTTGCTCACAAAAATTAGATTGTTTTTGTTAGGAACTTAATTGCGCAGTCATCATGTGCTTCATTTTCATATCTATTTGTTTACTGCAAATGGTTTCATTTCCCATCCACAAAATAAATGACACATACAGGCTTATGAGCTTCGGCAGCAAAACAGGTAATGACAGCTGCCAAATCATTCTTTTGAAATACAATACACATTCAGAACATGAAAATATCCTCATTGTTCTGTCAGCTGTTGTATTATAGAAAATAACTTCATCTCACACTATCTCTGTGTATTGCAATGTCTGTATAACATAACATACTGTTTATAGCTTCTATAATGATTGCACAAATGTTCTAGTCTTCAGTTCTCTTTTGTGGAACTTGGGGGATAACTTTCTGGAGAGTCAGTGGAACACAATTGTCAAAGTAAATAAATATGTTAATAGTTTATGTTCATTTACCTTTCTTCCTACTTTCTTTTCTGTTCTGGTACAATATTCTTTCAAACAGGACCTTTTGATTTCCCTCAATAACCCAAATTAGGTTTAAACATTTTAACGTGGCTGATCAGGATTTAAGAAAGGGTCCTTTTTTCAGAAACAGAGTCACTCTTGACCAAGTCATTATTAAAAGTATCAAAAATAAAAATGAAAAATTTTAAAACTATCAGATGTGTCACATGGCTTTTGTATATTAATTTATTTCTTTTGCATGTTGCTTTTCCACTACTCAGTACTGCCAGCTATTTGAGCAGGGAGCCGGTATCTGCGCGCTGTATTCCTGCGCTGTAGTGCTTCTTGCCTCATTCTAAATACTTAATGAATACCTATGTGCACACACTGTGTTAAAACTCTCAAACACTGCCCCCCAACATGTTTCACCAGTTACACTGGTGTCTTCAGGGGAATTGGGCAGAGTATGTTTAAAAGAGGTGGGGAGAACTCTATGAACCCTCTGTTGGTGACATCATTCGTATCGCTAGTGAGTTGCTAGTCTCAGTATTGCCATGTGGGCCTTAAACTTCAGCTAGACAGGCTCCAATTTGACCTAGCCCAGCCTATCCCCTCCTATTTTTACCTTGCTGTGACGCTAAGCACGCCTCCTACTGCTATGTGCTGCTGCGCATGAATGCGGACTTAGTCTTCACATCACCAGCATATGTCCTCTGCGCATGTCAGAGGACTTAGCATCTCAGCCTCATGGTTCGGCCGGATTGCGCATGACACAGCACTTAGTCTCTTTTCTCTACAGTCCGTTTTCTCTTATCACTAGAGTTGAGCGAACACCTGGATGTTCGGGTTCGAGAAGTTCGGTCGACCTCTAAGAAAATGTTCGGGTTCGGGATCTGAACTCGACCCGAACTTCATCCCGAACCCAAACCCCATTGAAGTCAATGGGGACCCGAACTTCATCCCGAACCCGAACCCCATTGAAGTCAATGGGGACCCGAACTTTTCGGCATTAAAAAGGCTGTAAAATAGTCCAGGAAAGGGATAGAGGGTTGCAAAAGGCAGCAAAATATAGGTAAATGCCCTGCAAACAAATGTGGATAGGGAAATTAATTCAAGTAAAATAAAATAAATAAAAATTAACAAATATCAATTAGAGAGAGGTCCCATAGCAGAGAATCAGGTTTTAAGTCACACACCAATGGAGATGGTCACTTTCTGTTATTTCGGCCCCAGCACCCAGACAGAGGAGAGAGGTCCCACAGCAAGGAATCATGCGTCATATCACCCACCACTGGAGAAGGCCACTTTCAGTTTTTAGGCCCCAGCACCCAGACAAGGAGAGAGGTCCCACAGCAAGGAATAAGGCGTCATATCACCCACCACTGGAGAAAGCCACTTTCATTTATTTAGGCCCCAGCACCCAGACAGAGGAGAGAGGTCCTTCAGCAAGGAATAAGGCGTCATATCACCCACCACTGGAGAAGGCCACTTTCAGTTATTTAGGCCCCAGCACCCAGACAGAGGAGAGAGGTCCCACAGCAAGGAATCATGCGTCATATCACCCACCACTGGAGAAGGCCACTTTCAGTTATTTAGGCCCCAGCACCCAGAGAGAGGAGAGAGGTCCCACAGCAAGGAATAAGGCGTCATATCACCCACCACTGGAGAAGGCCACTTTCAGTTATTTAGGCCCCATCACCCAGACCGAGGAGAGAGATCCCACAGCAAGGAATAAGGCTTCATATCACCCACCACTGGAGAAGGTCACTTTCATTTATTTCGGCCCCAGCACCCAGACAGAGGAGAGAGGTCCTTCAGCAAGGAATAAGGCGTCATATCACCCACCACTGGAGAAGGCCACTTTCAGTTATTTAGGCCCCAGCACCCAGACAGAGGAGAGAGGTCCCACAGCAAGGAAAAAGGCGTCATATCACCCACCACTGGAGAAGGCCACTTTCAGTTATTTAGGCCACAGCACCCAGACAGAGGAGAGA
This sequence comes from Bufotes viridis, assembly GCA_033119425.1. Lineage (NCBI taxonomy): Eukaryota > Metazoa > Chordata > Amphibia > Anura > Bufonidae > Bufotes > Bufotes viridis. The sequence continues at coordinate 130,398,146 of CM065589.1, read as the reverse complement.
GGTCCCACAGCAAGGAATAAGGCGTCATATCACCCACCACTGGAGAAGGCCACTTTCAGTTATTTAGGCCCCAGCACCCAGACCGAGGAGAGAGGTCCCACAGCAAGGAATAAGGCGTCATATCACCCACCACTGGAGAAGGCCACTTTCAGTTATTTAGGCCCCAGCAACCAGACAGAGGAGAGAAGTCCCACAGCAAGGAATCATGCGTCATATCACCCACCACTGGAGAAGGCCACTTTCAGTTTTTTAGGCCCCAGCACCCAGACAGAGGAGAGAGGTCCCACAGCAAGGAATAAGGCATCATATCACCCACCACTGGAGAAGGCCAATTTCAGTTATTTAGGCCCCAGCACCCAGACAGAGGAGAGAGGTCCCACAGCAAGGAATCATGCGTCATATCACCCACCACTGGAGAAGGTCACTTTCAGTTATTTAGGCCCCAGCACCCAGACAGAGGAGAGAGGTCCAACAGCAAGGAATAAGGCATCATATCACCCACCACTGGAGAAGGCCACTTTCAGTTATTTAAGCCCCAGCAGCCAGACAGAGGAGAGAAGTCCCACAGCAAGGAATCATGCGTCATATCACCCACCACTGGAGAAGGCCATTTTCAGTTATTTAGGCCCCAGCACCCATACAGAGGAGAGAGGTCCCACAGCAAGGAATAAGGCATCATATCACCCACCACTGGAGAAGGCCACTTTCAGTTATTTAGGCCCCAGCACCCAGACAGAGGAGAGAGGTCCTACAGCAAGGAATAAGGCGTCATATCATCCACCACTTGAGAAGATCACTTTCAGTTATTTAGACCCCAGCACCCAGACAGAGGAGAGAAGTCCCACAGCAAGGAATCATGCGTCATATCACCCACCACTGGAGAAGGCCACTTTCAATTATTTAGACTCCAGCACCCAGACAGAGGAGAGAGGTCCCATCGCAAGGAATAAGGCATCATATCACCCACCACTGGAGAAGGCCACTTTCAGTTATTTAGGCCCCAGCAGCCAGACAGAGGAGAGATGTCCTACAGCAAGGAATAAGGGTCATATCACCCACCACTGGAGAAGGCCACTTTCAGTTATTTAGCCCCCAGCACCCAGACAGAGGAGAGAGGTCCCACAGCAAGGAATAAGGCGTCATATCACCCACCACTGGAGAAGGTCACTTTCAGTAATTTAGGCCCCATCACCCAGACAGAGGGGAGAGGTCCCACAGCAAGGAATAAGGCATCATATCACCCACCACTGGAGAAGGTCACTTTCAGTTATTTAGGCCCCAGCAGCCAGACAGAGGACCCACAGCAAGGAAAAAGGCGTCATATCACCCACCACTGGAGACGGCTACTTTGAGCTTTTTAGGCCCCAGCACCCAGACAGGGGAGAGAGGTCCCACAGCAAGAAATCATGCTTCATATCACCCACCACTGGAGAAGGCCACTTTCAGTTATGTAGGACCCAGCACCCAGACAGAGGAGAGAGTTTGCATGGCAGAGGTTTAGGCTTTATGTCACCCACCATTGTAACAGGCCACTTTCAGTTATTTAGGTCCCAGCGCACAGATTGAGGAGAGGTTCATTCAACTTTGGGTTGCACCGCAAGATCATGGTAAAGTTAAAAAAAATGAGGATTCAATGAAGAAGTGCCCCGGAGTAAAAGAATACATGGTTAAGGGGGAGGGAGTTATAAATGTCTATTCTGCACAAGGGAGGGACAGGTCCTGTGGGATTCATGCCTGGTTCATTTTCATGAACGTCAGCTTGTCCACGTTGGCTGTGGAGAGGGGGCTGTGTTTGTCAGTAATGACAACCCTGCCGTGCTGAATACAGCACCTCCAAGGCATAAAATGCTAACTCTGGCCACGTGGACAATTTGTAGACCCAGAAGTTGAATGGGGCCGAACCATCAGTCAGTACGTGAAGGAGTCTGCAGACGTAGTGTTCAACCATGTTAGTGAAATGCTGCCTCCTGCTAACACGTTCCATATCAGGTGGTGCTGCAGTTAGCTGTGGCATGGAGACAAAACTTTTCCACATTTCTGCCAAGCTAACCCTGCCCTCAGAGGATCTGGCCGTGACACAGCTGCGTTGGCGACCTCTCACTCCTCTTCTGCTTTCGCCTTGGGCTTCCACCTGTTTCCCTGTGACATTTGGGAATGATCTCAGGAGCGCGTCTACCAGCGTGCGCTTGTACTCGCGCATCTTCCTATCATGCTCCAGTGCAGGAAATAAGGTGGGCATATTGTCTTTGTACCGAGGGGTCCAGCAGGGTGGCAACCCAGTAGTCCACACACGTTAAAATGTGGGCAACTCTGCTGTCATTGCGCAGGCACTGCAGCATGTAGTCGCTCATGAGTGCCAGGCTCCCCAGAGGTAAGGACAAGCTGTCCTTTGTGGGTGGCGTATCTTCATCATCCTCTGTATCCCCCCAGCCATGCACCAGTGATGGGCCTGAGCTGTGTCGGGTGCCACCCTGCTGTGAACCTGCTTCATCCTCATCCTCCTCCAACTTCCCCTCATCCTCCTCATCCTCCTCGTCCTCCAGTAGTGGGCCCTGGCTGGCCACATTTTACCTGGCCTCTGCTGTTGCAAAAAACCTCCGTCTGAGCCACTTTTAACAGACTGGCCTGAAAGTGCTAAAAATGACCCCTCATCCTCCTCCACCTCCTGGGCCACCTCCTCTATCATCATCGCCCTAAGCGTTTTTTCAAGGAGACATAGAACTGGTATTGTCACGCTGATAACGGTGTCATCGCCACTGGCCATGTTGGTGGAGTACTCGAAACAGCGCAACATGGCACACAGGACTCGCATGGAGGCCCAATCATTGGGGGTGAAGTGGTGCTGTTCCGCAGTGCGACAGACGCAGGTGTGCTGCAGCTGAAACTCCACTATGGCCTGCTGCTGCTCGCACAGTCTCTCCAGCATGTGCAAGGTGGAGTTCCACTTGGTGGGCACGTCGCATATGAGGCGGTGAGCGCGAAGGCCGAAGTTCCACTGTAGCGCAGACAGGCGAGCAGTGGCAAGATGTGAACGCCGAAAGCGCACACAGACGGCCCGCACTTTATGCAGCAGCTCTGACATGTCGGGGTAGTTGTGAATAAACTTCTGCACCACCAAATTCAACACATGCGCCAGGCAAGGGATGTGCGTCAAACCGGCTAGTCCCAGAGCTGGGACGAGATTTCGCCCATTATCACACACCACCAGGCCGGGCTTGAGGCCCACCAGCAGAAATCACTCGTCGGTCTGTTGTTCAATACCCCACCACAACTCCTGCGCGGTGTGGGGCCTGTCCCACAAACATATGAGTTTCAGAATGGCCTGCTGACGTTTACCCCGGGCTGTGCTGAAGTTGGTGGTGAAGGTGTGTGGCTGACTGGATGAGCTGGTGGAAGCAGAGGAGGAGGAAGCCGAGTAGGAGTAGTGATGAGAGGCAGGTGCCATATTCGATTTCGACGAAATTCGCGAATATTCGAATGAATATTCGTTTCATATTCGTCGAAATCGAATATTCGTCATTATTCTAGTTACCGCGATTAATATGCGATTTACATAATCGCGTATTGCGATTTTAACTTAAGGCTACTTTCCTATTGGTTTCATATCTAGAATTATAGCGAAGATGACGGATATGACGAATGTATTCGTCATATTCCTCAAAACGAAGATAACGAAGTATTCTACATCTTCGTTTTAGCAACCTATTCGTCAACTTCGCTAATTCTAGCAATCAAATAGGAAGGTTGACTATAGAGACAACTGTGTTTAATTCGCTATGCGATTATTTATATATATTTTTTAATAAATAGAATAATTATAATAATTATATCAAGTAATATAATTATTCTATTAAAAAAATAAAAAAATCGCATAGCGAATTTAACACAGCTGTCTCTATAGTCAACCTTCCTATTTGATTGCTAGAATTAGCGAGGTTGACGAATTGGTTGCTGCTAAAACGAAGATGTAGAATACTTCGTTATCTTCGTTTTGAGGAATATGACGAATACATTCGTCATATTCGCTATTCGCTAATTCTACCAAGCCAACCATAAAGTTCCTTGCTCATGGATCGTCCCCATCACCATGGGAACATCTCCATATACTAAAATGTACTGTCGGATTTGAGGAATTACGTTGAAATCGCAATGCGATTAATTCAAGTTATATTAATCGCATTGCGATTTCAACTTAGAGCTGGGTTTATAATGGGTCAGCTTGCTAGAATGAACGAAGTTAACGATTCAATGAACGAAGTTAACGAATATGGAATATAGCAGCACTGCTAAGTTGAATTCGCAATGCGATTAATTTAACTTGAAGTAATCGCATTGCGATTTCAACTTAGCACTGCTATCTTACATAGGCTAGAATTAACGAATATGGAATATAGCAGTGGCACTAGCAGTGCTAAGTTGAAATCGCAATGCGATTACTTTAAGTTAAATTAATCGCATTGCGAATTCAACTTAGCAGTGCTGCTATATTCCATATTCGTTAACTTTGTTCATTCTAGCAAGCTGACCCATTATAAACCCAGCTCTAAGTTGAAATCGCAATGCGATTAATATAACTTGAATTAATCGCATTGCGATTTCAACGTAATTCCTCAAATCCGACAGTACATTTTAGTATATGGAGACGTTCCCATGGATGGGGACGCTCCATGAGCACGGAAGTCGGCAGAAGCGGCAATGGGCACTGACTAGAGCAGCCAGGAAGCCAGGAATCCTCAGGACAGGTAAGAACTACTGTTGGGAAGAGGGAAAGAAAAAAATATAACTAAAAAAAAAACAAAAAAAAAACGAATATTCGAAATAGCGAATTTATAGCGCTATATTCGAAATATTATATATTCGAAATAAAATATATTCGAATTAGCGAAGTGCCGATATTCGCTAAAAAAATTCGCTATTCGAATATTCGCGCTCAACACTAAGTAGGAGGAGGAGGCTATAGGAGGCAAAGAATGATGCTCTGCGATCCTTGGCGGCGGAAGGACGTGCGCCAAGGAACTCTCCGCCTGGGGCCCAGCCGCCACTACATTTACCCATTGTACAGTTAGGGAGATATAGCGTTCCTGGCTGTGCTGACTGGTCCACGTATCTGTGGTTAGGTGGACCTTGCCACAGATGGCATTGCGCAGCGCACACTTGATTTTATCGGATACTTGGTTGTGCAGGAAAGGCACGGCTGTCTTGGAGAAGTAGTGGTGGCTGGGAACAACATACTGTGGGACAGCCATGGACATCAGCTGTTTGAAGCTGTCTGTGTCCACCAGCCTAAATGACAGCATTTCAAAGGCCAGGAGTTTAGAAATGCTGGCATTAAGGCCCAGGGCTCGAGGGTGGTTAGGTGGGAATTTACGCTTTCTCTCCAAGGTTTGTGAGATAGAGAGCTGAATCTGCCGTGTGACATGGTGGAGATGCTTGGTGACGCAGGTAGTGGTGTCGGTGGTACATCCTCTGTTTGGTGGGCGGCAGGTGCCAACATTCCTCCCGAGGCGGAGGAAGAGGCCGAGGCAGCAGCAGAAGAGGGAGCAAGGGGAGCCTGAGTGAGTTACTTGCTTTTAAGGTGTTTACTCCACTGCAGTTCATGCTTTGCATGTAGATGCCTGGTCATGCAGGTTGTGCTAAGGTTCAGAACGTTAATGCCTTGCTTCAGGGTCTGATGGCACAGCGTGCAAACCACTCGGGTCTTGTCGTCAGCACATTGTTTAAAGAAGTGCCATGCCAGTAAACTTCTTGAAGCTGCCTTTGGGGTGCTCGGTCCCTGGTGGCGGTGGCCAGAAGCAGACGAACTCTCTTGGCGGTGGCTGTTCTGCTTTTGCCCCCTGCTCCCTCTTTTGCTACGCTGTTGGCTCGGTCTCACCACTACCTCTTCCTCTGAACTATAAAAGTCAGTGGCATGACCTTCATTCCATGTGGGGTCTACGACCTCATCGTCCCCTGCATCGTCTTCCACACAGTCTTCCTCCCTGACCTCCTGTTCAGTCTGCACACTGCAGAAAGACGCAGCAGTTGGCAACTGTGTTTCGTCATCATCATCAGAGACGTGCGGACTCCGATGAGGTAGTATTCCCATGTCCTCATCATCAGGAAACATCAGTGGTTGTGCATCAGTGCATTCTATGTCTTCCACCACTGGGGAAGGGCTAGGTGGATTCCCTTGGGAATCCCTGCCAGCAGAGTCTTCAAACAGCATAAGAGACTGCTGCATAACTTGAGGCTCAGACAGTTTCCCTGATATGCATGGGGGTGATGTGACAGACTAATGGGCTTGGTTTTCAGGCGCCACCTGTGTGCTTTCTGCAGAAGAATGGGTGTGAGATAATGTAAACGTGCTGGATCCACTGTCGGCCACCCAATTGACTAGCGCCTGTACCTGCTCAGGTCTTACCATCCTTAGAGCGGCATTGGGCCCCACCAAATATCGCTGTAAATTCTGGCGGGTACTGGATCCTGAGGTAGTTGGTTCACTAGGACATGTGGCTGTGGCTGTGGCAGAATGGCCACGTCCTCTCCCAGCACCAGAGGGTCCACTAACACCACCACGACCGCGTCCCTTACTAGATGTTTTCCTCGTTGTTACCGTTCACCAAACACCACAATAAGAAAAAAAATATTTGGCCCAAAGTATTGATTTCAAATTCAGGCCTTTTTTTACAGGCACCTAACACTATCTGCCTATTTATTTATGTACCGTATTACACTAATCCAGGCACAGAAGTAACCACTGATTTAGGGTAATATCTATTGTAGGGCTAGTATTTAGGCCCTGGATGAAATGTATCCTTTTATGGACAGATTTACACTTGTAGATGCACAGTAGAGTGTAAAAAAAAATATGAAGGATTATGCCTTCAGCAATTGTATTTTAACACTTTGTGTAATATACCCTTTAACGGACAGAAATATAATGGAAGATGCACGGTAGCCTGTGAATTTATTGAGGATGACCCTCTCAGCACTTGTATATACACCTTGAGTGTAATATACCCTTTTACGGACAGATTAACCCTTTGCCAGCCACTGCTGGGACACCAGATTTATGGTACTGCTATTTTGGCAATTGAATTTCACCCCAGAACAAAATATATGTATTGCTGGACACTATTATACTTTGCCAGCCACTGCTGAGACACCAGATTTATGGTATTGCTATTTTGGCAATTGAATTTCACCCCAGAACAAAATATATGTTTTGCCAGACACTATTATACTTTGCCAGCCACTGCTGGGACACCAGATTTATGGTATTGCTATTTTGGCAATTGAATTTCACCCCAAAACAAAATATACCCTGTTACAGACGGATTTAAACTAGGTCTGCAACTGCTGGAACACCAGATTCAGGGTATTGCTATTTTGGCAATTGAATTTCACCCCAGAACAAAATATATGTTTTGCCGGAAACTATTATACTTTGCCAGCCACTGCTACGACACCAGATTTATGGTATTGCTATTTTGGCAATTGAATTTCACCCCAGAACAAAATATTTGTTTTGCCGGACACTATTAGGCCTCTTTCAGACGGGCGTTGCGGGTGCACTCCGTCAAACAGTGCGGGTGCGTTGCGGGAATCGCCGCGATTTTTCCCTGCGAGTGCAAAGCGCTGTCATGCGTTTTGCACGCGCGGGAGAAAAATCGGCACTTTTGGTACCCAGACCCGAACCTGCACTTCTTCACAGAAGTGCATGTTCGGGTCAGAAATTGTCCCGCTGGTATTATTTCACATTATAACATAGTTATAATGTGAAATAATACCCTTGGCCATCTTCCTAATGTTGAACCCGGTGCTGAATGGGTTAAAAATAATAAACTAATATTAACATACCTGTACCATAGTGATGGAGCATGTGATTGGGCCATGTGATGTGACGTCATCACAGGTCCTTTAGATCATAGATGCTGCAGGGAAAGAGAGGACAGATCGCGACTACGTGATCAAGTGGCTAAGGTAAGTTAACTTTTATTATTTTTAACCCCTTCCTCATCATTTAACAATGCATTCTTTATTAAGAATGCTATTATTTCCCCTTATAACCATGTTATAAGGGGAAATAATAGAGATTGGGTCCCGTTGCTAAGCAACAATGCGGGAAAATCGCAACGCATCCGCACTTGGTTGCGGATGCTTGCGATTTTCCCGCAGCCCCATTCACTTCTATGGGGCCTGCGTTGCGTGAAAAACGCAGAAACTGGAGCATGCTGCGATTTTCACGCAACGCAGAAGTGATGCGTGAAAATCACCGCTCATGTGCACAGCCCCATAGAAATGAATGGGTCCGGATTCAGTGCGGTTGCAATGCGTCCTCCTCACGCATTGCACCCGCGCGGAAAACTCGCCCGTGTGAAAGGGGCCTTATACTTTGCCAGCCACTGCTGGGACACCAGATTTATGGTATTGCTATTTTGGCAATTGAATTTCACCCCAGAACAAAATATACCATGTTACTGACAGATTTAAACTAGGCCTGCAACTGCTGGAACACCAGATTCAGGGTATTGATATTTTGGCAATTGAATTTCACCCCAGAACAAAATATATGTTTTTCTGGACACTATTATACTTTGCCAGCCACTGCTGGGACACCAGATTTATGGTATTGCTATTTTGGCAATTGAATTTCACCCCAGAAAAAAATATATCCTTTGCAGGACACTAAAAAACTTGGCCAGCCACAGCTGAAACCAATGGTTTATTGTATTGCTAATTTGGCAATTGAATTTCACCCCAGAACAAAATAAATGTTTTGCCGGACACTATTATACTTTGACAGCCACTGCTCAAACCACTGATTTATGGTATTGCTATTTTGGCAAATGAATTTCACCCCAGAAAAAAAAAATATCCTTTGCAGGACACTATGAAACTTGGCCAGCCACAGCTGAAACCACTGATTTATGGTATTGCTATTTTGGCAATTGAATTTCACCCCAGAAAAAAATATATCCTTTGCAGGACACTAAGAAACTTGGCCAGCCACAGCTGAAACCACTGATTTATGGTATTGCTATTTTGGCAATTGAATTGCACCCCAGAAAAAAATATATCCTTTGCAGGACACTAAGAAACTTGGCCAGCCACAGCTGAAACCACTGATTTATGGTATTGCTATTTTGGCAATTGAATTTCACCACAGAACATAATATACCCTGTTACGGACAGATTTAAACTAGGCCTGCAACTGCTGGAACACCAGATTCAGGGTTTTGCTATTTTGGCAATTAAATTTCACCCCAGAGCAAAATATATGTTTTGCCGGACATTATTATCCTTTACCAGCCACTGCTGGGACACCAGATTTAGGGGATTGCTATTTTGGCAATTGAATTTCACCCCAGAACAAAATATTTGTTTTGCCGGACACTATTAGGCCTCTTTCAGACGGGCGTTGCGGGTGCACTCCGTCAAACAGTGCGGGTGCGTTGCGGGAATCGCCGTGATTTTTCCCTGCGAGTGCAAAGCGCTGTCATGCGTTTTGCACACGCGGGAGAAAAATCGGCACTTTTGGTACCCAGACCCGAACCTGCACTTCTTCACAGAAGTGCATGTTCGGGTCAGAAATTGTCCCGCTGGTATTATTTCACATTATAACATAGTTATAATGTGAAATAATACCCTTTGCCAGACAGCAGACAGTATTACACTTGGCTAGCCAAAGCTGGAACACCAGATTTTGGGGATTAGTATTTTGGCAATTGAATTTAACCCCTTAAATAAAATATAGAAATTGCTATCCTGAGTTTCTAGGGGTGACAATAAGCACAGTCAAGCCCCTGATGTAGTATATAGCAAAAAAAAAACTAGTATTGATGGACTGATGGACTTGGTGGCAGCTTGTTCTGGTGCACCACAAGTCACAAAATGGCTGTCGATCACCCCAGAAAAAAGTGACAGAAAAACGCTCTGTGCAGCCTAAAAACCAGTGAGTAATTAACTAGCAGAAGTTGAATGATTCACAGCTCTAGATCGATCACTTAAATAGGAGTTTTTGCTGAGTTTTCCCTGCCTAATCTCGCCCTCACAGAAGCTGCGTCCTCTCCCTACACTAATCTGAGCAGTGTGACGTGCGGTGCCACGTGACTCAAGCTTAAATAGAGGCTGTGTCACATGCTGCACTTGGCCAATCACAGCCATGCAATTAGTAGGCATGGCTGTGATGGCTTCTTAGGGCAAGAAGTAAAACGCTAGCTGATTGGCTGCTTTGCAGCCCTTCAGAAATCGGGAAGAAATTGCCGAACAACGGACCCGAACCCAAACTTTTTTGAAAATGTACTATACTCGAACTGTTCGCTCAACACTACTCATCACATATTGTGGGACTTAGTTTCTTTTTCATCTCTCAACTGTGTTCTTTGCGCATGCCCTAGTGCTTCTTTTCCTACTAATCTCTTTAAAGGATTAGAGAGGTTACTTGGATCAATTTTCTTCTCTATTTATTTTATTTAAGGTTCATTAATTATTTTAACTACTAGATATCCCCTTATTTAATCATGGCACATTAAATCATTGAATAAATACATAAATATAATTATTATAAAGGATCATGGTTTTTTAAATTTTTTAGATTTATATTATTTCATCATGTTTAATAGCATTTGGCCGCATTTCTTCTTGATAGTATTCATTATATATGTTGCATCATATTTATACATTATTTAAGTTATTAATTTAAGATGATCATATTTTCTTTCACACTTGATTATTAGATATAAATTAATTGAATTGCTAATATTGTCCTTCATTGATATTGTCAAATGTATTATTTGGACCTTCTCACAATGATTCTTGCAGCCTATCTTTCTTATATTATCTCTATTTTACATGATTTATATAATTTTGTATTATTTTTCCTGATCATGATTGTTTGTAATCATAATCCTGTCGGAGAATTACTGCAGAATTCTTATTACTTTTATCACTTATTTTATTATTTTAGATTTTTTGATTATTGATCCTATTTATTTACCCTTTTCTATACAGATCATAAGGAAATATCCTGACATTCTAGGACACTACATGGGAGAGACATTTTTAGGATGGTGGGGGGGGGGGGAGATAATAATTGTTTTTTAAGGTCATACCCCTACCATCAGTTGTGCTTATTCTTTCTCTTTAATCTATAGTAGTATTTCCATCTGCATACCTCTTTAGAGCCACTAGAGTCAAAGGAATGACAGATATGTGAATCATTCATTAAAGAGGACATTTCATCTGGAAAAAAAAATCTTAACTAAGTATCATGATATGTAGGGCGGCGCCCAGGGATCTCCCTGCACTTACTATTATCCCTGGGTGCCGCTCCGTTCTCCCGCTATGTCCTCCGGTATCTTTGGGGACTTGGTTATACTGGGCGGAGACTGCCTGACTTGGTTATACTAGGCGGAGACTGCCCTTGCTCTTCTGAGCGTCTCCTTCTCCCAGGCTGTAGCTCTGGCCATTCGCAGCGCAGAGCTCATAGCCTGGGAGTTTTTTTTCTCCCAGGCTATGAGCTCTGCGCTGCGATTGGACAGAGCTACAGCCTGTGAGAAGGAGACGCCCAGGAGAGCAAGGGCAGTCTCCGCCTAGTATAACCAAGTCACGGAACATACCGGGGGACATAGCTGGAGAATGGAGCGACGCCCAGGGATAATAGTAAGTGCAGGGAGATTCCAGGATGCCGCTCTACATATCATGATACTTAGTTCAGAATTTTTTTCCAGATGAAAGGTCCTCTTTAAGTCCCAAAGGCTATAGGCTTTTCAGGAGATATATCCATTTTGTTTCTTCTTGTTGTAGCTTTCTGTCAATGTCTACTTGTCTAGGACCCATTTTAATTTTCTTTATGCCCCAAAGCTTCAGATTTTTAGTGTCGCATCTATGTTTATCCTGAATGTGTCTTGCAAGGGCTGTATCCCATTCTGTATTAATACATTTTGAGATACGTCTACTCAATTGTATGTTCTTTCCAATTTAGAGTTTAGGACATCCACATTCAATAGCATAGATCACTCCTGTGAATTTACAACTAATATACTTCTTAATCTGATACTTTTTTATTATCCACTGGATTGGTAAACTTCTTCTTGGGGACCATCTTGTTGCAGAATATACCGTCGCCACAGGGTATGAACCCCTCGTGGATAACCATGTGGTTTTCTGTTTTTTTCAATTCTGCTGATAGTGATTATGTACTGGACTTTCTTTAAGGTTTTTTTGCCCCTTAAATATGTGATTGTTGGATAAGGGGGAATTACTTCTTTTAGATCATCATCTGTCATCAAAATGTACCAATGACTCCTTAGGATGTTCCTAACTTTTTCATGTTGCACATCGTATGTTAAACACCAATAAATCGTCCCTGATAAAGTAATATGTCCAAATATTGCCAAACATATAAACCAATCAAAAATAAATGGACAAAAAATTCAAAACCATAACATCACTTAGTTTAAAGCTTTGGTACTTTATTTATACACATAAGATCATGAAAACAAAACTTGACATCACTGGACAAACAAATTTAAATCACTTACAAACAAATAACACATACCAAAGGACTGGTGATGCACGAGAAAAGGGTGCAACCAAAATTATTAAGGCCAGTGCAACCGAAGCAAGGTGGCTAGTTAGTATATAAAGGACAATGCACACTATAACACCAATGATTTATATGGTGAACAGAAAAGTCATAGTTTTAGGAATTACATCCAAACATTATACAAGATAAGTGCGCAAAATAACAAAATACTAACCACCAAATGGCACCAAACACATGCACCACCAGTCCAGAGCCCCTGTATGTTCCAATACATCATATTATTTTCTTATCTTCTATTGCTTGCCTCTGGTTCTAAATCTTCTATACAAGAGCATACTTTCTTCCTCAAAACCTTCTTTAGTGGAGAAATTTCTCCTTGCTCTTAGGTTTTAGCCTATCGGAATGCCTTTCTTCAAAGCTTGTGGATGGTAGCTCTCCCAATGGAGAAGATTATTAGTTGAAGCCACCTTCCTGTACACTTCTGTCTTGATACTCCAGTCAGGCTCAAAGGCAATGTTCAGCTCCAGAAAAGTAAGCTTTTTCTTATGTATTTCAGCAGTAAACTTAAGACCTATCGTGTTCCTTTCATTGGCGGATCCGAGAATGTAAGATAAAGATTCCAATGATATCCCTCCCAGTCCCTTCCTGGCTGCCATACCAACTGTGCTGCTGCGGGTGCGTGCGTCGCCGTAGGGCCAGGTTAACTGCCAGTGAGGGGTGGAGCCTGTCGGGACTTGGGAGCGGAGGCAGAGCAGAGAGCCTTGCGTGCAGGCTCACACAGGCTCGGCTCACACTAGGAGAATGAGGGTGGGAGTGGTTTAGTGGAGTTGCTGGGCGGCACGCAGTCAGTGTGAGCTGTGGAGAGAGCACTGCCACTGCTGTAAGATGCCTGCCCCGCTTGAGCTCCTGCGTCATCTTGCTGCCGCCCGCACTTAACTTAAGGACTGTGAGGTGAGTTCAGTCGGATCCTAAGTATAATGTAAAAAATGAAGAATTTTAGGCTATTCCAATTTCAACAAATGTTGGTTATACAGTATACACTATAAGTCTAGATTCTGCACAGTGCATGTGCTTCCATTGGGAGCAAGTTTTATAACCTCTTTTGCTTAATTTAACCCATTGTGAGCTGGAGTCCTAGACCGTGTAAATTTTACACAGTCTAGGACTCCAGCTCACATGGGAATAAGCAAAATATGTTATAAAAGTTGCTCCCAATGGAAGAACAGGCACTGTGCAGAATCTAGACTTGTATACTGTACATACCCAACATTTGTGGAAAATGGAATAGCTTAAAACTTAATATCCTTGAAAAACACAATGCTATTTACACGTCGGTGGTGTGTTAAGGATCCGCAAATTGTGGATCCGCAACACACCTTGCCGCCAGCCCCATAGAGATGCCTATACTTATCCGCAATTGTGGACAAGTATAGGACATGCTCTATATTATTGCGGAGCCGCAGATCGGAAGATCGGCCGCGCGCTCCGGAAATGCGGATGCGGAGAGTACAGTGTGTGCTCTCCTAACAATCTGGAAGTGCCCCTCCCGAGACCAGGCTCTGGATCCGCCACTGGTTCCTTTTGAGTGTGTCAAAAAAACAGATTAAAGTGCTTCTCAGTGATTTCCCATAAAATCAAAATAAAAAATAAAAATAAAATCAATGTAGCGTCCCCAAAATAGAATGTGTTTGGTGAAATCAATGTGTTTGTCCGTGAAAACTAATCTCTTCTCCCACTACCCTAAAAAAAAATAGCAAAACTCGGTGCACATATCGTCCCCATTGCTGTTCCAGTGATCTGTAAATAATAATTACCATTGAAAATAAAGTAATTATGTGTAAGCAAAAATGGTAAAAGTGACAAAATATTGGATTGCTTCTAATCCAAGATTGTGCTGAATGCTTGTGTACAATGCTTATACATCAGGACTGGCAACCATTGATGTACAGGGTGGGCCATTTATGTGGATACACCTTAATAAAATGGGAATGGTTGGTGATATTACCTTCCTGTTTGTGGCACATTAGTATATGTGAGGGGGGAAACTTTTCAAGATGGCGGCCATTTTGAAGTTGGCCATTTTGAATCCAACTTTTGTTTTTTCAATAGGAACACATCAAACTTATTGGGAATTTCACAAGAAAAACAATGGTGTGCTTGGTTTTAACGCAACTTTATTCTTTCATGAGTTATTTGCAAGTTTCTGACCACTTATAAAATGTGTTCAATGTGCTGCCCATTGTGTTGGATTGTCAATGCAACCCTCTTCTCCCACTCTTCACACACTGATAGCAACACCACAGGAGAAATGCTAGCACAGGCTTCCAGTATCCATAGTTTCAGGTGCTGCACATCTCGTATCTTCACAGCATAGACAATTGCCTTCAGATGACCCCAAAGATAAAAGTCTAAGGGGGTCAGATCGGGAGACATTGGGGCCCATTCAACTGGCCCACGATGACCAATCCACTTTCCAGGAAACTGTTCATCTAGGAATGCTCGGACCTAACACCCATAATGTGGCGGTGCACCATCTTGCTGTAAAAACTCAGGGAACGTGCCAGCTTCAGTGCATAAAGAGGGGAACACATCATCATGTAGAAATTTCGCATATCCAGTGGCCTTGAGGTTTCCATTGATGAAGAATGGCCCCACTATCTTTGTACCCCATATACCACACCATACCATCAATTGTTTTGTTCCAACAGTCTTGGAGGGATCTATCCAATGTGGGTTAGTGTCAGACCAATAGCGGTGGTTTTGTTTGTTAACTTCACCATTCACATAAAAGCTTGCCTGATCTCTGAACAAAATCTTCTGCGTAAGCTGAGGGTCCTGTTCCAATTTTTGTTTTGCCCATTCTGCAAATTCAGTGCGCCGATCTGGGTCATACTCGTTGAGATGCTAAGTAGCTGGAGTTTGTAAGGGTGCCATTTGTGAGTGGCTAATATCCGCCGAAGGGATGTTCGACTAATGCCACTCTCCAGTGACATGCGGCGAGTGCTACGCTGTGGGCTCTTGCTGAATGAAGCTAGAAGAGCCACTGATGTTTCTTCATTAGTGACAGATTTCATGCGTCCACATATTGGCAAATCCAACACTGAACCAGTTTCACGAAACTTAGCAAGCAGTTTGCTAACTGTAGCATGGGAGATGGGTGGTCTCGTAGGGTGTCTTGCATTGAAATTTGCTGCAATGACCCGGTTACTGCGTTCACCAGACATCAACACAATTTCTATCCGCTCCTCACGTGTTAACCTCGGCGACATGTCTATGGCTGTAAACAAAGAGAAACTTGTAAATAACTCATGAAAGAATAAAGTTACGTTAAAACTAAGCACACCATTGTTTTTCTTGTGAAATTCCCAATAAGTTTGATGTGTCACATGACCCTCTTCCTATTGAAAAAACAAAAGTTGGATTCAAAATGGCCAACTTCAAAATGGCTGCCATGGTCACCACCCATCTTGAAAAGTTTCCCCCCCTCACATATACTAATGTGCCACAAACAGGAAGTTAATATCATCAACCATTCCCATTTTATTAAGGTGTATCCATATAAATGTAGAAGCATTGTACACAAGCATTCAAAAATCACTGAAATAAACATGGCCTAAATGGGAGGACCTGCTTAAACCCCTAACACCGTTACATGTTTCTAATTGGGGGAGTAATTCCTACGCAAGTGTTTCGTAGCAAGAGGCTATCCCCATCAAAAATTGCATACAATGGAGGAAGAAGGCGCGAACCATATACACCACAAAAACATCCTACACAAAATGAAACAATGTGCGGATGAAAATATATAAACACATAAATCACTGAAAAAAAGTGCACCACAATGATAAGCAACTGACAACACTGACTAATCCCTCAAGCTGATGTTAAAAGCTGAGACTTTCGCCAATATATTCCAGTCAGGAACATATCGGAGCCCCTTTATGCACCACGTCAAGGTCTCTCAGCATCGCATGGGGTCCTACCACTAGACTACCTATGGTGTGTGAACAGAGTCTGAAAAGTGCTGAGATCCAGCTCACAGCCCAACTCCCACTTACCTGCACTGTGGGACCACTAATGCAATGGGAGGCAAATGAGGCTCCAAGCCACATCTATAACAGACCATGTGACACAGGCTACCAGGTACAGCAGAATGTTGCAATCCAACCAACCACCTAGTCGCACTGGTATGACTTCAAGAGTGGTGTCCTGCGCCGCCCTGCAAACTTGGACATGAAGCTAGGAATCGTGGATGATTGTTTTTCTTGTGCTCTGGCAGCAGGCACAGTTTCAACAAGCCTAGGGCACCAGCCTCTGTGTGCACAATCAGCATCACGGCCACTTCCCGATCCTTTACTGCTCGCCTTCTTCATTTTAAATGTTATATATGCTTGAAAGTATGTCACACATACAGTAGCGTAGGATTTGGAAGTGTAGGCGCAAAAATGTTTAAAAAGGTATTTGGGATGTGGAAATGTCACACAGGAGATATCCCGCAGATAATGTCAATGCTGTCACCAGCGGCTAATAAAAAATTACAGGGAATGTCACAGGTATTTGGGATGAGAAAACGTTATACAGGACAGGTACCAGAGGTAATGTCACTGTTTACAGCGTCTATAGAAAAAGGATACACTGGAGATTGCCCCCTGGTAATGTCAGAAGCGGACACCGTCTATTGAAGAAATATACTGTATGTCACTGGTACAATATTTAAACGCACACCTTACACTTTAGATGTGGCCCTGGTAATGTCACTGTCTGCAGCGGACACCGTCTATTGAAAAAGTACACTGTATGTCAGATACATTTTTTCAGTGCACACATTACACTGCAGATGTGGCGCTCCTAATGTCACTGTCCGCAGCGGACACTGTCTACGGAAAAAGTACACTTGATGTCACTGATATTTTAGGGATGCGCACACTTTAAACAAGAGATGTGGAGCGGATAATTTAACTGTCTGCAGTGACCTATTAGACGCTATTTAGCGCAGGATGTGCTAAAAATATATATTGCTGTTGTCACACACAGTAGTCCTTAAAAGGACTTTTGGGTCTCTGAAAAGTTTTTTCTAATAAAAATCTTCCAATAACACTTCCTACGCTGTCTGTCCCTTCCTATACTCAGCTCTCCCTGACTAAGGGTCCATTCACACGTCCGTAGTGTGTTGCGGATCCGCAAATTACGCATCCACAACACACCTGGCCGGCACCCCCATAGAACTGCCTATTCTTGTCCACAGCTGACATGTTCCATTCTTTGCGAAGCCGTGGACTGGAAGTTCCGGGCCAAAGCCCGGAAGTTCGGGACCGCGCTTCTCAAATGCGGAACCGGAGAGCAAATAGTGTGCTCTCCGCATCACGTCCGGCCCCATAGAGAATAAATGGGTCCGTACCAGTTCCGCAGAATTGCGGAACAGATGCCGACCCATTTGCGGACAATAGAATGGAGCCTAATACTGAGCCAAACACGTGTCATCGGGTGCTATATAGCACCCGATGATGCATTCCGGCCAGCCAATCACTGTAATGCCATTAGCCAACATGGCTACGGCATTACAGTGCGTGCCAGTACCTCCCTGCATGTTTATTGGCTGCGTAGCATCCAAGAATCATGCGGGGAGGAGACTCGAGCATTGCCCTCAAGCACATGTGGTACTTGGCTGAGTACCGCCATGTGCCGAGCATATTGATGCTCGAGCCGAACTGCTGTTCGGCCGAGCATGCTCGATCAACACTAATGATGATCTAAAATAAGTAATTCCCCCTAATCCAACAATCACATATAGAAGGAGCATACTCCTAAAAGAAAGTCTAGTACATAGTCACTATCAGCAGAATTGAAAGAGCAGAAAACCACGTGGTTATCCACAAGGGGTTCATACCCCTGTGGAGATGGTATATTATGCAACAAGATGGTCCCCAAGAAAGAGTTTAACAAATCAGTGGATAATAAAAAAGTATCAGATTAAGGAGTATGTTAATTGTAAATCCACAGGAGTGATCTGTGCCATTGAATGTGGATTTCCTAAGATCTTTATAGGAAAGACCATACAACAATTGAAAAGACATATCTCAAAACATTTAAGCTGTTTTAATACAGAATGTGATACAGCCCTTGTAAGACACATTCAGGATAAACATAGAGGCGACACTAAAAATCTGAAGTTTTGGGGCTTGAAGAAATTGAAAATGGGTCCTAGACAAGGAGACATTGATAGAAAGTTACAACAAGAAGAAACAAAATGGATATATCTCCTGAAAAGCCTATCTCCTTTGAGACTTAATGAAGGATTCACATACAGTATGTGTCATTCCTCCCACTCTAGTGGCTCAAAAAGAGGTATACAGATGGAAATACTACTATAGATTAAAGAGAAAGAATAAGCAACTGATAGTAGTGGTATGACTTCAAATAACAATTATTCCACCCCCCACCCCCCGTCCATAAAAATGTCTCTCCCATGTAGTGCCCTAGAATGTCTGGAAATTTCCTTATGATTTGTATAGAAAAGGGTAAATAATTAGGATCAACTTAAGAATCAAAAAATCAAAAATAATAAAAATAATAAAATGATAGATAAAAGTAATAAGAATGCTACAGTAATTCTCCGACAGGATCATGATTACAAACAATCATGATCAATAATAATAATAACAAAATTACTAAAATTTTATGAATCATGTAAAATAGAGATAGAGATAATATAAGAAAGATAAGCTGCAAGAATCATTGTGAGAAGGTCCAAATAATTAATTTGATAAGATTATCAATGAAGGGCAGTATTAGCAATGAGATCAATTTATATCTAATAATCAAATGTGAAAGAAAATGTGATCATCTTAATAACTTAAATAATTTATGAATATGATGCAACATATATGATGAATACTATCTAGAAGAAATGCGGCCAAATGTTATTAAACATGATGAAATAATGTTATATAAAAAATTAAGAAACCATGATCCTGTATAATAATTATATTTACAGTTAGGTCTGTAAATATTTGGACAGAGACAACATTTTTCTAATTTTTGTTCTGTACATTACCACAATGAATTTTGAACAAAACAATTCAGATGCAGTTGAAGTTCAGACTTTAAGCTTTAATTCAGTGGGTTGAACAAAATGATTGCATAAAAATGTGAGGAACTAAAGTTTTTTTAAACTTAATCCCTTCATTTCAGGGGCTCAAAAGTAATTGGACAAATTAGATCTTTGTAAATAAAATGTTAATTTCTAATACTTGCTTGAAAACCCTTTGTTGGCAATGACTGCCTAAAGTCTTGAACTCATGGACATCACCAGACGCTGTATCCTTTTTAATGCTCTGCCAGGCCTTTACTGCAGCGGTTTTCACTTTGTTTGTGGACCTTTCTGTCTGATTTTTAGTCTTTAACAAGTGTAATGCATGCTCCATTAGGTTCAGATCAGGTGAATGACTTGGCCATTCAAGAATATTCCACTTCTTTGCTTTAATAAACTCCTGGGTTGCTTTGGCTTTATGTTTTGGGTCATTGTCCATCTCTATTATGAAACGCTGACCAATCAGTATGGCTGCATTTGGCTGGATTTGAGCACACAGTATGTCTCTAAAAACCCCATAATTTATCTGGCTGCTTCTGTCCTGTGTCCCATCATCAATAAACACTAGGGACCCAGTGCCACTGGCACCCATGCATGCCCAAGCCATCAGACTGCCCCGGTCGTGTTTTACAGATGATGTGGTATGCTTTGGATCATGAGCTGTACCGTGCTTTCGCCATACTTTTTTCTTTCCATCATTCTAGTAGAGGTTGATCTTGGTTTCATATGTCCAAAGAATGTTCTTCAAGAAGTGTGCTGGTTTTTTAAGATTTCTTTTTAGCAAAGTCCAATCTAGCCTTCTTATTCTTGAGGCTTGTGAATAGCTTGCACAGTGCGGTGAACCCTCTGTATTTACTGTCATGCAGTCTTCTCTTTATGGTACATTTGGATATTGATACGCCTATATCCTGGAGAGAGTTGTTCACTTGGTTGGCTGTTGTGAAGGGGTTTCTCTTCACCATGGTAATTATTCTGTGATCATCCACCACTGTTGTCTTCCATAGGTTTCCAGGTCTTTTTTCATTGTTGTGGTCACCAGTGCTTTGTTTCTTTCTCAAGATGTACCAAACTGTAGATTTTGACACTCCTTATAGTCTAGCAATTTCTCGGATGGCTTTTTTCTGTTTTCGCAGATGAAGGATGACTTGTTTCACCTGCATGGAGAGCACCTTTGACCGCATGTTTACTTCTCAGCAAAATCTTCAAAATGCAAGCACACCTCAAATCAACTCCAGGCCTTTTATGTGCTTAATTGAGAATGAAATAATGAAGGGATTTCCCACACCTGCCCATGAAACAGCCTTTGAGTCAATTGTCCAATTACCTTGGTCCCTTTAAAAACATGGTGCCACATGTAAAGGAGCTGAAACTCCTAAAACTTTCATCCAATTTTAATGTGGATACCCTCAAATTAAAGCTTAAATTCTGGACTTTATGCCCATGTCCATTATATAACTATAACTTGAATATGTTTTAGTAAAGAGGTAAAAAAAACGAAATTTGTGTCAGTGTCCAAATATATATGGGCCTAACTATATGTATTTATTCAGTGATTTAATGTGCCATGATTAAATAAGGGGATATCTAGTAGTAGTTAAAATAATTAATGAAACTTAAATAAAAGAAATAGAGAGGGAAATAGATCCAAGTAATCTCTCTTCTCCTTCAAAGAGATTAGTAGGAAATGAAGCACTAGGGCATGCGCAAAGAACTCAGTTGAGAGATGGAAAAGTCCCACAAAATGTGATGAGAGAAAATGAACTGTAGAGAAAAGAGACTAAGTTCTGTGTCATGCGCAGTCCGGCCGCACCACGAGGATGAGAGACTAAGTCCTCAGACATGCGCAGAGGACATTTGCTGGCGATATGAAGACTAAGTCCGTGCTCATGAGCAGCAGCGCAAAGAAACAATAGGAGGCGTGCGTAGTGTCACAGCCAGGTAAAAAGAGGAGGGAATATGTTGGCCTTGGTCAAATTGGAGCCCGTCCAGCTGAAGTTTAAAGCCCACATGGCAATACTGAGACTAGCGACTGACTAGCGATACCAATGATGTCACTAGCAGAGGGTTCATAGAGTCCTCTCCACCCCTTTCAAACATACTCTTCCCGATTCCCCTAAAGACACCAGTGTAACTGGTGAAATATGTCGGGGGGAAGTGTTTGAGAGTTTTAACACAGTGTGTGCACATACAGTAGGTATTCATTGAGTATGTAGAATGAGATAAGAAGTGCTACAGCGCAGGAATAGCTAGCAGTGAGCCGGCAATCAGCAGGCAGATACCGGCTCCCTGCTCAATAGCTGGTGGTTATTGGTCTTATGAACCATATGTAAATATATAAAGTTAAAAAGAAGCATGCACATGTGCCATAGGCCAGCATAGAAGTTGGTATTAGAAAACTCCTGACCAAGGGCTCAGTTAGGGATTGGAGCTCATCGGCAGATTTTATTTAATTATTGTTCATTGTATTCAAGTTCTTATCATGAAAAGTCCTATTGAAGCATAAACCAATGTACTATCTTAAGTCTGTCAGAAATTGACAGATCGTCAGATTAATCTGCAGCTGTATCCTGCCTTAACTCTCCTTTTCACTCCATATATGTTGAGATGTATAGTGTGAGATGACTAGTTATTTATATAAAACATGATTTGTGATACTTTATCACAAGATGTGTATTCAAGGTATCTATTCTTTATAATCTACATATGTTGCCAGTTTTGTGTTGTGAACTGCAGCTTGTTAAACGTTTTGCTAAAATGAGGCAATATTGTTTTGAGTCCTTAAAGGGGTCGGCCACTTTCTGACTACTAGTGGGTGACCAATGGGTACGTAAGATGATGATTTGGCATTTACTAATACACATTCTTCTAATGCTTCTGTTGATATTCCATTTGATATTTTTCATAAGCCATGCAAATCCTCTGCTCTGTCCACATAGAGGTCTCCATAGGATGACTGCTGATGAAGGGTCATGTAACCAGGCAAATCACCTTCATGTGATGTCTCCATATGACCCTCCATCAGCAGCTATTTTGGGGACAAAAGCTCTTCGTAGACAGCACAAAAGACAAAGGGACATACCTAATAAAATATAACAAATAGTGCAGAATTTCAGCAAAGGCTATATTATTAACGTAAGTACCATATCATTATCTTAAAAACACATTGGTCAACAGCAACTATAAAGTGGCCAACCCCTTTAACCACTTTTGAGCTAAAGAAAAGGTAGACGCATCTGTAGTGCATTATATTTTAAGTCTATTAAAGAGGTTTTCCTGCTAACTCTTAGGATATCTTAGGACATCAATATTAAATCAGTAAATGCCTGGGGCACAAGCAGTAGCCTAACTCTTTATTTACATCTGTCCATACACTGTTCTTATGGAGGGTCTTTCACATACTGGGGAGTCGATACCTCTTTTACATGTTCTTTTTAAAGGAGTTGTTCCAAATGGACATATTTGTCTCAGATTTTAGCCATCAAAGCAAAGAGATGATTAGCATAGGTCACTTTATTTTTGGGTGTTCAGCTTTGTGTGTCCACTTATTTACACTGCATTGAGAAGCATCAATAGTATCCATTGTAATATCTCATTGTATAACACACTATTTCCCATTTTGGCTTCTAAGAGGGTCACCAAGCAGTGGATCCCTGTCTATACGGTCAGATACAACATACATAAGGATAAAGATAAACTCTAACTGCAAGTTCAATTGGCCCTAACCTGTTCCTAGCAACATACCGGGGTATGAAGACATATGTTTCTTTATTACCTTTGACGAGCTTTCCATTTTAAATGTAGAAGGAAAAGTGTTAATGGCTGGTCATCAATAGTGATGAGCGGCAGGTGCCATATTCGATTTCGACGAAATTCGCGAATATTCGAATGAATATTCGTTTCGTATTCGTCGAAATCGAATATTCGTCATTTTTTCTAGTTATCGCGATTAAAATGCGATTTAAATAATCGCATATTGCGATTTGTACTTAAGGCTACTTTCCTATTGGTTTCATATCTAGAATTAGCGAGGATGACGAATATGACGAATGTATTCGTCATATTCCTCAAAACGAAGATAACGAAGTATTCTACATCTTCGTTTTAGCAACCTATTCGTCAACCTCGCTAATTCTAGCAATCAAATAGGAAGGTTGACTATAGAGACAGCTGTGTTAAATTCGCTATGCGATTTTTTTTTTAATACAATAATTATATTACTTGATATGATAATATTATTATAAGTATTCTATTTATTAAAAAAAAAAAAATCGCATAGCGAATTTAACACAGCTGTCTGGTAAGTCAACCTTCCTATTTGATTGCTAGAATTAGCGAGGTTGACGAATAGGTTGCTAAAACGAAGATGTAGAATACTGTTATCTTCAGTTTTGAGAATATGACGAACACATTCGTCATATTCGTCATCCTGCTAATCTACCAAGCCAACCATAACTTCTGTGCTCATGGAGCGTCCCCATCACCATGGGAACGTCTCCATATACTAAAATGTACTGTCGGATTTGAGGAATTACGTTGAAATCGCAATGCGATTAATTCAAGTTATATTAATCGCATTGCGATTTCAACTTAGAGCTGGGTTTATAATGGGTCAGCTTGCTAGAATTAACGAAGTTAACGAATATGGAATATAGCAGCAGTGCTAAGTTGAAATCGCAATGCGATTAATTTAACTTAAAGTATTCGCATTGCGATTTCAACTTAGAGCTGGGTTTATAATGGGTCAGCTTGCTAGAATTAACGAAGTTAACGAATATGGAATATAGCAGCAGTGCTAAGTTGAAATCGCAATGCGATTAATTTAACTTAAAGTATTCGCATTGCGATTTCAACTTAGAGCTGGGTTTATAATGGGTCAGCTTGCTAGAATTAACGAAGTTAACGAATATGGAATATAGCAGCAGTGCTAAGTTGAAATCGCAATGCGATTAATTTAACTTAAAGTATTCGCATTGCGATTTCAACTTAGAGCTGGGTTTATAATGGGTCAGCTTGCTAGAATTAACGAAGTTAACGAATATGGAATATAGCAGCAGTGCTAAGTTGAAATCGCAATGCGATTAATTTAACTTAAAGTATTAGCATTGCGATTTCAACTTAGAGCTGGGTTTATAATGGGTCAGCTTGCTAGAATTAACGAAGTTAACGAATATGGAATATAGCAGCAGTGCTAAGTTGAAATCGCAATGCGATTAATTTAACTTAAAGTATTCGCATTGCGATTTCAACTTAGCACTGCTAGTGCATAGCTATATATTCCATATTCAGTTAATTCTAACCTATGTAAGATAGCAGTGCTAAGTTGTAATCGTAATGCGATTAATATAACTTGAATTAATCGCATTGCGATTTCAACGTAATTCCTCAAATCCGACAGTACATTTTAGTATATAGAGATTTTCCCATGGAAGGGGACGCTCCATGAGCACGGAAGTCGGCAGAAGCGGCAACGGGCACTGACTGGAGCAGCCAGGAAGCCAGGAATCCTCATGACAGGTAAGAACTACTTTTGGGAAGTGGGAAAGAAAAAAATATAACTAAAAAAAAAAAAAAAAAAAACGAATATTCGAAATAGCGAATTTATAGCGCTATATTCGAAATATTCGCGAATTAGCGAAGTGCCGATATTCGCTAAAAAAATTCGCTTTTCGAATATTCGCGCTCAACACTAGTCATCAATACATAACTTGCTGGTCTGCTACAACTGTATTCCACACAAGGACATGGATAACCAGTGTCATAGTCTGCGGCCTTCACAAAGGAATTACAGATACAATTGACCAATGAATAATTACAATGTAAAACTCATGTTATATACATTTTCTTTGTTTTTATTAAAATTAATTTGTAACTAAGAGGAAAAAAAAGGTTTGACGCATTAAAAACAAATAACGTTACACTGATAAACTTTGCATTCGTGACCGCAGCCTTCCTCCTATGGCCTTGATTAATTATCCAGAACTTCTATTGTACACACAGTATGAGATAATTCATTAATTAATATACTAAAAGGAACAAAAAGGAAATGTGAAAAGAGATTATAGCTTACCAGTAAGACAACCCCTTACTGCTATTAATCATTATATCACTACATTTCTGCAAGCACTAATACAAGCAGAGTTGTCTTCCCAGTGATGCTCCTAACTTTGATTTGTTTCTTGTTCCCTCAGGTTTGCCGATTCAGCCAAAACAGTTTACTAAAATATGTTTCGTCAGCTGAGAGCAGTTAATGCCAATGGTTTTAAGCTATAACAGGAAAAATGACATTATGCTTACAAATCTCTAGTGTTCAATGGAACAAAATGGGATCTAGGGAAAAAAGAATAATTCAAATTGGTCAGAACGTGACTGCTTGCAGCTTTCTAAGATTTTTGGTGCATTTTTTTCTGTGATTTTTATATTTATATATTTCATCCGCACAATGCTCCGTTTTGTGTAGGATGCCTTTGTGGTGCCGGCATCCTCCATTGTACGCAATTTTTGCTGGGGATGGCCGTTTGCTGCGGTCCACATGCGGTGGGACTGCTCCCCCAATGAGAAACACGCTACAGTGTTTGGGGTCTGAGCAGTTCCCCCATATTGGCCACTATATTTCTGTGATTTTTGTTCCATATGTATTGAATGTGCCTTCATCTGGCATTTAACATTCTTTTGCACCTGGTAGCCTCCATCACACGGTCTGATATGGGTGTGGCTTGCAGTTTTGCTTTATTCACATTGCATAAGTTGTCCTGCTATGCGGCTGTTTGGAAGCTTGGCTGTGAGCAGTATTCCATCACCTTCAGACCGTGTTCACACCATAGTTAGCGTAGTGGTAGGACCCCATGCCATGCTGAGTGACCGTGACGTGGTGCATGAGGGGCTCCGATGTGTTCCTGACAGGAATATATTGGCAAACAGTCTCAGCTTTTAATATCTGCTTGTTTGACTAGCTAGTATAGTCAGTGGCATATCCGTTTGGTGCATTTTTTTCTGTGATTTTTCTAAGAATTTTACCCTGAAAGAATCAATCTGATTGGTTGTTGTAGGCAACTCACACTTTTTTCCTTTGTATCTGCTTCCGAAAGGAAAAAGGAAAAAAAAAGGGAAAGATTTTTTAAACTGTTTAATACCTTTCTGCACCATAGGCACCAAGTAGGTAGGTAGCACACATTACTGAGATTTGCCCATGTATCATACAGTTGGCACCCTGCTGCCACTGTTGGGATCAGTTTAACACCTTAGATGCTGCTGTCAATATTGATCTCAGAGTCTAAATGGTTAGAGAAGGCAAAGGGACTCCTCCTCTCTTCCTATGCCCCCCATAATGCAATTGAGGAGTGCTGAAGGTTACTATGGGAGCTAGGAGTCTAACAAAGGCATGTAGGCCTGCTGTGTATGAATGCCTAATAAGCATTATGTTAATTACAGTAACTGTCATAATACAGTGGGATACAAAAGCATTACAGTGTATTATATGAGTGTTCACAAGGTTGCATTTTCAAGTGGAACTTTCTGTGTAAAAATCAAGTACAAATACAAAAGATTGCCTTTTTTTCCACCTGCAAATTTATTTATTTACCAAATATTTTAAAAAATATACATAATTTGTATTGTCATGTCCATTATGGCCCATATAGTAAAACTATCATATTTTTAATCCCTTAAAGTGAACAGCATTAAAAATTAGAATATAAAAAATGTAAAAGTTGCTCCTTTTTGCTTATTCCACTTAAACGCAATAAGAAGCTATCAAAAAGTTGTAGCTACCCCAAAATGGCAATAATTAAAACAATTACTAACAACTCTATTGACATAAAATTAAAAATCTTTCGGGTCTTTGAATGTAGAGAAACAAATTAAATTAAAAAAGTTTTTCTTGTGCAAAAGTAAAAAAACATTAAACAAACTATATAAATTCGGTATTGACATATTCTTAGGGCTCTTTCACATGAGCAGATGCCGTGATGGTAATCTGCTGCATGAAAGAGAGCCAAGCCACGCTCTGGACAGAACAGACACGGAGCATTAACTTGAATAATAATGATCCGTGTCTCTGTGACCTTTTTACTACAAAATCTCAGTGAGATAAAGTTGTCACCGTGATTTTGTAGTAAAAAGATCACAGAGACACGGATCATTATTATTCAAGTTAATGCTCCATGTCTGTTCTGTCCAGAGCGTGGCTTGGCTCTCTTTCATGCAGCAGATTACCGTCACGGCATCTGCTCATGTGAAAGAGCCCTTACTAATTTACAGAATGAAGTGATTATGTCATTTATACCACACAGTTAAAATAATTATGTAAAGCTTTGCTAATAATCTATTGCCAATATTATATTATATTCTATGTAGTATATGTAGTCAAGTAATCATGATTGTGGACAGATATAGAATTTTAGACAACACAATCCTTGTAATCAATGACCTGTTAAATTTTAGTGTTGGCTTGTATATTGTATGGAGAATGCCCCAGGTAGCCAGAAAAATTGGCTTATATGCCCCTTGTTTTAGGAAATGAGCCGGATCTTTTGGGTCATACAATATCTAGGCTGGAGGGTTCTCCATTTACATATATTAATTTCTCTCTTAAATTCTTTATTACCTTTGTACCTTTTATTCTAAATAAACTATTTTAAAACTTTCTCACTATGTGACAGGGACTCTAGAGAAGAAGTATTTTTTTTAATCAACACCTTAAAACAAAACCCAAAATCATGGCAGAATTTTTTTATAATATCAGGACCCCAAGTTATAGAATATATTCAATGCACCTCAAAATGACGACATCTAATACAATTCGTCACACAAAAAACAAGCTATGTCGACTACAAAACAAAAAAAGTTACGACTTATGAAATGTGAAGATTAAAAAAAAAAAAAGAACCTTGTGGGAGATTTATCAAACTGGCGTAAAGTAGAACTGGCTTTGTTTCCCATAGCAACCAGATTACACCTGTCATTTTTTACAGTTGCTTTGGAAAATGACAGGGGGGATCTGATTGGTTGCTATGGGCAATTAAGCCAGTTATACTTCCCACCAGTTTGATAAATCCCTCCCCTTGTGTCCTTAAGTACCAAAATAGCCTACATTATTAATAGCTTCCAAGAAAAAATGTTTTGGTTTCCCATAGCAACCTATTGCAGAGCAGCTTTCATCTTACCAGAGCAGTTTAAGAAATATAAGTTGAGCTTTTACAGGTGCCATAAACAGGCTTTTGGTGCCCCTTTGTTGCCCAAATTAACATAGTACATAAGTACATAAGGCCGAAACCATCCGGTTTGGCATGTTATGTCATGTCATGTCAAGTTGATCCAGAGGAAGGAAAAAAAGAAAAAACTGAGGTAGAAGCCAATTTTCACCGCTTAAGGGGACTAAAAAATTCCTTTCCGACTCCAATCAGGCAATCAGAATAACTCCCTGGATCAACAACCCATCTCTAGTAGTTATAACTAGTGTTGAGCGCGAATATTCGAAAAGCGAATTTTTTTAGCGAATATCGGCACTTCGCTAATTCGCGAATATTTCGAATATAGCGCTATAAATTCGCTATTTCGAATATTCGTAATTTTTTTTTTTTTTTTTAGTTATATTTTTTTCTTTCCTACTTCCCAAAAGTAGTTCTTACCTGTCCTGAGGATTCCTGGCTTCCTGGCTGCTCTAGTCAGTGCCCGTTGCCGCTTCTGCCGACTTCCGTGCTCATGTGGAGCGTCCCCATCCATGGGAGAATCTCCATATACTAAAATGTACTGTCGGATTTGAGGAATTACGTTGAAATCGCAATGCGATTAATTCAAGTTATATTAATCGCATTGCGATTACAACTTAGCACTGCTATCTTACATAGGCTAGAATTAACGAATATGGAGTATAGCTAATGCTATGCACTAGCAGTGCTAAGTTGAAATCGCAATGCGAATACTTTAAGTTAAATTAATCGCATTGCGATTTCAACTTAGCACTGCTGCTATATTCCATATTCGTTAACTTCGTTAATTCTAGCAAGCTGACCCATTATAAACCCAGCTCTAAGTTGAAATCGCAATGCGATTAATATAACGAATTAATCGCATTGCGATTTCAACGTAATTCCTCAAATCCGACAGTACATTTTAGTATATGGAGACGTTCCCATGGTGATGGGGACGCTCCATGAGCACAGAAGTTATGGTTGGCTTGGTAGAATTAGCGAATAGCGAATATGACGAATGTATTCGTCATATTCCTCAAAACGAAGATAACGAGTATTCTACATCTTCGTTTTAGCTACCTATTCGTCTCGTCATCGTCAACTTCAGCTATTCGCTAATTCTAGCAATCAAATAGGAAGGTTGACTTACCAGACAGCTGTGTTAAATTCGCTATGCGATTATTATTTTTTTAATACAATAATTATATTACTTGATAAAATTATTATAAGTATTCTATTTATTAAAAAAAAAATCGCATAGCGAATTTAACACAGCTGTCTCTATAGTCAACCTTCCTATTTGATTGCTAGAATTAGCGAAGTTGACGAATAGGTAGCTAAAACGAAGATGTAGAATACTTCGTTATCTTCGTTTTGAGGAATAGACGAATACATTCGTCATATTCGTCATCCTCGCTAATTCTAGATATGAAACCAATAGGAAAGTAGCCTTAAGTACAAATCGCAATATGCGATTATTTAAATCGCATGTTAATCGCGATAACTAGAAAAAATGACGAATATTCGATTTCGACGAATATGAAACGAATATTCATTCGAATATTCGCGAATTTCGTCGAAATCGAATATGGCACCTGCCGCTCATCACTAGTTATAACCTGTAATATTGGTATACTCTAGAAATACATCCAGGCCCACTTGAATTCCTTTATTGTACTCACCATCACCACCTCCTCAGGCAGAGAGTTCCATAGTCTCACTGCTCTTACCATGAAGAATCCTTTTCTATGTTTGTGTACAAACCTTCTTTCCTCCAGACGCAGAGGATGTCCCCTTGTCACAGTCACAGTCCTGGGGATAAATAGATGATGGGAGAGATCTCTGTACTGACCCCTGATATATTTATACACAGGTATTAGATCTCCCCTCAGTCGTCTTTTTTCTAAAGTGAATAACCCTAATTTTGATAATCTTTCAGGGTACTGTAGTTGCCCCATTCCAGTTATTACTTTAGTTGCCCTCCTCTGAACCCTCTCCAGCTCTGCTATGTCTGCCTTGTTCACAGGAGACCAGAACAGTACACAGTACTCCATGTGTGGTCTGACTAGCGATTTGTAAAGTGGTAGGACTATGTTCTCATCACGGGCGTCTATGCCCCTTTTGATGCAACCTATTATCGTATTGGCCTTGACAGCAGCTGCTTGACACTGTTTTTTTCAGCTTAGTTTGCTGTTTATTAAAATTCCTAGATCCTTTTCCATGTCAGTGTTACCGAGTGTTTTACCATTTAGTAATTAAACAGCGTAGAATAAAAAGAGAGAAACAACAAACCTCTAGAATTAGTCATACAGTTAAACCACACCCCAGATCCAAGCAGAGCTCAGCATGCCATGAACTTTGAAGAGTAAAGCGATCCAGCCTTTCGATAAAATCAATGTTTGTGTCATTATTCATTCTGGATAAAATTATCACAACATAGCATGTCATAAATGGCCCCTTCAGCAATAGCCTACATGTTTCAAACAACTGCTGTGGCCATGATTAATCACACAGCAGTCGCTTGAAACATGTAGGCTATTGCTGAGGGGGCCATTTATGACATGCTATGTTGTGATGATTTTATCCAGAATGAATAAAGACACGAAGAATGATTTTATCCAAGTGTTGGATTGCTTTCTTTGTTAACGTTCATGTTATCTTCACAAGTCTAACGGGATCCGTGCGCAGGGATTTGTATACCTTCAACGAGACCAGTGAGCTGGAGCGTTTTCTTACTTTAGCATGCCATAAGTTTTTATTATGTGAAAAGTGCTACAATTTTTAATAACTGAGTATATGACAAAACTATTCCTTTTAACTGAACTGTTACATTATACTCTTCCTTCAGCCGTTCTCTCATCTTTAGGGAACATGTGATTCTCTGTCCAGCATACAGAATAAGTAGGACTGGAAGAAATAATTTATTCTAAAGGGAAAGTGCAAGACTTCAAACCTTCAAAACTGAAATACCATTTTAAAGGCAGGGAGTGACTTTTAGTAGATTGCGTCAGATTTCCTATCCAGTGTGTAGCCTCAGACTCTTCTGGAATTGTCTTCTGAAATCGCTCTTATTGGTTTCTATGGGCAACAAAAGACTTTTTGTCTTAGACAGACAGTTTCATAAATCAACTAACCCAGAGAATTACAAAAGAACCCAGGTAAATAGTTAACATACTGTGGGCCTTGCTCACCTCAAATAAAGTCAGGGTTCATGATTCTACCATTAGAAAAAGGCTGAGCAAAATGGGAGAATTTAATGGTATAGAACACTTCTGGCTTGTCTCATATTTCCATAAAACAATGTTCAAAGCCTTATGGGACAATATTCTGTGGACTGTTTCTAAAGTTTGGGACTTTCTGGAAAACATGGGTCTCATTGCATCTGGTATACCACCAGCATCAAATTCCATAATTAGAAAAGAGAAAACAATCAAACATACTGCTGCTAGTGTAATAGTGTGGGAATAATTTATTGCCTCAAGTCTTCAGCAACTTGCTAGAATTGACGGAACCATGAATTATGCGCTCTGCCAAGAATACTCAAGCAGAATGTCTAGCTATCAGTTTGTGTTCTCGAGCGGTTGTGTAAGTAGGTTATACAGCAAAGACTTGAGACACAAGAGAAATCCCACATCTGAATGGCTCAAGGAAATAAGACTACGTTTCGGAAGTGGTAAGGTAAAAGTCTTGACTTGAACACAATTGAGATGTCATGAAATTACCTTATATAGGCAATTCATGATCAAAAGCCATCTGATGCGGCTAAAATAAAGCAATTATTTAGAAAATAGTGAGTTACAACCTGACCTGAAAAACTGATGTTCTAAAATTTGATTGTATGGTGCGACAACCAGGTTCTAAGTTTAAAATATAATCACCTCTAACATCAAAAGGATAACCAAAGATAGGCTTTTGATCCATTTTCTAAGCTATGAACGCTCAATGCAATTATTCCATTTCACAATTATAAACTAATGACTCATTGTCCTCGAATGCTGACCACTCTTATCCTTCTATACAAAACATTATGGGGGGCATTTACCATGGCTTTTACACCAGAATACTAGCTTAGAAAAGTTGCACATTTTGTTGCAGGCAGACACCAAGGCGCATAAAGTCGGAAGGCCCAGTTTTAAACTCAGAAACTCATATTAGAAGGTGGCAATAACCGGACAGCTCCACATCATATGCAGAAGAGTACCTTTCTCCCCATTACATCTCGTACCCCTGTCACTAGTGAGTTTGTGCATACCCACTTAATGGATCAGGGTTAGATAGGTGCAATGTAGCCATTTAATCTGAATCAGTTGGTCCCTGGAACTAATAACCATGGAGCGCCAGGTGTGCACTAGTTCTTTCGTGTCTATCATCTAATAATGGAATATCAATCCTCCACCTGGCAAAGGATTAAGTCAGTGGCAAAGGTCATTGGGACATAAGGTTGATATAGAATGAGGAAATCGCTTTACACAAAGTTTTTCGGCATGCAATCTTTTCGGCCAGACTGCACAGGCGTAGCAGACCTTTCTTGAATTGCTCCACAAATGCATGTCTGAGGTGAAAATAGCAAAAAAAAAGCTAGATTGGGGCAACTGAAATTCAAGTAGGGTATTTACCTGTTCTATAAGTAAAATTAATAAAATTAGTGAGGTCCTCATAGGAGCCTAGAAGTGCTGCCTCCTGAACTCTTACAAGGTTATGGTAGTCAGAAGATATCCACCACGTGGTAAATGTCAACTGAGTAGCAATATAATATATGTAGTGCACATGCTCGGAAAAGCTAATCCTCTGCGGGCATATGGTGCTTTCAGTTTTCCCTTGCTATTTGGAAAGGTGTATTGAGCCAAAGAAATAGGTTGAATGATCTATCAATAGCTGTAAACTGAGATCTTGGGAGCAGCACCAGGGTTGCCTTGTTAAAATAAATCAATTTAGGCAATATTATGATCTTAAAAATATAAGAAGTGTCTCAAGAGATCGACTCAGGTCTGCAAATAAACTTCTTTTTATCATCAGCATATAAGGGCAGTTTTTCATTAATCTCTGCAATATTCCAACCTTCAATCTGAGTAAATCTGTTAATTAGCATAGACAGGGGCTCCATCACTAACGCAAAAAGTAGGAGAGGCAAGGGACAATCCTGCCTGATGCCCCTCCGTAACTGAAACTGTTTCGGATAAATACCCATTTACTCACACCTAGGCCAAATTTGTTCAATACTTCCCACAAAAAGGTTCATTCAACGGATTGAAAAATCTTTTCAGTATCTAAATAAGCTATAGCCCTGTGACCAGCATTGTCAAGAATTATCTGTAGATTAGTAAAATGTCATCTAACAGTAACAAATGACAAAACAGGTACACACTGCGGTCTTACTACACCCTCAAACTGATGTTAAAATTGAGAGATTAGTCAACATGTCTTGCAATGAAGGACATGTCTAAGCCCGAGCACCACGCCAAGGTTTCTCAAGTAGCTCGGGACCTAATACTCACCTACCTGTGCCGTATGGGCAATACCAGGGGCCAGTGGGTGAAATTACAGGAAAAAAGTAATCTAAGATTAATGTTGATGGTCTTTCTTGGCATGAAGCTAGATTGGTCTGGCCCAACAATAGACAGGATGACATCCGACAAGTGCAATGTCAAAACTTTGGCCAATATTTTGGCGTCCAAGTTGATGAAGGACATTGGTCGATATGAACCTGATCAGGTGGCTTTCCCTACTTATTGATCACTATTATAGTGGCCTCATAAAAGGAGAATGGCATCCAAGGAGTATGCAAAAAGCTTACAAATGCATGAACTAAAAGCTTCCGCATAAAGCTTACACCAGTCAACAGGGAAGCCATCCAGATCTGGGTTTTTATGAGGAGCCATGGAGCAAATGGCTGCCTGAATTTCTATCTGCAAAATAGGAGAATCAAGCGTCAGTCAGTCCTCCCTGGACAAGTGATCCCATCAAGATAAGCTGCTAGCTCCTCAGGAAAATATGAAATGGTGGATGTATATATTGTGGTGAAATAGTTAAAAAATAGGGAGCAAGTAGCATCCGGTCGATAGCTGCCACCACTGTCTGGGGAGTTTCTGTCCTAACTAATTACGCAAGGGCTTTCCCATTTATATCCCCTTCTGAAAAAATAACTTGTCTCTGAGTCATAAGTAGTTTCTGGGTATATTCCATTAGGTGGAGAGTATAAGCTCTCTTAAGGGATAGCCATATGTCTTGATAATCCTCAGTAGGATCAGAGATAAAGGTACACTTAGACTCTGTAAGGCAAACTTGAAGGATGCTGCGAGTCTGCAGCAACTCCATTCTGTGAGTTGCAATTAGTGTTAAGCTGAATTTCCTCGTGCTTTGTAGTAGTGAATTGATTTCCCCTGAATAGTGATAAAAAAAAAAAAATAATCATACTTACTTCATCCATTTGATGGCAATGAGCCGGCCTCCACCATCTTGAATAAAGATCTTGCACGAAATCCCGTGCACGGTGACATATGATATCACCACGCTGGCCAACATGATGACAGCATCACGGGCCACGCAAGATTTTACGCTAGATCTTTAATTAAGATCACAGCGGTTGGCTAATCACAATCAAATGGATGAGGTAAGTAACCACGTACATGATTTCGTCCAAGATCTTCAATCAAGATGGCGGCAGCTGGCCTGTCACCAGCTAATAGAGTAGGTAAGTATGTTTTTTTGTTTTTTTTACACTATTTCAGGTTAAATCGATTCGCTACCACGAAGCACAAGGAAATTCGACATTGCAGCAAATCGAATTTACCTAAAATTCAGATCAAATTTCACTTTGTTGGATTCGATTCTCTCAACTTATTCATAATAAATAGCCT
This sequence comes from Bufotes viridis, assembly GCA_033119425.1. NCBI lineage: Eukaryota > Metazoa > Chordata > Amphibia > Anura > Bufonidae > Bufotes > Bufotes viridis. The sequence goes on along the minus strand of CM065589.1, from coordinate 130,362,482 downwards.
CGGAGTTGAGCCTTCTGGTAAAGGTTTAGTGGATATCCTGTGGGTGCTCTCAATCACAAAGCATTGCAAAAGATTCAGTGGGGAAAGGAGCAAATTTATCAAGCGTTCAGCAAAAACCTCTGGTTCTGAGCCTTTAGCCCTCTCTGGGAGGCCAAGGATATGGATATTTTTTCTCCAATTTCCAGCATCCTCTGCCCTGGCTTGCAGAATCTTGACTTGTAGCGAGTTAGTTAATTCAGAAGTCATATGAGCTGAATCCTTCACTTCACTGACTTAATATCATGTTAATATCAATGCGTCAAAAGTTTAAATAACTCTGTAACTGATACATTTTTGCTGTTAAGGCTGCCTGTCATGTCACAATGGCAGACATATTTTGTCATTTTGCGGCGTACTGGAGGACTGTGCAGCAGATATAGCACCTTCATCATTCTGACTCATGTTGTCAATCAGAGTTTTGACTGGAGTCGGATGTATAGCTGTTGCAGTCTTACGACCCATATAATGGTTAACATATGGAAGCGCTCATTAGTACAGGAGGACCGAGAAGCAGTGAACGCAGCGCCCCAGGGCTCTGTACTCACAGCTTCCTGGTCTTCCTCGGCTGCTCACTGTGCAGGACATCCGTCTCTGTGACCTCAAGCTGTGTGGCACCAGATCACAGCACAGTGCGTGGCAGGAAGAAGAAAAAGAGCGCTGGATGACAGGAATGATAGCTGTGTTGTTCGGAGCAGGAGAGGAAAGTTGATCATTGCCTAAAGAAATGCTTTTGGCCAGTATAACTACCTAAACTGGGCAAAAATTTGACCACCCTATCCAATTTTTGCTTAATTTACTTGTTAAACTCCAATGTCAAGATACACTATATAAAAAGTTATTAGTAAACAGTTTATGTAATACTTTACCTTCCTTAGTCAACTGTGCCCGGGTAGGATTCGTATCAGGCAGACAAGTTCCAGACAGGACCAATAGAATTCTTTATCTAGTTCAATATCTAGAACACCTTCTCTGCTCCTAGCCCCGAGCGCAGCAAAGGCATTAGACAGAGTTCACTGGGAATATCTTAAATTAGTTTTAATAAAATTTGACTTTGTAATCCATATATACCCTGCTCCATATATACCCTGCTATAGTAACTCATGCTCCTAACCCCTCTGGCAGAGTGATACACTTCAGGTTTTCTTTCACAATCTATCACCATAAGCAATGGAACCTGACAGGCATCCCTTTTGTCCCCATAATATTTGCTCTGATTATGCAACCACTCGCCAAAGATGTACATACTACAGTACTACTAATCTCAAGGTGACCACAAAATCGGTCTCTACGCAGACAACCTAATTGTCTTCCTAACTAGCCCTGAAACATCCCTGATAGCCTATCATACTACAAGATACTGTAAATTACAAAAAAAAATGTTCTTAATCTGCATTCTACGTAAAATACAATCAATGATATCCACTGACAGTGCCTATAAATGGAATGCCCATTGTATAAAATACCTCAGAATCTCCATAATTCCCCTAGCTCTGCATGATTGATAGACAACTTTTATTCCCCTCCTCTACTCCATAATCCAGAAAGTGCATTTGTATGCTAAAAGCCCACTTTTCTGGACTGGAAAAAAATCGTTTTTAATATATCAATTCTTGTGACAATACTATACCTATTCAATACCATAGCAATGCCATTACCTAACACATTCTTTAATCAACTACCCCAAAAATGTTCAGATTTATCTGGGTGAGTTTATATTCCAAAACTCAATTTGTTGCAATTACCTAAATTGGAAATTGGGGGAGGGGGGCCTATCCTTTCAGACTTAAAACATTGTTATAACCAAGCTACCTTGCTAGAGAAAGCCAAATATTGGTGACCCAATCTACTCAAAAGACCCAGGGTACAAATTGAGGAACATATAATTTACTCACACTTAAAGGAAATGTGTCACCGTTTTTTTTTCTGCCAGTTAAAACCAGATAGTAACACATATCTTTTTATTTGCAATCTCTTTTTGTTTTCAGATTGTAGATTTTTTTATTCTATTTCCTGAAAATGATTATGGGGGCAGCCTTCTTGCCTAGGTGGTTCTTAACAGCATTTAGAAGCATTAGGAACATTACTTTTGAGACTTCCAGTTCCGGCGCCAGCATGAGAGGACTTGTGAGTGCTAGGAGCTCCGCAGTCCTCGGCACATAAAACCAAACAAAGCCGCGACAAACAGACCTTGGACACTTTGGCAAGGTCTGGATAATCAAACTACGGCATATGGTATATGGACGGTATATGGACCTTTTTCTTATACACATGGGGAACAAATCGAAGAAGAATCCTGCAAAGCCTGGAAAGGAACCAACTGAGGGCAATATGGCGTTGCATCTCGAGGAAGATGATGGTTCACAATCCCCGGACCTGACAGACACTGCAGCGGAGAGCCAAGTAGCAGGAGAGAAGCGGGCAGCTGTAGACTACAAACATTTAGCTATTGAGGTAGCAGCCAGTATCTTACCCGATTTACAAGAAGCACTAGCCTCCACAGTGTCACATTCCTTTGCAGCACTGCACGAGGAGGTGAAACAACACACTACGCGACTTGAAGAACTTGAAACGAGAGTTGCTACTGTGGAGGCTGATAACACCGCTATGCACGGGCGGCTAGCAGAGGCTCTGGCAGAGAATGCTAAACTATGGGGGAAGATTGTTGACCTGGAAAACCGTTGAAGGAAAAGTAACCTCTGGTTAGTGGGTCTACCAGAAAACATAGTGGCCAAAGAGCTGTTCACTATCTGACACCGAATTACCGGCGGCCTTGGGAATACCAGTGCGCTGCAAAGTGGAAACAGAGCACAGAGTAGGTCCCGCCATAATGTCTAATAATAATCAATCGAAAAAAAATGCAACTGCATCCACATTGCGATCTGCTAGACCGCGCCAAGTTCTAGTTAAATACTTGGACTACTCAGAAAGTAGCCATCTTAAGAGCATACAAGCAAAGAGGACAACCTGTCATGATACGAGGACACAGGGTCCTTGTGTTCGGTGACTTTTCAGCTGAGGTGACCAAACGCAGAAGAGCCTTTGCGCCCTTGTGTACAGCGCTTTTCAAAAACAAAATTAGTTTCTCCCTCCTCTATCCAGCTGTGCTGAAGATCTTCTTACCTGATGGAACCTCAGAGACCTACACAGACCCAGAGGAGGCAGCTCGAGCAATCAAAAAGGGCGACAGGGACTTACCCACGCTTCCCACCATTCATCGAGGGATCCCCACCGCCATCTTCGCCACGTGGTGGGAACGGCACAAGCAACAACATCAAGAGGTCGCTGCCGGTGGGAGAGAGAGGGTTGACATGGTCATCCAAATACAAGGAACTAGGATGAGCGGTCAGACTACACATCCGACAGAGCCGATAAGTATAAAGTCTTAACCCGTTGATGGGGACTACCATCTTGTGGACATTGTTCACTCATATGATGTGGTTTAATGTGTTCAGTTGCCACCAATGCCTATGTGAAGGGGAGAGTGGACTAATAATACTTTTAGTATTTATCTAGTTTAGCCAAGAGATGTAATGGACAATCTACACGAACCTACCTCTCATTTCAAGTTATCTAGGGTGTTTGAAAAACTTTATATGTTTGCATTGTATGGTGCAAAATGACGTCAGGAAGCATGTTTCAGCTAATATTAATCGTTGTTTCTGCTGGAAAAAAGTGAAGTCATAAATATGACATTGTTAGAGGTTTATTTGCCTGTCCAAGCTATGGGAAGGAGACCGGATATTCCCAGATTAACTAAGTTTCATGTTAAAGTTATAGTTGGGGAGTTGCTTTGGGAGTTTAGGGTAACAGGTGCGATCTCTCTACTACCTACACAGCCTGAGGTATCACAAAATTACTTTCCAAATGGCTAGCGCTATTAAGCTGGTATCATGGAACGTTAAGGGGCTGAGATTCCCTAGCAAACGTAGGATGGTTTTGAGACACCTCAAAAGATTGAGAGCTGATATAGCTCTCTTGCAAGAAACCCATCTATCGTCAGATGACTTTCTGAGATTGAAAAGGGATTGGGTAGGGGAAGTTATTGGGTCGGCTGCTGTTGGTAAAAAGGCAGGAATAATAACGCTATTGCGATGTGGTTTGCCTTATAATGCTATAGACCATTCACAGGATGCACAAGGCAGAATCTCACACCTACACTTATCATCGATTGGAGGCGACATCAGTTTATATAATGTCTATGGCCCCAATGAAACAAATGCAGAATTCTTTAATGCACTTAATGGAATGGTCTCCAGCGACATTATAGAAACCAGAATTGTAGCAGGAGATTTGATTTATTCTTTACAGATATATCATGACCTGGATAAATGAGAACCTTCACAGACATTCCCCAATATCAGTTCTGATTAGAAACCACTCCCCTAGAGGAGAAGACTTCCTATGGCGATTCCCATCCACCCTAATATAAGATGAAAGCTTTAGGGTTAGAATACAAACAAGATAATGAGGAAATAAATAACCCCCAACTTTTATGGGATGCCGGAAAGACAGTTTTAAGGGGAAGAATATTTGCCTACATGTATTGCAAAAAAAAAAAAGCTATAAAGAAAAACAAAAGTCAACACAGAGCTTAGAAGGACATATACGGCTTTCCAAGAAAATCAATCCCATACTCTCCAAAAAAAATGGCAACAAGCCAAACAAGAATATGAACAATGGCTTCAAAAATGGAAAACCTTGGCGCAGTCAAGCTGGGAGTCACAAACTATTTAGACATGGGAACAAAGCGGGCAGACTTTTAGCAAGACTGGCCAAGGGACATGGACCATCGACCACAATTACGGCCCTTAAAAATGAGAGGGGACAAATAACATCACACCCTAAGGAAATAAATGAGATTTTAAGAGCCTACTATGATAAGCTATATCAGGCCCCCAATGAGACAACTGTAAAAACGACAGACTGGTTTTCAGGTTCCTCATTGCCTACACTAACTGATGAAGAAAGGGAGCTACTGAACGCTCCTAATTAAAGAGAGTGAAGTCACTAATACTATTAAAAACCTAACATTGGGTAAGTCCCCGGAACCAGATGGGTTCAGTGGAAAAATTTTCCGCATCCTGTCAACGGAAATTGCTCCAATATTGGCTCAACTCTACACAGGATATATGCAGGGCACACGAATTAAGACGCAAAGCAACACAGCACAAGTCCTCTCCAAACCCGGGAGGGATCCCACCTTGGCAGCTATGTATCGTCCAATCTCACTAATTAATATTGACCTCAAAATGGCATCCAAGATACTAGCGGACAGGCTGGCAAGTACACTACCGCATCTGATATCGCCAGCTGAAGTCGGATTTATACAGGGGAGGGTGGCAGTAACCAATTTACGGAAGGTTCTGGCGGTCCTGGATGAGGTCAAAATGAGGCCAGCCTCCCATCCATCCCCAGCTATTCTCACCATCGATGCAGAGAAAGCATTGGAACCCCTTTCCAGAAAAATTTAAGACGGGAGTCTTGAAGGCATTAACATAGGTAAACTGAAAACCCATATAGAGATGTGAAACACTTATTTTGGCTCCTGTCAGAATTTGGAAAAATGTCGGGTTTCAAAGTCAACACGACTAAATCTTAAATTCTGTTTATAGGGTATAAAACAACTCAGCCTTCTGGGAAGGCCCTGGGAGTCCCCATTCAGACAGCGTACGCGCTAAACTACCCTCTTCTGATCAACAAAATTCTATCTGATATAGAAAGATGGATAAAACTCCCGCTATCCATAGGGGGTAGAAGTCAATTACTAAAAATTATGTGTGTGTCAAAGCTCCTCTAACCTAGGATATCTCTGGTCATGCTACAATTGCCAAAACATATGGGAAGTATAAACTTTCCAGACCTGAGAAGCTATAATTTAGTGAGTATTATGAGGCACTGCACCGATTGGATATTTGGAACAGCTCATTATACTAACACTCTTTTAGAAGCCCAGTTAGTGCAGCCCTGGGATCTATCAGCCTTGCTGCACACCAAATTCGGTACTTTGCCCCGTACAATAAGGAATAGCCTGCTGATAAAAGACACGGTGGCTGCTTGGAAAGCAACGCGAAAAATCTTTAACTTACCCTTCATGCTGTCCAAATATATGCATCTATGGGGACACCCGGAATTTATAGCAGGGCTAGAGACTAAACACTTTTAACAGTGGAAATCGAGGGGCATTAATACAATAAGGGAAATGTGGAACACACAGGACAACAGATACTATTCTTTCAAAGAGATCACAGACAAACACCAGCTAGGCAACGCACAACACATAATTACATATCTGCAGGTTATGGGGTTTCTTAAACATAGAGTATTGGACATGTCCAAAGAAATGTCTGCCAATGATTTTGATTCCCTATTGGGTCAGGGTAGGAGGAAAAAATCTCTTTCATAGCTGTATCAGAGCTTTATCAGGCAATTAGAAGTAAAAAACAATTACATACTGCAGAACATATCTTCTCCCAAATTCTGACATTGGGAAAATAGTCCTCCAAGGTTGAAACACGGTACGCAGAATGACGCCTAATGAGATTTGGAGAGAGATGCACTTTCTGATGATCCACAAAGCTATATACGGATTCCAACACACCTCTCACTCGGTCTCTCAAGATAGATTAAAATAATGTCCTAAATGTCATCTGCGGGGTTCTGACCTCTTTCATGGTGTTTGGGCATGTGCAGAGAAATTCTGGAAGGCAATTAGATATCAGATGAAATACCATCTCAAGGTGAAGATACCTTTGACACCTGAGCCCTTTTTTATTTCATGTGACTCCAGTAGGAACAAAGTTGTACCCGCTAGAACATATGTTCAAGCAAGATATGCCTATTTAAAGAATGGTTGCAACCCAAAGTACCACCAGTAAACACTTTCTATAACCAGGTTAAGACAATACGGTTTTTACAGACATGGAAATGAAGGAGATAATGGCACCCTTTATACATTCAGAATAGTACCTGAAAAAAAAAATGCAAATCAACTAGGTAGGCTCCAAATAGACTAACAGAAATTGAAGGGACGGGTAGGTAGGATATGCACCTGAGGGGAGGGGGGAAAGTTCTGTTATAAGGGATCATTGATTAAATCTTTAATTTTAGGGTCCCTTTTTATTTTCTATGTGACACTGTTTATGCATATGATAATATGTATTGTACTTGTTGTGTACCATTAAAAATCCAATAAAATCTATATAAAAAAAAAAAAAGAACATTACTTTATGGCAGCCACATGGGCCATAGACACAATGGTCAGGATGGGACCTCATTGACATCTCTGGGAGAGTTTTCTAAACATGCTCTGTGGCCTGTGCAGAGGTCATTGTACAAGGAAAGAATAGATAAGCTTTTACAATCATATATTGTGAATGGTGGATTCTCTTGTATCTGTCATTTTAATCCTTCCTGTAATTATATCACCTCTAGAGATGAGCGAACACCTGGATGTTCGGGTTCGAGAAGTTCGGCCGAACTTCCCGAAAATGTTCGGGTTCGGGATCCGAACTCGACCCGAACTTTATCTCGAACCCGAACCCCATTAAAGTCAATGGGGACCCAAACTTTTGGGCACTAAAAAGGCTGTAAAATAGTCCAGGAAAGGGCTAGAGGGCTGCAAAAGGCAGCAAAATGTAGGTAAATCCCCTGCAAACAAATGTGGATAGGGAAATGAATTAAAATAAAATAAATAAAAATTAACCAATATCAATTGGAGAGAGGTCCCATAGCAGAGAATCATGCGTCATATCACCCACCACTGGAGAAGGCCACTCAGTTATTTCGGCCCCAGCACCCAGACAGAGGAGAGAGGTCCCACAGCAAGGAATCATGCGTCATATCACCCACCACTGGAGAAGGCCACTTTCAGTTATTTCGGCCCCAGCACCCAGACAGAGGAAAGAGGTCCCACAGCAAGGAATCAGGCATCATATCACCTACCACTGGAGAAGGCCACTTTCATTTATTTCGGCCCCAGCACCCAAACCGAGGAGAGAGGTCCCACAGCAAGGAATCATGCGTCATATCACCCACCACTGGAGAAGGCCACTTTCAGTTATTTCGGCCCCAGCACCCAGACAGAGGAGAGGTTCATTCAACTTTGGGTTGAACCGCAAGATCATGGTAAAGTTAAAAAAAATGAGGATTCAATAAAGAAGTGCCCCGGAGTACAAGAATACATGGTTGAGGGGGAGGCAGTTATAAATGTCTATTCTGCACAAGGGAGGCACAGGTCCTGTGGGATCCATGCCTGGTTTATTTTTATGAATGTCAGCTTGTCCACGTTGGCTGTGGACAGGCGGCTGCATTTGTCAGTAATGACCCCCCCTGCCGTGCTGAATACACGTTCAGACAAAACGCTGGCCGCCGGGCAGGTCAGCACCTCCAAGGCATAAAATGCTAACTCTGGCCACGTAAACAATTTGGAGACCCAGAAGTTGAATGGGGCCGAACCATCAGTCAGTACGTGGAGGGGTGTGCAGACGTAGTGTTCAACCATGTTAGTGAAATGCTGCCTCCTGCTAACACGTTCCGTATCAGGTGGTGGTGCAGTTAGCTGTGGCGTGGAGACAAAACTTTTCCACATTTCTGCCATGCTAACCCTGCCCTCAGAGGAGCTGGCCGTGACACTGCTGCGTTGGCGACCTCTTGCTCCTCCTCTGCCTTTGCCTTGGGCTTCCAACTGTTCCCCTGTGACATTTGGGAATGCTCTCAAGACCGCGTCTACCAGCGTGCGCTTGTACTCGCGCATCTTCCCATCACGCTCCAGTGCAGGAAGTAAGGTGGGCACATTGTCTTTGTACCGGGGATCCAGCAGGGTGGCAACCCAGTAGTCCGCACACGTTAAAATGTGGGCAACTCTGCTGTTGTTGCGCAGGCACTGCAGCATGTAGTCGCTCATGTGTGCCAGGCTCCCCAGAGCTAAGGACAAGCTGTCCTCTGTGGGAGGCGTATCGTCACGTCCTCCGTATCCCCCCAGCCACGCAGCAGTGATGGGCCTGAGCTGTGTCGGGTGCCACCCCGCTGTGAACCTGCTTCATCCTCATCCTCCTCCACCTCCTCCTCATCCTCCTCGTCCTCCAGTAGTGGGCCCTGGCTGGCCACCTTTGTACCTGGCCTCTGCTGTTTCAAAAAACCTCCCTCTGAGCCACTTCTAACAGACTGGCCTGAAAGTGCTAAAAATGACCCCTCATCCTCCTCCGCCTCCTCCTGAGCCACCTCCTCTTCCATCATTGCCCTAAGCGTTTTCTCAAGGAGACATAGAAGTGGTATTGTAACGCTGATAACGGTGTCATCGCCACTGGCCATGTTGGTGGAGTACTCGAAACAGCGCAACAGGGCACACAGGTCTCACATGGAGGCCCAATCATTGGTGGTGAAGTTGTGCTGTTCCGCACTTTATGCAGCAGCTCTGACATGTCGGGGTAGTTGTGAATGAACTTCTGCACCACCAAATTCAGCACATGCGCCAAGCAAGGGATCTGCGTCAAACCGGCTAGTCCAAAAGCTGCGACGAGATTTCGCCCATTATCACACACCACCAGGCCGGGCTTGAGGCCCATCGGCAGAAACCACTCGTCGGTCTGTTGTTCAATACCCCGCCACAACTCCTGTGCGGTGTGGGGCCTGTCCCCCAAACATATGAGTTTCGGAATGGACTGCTGAAGTTTACCCCGGGCTGTGCTGAAGTTGGTGGCTGACTGGATGAGCTGGTGGAAGCAGAGGAGGAGGAAGCCGAGTAGGAGGAGGAGGCTACAGGAGGCAAAGAATGATGCCCTGCGATCCTTGGTGGCGGAAGGACGTGCGCCAAGGAACTCTCCGCCTGGGGCCCAGCCGCCCCTACATTTATCCAGTGTGCAGTTAGGAAGATATAGCGTCCCTGGCCATGCTTACTGGTCCAAGTATCTGTGGTTAGGTGGACCTTGCCACAGATGGCGTTGCGCAGTGCACACTTGATTTTATCGGATACTTGGCACGGCTGTCTTGGAGAAGTAGTGGCGGCTGGGAACAACATACTGTGGGACAGCCATGGACATCAGCTGTTTGAAGCTGTCTGTGTCCACCAGCCTGAATGACAGCATTTCAAAGGCCAGTAGTTTAGAAATGCTGGCATTCAGGCCCAGGGCTCGAGGGTGGCTAGGTGGGAATTTACGCTTTCTCTCCAAGGTTTGTGAGATGGAGAGCTGAACGCTGCCGTGTGACATGGTGGAGATGCTTGGTGACGCAGGTGGTGGTGTCGGTGGCACATCCTCTGTTTGGTGGGCGGCAGGTGCCAACATTCCTCCCGAGGCGGAGGAAGAGGCCGAGGGAGCAGGGGGAGCCTGAGTGAGTTCCTTGCTTTTAAGGTGTTTACTCCACTGAAGTTCATGCTTTGCATGTAGATGCCTGGTCATGCAGGTTGTGCTAAGGTTCAGAACATTAATGCCTTGCTTCAGGCTCTGATGGTATAGCGTGCAAACCACTCGGGTCTTGTCGTCAGCACATTGTTTAAAGAAGTGCCATGCCAGGGAACTCCTTGAAGCTGCCTTTGGGGTGCTCAGTCCTTGGTGGCGGTGGCCAGTAGCAGGCGAACTCTCTTAGAGGCGGCTGTTCTGCTTTTGCCCCCTGCTCCCTCTTTTGCTATGCTGTTGGCTCGGTCTCACCACTGCCTCTTCCTCTAAACTATGAAAGTCAGTTGCACGACCTTAATTCCATGTGGGGTCTAGGACCTCATCGTCCCCTGCATCGTCTTCCACACAGTCTTCCTCCCTGACCTCCTGTTCGGTCTGCACACTGCAGAAAGACGCAGCAGTTGGCACTTGTGTTTCGTCATCATCAGAGACGTGCGGACTGCGATGAGATGGTATTCACATGTCCTCATCATTAGGAAACATCAGTGGTTGTGCATCAGTACAATCTATGTCTTCCACCACTGGGGAAGGGCTAGGTGGATTCCCTTGGGAAACCCTGCCAGCAGAGTCTTCAAACAGCATAAGAGACTGCTGCATAACTTGAGGCTCAGACAGTTTCCCTGATATGCATGGGGGTGATGTAACAGACTGATGGGCTTGGTTTTCAGGCACCACCTGTGCGCTTTCTGCAGAAGACTGGGTGGGAGATAATGTTGTGAACATGCTGGATCCACTGTCGGCCACCCAATTGACTAGCGCCTGTACCTGCTCAGGCCTTACCATCCTTAGAATGGCATTGGGCCCCACCAAATATCGCTGTAAATTCTGGCGGGTACTGGAACCTGAGGTAGTTGGTTCACTAGGACGTGTGGCTGTTGCAGAATGGCCACGTCCTCTCCCAGCACCAGAGGGTACACTAACACCACCACGACCGCGTCCGCGTCCCTTACTAGATGTTTTTCTCATTGTTACCGTTCACCAAGCACCACAATGAGAAAAAAAATATTTGGCCCAATGTATTGATTTCAAATTCAGGCCTTTTTTTACAGGCACTTAACACTATCTGCCTATTTATTTATGTAGCGTATTACACTAATCCAGGCACAGCAGTAACCACTGATTTAGGGGATTATCTCTTTTAGGGTTAGTATTTAGGCCCTGGATGAAAGGTATCCTTTTATGGACAGATTTACAATTGGCCTTCAACAGCTCGAACACCAGATTCAGGGTATTGCTATTTTGGCAATTGAATTTAACCCCAGAATAAAATATATGTTTTGGCGTACACTATGAAACTTGGCCTGCAACAGCTGGGACACCAGATTCAGGGTATTGCTATTTTGGCAATTGAATTTCACCCCACAACAAAATATATGTTTTGGCGGACACTATTATACTTTGCCAGCCACAGCTGAAACCACTGATTTATGGTATTGCTATTTTGGCAATTGAATTTCACCCAGAACAAAATATATGTTTTGGCGGACACTATGAATCTTGTCCTGCAACAGCTGGGACACCAGATTCAGGGTATTGCTATTTTAGCAAATTAATTTCACCCCAGAACAAAATATATGTTTTGGCGGACACTATGAATCTGGCCTTCAACAGCTGGGACACCAGATTCAGGGTATTGCTATTTTGGCAATTGAATTTCACCCCAGAACAAAATATATGTTTTGGAGGACACTATTATACTTTGCCAGCCCCAGCTGAAACCACTGATTTATGGTATTGCTATTTTGGCAATTGAATTTCATCCCAGAACAAAATATATGTTTTGGCGGAGACTATTATAGTCTGCTAGCCAGTGCTGGGGCACCAGATTTAGGGGATTGCTATTTTGACAATTGAATTTCGCCACAGAAAATAATCTATCCTTTGCCAAACAGCAGACAGTATTATACTTGGCTAGCCAAAGCTGGAACACCAGATTTAGGGGATTGATATTTTTGCAATTGTATTTAACCCCTTAATAAAATATAGAAATTGCTATCCTGAGTTTCTAGGGGTGACAATTAGCACAGCGAAGCCCCTGATGTAGGATATAGCAAAAAAAAACTAGTATTGATGGATTGATAGACTTGGTGGCAGCTTGTTCTGGTGCACCACAAGTCACAAAATGACCGCCGATCACCCCAGAAAATAAGTGACAGAAAAACGCTCTGTGCAGCCTAAAAACCAGTGAGCAAGTAACTAGCAGAAATTCAATCATTTACAGCTGTAGATCGATCACTTCATTAGGTGCTTTTGCAGACTTTTCCCTGCCTAATCTCGCCCTCACAGCAACTGCGTCCTCTCCCTACACTAATCAGAGCAGTGTGACGTGCGGCGCTACATGACTCCAGCTTAAATGGAGGCTGAGTCACATGCTGCACTTGGCCAATCACAGCCATGCCATTAGTAGGCATGGCTGTGATGGGCTCTTAGGGCAAGAAGTAAAACAATAGCTGATTGGCTGCTGTGCAGCCCTTCAGAAAGCGGGAAGAAATCGCCGAACAACGAACCCGAACTTTTTTGAAAATTTTCGGGTCCGGGTCTGTGTCCCGAACACCCCAAAATTCGGTACGAACCCGAACTATGCTCGAACTGTTCGCTCAACACTAATCACCTCTGTGCATAGATAAGCAAGTAACTGCAGTAAAGTGATCTGTACAGACCAAGAAGTGACGCCTATTATTATGTTTTGTGGTCAGCGTGAAAACGGCAGGATTTTATATTTTTTGTTTAAAGATAGATATTGACATGGAAAATTAAAAATAGCATAATTAAATATAATTAAAAAAATATGTTAAACATAAAAACTTGATTTAAACAATAGGTCATTTTCTGATGACACATTCCTTTTAATATGCCTACTTTTCACCCCCCAGAATACTGAAAGTACTCTTAGGCCACCCCACATTAAGCATTAATAGAGTTGTGCCCCTTTGGCATACCCCCCCCCCCCCCCCGCACTGGGACAGGCCTGCAAAGGGAAGTATACTTACCTTAAATGTGTGCATATAAATACACCACTAAAGATCAACCTCTTTGAAAATGACAGGCCTTTTGAAGACGATTTTAATATGGTGCTGAAAACGGTAAAAAAGCAATAACAATGTTGGACTACCAGTCACATAGTCAGGTTTTTTATTTTTCAGATTTTGAAGCCAGAATCAGGTGGAGATCATAAAAGTAGATAAAACGTATTGGGGAAAAATATTCCTTCTCTTTCAATTCACTCCTCATTTTAACCTTAAAAAAATGCATACAAATCAGCCACCAAAAAATCACAAATCATCCTCTTTAAAGAATTCAGTTGTATAAAAATATATATATGTTAATAATACAAAGAAAATAGTACACAAATTATATTATAGACAGTTCTTTGTTGTGATCCCACAAATGATACCCTCCCCCTGTATTTTTTTTTTTATGTATTTAATCTAATTTAAAATAATGCTCAGGTCTGTAATTTTTGCAATTTAAATTCGAGATGTGTCATCTTAGTTACATTCAATTTAAAAAGCATTTAGTGGACTTGTGTGGTTGGCTTTGCATTTTAAAATTACTTTTAATCTTCTAAAACCTCTATTCAATATGTTAAAGATCAAAAAGGAAAACTCTTAGCATACCTTGGTATTCATTAGCAGAGGATCATATTTTAAGTCTCTGTTTACATGGTACAAGTGGGAAGGCTTAATAGTAATCAATTCACATCCCTTATTATAAAAAATAAAATCTAAACTGTTCTGGGGAATATGCTATATTTGTGGTCGGATCGGCTATCAGAAAGGTGTACCTAACCTATCTACAACAAGCAGTGGAGTTCTGCCATAACTGCTGTGGTAGGGCAGCCTAAAGGGGGCTACCCTTATGTGAAGTGACTGTAAGATGGTGTGGGTGGGTGAAATCAGCTGAATCGGCATCAGCTTGGGCCCACAGGTGAATATAACTAGCCTTATAATCAGCCTCCCCTCCCACAAATACAGCAAAGATATTTGCATTATAATTGTGGTCGGATGAGCTATCAGAAAGGTGTACCTAACCTATCTACAACAAGCAGTGGAGTTATGCCATAACTGCTGTGGTAGGGCAGCCTAAAGGGGCCAAAAAGAGCAGACCTTAGTTTAGAGCAAAATATATGCATACCGTTACTATACCCACTTTTGAACGTAAAAGATATTTCCCGATGAAGGTGCGGAATATACCGTACATATCACAGTGACTTCCATCTACCTTACCTCTTTGTCATGTGCTCCGGCACATCGTTCTTGGAGGTGGCTAATGCTGATGCGATTGAAGGAGTGGCCGGTAATCAGAAACAATATACTCCTATGTATACTAACAACGAATGAACATATTACGAGAGGGCCTGAATCCTGAGAGCTGCAGACTGAAACAAACAATGGTGAATCTGTTGGAAGGCCTAAATGAATTCCAAGCATTCGCCGAGGGCCCTGATCGGACACCTACTGTTCCTGGTTGCAAACTACTACACCTCTACTTATTCCCCAGGCCACACCTTTTTATATATAAACGCCCTAAAAGTTAGAACATGGCGTATGCCGTCTTTCTCTAGTAGTAGATTAAGCGGAATGTGTAAACTCACCAGGCCTGGGGAACTATGAACACGAATACATGGCTATTACAATTAACAAGCTAATGTTGCCTGTGATGAGGACAGAGAATGTACACACCATACCTGCAGTTGTGACAGGAAACAAGCTTAAGGTCGTGAAAACTATGTATGCTGCGCCTGTAGTCGTGATAAGACTTGTCGTGTCTGTAGACGTGAGACTTTGTAAATTGCGCCTTATAACTGTACCTCCTACTGGAAGACGGACCAACACCCAGGACTTAGACCCGACACCACCACCCTCAGCTCGAGTGGCGAAAAAAAAGACATGGAACCTACCTGTGGTGGGGCCTTGTGGCCGACCTCGAATGGCGGAGTTATGTGTGTAACTTTAACGGAGAAGCCATGCGTGAGAGACTCTAATGGCGGAGTTATGTGTGTAACTTTAACGGAGAAGCCATGCGTGAGAGACTCTAATAGCGGAGTCATTTGTGTAACACTTAATCGGAGGAGCCATGCGTGACAGACTCTAATGGCGGAGCCATGCGTGACAGACTCTAATGGCGGAGCCATGCGTGACAGACTCTAATGGCGGAGCCATGCGTGACAGACTCTAATGGCGGAGCCATACGTGGGAGACTCGAATGGCGGAGCCATGCGTGAGAGACTCGAATGGCGGAGCCATGCGTGAGAGACTCGAATGGCGGAGCCATGCGTGAGAGACTCGAATGGCGGAGCCATGCGTGAGAGACTCGAATGGCGGAGCCATGCGTGAGAGACTCGAATGGCGGAGCTCTATGTGTAACACATAACCGAAGAAGCCATGCATGAGCGACTCTAATGGCGGGGTCAGATGGCAGATTTTTATTTTTTCTTTAAATACATTTTTTTTCTTTTTTATAAATAAACCACTTATGCATCACCAGTATGACTTGGGGTCTCGTGTAACCATGATCCCCTCTGACAAAGAACCTAGGAAACTAAACAGCCTACAACCATATTGTACCCCTAACGAACAACATAAAGAACGGTCAAAGGGTCCCCGGAGCAATGAGGCCGAAGCGATCATCAGGCCACCGAAGCCATGAGACTGAACTGAATGACCTTACAGTGACGATAAGTAATTGAAACGTGAGCCAGTACCCGATGGGATATGCATAGACATTAGTGATGCGAACCACGTGCATAAATAAACATTGAACCAACCGTGAACCGTGAAATTGAACAGATGGGAGAAAACCAAGAGCCAGAGGCCTTGCAGTTCGCTAAGAGAAGACCCTTATCATGACAAACAAATGAACGATTTGTGAAAACAAAGTAGAAAACGTACTGCTATTGGTCCCCTGACCGCTGAGGAGCAATTTGGTTAACTGGGGCAAGAGACCAATCTGAGTGAATATGAACCAGAAGTAGAGGAGACCAGTCTGAGTGAATGCAAACCAGGACTAAAACAACTAAAACACAAATATTTTTTTTTCAAAGTGAACAGAAATAGTAGGCATATGGAATGTAAAAAACCAACGAGGAAATAAACGCAAGCCTAAAAAAAAAAGCAGCTATGTTTATCGGTAGAGCAGTGTCAGAGTGGAGTGCTGACTCCCCTAGTAAAAATACTGAGTAACCATGATGTCGAAAAAACGGAAAATGCAGCTATAAGTGGAAGCAGAGTATAACAGATGATGTAAGAACAGGTGGGTGAATGCAGCACTGGATGTGAGTAGTGCCTAAAACATGGTAGGGGCACAGCTCTGAGTGTGAGCATGAAGAGCATGATATAAAGCAGCCGTATGAATGCAATGTAAAGTGAGCAGAGTAATAATGTGATACAACAACAGACGCCTAAACGCAGCTCTAGTAGTGAATGGAGTATATGACAAAATGTAAATGCAGACACACGAACATAGCTTTGAAGGTAACAATCCTACCCACAATCATTCGACCATTAGCGCCCAACCCCCTACGCCCCAGAGGGCTACAAGTCACGGGCCGTGTAACCAAGTCCGATGCTATTGCGAAAGCCAGCACTCGCCTGGCACCTTCTGCCATTGCCAAGGCACGAACGAACCTTCACATGTTGCTACAGGATTTATTTTATTTTTTTGGAACTATGGTCACCACAACACAACCTCGTGTTCACCTAAGAAAAACATAAACGTGGTTGAACATAAACCCTGATGCAATGCCAATCAATTGACATAAAGTGCACCTATAGACATAGCACGGAACCGCTGACACATAAAATACTGTTTATAAATTAAACACATTAACATACAAGAGCATCAGAACTGAAATACAGACGCCTTGACCAAATCTGCTAGTGCCCCCATATACAGACTACTGATACACTCTTACCAACACCTTGCATGTCTGGCCAAACTGCGGACGTGCGCCCCGCATATGGAACAGGAGAAAGCAAACATGCAGCCTATTTTATTTTTATTTTTTTTAAATGTCCATTCATAGATGACCCTTCCAAAAAATAAATGAATAAAATACCACCACTTAAACACAGCATGCGTACCAACTCTAGGCGCATGCTACACCAATAACCTTGCAATAGAACCTAAAAAGCCCCTAAACGGCCAGAGACGAATGCTAACAACAGTCATTTGACCATTAGCGCCCAACTCTGCTTCGTCCCAGAGTGTTACAAGTCGCAGACCGCGGTGTGGGTCTTGTGTAAACTAGTCCGATTCTGACGTGAACGCGAGTACTCGCCTAGCGCTTTCTGCCGTTGCCCAGGCGTGAAAGAGCCTCCACACGATGCTGCTGTGTTTTTTTTCTTTTAATTGACCATTGATACACATTTACCATCTTTTAAACACAGCATGCATCGCTTGAGCCAACTGCAGACACGCACCCCACATGTAAACCAGGTATCAGAAACCATATGACCATACCTACTTTAAGCACCTGCTACCCCAATAACTATATGCAATGGCCCCCACAGGCCTCTGAATAGCCGGATAGACAATACTAGTAACCAACGTTCGACCATTAGCGCGCAAACTCTGTTTCATCCCAGATCGAGGATCGCAGCGTGGGTCCTATGGAAACAACTCCGATCCTACCATGAATTCCGGCGCCCTCCTGAGACATTCTGCCGTCGCCCAGCCGTAAGGAGCCTCTACACCATGCTGCTGTATCCTAGAGCTGCTGACCCAGAGGTAGTGAAATCAGCTGAATCTGCGTCAGCCTGGGCCCACAGGTGCCTTTAAATAGCCTAGTGATCATCCAGCCTGGGCCCACAGGTGCATATAACTAGCCTTGTAATCAGCCTCCCCTCCCACAAATACAGGAAAGATATTTGCATTATACAAACTAGTTTGAATGCTCAATAAAATAATCTTAAATAAAACATATAAATAAGAATTGTAATGATACATACTGTATATGTAACAAAACCACAAAAGTCATCATAACTTACTGGAGGTTTCACAAGACAAGAGAGACAAGACAAGAGACACGTTATTGTCATTTTACTGTACAAGAAACAGGAAACAAAATTATGAGCATACAATTCAAGTTAAAAGAGATAGCACCCTAAAACAATACATATAGAAATACAAAATAATAAAGGCCCTACCAATTCATCCTATTTAAAAATATAATTGCTGACGGATAAAAACTATATATATACCGATTTGTGTTATATCGCAAACTCCTATACGTTCTTCCTATCGGGTAAAGATTACACAGACTATGGCAGGGGTGTGATGAATCCCCAATAATGCTTCTTGCTTTATGGGCCACCTGTCTTTCAGTCACATTCTCAATTCTAGGCAAAAAAAAAATAGCCTCAATAGTCTTTTTAGCTGCCTTTTTTCCATACTGGTACAGCCTTCAGATAAAACAGGCATTGATTCTCTTTTTTAACCAGTGCTGAGGTATGCAAAGACCATGTCAGATTATCTGGATCTCGAGAAGCTTCATACTATGAACAATCTCAAGCAAGTGTCACGTGCCGGAGGCCCAAGGAAGACCTCCGGGATGTCATGCAAACAGGACGAAGGAAAAACAGACCAAGGACCCACAGAGAACTTTATTACAAGTGTAATAAAAGTACATGACATTAAGCAGGTTAGGCAATAGTGGTAGCAGTACCACAGGATCAAGTGCACTGGCAGACCAGAGGCAAAACCCAGAGAGTGGAGAGCCAGTGAGCCCTGTTCTTCACAGAGCCCCTGGTGGTGGGGATGAACTGGGCCGATGGCTCACAGGTTGCACCTCCAGGAAGGTCCTGGTACACTAGGCCCCTACCTGCAGAGAACCAGGCTGGTGAAACCACCAGAGGAAAGTGAACAAAATTAGAACCCAAGCAAACACAGGACATGGAACAGACAACAAGACGAACTGGAACCAGAACAGAAGCAGATGCCTGGCCCCCAAGCGAAATGGAAGCATGTCGGTCTCAGGCAGAGCTGCACACAGACTAGAGATTCTCCCTCTGGAGAACCCAGGGCCCTCTCACAAAGGAGGACACACATGGAACAGGAGCAGTAAGGCACTGCAGGACAGACAAGGGACAGACTAGATCAGAAGCAGTAGGAACTGCCAGTCTGGACAAAGGACAGGCAGAATCAGAAGCAGTTTAGCACTGCCAAGCTATCAGACACAGTTAGAGCACTGCTAGGCTAGACATGGGACAGACAAGGATCCAGATAGAGAGCAGGTACAGAAGAACAGGCAAGGCATGGACAAGGATAACATAAACATCATACAGGACAGGTACATAACATCAACAACATCACAGAACAGGAACAGGAGATCAGACAAGGCTTATAACAACAATGCATTACAAGGTGACACCACAGACAAGGGCAGATGGCAAAAAAAAACGAAAAGAGTTTTATAGACAGGCACTCAACAGCTGGAATTTAGGTCAATAAATGTGGACAATACCGGAAGAGGTTAGATAAAAAGTAGGCTTTTATTTATATTTAATAAAAAAAAAAAAAAAAAAAGGTATACTATATGATACTGCTCATAAAAATATGGGGAAGGATATATAAAAATATATAGAATAGAGAGATATGAAGTGCTAAATGGATGTACAAAAAGTATGGAAAAATATATAAAAATATGGAAAAATCTAGAAAAATCTAGACAAAATTGGTTAGTTCTTGATCAAGAGACAATAAAAGAGATTGTATGAATTCTAAAAGAGGGGGAGTTCAAGTGTCCACCTAGGTATTGGTTGTTGGCTTCAGGAGATGTTTCTTTTTAGTATTTGTGAAAGATTCCTGATTTCTCAGGGGTGGTTGGTATCCGTTGAAGCAGAGTTGGACAGGGGGGGGGGGGGTGGGAATGGAGGTAAAATCTACCTTTTTGGTGTATTCCCTTTTAATTGTCCCCTTATAGTGGCCATGTATTCTTATTACTGGGCTTTAAAGAGTGCCGAAGTTAGTTGGGGGATATGTGTTGAGGATTATCCCCTTTTTTTTTATATAACTGTCAGCCCTTTTAGTTTTCCAATAGTTAATATGGATTGGTTATAAGGCAGTGGCGAAAGTATATCCAATAAGAGGCAGATGATACCTTAGTGTGGCTTCCCACACTGTAGCGGTATTCTGCCTTCTTACCTTTGGAATCCCCCACAGTCTGTCCTCAGTGCTTGGCCGCAGCTCCTGATCGGCTTGTGAGTGGCACGCGCGTCTCCTCCGTCCGGCGTCCCACGTGGTGGTGACGTCACCGGATGGGTTGGTTTCTGCGCGTCAGCAGGGGGGATGGGATCGCTTGTAATGTGTCTGCTTTATGATCCCCTTTGGTTGAATCTTTGTGTGCGTTCCTCTGGTGTTCAGTCCGGGATATGCAGGGCTTCTTAGATCGGTACCAAACGCGTTTCAGGGCGTGTCCTGCCCCTTCATCATTGGTACCTGCATATTACTCATTAGGGCTTTATATGCTATCAGGTTGAGTGTGATCATCTGGTCATTTCAATTAGCCAATAGAGGTTGGAGAAGGAGTGAATGGCGTATTCTGATTGATGGATTAGGTTCCATTTTAGGTCTTGATTATACGTTAAGAATAGTAGTAATTAACATTATAAGTGCTTCATAGGGGATGGAATATGCACAATAAATAAAGAGGATGATAAAAGTTGTATATATAGCGTAAATGAATATTTATTTGAATTTTCATATGTATAATTGGTCTAGATAGAATAATATAATAGGGGTGTGTTGTGTATGGTTCCTTTATGTTGAAACTAGTTGGATGGGATAGTAATGTTGTGAGGGTGAAAAGTCTATTATGGGTGGATTTTATCGTTATCAATATATTGTTTATATATATTGTTTATGATATTAGTGCCTCTCCTTGATGTTGGGGACGGTGTTGTCACGTGAGGATTATGTCCAACGAGCAAAGTGTCAAACGAGGAAAAAAAAACCTGGGTCAGCAGCAAAGGGCTACACCCAGTAAGGCACAGGACAGAAAATAGACTGACCCAAAGTCCCACAGCTCACAAGTAGATATAGCTGCATAATAAGGGCACCTGATAAGCCACACCCAGGCATGGACCAGGGGCAGTTAACCCCATCAGAACCAAACAGGGAGGGGAGCCTGCATGAAAGGGGAAGTGAACACACAGGCTGCAGTACTGGACGTTGCCCCTGGCAACCAGCATACATGAAGCCCACTGCAGCCAATACACCAGAGCACAAACAACCCGTGACAACAGAAATGCATCCATACTAAGGCCAAGTTCACACACAAGGCCGCAGCCAGCATGCATTGCAGAACCAGCATGCATGGGGATACCCACAGCCAGTACCCAAAGCACATGCAGCCAGTCTGCACAACACCAGAGACATAAGCCACAGAGATACAGACACAGGAATCCACAAACACAGGCCACAGTTCACACACTACACCACAGCCAGCATGCAGTCCCAAGCAACCAGCATACACAGGAGACAGCCTGCAGCCAGTACGTGAGGGAGCCTGCACCCAGCCTGCACAGCAAAAGTGATATGAACTGCACAGAGAAGCAGACATGGGAAGAGCAAACATTCACAGGCAGCAGTTCCACAAAACACCGCAGCCAGCACGCAGCCCCAAGCAACCAGCATACACAGGAGAAAGCCTGCAGCCAGTACATGAGAGGGCATGCAGCCAGCCTACATGGTAAAAACTGTCACAGTGAACTGCACCGTGACACCAAGGTACCATTGATATACATAGGCTCATACCTAAGGCATTTCCTTCTAAAATCAATCACTAACTGCTTAGTTTTAGCAGCATTCAAAATCAATTACTTCTACACCATTCAGCAAAAGTCCTCACCTCCTCCCGTCTTATCATTATTGTGAATAAGACCATTAATTCCATTGTTTGCATTCTTTACATTTTGATTCGAAGCATGCAGTGCACAAAAATCGTGGATCAACAGATTAAATAACAATGTACTTAAAACAGAGCCCTGTGGTGCTCAATATTTGTTAGGACAGAATTGGATACATTCCTGCCTACCCTAACATATTGAGTTCGACCGGTAAGAAAACTCATGCCTCTGATGTACCCTGGATCCTTTTAATCCCTTAAAAGAGTTCTCCAGGAATTATTTAAAATGGCCACAAGCAACCTGTCCTAATTAGTGAGTAGGATGGTTTTCTTCCAATTACAGAGTTGTATAGAGCGGTGAGGGGGCAAGGCCTCACAAAATACTACACTCTGGCACTTGCATAATGGTGAGTTTTCCTATCAGGCGGCTTAGCCATGATTTAAAGGCAGGACCACATCATTATTACCATCTATTGTATAGCAGTATAGTGTGTAGTGAGTCTCCCACCCTTAACCCCCTAGGCAGCTCTGCAAGTTGAGGCAACCATTCCTTTTCGCACTCTAGGATAGGTTGCTTGTACCATTTTAAATAATTTCTAGAGAACCGCTTTAATGCAAAATGACATAACTGTACAGTATGGCTTTTGCATATAAGGGATAGATGGAGCAGGCTATGTGGCAATGCTTCTTAGTAGTAAAGATTATGCTTTAAATGAAACTGAAGTTATGCGAGACACACATAGCAAAGTATGTCATAATGTAGACAACGTTGGAGTATTAGTAAACTGGGAAACCTTAGGTGAAGCAGTGGGACACATAAATAGTGAGTTCCATAGAAGTCAATAAAATAGTGAACACAGGTAAACACATAAACATTCAATATGCTAATGAACGATTGGCAAAAAATGTGCCTAAATTATACTCCTGTCCCCCTCTTCATGAAAAAAGAAAGGCCTCACAGGAGTGGCTACCTAACTTATGTATTAGGAGATACATATGGAAAATGTAGACAAGGCTGTAATGAAAATCAAAGTGTAGAAGAGAATCCACCCATCTCCTAGCTGTAGTGACTGTTCTCTAGTGTACTGCTTTTCAACCTAATGGTCAGTCAGTCGGTGGTAGGTGATCCTGAGTAATGGCCAATAGCATAACGCTATGTTGGGGATTTGAAAGCTTAAAAAGGAAGGAAGGTCAGAAGTGTACCATAAAGAGACAGGGATGTCAATGAGGGAGAATGGTGACATATTTTTTTATTAATCTTCGAAAAAAACATTGGGATGCTAGGGTTAGCTGCAGCCTTTTACAAAGTAGAATATTTTCACCTCTTAATGTATTATTTAAAGTAAAGAATTATTTTTAATTAAAGCAGGATTTATGATCATTGACATTTTTTGTTCGAATAACATAGCTATCTTAGAAAGAAAGGAAGATTTTTACCATCACTAGGAAGTTTCAGAAATTTTACTTAAGATAAAAAGTTTATTCTAATAAGGAAAGTGCATTGACATTGTAACTACTCACAAACATTACAAAGTATTGAAGCACAGAAATGATTTACGCTGGCACACATAACCTGTGGAAAGTCATGCATCTCCTGTGGTATTTTTAGAAACCAATTCTCTCAGAGCCAGAACAACAATAATGTAATTATGTCATGTCCTGCACTTGTTGAGCATTAAGAAGAATTAGCAAAAAAAAATGCTAATTTCTAAATTAGAAGTGCATTTATTATAACTTTGTGTCAGCAATTAGAAGATTGCAGACATAACATGTGTCATATAAACTGAATAATGTCAGAAATATGATTTTTTTAAAATCCTGCTCATTATTTCCAGAAATGTATTTCATCACATTGCATTAAAATCTCACACCTTGAAATTACTGCCACACTTTCTTATATCTGCAAGCTTCATGCTGTCCCACTAAGAGACAAATGCATGTCAAAAATGTCTAAAGCATCCACTTGTTTGGAAGACACATTGCCATGACCCTCATTTGACAATCCAAAAATTTACAGCAACTGAAAAAGGGAGAAGAAAAATGAAAGAATAGCTTGAGTATGCATGCTTCATCCTCCACTAGAGATGTCCAGAACTATTCGCCGGCGAACATAGCTTGTTCGCGTCCGCCGCGGCAGGCAAACATATGCGATGTTCGCGTTTGCCCGTATACTTTATTATTGAGCAAACTTTGACCATGTACCTCACAGTCAGCAGACACATTCCAGCCAATTAGCATACCCTCCCTCCCAGACCCTCCCACCTCCTATCAAAAAGCAAGGACGGCATCCATCTTATAATGAATAATTCTGAAGCTGCAGTGTTAGTAATTGTAAATCGCAATGCGATTAATATAACCTGTATTATTCGCATTTCGAATTCAACTTAGAGCTGAGTTCCTAATGGTTGTATTGCTAGAATATAACGAAGATTGAATTCTCAATCTTCGTTATATTCTAGCAATACAACCATTAGGAACTCAGCTCTAAGTTGTAATCGCAATGCAAATAATACTTACAATTATTAATCGCTTTGCGAATCCATTTGATGCCTCTATTTGATTGTATATGACAGTTGACTTTGACTACCACCAACGTTCTGCTGCCTCTGAGGCAATATATCTGAACCCCCCAGGGGCCATTTGGGCGTTTATTTAATTTTTTTGTGTATTTTGCCACATTTGGTTGCATATTTACATTTGGTATAGGCAAATATGGTAGTCTAGATCATTACTCTGCCCAAATCTATATTCAGCTACATGGCTTAGAAAATATGCTGTCAAACAATGATCCTAGGTTTTGGTATAGACACATGATCTAGACTACCATATTTGCCTATACCAAATGTAAATATGCAACCACATGTGGCAAAATACACAAAAAAATAAAAAATTAAAAAATTAAAATGATAAAACGCATATGTGTTTTTGATGCATTTTCTATCAAAAACGCCCAAATGGCCCCTGGGGGGGTTCAGATATCTTGCCTCAGAGGCAGCAGAACGTTGATAGTAGTCAAAGTCAACCGTCATATACAATCAAATAGAGGCATCAAATGGATTCGCAAAGCAATTAATAATTGTTAGTATTATTCGCATTGCGATTACAACTTAGAGCTGAGTTCCTAATGGTTTTATTGCTAGAATATAACAAAGATTGAGAATTCAATCTTCGGTTTATTCTAGCAATACAACTATTAGGAACTCAGCTCTAAGTTGAATTCGCAGTGCGATTAATGCAGGTTATATTAATCGCATTGCGAATAAAACTTAGATCTGAGTTCCTAATGGTTGTTGTATTGCTAGAATATAATGAAGATTCTGAATATAGTGCTATATTCGTTATCTTTGTTATATTCTAGCAATACAACCATTAGGAACTCAGCTCTAAGTTAAATTTCGCAATGCGATTAATGCAGGTTATATTAATCGCATTGCGAATTTAACTTGCACACGTTCATGTTCGCGACATCTCTATCCTCCATTGAAGTTTGTGCTTTATAGGAACAACCAAGCCACCGTGCTCTTATTGATTGTAATAGAAAGGACAGAGTGCATGTTAGGCCTGCTTTCTCCTTTATCTCAGCCTTTTCTTGGCTGCCAACCATCCAGATGCCATTGAAAGATATCCTCACGTAAAGTGATATGGAATGCATATTTAGATTTCGAGCATGTGACTTCTATTTGTGGAATTTTTTGGGATTGCCAAACAAGGGTCACAAAAATGTGTTCTCCTAATAAGTGGAGATCTCAGACATCAAACATTTATGGCATGCATGTGTCTTTCTTTGGGGGACAGCATGTGTGGAGCCATTGTGTCACTGAAAGATTTGGTTTGAGCGCTCTAACAGTAGTCCATCGTGCCCACTGGGAAGAGGTAGAGGCTGGCAGATCTGCTGAAGGGTTGAAAGTACCAGCAGCCCTGCCCACCAGAAGAATAGAGACACCAGCTGCTGTATAACATCATGAATTTGGGAGACAGCTTGGAGAAAATAGGTTAAAAAAAATCCTGTTCTCTCTTCTACCTTTCACAACTTATGATATAGCCTACAGATATATCACAAATGCTCATAGTTAGGATACTACTTTAAGGACTAGATTTTTACAAAATGTATAACTTACATACAGCAAGTAGATCATTTAGTTTATAGTACTAGGAAAAATACTCTATGCCCACCTCCATCCCACTTTCCAGGGCAAGCATGGGCTCTGTATAAATTACCTTGCTTTTGCTCAGTTGGCTTCCAGACTCATAAATCACATGCTGCAGCCTGGCTACTAAGTCTCTTTTTGTGTGTTTTAGTGTCTACATCTCTCTGCAGCTCTGGAAGGGTTAATTTCCCCTTTTGCTTTGTGTTCAGCTGTTTGACTAATGAACCCATAGGCCCTCCTATAAATGCTGTAATGTTTTTTTCCACCCCTTGCCTAAGCAACATATTCCTTTTGCTTTCACTTGCTTGTTAGGTCTTGCAAAAGAGCTATAACTTATTTGTCTGTCTTGTGTACTAACTTTTACCTGATTCCTAGATTCTAACTTGACACTTGACCTTACCCATGCCTGTTTAACGTACTTAACCTGAGCTGGCTGTCCTGACCTCTGGACTTGTATCTCGGATTCGCATGTACTCTTTCTGCCCTGACCTCTGCCTGTTTCCTAACTGAGGAAGAGGTAAATTTCAACTCCGAAACGCGTTTAGTAGAAGATCCCCCTATTGTATTAGAACATTTGATTAAAAATAGGATGCCGAACAAACCCTGATGACCAAACCCGACGCGCAACGAATGGAAAAATACTGCACTGCCATACACCACATTACTGGCTAAACACGTAAAAACAGAAATTGGCGCGGAAGAGGGACGAATTGGGCTCGTGAGACACCGGCTCCAAGTCGCAATAGGAGCGGTATCCAGAGTCGCAGAGGGGTACGGAGAAGAAACAGAAGAACATTGCGAACAATATATCTAGCAAAGATCGTATGCAGAAAGCGCAACAGGTGGAACAACTCAGTGGGACGCCGCTGACTTGTTAGTACAGCGGGACGCCGCTAAACTGTTACGAACTTTTAGGATACATTAATATTGTATTACCACTATATTTAGACACTGCGAATAGTTTCTTTTAGACAACCATAAAAATTGGATGCTGTTTTAGAATATTGGATACGAAAAATCATTGCTATATGACTTTGCGGATATTATTTACAGCGCAGTGACTTTAATCGGGAAGTTCAACAGTTTTACAGAGCATTAGAATTGATTCGATTTTTTGAGGACCCTTTTTATTTAGGTATTGGTGGGATTATTAGTATGTTTACTCTACCTTTTTTTACTATTACTTGGTCATTTATGTACTAGTTTACTATTTTATTCATTGATCTGTATTAGTGATTATTTTATTGGTATTAATAAACTTATATGGTCCAAATATTAGGAGAGTGCCCAGTGTTCCTATTTTCACTAGACAATTTTTCTGGAGGAAGGGTGATTCCTCTTATCTGTGAGCACCTTCGTTGTGATTCGTGTGCCAACCCTGTGCGCTACATTTTTGATCTGTTTCCTAACTTTGTTTATTGCTTGATCCCCGAGGCGATGCACTGGTGTCTCTGAGCCCAATGGGTCAGTAGCCAACCACACTAGGACTATTCCAAGAGATAGTGGTCTGGTGGTTCCCCTGCAGTGAAGGACAGATCACTTTATAGGGGTTAAAGAATAAAAACCAGGGGACTGCCAGGATAACGCCCTCAGTACTAGCTCAATGTCAAACTGGTTGGTTGGAACAGTGGATCCACACCCATAGCCCATAACTAGAGATAAGCAAATTTCTCAAAAATGTGATTCGTCCGGTTCGCTGAATTTTCCAAAAAGATTTGATTCGTTCCAAATTTATTCACGGCGAATCATGTTAAAAAAAGGACATTTTATTGGCTGCAGAAAGCCTGTATAGTGGTGTAGAACACTGTGCCTTGTAGTAACACGCATAGGGAGTCTGCTGTGATAGTGAAACAATACTGAGACACGCACATGACAGGCGTAGCTTTTAGAATCACTGCACACTTCACTTATTTTGGTAGTTACGGGGCAAAAACTGATCAAATAACTCAAGTGTGAACACAGCCTTACAGGTCGATGTAAGAGCCAGGTATAAAGAACCGTGTAGAGGCCCAAGATCCTACTGTAGCATAAAAGAGCGCACTTCTTTTGCACCGTCGTCAGCTGATTCCACATAGATGTCTACAGAACCTATTCTATTAAACGCTTATACAAGTAGAACCCCCCTGACAGAGTGGAGAGGGTGTCAGCAGTGAGTTTGTGTTGACATCACTAATTATTTTTCCCTTTCTCTGATCCGTCAGAGCAATAACCCCCCAAAAAATGGATCCTGTCTGTTGAGCATCCACCTTCACTCGGTGAGCATTTGGTCAGTAATCCATCAGTACTGCTGAAGCCAAAAAAAAAAAAACAGGAGTTGATCCAAAAAAAAAAAAGATGACACGTGAATGGAATATTTGCATGTCTTCTGTGTTTTGTACCCACTCCTGCTTTTGGCTACCAAATCATAAGCCAATTCTGATGGGACCATACAGGCCTTACAGCTGCTACAGAGACAGGTGTCTCATTTTTCCTTCCTTCTGACACATCACAAGAAGGGTCAAATAAATGATAATGTCAACCAGGCCAAAAAGGCAAAATAGTGGCCCAGTCATGGAGTGAGGAGAGTGGGATAACAGCGTGAGAAGTCCAAAAAGTGGCAAGGTGACATAGTGTTGAGGTAGCAGCAGCATGATGACACCACAGAGTGGCCCAGTGACATAATGGGGAAGTGGCAGCAGCAGCAGTATGAGGAGACCACAGAGTGGCCCGTTTACATAGTGTTGAGTTAGCAGCAGCATGAGGTGGCCAAAGACTGGCAAGGTGACATAGTGTGGAGGTGGCAGCAGCAGCATGAGGAGGCTACAGAGTGGTCCAGTGACATAGAGTTGAGTTAGCAGCAACATGAGGAAACCAGAGTGGCAAGGTGACATAGTGTGAAGGTGGCAGCAGCAGCAAGAAGAGGCCACAGAGGGGCAAAGTGACATAGTGTGGAGGTTGCAGCAGCAGGAGCATGAGGAGGACACAGAGTAGCCCAGTGACATAGTGTTGATTTAGCAGCAGCATGAGGAGGTCACAGAGTGGCAAGGGGACATAGTGCGGAGGTGGCAGCAGCATGAGGAGGCCAAAGACTGGCAAGGTGACATAGTGTGAAGGTGGCAGCAGCAGCATGAGGAGGCCACAGAGTGGCACAATGATAGAGTGTGGAGGTGGCAGCAGCCTGTGGAGACCACAGAGTGGCAAGTTGACATAGTGTGAAGGTGGCAGCAGCAGCAGCATATGGAGGCCACAGAGTGTCACAATGACAGAGTGTGCAGGTGGCAGCAGGATGAGGAGACCACAAAGTGGCAAAGTGACATGGTGTTGAGGTGACAGAAGCATGAGGAGGCCACAGAGTGGCAAGGTGACATAGTGTTGAGGTGACAGCAGCATGAGGAGGCCACAGAGTGGCAAGGTGACATAGTGTGGAGGTGGCAGCAGCAGCATGAGGATTCCACAGAGTGGCAAAATGACAGAGTGTGGAGCTGGCAGAAACATGAGGAGACCACAGAGTGGCCCAGAGACAGAGATGTTAGTTGGCAGCAGCATGAGGAGACCACAGAGTGGCAAGGTGACATAGTGTGGAAGTGGCAGCAGAAGAAGCATGATGAGGCCACAGACTAGCAAGGTGACATACTGTGGAGGTGACAGCACCAGCAGCATGAGGAGGCCACTGAGTGGCAACGTGACATAGTGTGGAGGAAACAGTAGCAGCATGAGGAGACCACAGAGTGGCACAATGAAAGAGTGAGGAGATGGAAGCAGCATGAGGAGACCACAGAGTGGCAATGTGACATAGTGTGGAGTTGGCAGCAGAAGCAGCATAAGTAGGCCACAGAGTGTCAAGGTGACATAGTGTGGAGGTGGCAGCAGCATGAGGAGGCCACAGAGTGGCAAGGTGAGATATTGTGGAGGTGGTAGCAGCATGAGGAGGCCACAGAGTGGCCCAGTGACATAGTATTGATTTAGCAGCAGCATGAGGAGGCCACAAACTGGCAAGGTGACATTGTGTGGAGGTGGCAGCAGCATAAGGAGGCCACAGACTGGCAAGGTGACATAGTGAAGAGGTTTCAGCAGCAGCATGAGGAGACCACAGAGTGGCAAGGTGACATAGTGTAGAGGTGACAGTAGCAGTTGCATGAGGAGGCCACAGAGTGGCAAGTGACATAGTGTAGAGGTGACAGTAGCAGCTGCATGAGGGGGCCACAGACTGGATAGGTGACATAGTGTGGAGGTGGCAGCAGCAGCAGCATGAGGAGTCCACAGAGTGGCAAGGTGACATAGCGACTCCCTGCCTCCATCTCTACTGAATACTGCCATCGTACTCGTCCAGTTGCTCCTGCTCCTCCTCTCCTGTCACCTGTTTAGAAAAACCACCCATTTCGCTATACATTGCTTGTGCTCCAATGTCCTCCTCCTCCACTTCCTCCAGTTCAGCCCCCACAGGGCTCATGTGGCCGTAAGATATAGGCGCCACGGCTCCAGTCCCTAGACAGATGTACCAGCATCTGTTCCAGGACATAAAGTGGTGGAATGACGTTGTTCATCTGTAGCCCTGGTGACTGACAAATAAAGGGCCTGAGCAAACGACAGGTGTCATGCATGATCGAAGTTACACAGGGGAGTACTTCTATCTTCTTGGATCATCAAGAAATCATTTGTGGCCTTTTTCTTTTCGTATAGTCGGTCCAACATATGGAGGGTGGAATTCCAACGGGTGGAAACGTCGCATATCAGCCTATGTTGGGGGACCCCGTTCTGCTGCTGAAGCTCAAGGAGGGTGTGCTTGGCGGTGTACGAGTGGCTGAAGTGTATGCAAAGTTTACTGGCCATTTTTAGGATGTCTTGCAGATGGTGGAAGTCTTCAGGAACCGCTTGACAACCAGATTGAACAAATGCACCATGCAGGGCGAATGGCTCAGCTCTCCTTGACGCAGCACCGACACCATGTTCTTCCCGTTGTTGGTCACCATGGTTTTGATTTTGAGTTGTCGCGGAGAAAGCCTTGATTCGATTTCTTTCTGAAGGACACAGAGCAGTTCCTCCCCTGCGGGACTCAGCTCATCCAGGCAAACGAGGTGAAGAACAGCATGACACTGCCTTGCCCTGCACATGTGGTATGCCGGAGGAGCACTGTGAATTGTGGAGGCTGAGGACACAGTGGAGGATAAGGAGGCAGAGGTGGACATTGTCGCAGGACCAACGAACGTGGAGGCAGAAGCGGTGTCACCTGGCCAAGCTGGGCAGGAATCACATATACCCAGGGGGCCGTAAAGGACATATGTTGTCCCTGACCGTAGTTACAGCTCCACACGTCTGCGCTGCCGTGCACTTTGGCAGACACCAATAGGCTCAAGGACTGGCCCACCTTCTGTTCTACATATTTGTGCAGGGCTGGTACTGCCTTTTTAGCAAAGAAATTACGGCTTGGGACTCTCCACCTCGTCTTGGCACAATCCATCAGTTCTCTGAAAGGTGTAGACTCCACCACTTGAAAAGAGAGAGACTGCAGCAACAGCAATGTGGCTGGAGCACGTTCAGCTTCTGCACCGTTGGATGAGTGCACGCATACTGTTGACTCTTGACAATCACTTCGGTGATCGATTGCTGATGGAATAACTGACGAGGAGTAGGAGGGCGAGGAGCAGGAGCATCAGGACCGGTAAAGGATGGGAAGGACAGACAGATCCCTTCGGCTGAGGTGGTGGAGCCTTTACTGCTTGAAATCGGATGCATGCCACTTAGTTATACAGCAGTTGCTGCGGCAGGCTGGATCACCAACAATTGAGATTAGCTACATCATAATTGAGTACTGTCTGTATGCGACTGATATCCTCCTCAACGGTCTCTGGGTCAGGAGCCTGACCACATCGCAACACCACCTCCCACTCCACTCTCCTCATCACTATTTGCCCACCTACCCGAGGAAGCGGCGGATCTCTCCTCCAGATCTTGGATGGGCAGTAGCTGCTGAGTTAATCAATCAAGAACCAATGGGTTGCTGGTCAGGACACGACCGGTAGCTGACACTGGGAGCTCTGGCCTCTAAAAGTGACCCCTGCTGCCATGCCCACTTCCTCTGCTGCGACCTGTGCTTGCACCAGAAACATTAAGGCCTCTGCCCCTCCCCTGTGCAGGGCCTGTCACTTCTCTGTCTGACATACTGTTAGATCAAATAAGTAAATAAAAGGAAATTAATACACCCCAAAAAAAGCTGCAGTTTTGTCACTTCACTACTCAACGGCAAATTATACTTTTTCCCCCCACTTATACACACTCCAAAAAAGGCTATAGAACATATAACTGTATTGCTGAACGTCAAATAATACTTTTTTTTGCCACTAATACACAACAAAAAAGGCTTTAGAACATACAACTTCACCACTGAACGGCAAATAATACTTTTTGTTGCCAGTAATACACACCAAAAAGGGCTGTAAGTTTTTCATTTCACCACTAGTGATGAGCGAGCACCAAAGTGTTCGGGTGTTTGGGTACTCGGTCCGAATGCATAGCAATATTCGTGCGCTCGGCCGAGCACCCGAGTATAGTGGAAGTCAATGGGAGACAACCAGGCACCCCTGCTTGGATGAGGGGAGGGTGCCTGTCCATTGGAAAAGGTCAGAAAGTGACAGAAACACCACGGAAATGGATCTGGAACAGCATATGGACCATGTCTGGGTGCATCTTGGACTCCAATGTCGCTGATGGGTCTGAAGGTGAGTGGACCTAATAAAAAATTGTAGTAAGGACCTGAAGGTGAGCGAATCCCATAAAACAATGCGGTAATGGCCTACAAGTGAACAGACCATATAAAACATTAGAGGTGAGGGCCTGAAGGTGAGCGAATCCGATAAAACATTGCAGTGATGGCCTACAAGTGAGCAGACCATATAAAACATTAGAGGTGAGGGTCTAAAGGAGAGCAAACCCCATAAAACATTGCAGTAATGGCCTACAGGTGAGCAGACCTTGTAGCACTTGGCCGCGATTCAGGGTGAGGTTGCTGGAAGGGTGTCATGAAAGTGTCCCATGCCTTGGAAATGATGCCCTGCTTCTGTTGAAACTACTGTGTGTTCCCCTTGTTTTACTTCCTCGGTTGCCTAAGGAAATACGGACTCTGGCGGTCGTATTGTCAGATGGAAAATTTTGGAGCAATCTGTCAACAAGTAAGTTTTGGTATTGCACTGGTTTTACTCGTCCTCTCCACCACAGGAATAAGAGATGAGAAGTAGCGGGGGTCGAGAAGGGTGAACACCCAGTAATCTGTTATCTAAAATGCATATAAGCGAGGCTCGTGGGAAAGGCAGCCTAACATGAAGTCAGCCATGTGTGCCAGAGTACCTTCGGACAAAACGTCGATGTCAACTTCAGGACGACTCTCCATACCCTCATCCTCTTCCTCTTCTGCCCATCCACGCTGAACAGATGGAATTAAAGTTCCATGGGTACTAGCCTCTGTAGCAGAGGAAAGTGTCTCCAGCTCCTCCTCCTCCTAATCTTTATGGCCCAATTCGCACTGAGAAGACGAACTGGGGGAGGTCTGGCTATCAGCCTGTGTCATCTCCTCCCCCGTTATCTCGTCTGCCACATTCAAAGCATCCTCCTTAATTGTGAGCAGCGATCGTTTGCGTAGACACAGCAGTGGGATGGTTACACCGATAATAGCGTTATCGCCACTAACCATCTGTGTGGTTTCATCAAAGTTTTTTAAAACCTCACATAGGTCTGACATCAATTCCCACTCCTCGTTTGTGAATACTGGCTGTTGACTGGAAAGGCGACGACCATGTTGCAGCTGATATTCCCTCTGCTGCTCACAAAGCCTGGCCAACATGTAGAACATAGAGTTCCAAGGCATGCTCACATCGCACAACAGTCGCTGAGCTAGAAGCCGCAATCGCTGCTGCAGCTTTGAGAGACCGGCTGAAACTGTGGACGACTTTCGTAAAAAGGCACACAAGCGGCGCGCCTTCATTAGTAGCTCCTGCAAATTTGGGTAGGTTTTGATAAACCGCTAAACCACTAAGTTTAAGACGTGGGCTAGGCATGGAATGTATGTTAGGTTGCCGAGCTCCAAAGCCACCACCAAGTTACGGCCATTGTCAGACACAACCGTGCCTGTTTCTAGGTTGAGTGACAAGAGCCACAGCTCGGTATGGTCCCCTATACCCAGCCACAGCTCTGCGGCAGTGTGCTGTTTGTCCCCTAAACAGATCAGCAAAAGGCACCTGTTGAAGCTTACCCACATCAGTGCTACACTGCTTCCACCTAGCGACTGATGGCTGACTGCTGTTGGAGGTGAAAGTGGAGGAGGAGGCGGCGGAGGAGGAAAAGTGGGGGTTGGAGCCAGTAACATAGCTGCTGGCGGAGACCCCGATGGGCGTAGGGCCCGCAATCCTGGGCGTGGGTTGCACCTGTGTCATCCCAGGGTATGACTCACTCCCGGCCTCTACAACATTCACCCAGTGTGCGGGCAGAAAAATGTAGGGTCCCTGGCAACCAGCACTTGGTGTCCGTGGTGAGGTGGACCTTCCCAGTAACTGCGTTGGTCAGGGCACGGGTGATGGTCTGTGACACATGCTGATGTAAGGCGGGCACGGCACACCATGAAAAATAGTGGCGGCTTGGGACTGCATACAGAGGGACGGCCGCCGACATCAGGCTGTGTAAGGCCTCAGTGTCCACAAGCCTAAATGGCAACATTTCAAGGGCCAGTAATTTTGAAAGTTGCGCATTTAGTGCTCTGGCCTGTGGGTGGGTGGGTGGGTACGTTCAAATGCCTGTGTTATCGACATTTGGACGCTGCGCTGGGACAGGGAAGTGGATGTTGTTAATGACGGTTCATGCGAAGGTCCAGGTGCACGGTGAGGGGCATCCGGGCCTGCGCCTTCGACAGAGGATTGTCCAGCAGTGCTTAACACAGGGGAAGTAGAGGCAGTGGTGGGACCCGCAGACGCAGAGTGTGGACCCAGGCATTCGGCCCACTTATTAGGGTGCTTGGATGCCATGTGGCGGATCATGCTGGTGGTGGTGAGGTTGCTAGTGTTCACACCCCGGCTCATTTTGGTACGGCACAGAATGCAAACTACCACTCTTTTGTCATCTGTGCTATCCTCAAAAAATCGCCATACTGCGGAACACCTACCCCTTGGCAAGGTATATTTACGTATGGGGGTGCTCGGTGTAACGGTTGCAGGCCTGTTTGGTGTGGGCCGACATCTCCCTTTTGCAACCCACTGCCTCTTCCAGACCGTTGCGGTGCTACAGATCGCTCCCCCTCTGTACTGCTGTCCTCGCTCGGCTTTTCACCTAACCATGTTGGGTCAGTGACCTCATCGTACACCCCCTCCTCTTCCACTTGCTTACTCTGCTTATCCTCCTGACTTGACCTAACCACCACCTCAGTGATTGGCAACTGTGTCTCATCATCATCCACCTCATGAACGAATGATTGCCGTTCACCACCGTCATCTTCTTGAGACTGTGAAGGCTCAAGAGGTTGGGAATCAGGGCACAATATCTCAGGTACCTCTTGGCGAGAGAGCCTAACCAAGAACTGGCGATGAAAAGAGGTTATGTAAATATCCTAGTGTGGGATCACTTGATTTGCCAGACGTGACATGGTGGGAGGAAGGAAGATCAGAGTGAGGATTCGCTTGACCAGACTCTTGGCTACAGAGACTAGACTTTGTGGAAGAGAGGGTGGTGCGTAACCGACTGGAAGCATTATCTTCTGCAATCCAACCAACCACCTGTTCGCACTGGTCCGACTTGGACAGTGCTGTCCTGCGCCGCCCAGCTAAGTTGGACATGAAGCTGGGTAAGGTGGATTTTTTTGTTTTTTCTGGTGCACTGGCAGCAGGCACAGTTTCATTGTGCCCAGGGCCACGGCCTCTGCTTGCACCATCAGCATCACACCCAGGGCCACAGCCTCTGCTTGTACCATCAGCATCATGCCCTCTTCCACCTCCCTTTGTGCTTTTCTTTTTTATATTAATGGTTTTGTCTGTAGATGTGGCGCAGATTGTTTTACTGTCCGCTAAAGACACAGTTTTCTAATTCAGGACAGTACTGTATACAGAAAAATACAGATTTTTATAACTACACTAGCCCAGAGATAATGTAATTTTTACAATACACACTGTATTGCCTTGCTGTAATGTACTGGATAAAGGAAAATACAGATTTTCGGCACTACACTAGGCCACAGATAATGACATTTTTACACTACACACTGTATTGGCTTGCTGTAATGTACTGGATACAGAGAAATACAAATTTTCGGCACTACACTAGGCCACAGATAATGCAATTTTTACAATACACACTATATTGGCTTGCTGTAATGTACTGGATATAGAAAAATACTAATTTACAGCACTACACGAGACCACAGATAATGAAATTTTTACACTACACACTAAATTGGCTTGCTATAATGTACTGGAAACAGAGAAATACTAATTTTTGGCACTATACTAGGCCAGAGATAATGACATTTTTACAATACACACTGTATTGGCTTGCTATAATGTACTGGATACAGAAAAATAAATATTTCGGCACTACACTAGGCCACAGATAATGACATTTTTACACTACACACTGTATTGGCTTGCTGTAATGTACTGGACACAGAGAAATACAAATTTATGGCAGTACACTAGACCACAGATAATTACATTTTTACAATACACACTACATTGGCTTGCTGTAATGTACTGGATACTGAAAAATACAAAATTTACGACACTACACTAGACTACAGATAATGAAATTTTTACTCTACACACTGTATTGGCTTGCTATAATGTACTGGATACAGAGAAATACAACTTTTCGGCAATACACTAGACCATAGATAATTACATTTTTACAATACACACTGTATTGGCTTGCTGTAATGTACTAGATACAGAAAAATACAAAATTTCAGCACTACACTAGGCCACAGATAATGAAATTTCTACAATACACACTATATTGGCTTGCTGTAATGTACTGGATACAGAAAAATCCTAATTTACGGCACTACACTACACCACAGATAATGAAATTTTTACACTACACACTGTATTGACAAATTTTCAGCACTGCACTAGGGCACAGATAATTAAATTTTTGCAATACATACTTTATGGGCTTGCTGTAATGTACTGGATACAGAAAAATACAAATTTTTAGCAGTACACTAGACCACAGATAATTAAATTTTTACAATGCACACTATATTGGCTTGCTCTAATGTACTGGATACCGAAAAATACAAAATTTTGGCACTACACTAGGCCACAGATAATGACTTTTTTACAATACTCACTATATTGGCTTGCTGTAATGAACTGGATACAGAAAAATACAAATTTACGACACTACACTAGACCACAGATAATGAAATTTTTACTCTACACACTGTATTGGCTTGCTATAATGTACTGGATACAGAGAAATACAAATTTTGGGCACTATACTAGGCCACAGATAATGACATTTTTACACTACACACTGTATTTCTCTGTATCCAGTACATTACAGCAAGCCAATACAGTGTGTAGTGTAAACATTTTATTATCTGTGGCCTAGTGTAGTGCTGTAAATTTGCATTTCTCTGTATCCAGTACATTACAGCAAGCCAATACAAATTTTCAGCACTGCACTAGGGCACAGATAATTAAATTTTTGCAATACACACTATATTGGCTTGCTGTAATGTACTGGATACAGAAAAATAAATATTTTTGGCACTACATTATCCCACAGATAATGATTTTTTTACACTACACACTGTATAGGCTTGCCGTAATGTACTGGACACAGAGAAATACAAATTTTCGGCAGTACACTAGGCCACAGATAATGAAATTTTTACACTACACACAGTATTGGCTTGCTGTAAAGTACTGGATACAGAGAAATAAAGATTTTCAGCACTACACTAGCCCAGTGATAATGTAATTTTTGCAATACACATTGTATTGGCTTGCTTTAATCTACTGGATACAGAAAAATAAAGATTTTCGGCACTACACTAGCCCAGAGATAATGTAATTTATACAATACACCTTGTATTGGCTTCCAGTAAGGTACTGTCTACAAGAAAATACAGATTTTGGCACTACACTAGGCCAGAGGTAATGTAGTTTTGACAATACACACTATATTGGCTTGCTGTAATGTACTGGATACAGAAAAATACAAATTTTGGGCACTATACTAGGCCACAGATAATGAAATGTTTACACTACACACTGTATTGGCTGGCTGTAATGTACTGGAGACAGAGAAATAAAGATTTTCAGCACTACACTAGCCCAGAGATAATGCAATTTTTACAATACACACTGTATTGGCTTGCTTTAATGTACTGGATACAGAAAAATAAAGATTTTCGGCACTACACTAGGCCAGAGGTAATGTAATTTTGACAATACACACTCTATTGGCTTCCAGTAAGGTACTGGATACAGAAAAATACAGATCTTTGGCACTTCACTAGGCCAGAGATAATGTAATTTTATATATATATATATATTTTAAATATAATATTTATTGATTTTCATAAAACAAGTAATACAAGTTGTACAGTATACGATAAGCGTTATCAAAGTACAAAGAAAAGTTCTAGTATACCATATACCTATGGTTACAAAGCCCACTCCCCCCCCCCCAATTTGGTGCTTCTCCTCATCTACCCAACAAGTGTTTTTATTAGTCCACTAATAGCCTCCCTAGTGTACCTGCTACCTTTCGCTTTAGGTACCATTCAAAGTTTATGAAAGGAGCCATTATTGACAACATTTCCCTGTCCGAGAAGACTGTAGAGACAAAGGTACCCCATTTAGCCAAGAATGCCTTGACCTGGCAGCCTTGAACTTGTTCTGCTTCCAATCGGTCCATATCAAAGCATTTTTTGATGTGCTGGAATATCTCCGAGGCCATTGGAGTGTGCGGTTGTAACCATTTAGCTAGTAGGCAGTGCTTGACAGCCAATATAGCTACATGTGCTATCATAGGTAGGCATGTCCGCTCTGGAGAGATGTGAAACAGAATAAACTCTGGTGTCAGCGGTATCTGAATTTTTAGGTGAGATTTAAGTTGGTTTCGCACTAGCTTCCAACATCTGGATGAGGCAGGACATGACCACAGCCTATGGAGCATATCCGTGCCAGGCCTTTTACATTTTGGACACGCTATGAGTCTAGTCGGATCCCTGCCTCTCCCAGAGTGCTGAAACCCGTAGATGGCTTTGTGAAGAAACCTAAATTGCGTTTCCCTCCATCCTTCATTTGATACAACTTTCCTGACCCTGTCCCACCCCTGTAGAATTTTCTGCTCCAGGTCTAAGATTGGAAACTTCTTAGCCCAGTTTGTGAAAAGGCCATCAGCTAGAGGTTTTTGTTTCACATCTCTGATATAGTAATAGATATCTGAAAGTGATCTTTTCCCCCTTGATCTATTAAGTAAAACATCTAAAGAATTGGAGGCTATCATTCCCTCCGGAGAGCGCATCCTACCCCTAATAAATCCTCTGACTTGTATGTACACAAACAAATGGTGCACTTGTGCAAGTTGGAACTGGCGTTTGAGTTCCCCAAAGGTATACATCCTTCCCTCTGATACATTCCACAGGTTTTTGACTGACCAAATACCCTTCTTCCTCCAGTTTACAAAGAATCTAGATTCCACACCAGCTATAAATTCAGGATGACCCCAGAGAGGCATGTGTTTAGAGAATAAGAAGGGTAGTCCAGATATCCTGCAAACCTCCTTCCATGCAGCTATTGTGTGACGTATCAAGAGACTAGATTTCACCATTTGCGGAGTCGTCGCCCACCTGGAATGGAGCAATGCCCCCAGTGACCAAGGATGCACCAATTTGATTCCAACCATTTATTGGAGTAAAAGCTTGTGTCATTAAGCCAGTCTACACAGTGTCTGAATAAACTTGCAACATTGTACAGACGAAGGTGAGGCAGTGCTAGACCTTCCCTATGCTTGGGCAATTGTAGTTTGGCCAGTGCAATTCTAGGTCTCTTTCCCGCCCAGAGGAAGGCGCTAAATGCTGAGTTCAATTTATTTATGTCCACATGTTTTAAGAGTATAGGGACGGTTTGCATAGTATATAGGACTTTAGGGACACAAATCTTCTTTATTAATTGATTCCTTCCGCCCAGGTAGAGAGGGTAGGACTTCCATCTATATTACGATATATTGGCTCTATCGCCAAGTTGAACAGCAGGGGAGACAAAGGGCACCCCTGTCTAGTGCCCTTGAAAAGGGCAAAGGGGGCTGATAGGAATCCCGGGGTGTGGATTCTGGCTCACGGATTCGCATAGAGGGTTGAAAGATATTGTCTTAACGGGCCCACAATTCCCATATGATCAAGAACAGTACCCATCCAACCCCAGTCAACATTGTCAAATACTTTCTCTGCATCGATAGCCACAATGGTTGGGGATGGATGGGACTGAGGGCGCATTTTAACTTTATCCAGGACCGTCAGGACCTTACGGACGTTGGTTACTGCTGCCCTGCCCTGGACGAACCCCACCTGGTCTTGAGAGATCAGTTTAGGCAAAATATTAGCCAACCTGTCTGCCAAAATTTTGGAGGCGAGTTTGAGGTCCACATTGATTAATGATATTGGGCGGTAGGAGGAGGCAAGATGCAGATCTTTGCCCGGTTTTGGTAACACTTTGATATGAGCCATGTTTGTGTGTGGTGGAATAACCATGCCCTGCATATAACTAGTAAATATTTCAGAGAGAGTGGGGGCTATTTCTGGAGATAAAATACGAAAAAATTCACTAGTAAGCCCGTCCGGGCCTGACGCCTTTCCTAGTGCAGAATGTTTTATTGCCTGTTCCACCTCTTCCTTTGTTATTGGCAAGTTAAGCCTCATTCTATCTGCTTCTGAAATTTTGGGGAGAGTGGCATCGCCCAGCCAGTCCTAATGTTTGTAGGGGGGCAATTTTACGGTTGATATAAGTCTGAATAATAAGTTCTCAATATATCTATCACATCTTTGGGGTGGGACCGCAACCTACCACTACCGTCTACGAAGGCATTAATATTAGTCAGTGGCCTATATCCATTGGCCAGTCTGACCAACAGTCTACCAGCCTTATTCCCACATTTAAATAAATGTGCTTCCCACCTAGACTGTGCCAGTTCTTCCCAACGGAAAAGCCACGCGTCATAGTTCTGTTTAGCCTGTTGCCACTGGTTCCACAGGCTTTGGGACGGATTATTTATGAACGCTGTATGAGAGGCCCTGAGTTTATCACTAAATTGTAGTAGGTTTTGTTTGGTTTTCCTTCGCTTGTCATACATATATGCCATAATTTTCACCCTAAGCACTGCCTTACCTGCATCCCACAAGAGTTGCGGTGTTGTCGACGCTTCATTAACTTGCCTATATTCTTGCCACCAGCGACGAAGCCGATCACGGAAAATTTCGTCCTTTATTAGACTAGAGGGAAAACGCCATATATAGTCTGATCCCATGGGAACCTTGTTTTGGAGTAAGACCGATACAGGAGCATGATCCGAGATCACTAGGTCCTCTATCTTCGGGTCCGTGAAACGGTTCATGGAGCTTCTGGTGACCAGAACAAAATCAATTCGTGACCAAGAACCATGTACGTTTGAAAAACAGGAGAATTTCCTCCCCTCAGGATTCGCCACTCTCCACTGGTCGGTCAAGTCTGATTCTGTCAAAAGGTCTGACAGTCTCGTGTCTCCCATTCCCTGTTTATCCGTAGCTTTCCCATTCCTCCTCCTGTCCTCGTCATCATCAACAACAGTGTTCATGTCTCCCCCCACTAACCTCATATCTACAGGATCCTGAACTAATTGCATCCCCAAAGTAACAAAGAATTCCTCACCGTTCGAGGAGGTAAGGTGTAAATAGGACAGTCGTCCTACATCGTCATGTTGATGATCAAGGACTGAGAAAGGTATGCCTTTCTTGAGTAACGTGAGGGCTCCTGCCTTCCTCCTCAATGTACCAGAACCATACACCTCTACCACCCACAGTCGTTTCATACGCTCTAGATCTTGCGATCTGAACCTACGATGAGGAGTGCACCAAATACTCGAAACCCACCCCCACCCCAACCCGTCCCCCCTCCCAACATTTCAACAGAAAAAATATCAAAGTGCACAGGATGCATCCATTCCTTAATGCATTAACATGTAACGGTACAGTATATCGGACTTCTATTTTTTCCAACATGACAAGAGGTCAAGTATAACTAGTGAGTACAATCATATACACGTGACAGCTGGGACTCCATTTCCAGCAGTAATAATCTTACTCAGCAGCTAGCTGGACGCCTAAAAACAGAGACTAAGTCTATCAACAGATGGCTCTCAGCATACCATCAGTACAGCTGGACATACAATGCATTTCTTGAACAGAAAGTTTGTTGTTAACGTGCCCCTACTATGGTAAGTATTGCCAGCCCCCGACTGTCCTGGCCGTCTGGAGGTTCAGCAACATGTATGTACAGAATAGGTCCCCAGGGAGAGGGAGGATCAACACGGTGGCTGTGGGCCCCGGGGCTATAGAACTAGACTGTTCCCTCTGAACGGGTCCATCAAGTATACACTAACGACCCTTACGGCCACAAGAAGAGCAGTCCTTAAGCAGGAAGCAACTTACAGTTCCCATGAAACTACCTCGTGCTGCTGTTGTCTCGGTGTCCGCCACGGGTCGTCAATAAAGTCCCTGGGATGCTTGTACGATCTAGGGGTGTGTCGCCAGCCAGAGGGGGACACTAGTCAAGCGGTCCTCTTAGATGTCTCCTCATGTCCCACAACAGAGAGTTCCCCACTCCAGGGTAAAGCTGGGAGATCATGGCGAGGTGTCTTCTTCGCTTGCTGCTGGGGCTTAGGTGAGCTGCAGTCCTCCGTCGGATCAACAGTGGATGTTATTTTGCGGTCCATAAG
The DNA here is from genome assembly GCA_033119425.1 of Bufotes viridis. Classification (NCBI taxonomy): domain Eukaryota; kingdom Metazoa; phylum Chordata; class Amphibia; order Anura; family Bufonidae; genus Bufotes; species Bufotes viridis. The sequence continues at coordinate 130,319,127 of CM065589.1, read as the reverse complement.
AAAATCCCTAAGATAATTCCGGGCCTCCTCCGGGTCATCAAAAGAGAAGGACTTGCCATCAGAGAGCGACACCCTCAAAATCGCCGGGAAGATAAGGGCGAATCGGGTTTGGCTGTTGTATAAAGCCGAGCATATGGGGGCAAACGCTCTCCTTTTCCTCGTCACCTCCGCTGAAAAATCTTCAAATATCAGAACACGATGGCCCCTTAGTGAAATCCCATTTCTCTAATGTTTGTAGGCCCTGAGCAATGCGGATTTATCGGCATAGTCTAGGTATTTAACAATTAACTGTCGTGGTCTTGCAATGCGATTATTCTGCAGTTGTGACCCCGCACGTTGCTGCATGTGTTCCGCTTGCGGTCCTGGGCCCACCCTGTGAGCACGCTCTACTTTGCACTGGTGTGGCAGGCCCAAAGCTTCTGGTAGCTCTATTCCACAGACCTCGAGTAAGTCTTTTGCGGGAACCTGCTCAGAAAGGCCTACGATCCGAAGGTTGCTCCTTCTGGAGCGATTTTCTAGATCGTCGAGTTTCGCCCAGAGTTTTGTATTTTCCTCCACCGCTTGGGAGAGGTGAGTTTTAATAATCTTGTTGTCCGTCTCCACTGCCACGAGTCTTGACTCCAGCTCCTCCAGTTTTGCTCAGTGCAGTTTCACCTCTGCCTGCAGCGCCGCCAGGGACTGAGCCACAGTGGAAGAGAGGGCCTCCTGAAGGTCTGGTAAAATGCGTGAGGCTACTTCCAACGCTAGGTATTTGTAGTCCACTGCTGGTGTGTGGTCATCTTGTGGCTGGTGCGATGGCTGTGAATGGGATTCTGATGTTTTCACATGGTCCTCTTGTCTCGTCGCTATCTTGGTGTCTGCAGGCGCCTTATCAGCACTTGCCGCTTGCTTCTTTGCTTTGCTCCCCATGGAGGTCACGAACCGGTCCATTCACCGGCCAGATAATTTGTGCAGGTAATGTCCAACTGCCGACCAAGATTAGCAGCTGAATAATCGAGGGGAGCAGGGATTGTGGAGTCTCAGGCACGGAGCTCTTACTGCATGCTCCCACTCCTGCTGGCGCCGGAACCAGTCGATAATGTAATTTTTACAATACACACTGTATTGGCTTGCTGTAATGTACTGGATACAGAAAAATAAAGATTTTCAGCACTACACTAGCCAAGATATAATGTAATTTTTACAATACACATTATATTGGCTTCCAGTAAGGTACTGGATACAGAAAAATACAGATTTTCGGCACTACACTAGTAATTGTAATAATAATGTGTCAGTGCAGGAAGGTGTATTAGGATTGTTCCTATTACCCAGGCTGTAAACTCCCATATTGAACCATTTTCTTCTTCAATACTGTGGAATAATTCCTCCCTATCCTTTTTCTACACTTCTAATGCTTTTTCCCTGAACTTCTATTCAGGAAAATAAAAGTTTTCAAGTCTTTCCTAGCACTTTCCCTAGCGCATGCTGACGTCTCTTCCTGCATTAAGTACACTGGAAAATGGCTGAATCCAAGATAGCTGAGGATATTTATAGGGCTGTGACATCACAAAACCTATTACTGGTTTATTCACAGTCACAATATTTGATTATTAAGAAGTTCTCATTATCAGGAGAAGAGTGTGGCAGTTTGCCCTGAGGCAGTGGCTCAGCCAGCATGGCTGGGAGTCAGCAGGGTGGCAGTAGTGGGAGGTCAGGAGCCAAACGTGCCCGGGGTAGACCACCTGCTTCGCAGCAGCCTACCTGCCTGGGAAGTACTGGTGCAGGGGTTAATGGAGGCAGCGGCGGTAGTAGTCAGTCAGTGCGGACTGTTAGGGGGAAAATCACCTACTCAGCGGTGTGGCAGTTTTTTGTTAAGCCGCCGGAGGAAGTGAACGTGGCCATATGTAGAATCTGTGGGCAGAAGGTGAAGCGTGGCCAGGGTGCCAATGTTGACACTACGGCCCTGCGTCAACATATGCAGCTTGGCCATACAGTGGCCTTGGAAAACTGTGGCTCCAATGTGGTGGTCCAGCCTGTCGCAGCAACCGCTGCATCACCTAGTGACATGCACCCGGTTTCAGGCAGTCAAGGCATTACCACCTCAGCCGAAGGGAGCTGTCTGTCTTTCCCATCTTCTGCTGGTCCAGATGCTCCTGCTCCTCCTCCTCCTACTCCTCGTCAGTCATTCCGTCAGCAATCAATCACCGAAGCGATTGCCAAGAGACAGCAGCATGCGTGCAATCATCCAACGGCTCAAAAGCTGAACGTGCTCCTGTCCAAGTTGCTGGTGCTGCAGTCCCTCACTTTCCAAGTGGTGGACTCTGCACCTTTCAGAGAACTGATGGCTTGTGCCGAGCCAAGGTGGAAAGTCCCAAGCCGTCATTTCTTTGCCAAAAAGGCAGTACCAGCCCTGCACAAATATGTAGGGCAGAAGGTGGGCCAGTCCTTGAGCCTGTTGGTGTCTGCCAAAGTGCACGGCAGCACTGACGTGTGGAGCTGTAACTTCGGTTAGGGACAATACATGTCCTTTACGGCCCACTGGGTGAATGTGGTTCCTGCACAGCCACACCAGCAACTTGGCCAGGTCACGCCGCTTTTGCCTCCACGTTGTCACGCCGTTGGTCCTGCGACAATGTCCACCTCTGCCTCCTCATCCTCCACCATGTCTTCAGCCTCTGCTGCAGGGACAAGTCACAGTGCCCCTCCAGCATACCACATGTACAGGGCACGGCGGTGTCACACAAGGGAGGAACTGCTCCGTGTGATTCATCAAGAAATCGAATCCTGTCTTTCTCCGCGACAACTGAAAATCTGAACCATGGTGACTGAACGGGAAGAACCTGGTGTCGGCAATGCATCAAGGAAGGCTGAGCCATGCGCCCTGCATGGCACACATGTTCAATCTGGTTGTCAAGCTCTTCCTGAAGTCTTCCACCCATTTGCAAGACATCCTAAAAATAGCCAGGAAACTTTGCATGCACTTCAGCCACTCGTATACCGCAAAGCACACCCTCTTTGAGCAGCAGCGGCAGAACGGCATCCCCTAACATAGGCTGAAATGCGACGTTTCCACCTGTTGGAATTCCACCCTGCATATGTTGGACCGACTTTATGAACAGAGAAAGGCCATCAACGATTTCTTGATGATCCAAGCAGATAGGAGTACTTCCCTGTGTAACTTTGATGTCAGCCAGTGGCGGCTCAGGAGTACGGGATGAATGACGTCATTCCACTGCTTTATGTCCTGGAACAGATGTGGTAACAATGGCTGGTCAGGAGACAGGAGACCTGTCGCCTAGATCTCACGGCCACATGAGCCCAGTGGGGGCTTAACAGTAAGAGGAGCAAGAGGGGGGGGGGGGGTACATTGGAGCATAGGCAATGTGTAATGAAATGGGTGGTTTTTCTACTGAAAAGAGAAGAGGAGCAGTCAGAGGAGCCACAGGGTGATGACGATTACGAGATAGAGGACCCAGACACACCGTGGCAGTATGCGGTGGAGATGGAGGCCAGGAGTCCCTCCGAGTCACTTGCACAAATGGCCCGATGCATGCTCACTTGCTTGTGTAGTGACAGCCGAACTGTCACCATTCGGCAGAGGGATGACTTCTGGCTCTCCACCTTGTTGGACCCTTGCTACGGGTCCAAAATGGGGACCTGTTTTAGACCCACTGAGAGGGAGGACAAACAATTACTACAGAGACATCCTATGTAGTCAGTTGGCCGCTGCCTATCTGCGCCATCATCCATCCTCTCACAGGTTTGACCGGGGGGCCCTCTGCGCTCACGTTCCACTGCTATGGCTGCTGGGGAAGGGTGGGGTGGCAGGAGCAGTACCAGCTCCATCAGCAGCAGCCTAAGTCTACAGTCGCTGATGAGCAGCTTTCTTCACCCGCATAGTGAAGAAACTACTCACCAGCAGCAGCAGGTAGACCTGGAGCAGGACCTGAGCCAGCAGGTGGTGGCGTTCTTGGATAGCATCCTTCCAGCCGTCATTGAAGATCTGCTGGACTACTGAGCAGCCAAACTGGATTTGTGGCCGCAACTGGCCGAATTTGCCCTGGAAAAGCTGTCCTGCCTGGCCAGTAGTGTGGCATCACAGCGGGTGTTTAGTGGGGCGGGGGCCATAGTTACCCCAAAATGAACTGAGCTGTCTACCGAAAATGTGGAGAGACTGACCTTTGTCAAGATGAATCAGGCCTGGATCAGACAGGATTTCCACCCACCAATGCCTGATGCCTCTGATAAGATCATCCATGCTTCCTCACCCAAACCTTGACAAAAGAGACCAATTTCTTCTGGATACCTGTCTCAGCTACTACTCTAATGCTGCCATCCGCCTGATGCCACACATCTGATGCGAAGTGCTCCTTCTCTCACTTACCTTCATCAGCGGGTATTAGTATTGCCACCCATCTCCCCACTCTGTCACCGGGTCACTTTTTGCTCTCCTGATGCTGTTGCTGTCATTTCCACACTATGTCACCTTGCCACTCTGTGGTCTACACCTGATGCTGCTACTGAGGAAACCTCTAGACTTTATCATTGTGCCACTCGGTGGTCTTCTCCTGATGCTGCTGCTGCCACCTCCAGACTCTGTCATGGTGCCACTCGGTGGCCTCCTCATACTGCTGCCAGCTCCACACTCTGTCATTTTGCCACTTGGTGGTCTCCTCATACTGCTTCCACCTCCAGATTCTGACATTGTGCCACTCGGTGGTCTTCTCCTAATGCTGCTACTGCTGCTGCCGCCACCTTCAGACTCTGTCATTGTGCCACTTGGTGGCCATTCTCCTGAAGCTGCTAGTGCTGCTGTCACCACCTCCTGACGCTGTCATTGGGCCACTCGGTGGCCTCCACATACTGCTGCCACCTTCACACTCTGTCATTGTACCACTTGGTGGCCTCCTCATACTGCTTCCAACTCCAGACTCTGTCATTGTGCCACTCGGTGGCCTCCTCATACTGCTGCCACCTCCAGATTCTGACATTGTGCCACTCGGTGGCCTTCTCCTAATGCTGCTACTGCTGCTGCCACCGCCTCCAGACTCTGACATTGTGCCACTCGGTGGTCTTCTCCTAATGCTGCTACTGCTGCTGCCGCCACCTTCAGACTCTGTCATTGTGCCACTTGGTGGCCATTCTCCTGAAGCTGCTAGTGCTGCTGTCACCACCTCCTGACGCTGTCATTGGGCCACTCGGTGGCCTCCACATACTGCTGCCCCCTCCACACTCTGTCATTCTGCCACTTGGTGGTCTCCTCATACTGCTGCCAACTCCACACTCTGTCATTGTGCCACTCGGTGGCCTCCTCATACTTCTGCCAACTCCAGACTCTGTCATTGTCCACTCGGTAGCCTCCTCATACTGCTGCCATCTCCAGACTCTGTTATTGTGACAATTGGTGGCCTTCTCCTGATACTGCTACTTCTGCTGCCGCCACCTCCAGACTCTCATACTGCTGCTATCTCCAGACTCTGTCATTGTGCCACTCAGTGGCCTTCTCCTGATATTGCTACTGCTGCCCCTGCCACCTCAGGACTCTGTCACTGTGCCACGCGGTGGCCTTCTCTTACTGCTGCCAACTCCAGACTGTCATTATGACACTCGTGGCCTTCTCCTGATGCTGCTACTGCTGCTGCTGCCACCTCCAGACTCTGTCATTATGCCACTCAGAGGCCTCCTCATACTGCTGCTAACTGCACACTCTGTCATTGTGCCATTTGGTGGCCTCCTCATACTGCTGCCAACTCCAGACTGTCATTGTGTCACTTCATGACCTTCTCCTCATGCTGCCACCTTCACACTCTGTCCTTGTGCCACTCGGTGGCCTCCTCATACTGCTGCCAACTTCAGACTCTATCATTGTGCCACTCGGTGGCCTTCTCCTGAAGCTGCAACTGCTGCTGATGCCACCTCCAGACGCTGTCATTGTGCCACTCGGTGGCCTCCTCATACTGCTGCCAACTTCTGACTACTATCCATGCCTTCAGTTGGAGTGTTTCTCCAATGCAAAATGGCCTTCCACGAGTCTTTACCATCATTGTGTGCTTTATTGCATAAGTTCTTAACAATCTTTACAGCTGCTTCAGCTTTGCCATTCGCCTGTGGATGACGTGGTGAGGAAGAAACGTGCTCAAACTCCCATTCAATGGAAAATCTTCTAAATTGCAAGCTTGAAAACTGAGGGCCATTATCAGAGATCACTTTATCTGGTTGGCCATAACAGGCAAACTGAGCCTTGCACCGCTTAATTGTGGATTCAGTGGACAAATCAGGAAGAAGGTCGATTTCCCAAAATTCCAAATAATGGTCAACTAATATCAGGTATTCTTTGCCTGCTTAGTTGAATAAGTCCATACTGATGATCTGCCATGGATGTGTCGGTATCTCATGCGACATCATAGTTTCCTTTAGTTGTAAGTGGGCATATTCATTGCAGATGGGACAATTACTGACAAAATCTTTGATTTCACCTTGCATGTTAAGCTCGTGATACTCTTTACTGGCCTGTCTGTAGCATGCTTCACCTCCAATGCGGCTAGAGTATATTCGTGATAACATCTCTGCTCTCAGTGATTTTGGGGCTATGACCCTTGGACCTTTGTACAAGATACCATTTTGTGCGCTGATCTCATCTCTGAAGGACCAATATTCCCGTAAAGTTTCAGGAATTGCCTCTTTATCATCTGGCCACCCACTCAAGACAACAGACTTCAGAGCTTGTAACGTTGCGTCACCATCAGTGTGTTGTATGAGTTGCTGCAGACGCTGAGCAGTGACATTAAAATAGTCGGCTTGATTCATATCGACAAAGAAAATTTGTTCCTGTTGCAGCAGACAAATTGTTTGACGCTCATGCTCACCTCCAGGTGCCATAGTATCTAACGTAGCTCTGCTCTAAGCATCGCTGATATACATTTCACTTCCTGTCTTTGTAGACAACATTGAGGTTGTAATTCTGCATTGTAAGCATCATCCTCTGCAAACGCTTGGGAGCACACAAAAGAGGCTTCTTGAATATGGCTATCAGAGGTCTGTGGTCAGTTTCAGCTGTAACGGAGTCCCACCCATACAGATAATGATGGAACCGTTGGCATGCAAATACAGTACTTAAACATTCCTTCTCAATCTGAGCATAGTTTCGCTCAGCTGATGTAATGGCTCTGGACGCATATTCAACCGATTGAACTTCCTGCAAAAAACAGCAACCCATTTTTGCTAGAGTCACTTTGTATGGCAACAGGCTTAGTGACATCATATTATTTCAACACTGGTGCAGAGATGACCAAGCATTTAATATCCTCTACCACCTGGTCATGTTTGGGAAGCCAGTGCCATGCCGCATCTCTGTCCACAAGTCGTCTGAACGGCTCACACACCTCAGATAAATGTGGCAGGAATTTTGCTAGATATGTAACAAAGCCAATAAATCTCTGCTTTGGCATCAGCAGGCTGTGGCATATCCACAATGGCTTTAATCTTGTCCGGGTCAGCTTTTAAGCCCTGTGAAGACAGGATATGCCCATGAAAATTGACTTCTTGCACCTTAAACTGCAATTTCTTCACGCTAAGTCTCAGCATCACCTGTCTGCAACGATCTAGTAGCTCTATTAACTTTTTGTCATGGTCCCGCTCAGCTCCTTCATCAGTATTACCACAGCCAATTATAAGAATGTCATCAGCTATTGGCTCAATTCCACGGAGTCCACTCAATATTAATGTTGCTTATGCTGGTAGATCTCTGGTGCCACGGAAACCCCAAATGGATGTTTAACCCCTTAAGGACGCGGCCCTATTTCACCTTAAGGACCAGGCCATTTTTTCAAAATCTGACCATTGTCACTATATGTGGTGATAACTTTAAAACGCTTTTTCTTATCCAGGCCATTCTGAGATTGTTTTTTCGTCACATATTGTACTTCATGACAGTGGTAAAATGAAGTCGAAAAATGTCATTTTTATTTATACAAAAATACCAAATTTACCAAAAATTTTGAAAAATTTGCAATTTTCCAAGTTCCAATTACTCTACTTCTATAATACATAGTAATACTGCCAAAAAAAGTTATTGATTTACATTCCTCATATGTCTACTTCATGTATCGATCATTTTGGGAATGCCATTTTATTTTTTGGGGACGTTACAAGGCTTAGAAGTAAATCTTGAAATTTTTCAGAAATTTTCAAAAACCCACTTTTTAGGGACCAGTTCAGGTCTGAAGTCACTTTGTGAGGCTTACATAATAGAAACCACCCAAAAATTACCCCATTCTAGAAACTACACCCCTCAAGGTATTCAAAACTGATTTTACAAACGTCATTAACCCTTTAGGTTTTCCACAAAAGTTAATGGCAAATGGAGATAAAATTTCAGAATTTCGATTTTTTGAAAAATTTTCCGTTTGAATCCATTTTTTCCAGTAACAAAGCAAGGGTTAACAGCCCAACAAAACTCAATTTTTATTGCCCCGATTCTGTAGTTTTCAGAAACACCCTATATGTGGTCGTAAACTGCTGTATGGCCAAACTGCAGGGCGCAGAAGGAAAGGAGCGCCATATGGTTTTTGGAAGGCAGATTTTGCTGGACTGGATTTTTGACACCATGTCCCATTTGAAGCCCCCCGATGCACCCCTAGAAACTCCATAAAAGTGACTCCATCTAAGAAACTACGCGCCTCAAGGTATTCAAAACCAGTTTTACAAACTTTGTTAACCCTTTAGGTGTTCCACAAGAGTTATTGGCAAATGGAGATTAAATTTCCGAATTTCTATTTTTTGTTACCTTGTCTCAAAAAAAGTGTAATATAGAGCAACCAAAAATCATGTTTACCCTAGAATAGTACCAACAAAACTGACACCTTATCCCGTAGTTTCCAAAATGGGGTCACTTTTTTGGAGTTTCTACTGTAGGGGTGCATCGGGGGGGCTTCAAATGGGACATAGTGTCAAAAAACCAGTCCAACAAAATCTGCCTTCCAAAAACCATATGGCGTTCCCTTCCTTCTGTGCCCTGCCGTTTGGCCATACAGTAGTTTACGACCACATATGGGGTGTTTGTGCAAACAAGAGAATCAGGGCAATAAATATTGAGTTTTGTTTGGCTGTTAACCCTTGCTTTGTTACTGCAAAAATGGATTAAAATGGAAAATTTGCAAAAAATAGCTGTTTTGGGACTGTTTTTATTTTTGTTATTTACATAGTTGAACTGACAGGTTAGATTGTGTGCTATTTCTATAGAGCAGGTTGTTACGGACGCGACAATACCAAATATGACTACTTTTTGGGGTTTTTTGTTTCAGTTTTACATAATAAAGCATTTTTGAAAATAATTTTTTTTAGTGTCTCCACATTCTGAAAGCCATAGTTTTATTTTATTTTTTTGGGCGACTGTGTTATATAGGGGCTAATTTTTTGCGGGATGAGATGGCGGTTTGATTGGCACCATCTTGGGGTGCATATGACATTTTGGTCGCTTGCTATGACACTTTTTGCGATGTAAGGTGACAAAAATGGCTTTTGACACCGTATTTTTTTATTTTTTTTTGCTGTGTTCAGCTGAGGGGTTAGGTCATGTGTTATTTATATAGATTAGGTTGTGACGGACGCGGCGATACATAATATGTATACTTTTTATTTATTTATATAAGTTTTACACAATAATATCATTTTTTAAAACAAAAAAAAATCATGTTTTAGTGTCTCCATAGTTTGAGAGCCATATATATATATTTTTTTGGGCGATTATCCTATGTAGGGGCTCATTTTTTGCGGGATGAGATGGCGGTTCGAATGGTACTATCTTGGGGTGCATATGACTTTTTGATCGCTTACTATTACACTTTTTCAGATGTAAGGTGACAAAAAAATGGCTTGTTTGACAACGTTTTTATTTTTTATGTTTACGGCGTTCATCTGAGGGGTTAGGTCATGTTATATTTTTATAGAGCAGGTCCTTACGGACGCGGCGATACATAATATGTATACCTTTTTTATTTATTTTGGTTTTACACAATAATATCCTTTTTGAATGAAAAAAAACATGTTTTAGTATCTCCATAGTCTGAGAGCCATATATTTTTCAGTTTTTAGGCAATTGTCTCAGGTTGGGTATAATTTTTGCGGGATGAGGTGACGGTTAGATTGGCACTATTTGGGGGGTCATATGACTTTTTGATCGCTTGCTATTACACTTTTTGTGATGTAAGGTGGCAAAAAATGGCTTTTTGACAAAGTTTTTATTATTTTTTTTTACAGTGTTTACTTGAGGGGTTAGGTCATGTGATATTTTTATAGAGCAGATTCTTACGGACGTGGAGATACCCAATATGTCTACTATTTAATTTTTTTTTTTTACATTTAACACTAAGCATAGTTTTTTTATTTTTTGGCCAATTGTTTTAGGTAGGGGCTCGTTTTTTGCGGGATGAGATGGCGGTTTGATTGGTACTATTTTGGGAGGCAAACGCCTTTTTGATCGCTTTGTATTACACTTTTAGTGATGTAATGTGCCAAAAAATGGCTTATTTACACCATTTTTTTTTTATGGCGTTCACCTGAGGAGTTCAGTCATGTGATATTTTTATAGAGCAGGTTTTTATGGACGCGGCGATACCTAATATGTGTAGTGTATTTTATTTTTTTAATTTTTATTCAGTGATATGTGTTTTTTCATTTTTTTTAATTTTTTTTTGACCCAGACCCACTTGGTTCTGAAAGATCCAGTGGATCTGGTGTCTGTATAATACAGTACAGTACACTATATAGTGCACTGTACTGTATTTTGTACTTTAGAAAGTCTGAATAGACCTTTAGCAGGTCTATTCAGACTTTCAGCACCATGGAGAGCAGGACGCTTCTGAAAGCGTCCTGTCTCCATGGCAACCATCACCCGCTGCCATAACTGGGCAGGGGGTGATGGATGAGGAGGGAGTGGAGCTCCCTCCCTCTGCGATCCCATCCTGTTGGGGGCTGCAAGGCACAGCAGCCCCCGATGGGAGAGGGAGGAGCGCTCCCTCCCTGTTAACCCTTCCATACCGCGGTCCGTACGGACCGCGGTACTGAGAGGGTTAAGCGGCTGGCATCTGCAGCACAGATGCCAGCCGTTTCTATCAGAGTGTCAGCAATGTGCTGGCACTCTGATAGAACCACTAGACACCAGGGATAGATTACAGAGGAGGCGGGCGGGGATCGCAATCGCGATCCCGCCCGCTGCACCGCTCGCCTCCCGCCCGCCTCCGCCGCCCGCAACCACCCCCTGCACCCCCGCAGCCACAATATGATTGGGGGCTGCAGGGGGTTAAAAACAGTTTGGGGGCATTAACTCTCTGATCCCCGCGGTCATAGACCGCGGGGATCAGAGATCGCACAGAAGCGCTGCAAACCGCAGGTCTGAATTGACCTGCGGTTTGCAGCGATCGCCCATATGGGGGGGTCACAGGACCCCCCTGGGCATTGTAACAAGGTACCTGCTGAATGATTTCAGCAGGTACCTTGTTCCGAACACTGCCGGCTGAGCAGCAGTGATCGGAACAACTCATGACGTACCGGTACGTCATGTGTCCTTAAGGATTCGGGAAACATGCCGTACCGGTACGTCATGTGTCCCAAAGGGGTTAAGCCATCTCTTTCTGCCCCAAGGAGTCCAGAAAGGGCTTTTTTAAATCTAATTTGCACTGTAATAAGGCATCTCTTGCATCGACAAGTGTGAGAATACGCGTTTTTGGAAGTTTGTGCAAAATGCCATCGAGTGTAGGCATTAGGTAGTGTGACTGCTTCAGGGCCATATTCAGGAACTTAGGATCAATACAGATTCTAATCTTTTCAGGCTTTCTGATAACCACCATGTTGCTTATCCAATCCTTGGGTTCTGATACTGAAGTTACATGTCCCTCAGCTTCATACTTGTCAAGTTGTGCTTTGACCTGTGGCTTAATAGCTATTGGTACATTCCGTGGGGCACATTGAACTGGTGGAATGGCAGGGTCAAGTTCAAAGCGCACCACCCCTATAACAGATACTACCGGGCCCTCAAACACATCACTGTAGGCATGAAGAATTTGCTGTTTTGTCAGCAGCCTAGTCAGAGATTTTGCTGGCTGATTATCAACTTTGTGCAGCTCAGCACGAATAGTGAACTGCAGCAGGCACTTACATGTTGAACCAGATAATAGCGGTTTCTGATCAGCTTCCCCAATCTCAAAGTGCAATTTGTGCACACAATCACACAACATTTCCAGTATTTCCCCTCAATACAGCTTTAGTTTAGTGCTGCTAGGCTGAAGGGGTGTTCTGGGCGCCAGTCTCATTTTGTCCTTTAAACTAATTACATCACATGTTGCACCTGAATCCAACTGACAAGGTTGGATTATATTATTTAAAGTGAGGTTTACATATCATTTCTTGCCTTTTGTGTTTACAGCACCAATGCATTCTGAGGAATAAAGCATACCAGTGCTAAACAGTTGTGCATCCTCAGATTCAGGCATTTGCTGAATTGTGTGTAGCTTCCTTACTTTCATGTCACGGGAGAGACACACCCTTGCAAAGTGATCTGGCTTACCGCATGCAGTACAGAATTTCCCATATGCAGGGCACTTTTCTTTCACTCGTAAATGCAAGCTTCCACATTACTTACATGATGCAGGCTTCTCTTCAGGTGAGTTGTGTGAGCGACTCTTGTATTGAAACTTGTGCTGCTGGGAAGAGGCTACATTGATGTTGTCAGTCTTTTTATCCTGCCACATAGCTTTCATATGCTTGTCAGTAAGTTCTGCGGTATGACATATCTCAAGCGCTGTTTGCAAGTCTAAATCGCGTTTCCTCAACAAGTGGCGGTGTCTGTTTTCCTCGATGATACCCAGAACCAGTTTATCACGAATAAGTTCATCTCTCAAAGAGCCATACTCACAGCTTGCAGATTTTTTCTCTAAGCCGTGTGACAAACTTGCCTATCAATTCACTGTCTTCTTGTTTGCAGCAGCCAAATATATATCTTTCATATATACAATTTTAGAAGGCCTGAAGAATGTTTCTACTGCATACAGGATGGCTGTGGTGTCATTCTTTTGCTCCTCTGTAAGGTTTAGATTATGCTTGTAAACATGGAGGCATTCTCTGCCCATCACCCTCCTCAGAGTGGCTGCTTGCACTTCTGCAGGCTTCTCATTTAACCCTGTGGCGAGGCAGTAGTCATCAAACTCAGCCCCGAAGGTCTCCCAGTTATCACAAACATTGTCGCTGACCATCATCAGCTCAGGCAGTGGAATGCAGTTAGCCGCCATGATGCTGCTATTGCTTGCGTCAAATGCTCAATTTCACAGACAGGAGACACGATCATGCTGCAAGGCTGGCAGGCTCTCAGTGGCAAACGTGCAGAAGCAGAGCAGATCAAGATACTTCTGACACCATGTTTCATGTGATGTAAATAAAAACAGCACGCAGGATTAGTGCACAGAAGCCATGTTGGTAACATAAGCATAACGACAGGCAACTGCCAACAGGATACAGGAAGTAAACCCCACAGCGATATATCATAGAGTTGCACCCACACAAACATAACGTCCATAACAGCTGCGGCAGTTGAAGAGAGAGCAAGGCCCCTAGGTGTAAACACCCCTGTTGCTCCTAGAGGCTCATTTACAAATATTAAAACATCATTTTTCTCAGCAATACGGGCACATATGAAAATATGACCAGGACAAATAGCTTCAGCTGCCAAGTGCACATCCGACAGGTCAGTCAGTTTCATAGTTACAAATCTGTTGACAGATGCCCTTTAATAGAAGAAGGTCATGCGCGCATAGGCTAAAACAGTAAAAGAAGGGAGGGATATAGAAAGTTTGCTTTACAGGGAATGACCACTGAACTATGAACATATAGCTTCACAAAAAGGCATGTCAGAGAAAAGATGCACTGAAAATGAAAAAAGAAATTCTGAAGCAAATATTTTATAGAAAATCTTAAAATATTTTTCCATGATAATGATGCACATACAAATCTTTGTAGTCTTTTTGCATTTTACTTGCACCAATTTTGAACCATAAGTTGCAAATTTTGGCATACAGTTGTGTTCAAAATTATTCAACCCCCAATGCTGTACAGGGTTTTAGGGAATTTAGTGTACATTTGTAATTGTGTTCAGAATAAAATCTTACTAGGACTTTTTAAAAACCAAATGCAACTAAAATGACATCAATTGTTTTTGTAATACAGTATTAAATGTTTTTTTTTGTGATTTCTTCATTGACACAATTATTCAACCCCTTAAAGCCTTCCACTCTTAAGAACAGAGGTTCATTCAAGTGTTTTCGATCAGGTATTGAAAACACCTGTGGATGTCAAGGAGCAGCAATCAAGCATAATAAGCACCAATTAGGCAGATTTAAAATGACTGTGATACTCAGCTCCTTCTAGACATTTACTGGTGTGTTTACAAACATGGTGAAGTCAAGAGAATGGTCCAGGAAGGCAAGAGAAGAGGTGATTTCTCTTCACAGGAAGGGCAATGGCTATAAGAAGATTGCAAAGATATTAAACATACCAAGAGACACCATAGGAAGCATCATTCGCAAATTCAAGGCAAAGGGCACTGTTGAAACGCAACCTGGTCGTGGCAGAAAGAAGATGCTGACTTCGACTGCTGTGTGCTACCTGAAGCTCAAAGTGGAGAAAAGTCCCCGTGTGACTGCTGAGGAACTGAAAAAATATGTCAGATGCGGGTACTGAAGTTTCAGCTCAGACAATAAGGCGCACACTGCATAATGAAGGCCTCAATGCCAGAACTCCCAGGCGCACCCCTTGCTGTCTCCAAAGAATAAGAAGAGTCGACTGCAGTATGCCAAAAGTCATGTGGACAAACCACAAAAGTTTTGGGATAGTGTTCTGTGGACTGATGAAACAAAATTCGAACTGTTTGGGCCCATGGATCAACGCTATGTTTGGAGGAGGAAGAACAAGGCCTATGAAGAAAAGAACACCTTGCCTACTGTGAAGCATGGCGGGGGGGTCAATCATGCTTTGGGGCTTTTTTGCTTCTACAGGTACAGGGAAGCTTCAGCATGTGCAAGGTACCATGAATTCTCTTCAATACCAGGAGATATTGGATGAAAATGTGATTCAGTCCGTCACAAACCTGAGGCTTGGGAGACGTTGGACCTTTCAACAGGACAATGATCCCAAGCATACCTCCAAGTCCACTAGAGCATGGTTGGAGATTAAAGGCTGGAACATTTTAAAGTGGCCATCGCAGTCACCAGACTTAAATCCGATTGAGAACCTCTGGTGGGACTTAAAGAAAGCAGTTGCAGCGCGCAAGCCAAATAATGTGACTGAACTGGAGGCTTTTGCCCATGAAGAATGGGCAAAGATACCCGTAGATCGCTGCAAGACACTTGTGTCAAGCTATGCTTCACGTTTAAAAGCTGTTATAACTGGAAAAGGATGTTGTACTAAGTACTAAGATTAAATGTCACTTGGGGGTTGAATAAAACTGATAATGATGTGAGCACAGAAAAGACATTTGTGGTTATTTCATTATAAATGTTATGTTATATTTGTCTGACTTACAAGTGCCTCTTTGATTTAATTGTAAACAAGATGACTGAAATGATCAAAATCAATGTCAAACTGGCCAAAACACTCAATTTCAGTCGGGGTTGAATAATTTTGAACACAACTGTATATCAGTTTTGCTTAAAAATCTGCAACTTTCTTTTTCAATTTTATGCCATTCTTGACACTTTTAAATACATGGGTTATTATGATACAAAATCTACACCAGCTAATAGCTGTGATATGGAATGCTAGAAGATGCAAATAATAGAAATCACATGATATTTACAAAAATTATATGTAGATTAAAACCTCATTCTGATTTCATAAAATCTGCGACTCTTAACCAATACATTTTGATCAAAATACATCTGTGCCCACCTACAACTGCAAGGTGATCTCAGTCAGGCAGCAACCTACTCAATACCTGTCTCTATGATATTGGGCATCTACATTTTGGAGAGCAGACCTTGCACATATAGGGGGATAATTATCATTACCGTTACGACTGAAAAGTAGCATTAAAAAGTCAAAATTGCTACTTTTTTTACTGCGACTCTTTAAACGATTGTTGCATCTCCCATTTTTTGAAGTCCTCGCCACTTTTCTATAAGGGGATGTAACAAGGGTGGGAAGCGGGCATTGCCAGCTGCAGCGACAAATTTGTCTTAGTTTACGCCAGCTTTCTGGTGTCAATGAAGACAGAAATCTATGGCAGCTCTGAGCTGTCATAGATCTCTGGTTTGGCGCATGGACTGCAGGGGGATGCAGAGGTGAATCCTCTGGCAGCACAGGGTGTATGAAAACTGGCGCAGAAAGCGCCAGTCTTGATAAATCTCCCCCATAATGTGCTGCTACTTGTTACCTCTGTGTGCAGTCAAGCATCCAATGAGAGCAAGAGCTCGCACAACTATATGTACCACCTAATCAAAGCAGCCTGTGGAAAAGGTGGGATAATGGAAGTGCACTGGAGACAACTATTCCTTAGTTGGGGTAATAGGGGGGCATGATGTGATTTATCATATCAGGCACAATGTTTATTTATCTTTTTCAATGATTTTTGCTTTGTCTGATAGAAGATGCACCAAATGTATTAAGAGGCCTAAGACTACAATCATAATAAATTACCCCCATAGTCTATGTAATGCACTATAGATATGACTAGGGATCATGTTTATGACCTCTCAGTAGTTTAGAGATAAGGTTTATTAGATGACCAGAACAAAGTGAAAGTACCAGTCACACAACTAGAAAAACAGTTAACCCTTTGTGACAGAATGGCTCAATATTTTTAATAAAGGCCAATTGAAAAAAAATATTTTTAGCTAAATATGAGTAAAATGCAATCATAAAAAAATGCCTGCAAAGGTGTACATAGCCTTTAAAGGGGTTGTCTCATCATGAACAAGGGGGGCATATCGCTAAGATATGCCCCCATTGTCTTATAGGTGCAGGTCCCACCGCTGGGACCTGCCCCTATATCGAGAACTGAGCCCTGCAAAGTGATGGCTGGAGGACTTCGGTCCGGCCACCACCAAGCTGGCTCCCCATAGAAGTGGATGGGAGTGTACCGCGCATGTGTAGACCTCGCTCACATTCATTTCTATGGGGCCGACGAAAATAACTGAGCCAGCACTCGGCTATTCTCACCGGCCCCATAGAAAATGAATGGAGGGTGGTTGCGAATGCACAGTGCTCCCTCCTCCACTTGTGGGGCTCCGTTCTCGATATAGGTGCAGGTCCCAGCGGTGGGACCCACACCTATAAGACAATGGGGGAATATCCTAACGATATGCCCCCATTGTCCATGATGAGACAACACCTTTAAGATTTAAGCAAATTGGGCAGCAAATTTTTTTTTTTGAGTTTTCTTGCCATAATGGGCTATGCAAATAGAGATAACATATAAGCACAAGAAATATCTTAAATAACATTGTATTCTATCATGGTACATATTCAGCCTTGACCTTGTTGTAAGATGAGCAGTATTAAAGAAAGATTGAAGAGAAGTCAATATTAGTACATTTTCAATAACGTGAGCTAATTAGGAACAGTATAGGCTGATGTTACACTTTTTTTTTTTTTGTTTTGTGGTTGTTTGCTTTTTTGTTGCAGCTTTTGCTTCGTTTTACACTAGCTCCAAATCTTGCATTGAAGTCTATGGGAGATATAAATCTTCTGACAAATACCGTAAACATTTTTTGTAGTGGCATTTTTTCCCCCTTGAGTTGTTTTTGTAACCATGTATTTTCCCATGTTGCTCTAAAGAGGAAGTGATATTACAGGAGTACACACTTTGAAATAAAAAAAAGGCAAAACACACTATATGGAGAAGTTACGAAATAAAAATATATTGACCTTATCAGGCATTTTATGTTTTCCAATGACCTGCCATTGCTTTTAGTTAATGCTCAACTAAGGGCACAGTTTGGTATGGTTAAAAGATAATGCACCACTTGCATTGGGGTACCAATATGAAAGGATTGTCCTCATTGTGTAAAATACTTATATATAGGAAATCAAGATCATTTAAAGTTCTATGAATTGCAGTACATGATTCGGTGGCTTCAGAGAAAATACATTATTGATAATAATAGTCAATATTTTATGTGCTACTTTGGCGCTTTAACATCTGTCACTCACAGTATTTATTTATGGTATTCATTAGCATAATCTGGAAAATCCACAGAGATAAATCAGAGCTGTTCACAGGCTGTGCAGCTGTGCAGGTGACACCACAAAATAGTTTCAAAGAAATTTACTGTAAACTTTAAGATCCTGCTACATGCCCTGGGGCCTTAATTAAAGAAATAAGAAACTTATATGGCCATAATGCCTGAATATTACGTAGCAATAGCAGCAAGTTTACTTAAAGAATACGACAGCTAGGATAAGAAAGAAAATCAGATTAAAGCCTTATTCACACATTAGTGTTTTGGTCAGTGATTTCCATCAGTGATTGTGAGCCAAAACCAGGAGTGTTTTGAGTCGCATCTGGTTTTGGGTCAGAATCACTGATGGAAATCACTGACCAAATGAGGTGTGAATGAGGCATAACTGTTAAATATTTTAGAGTCATTTATTAACCTCTTCTATCCTGGGCCAGTTTTCACCTCAAGGTTCAAGCCATTTTTTGAAAATCTGACATCTGTCACTTTATGTGGTAATACTTTTGGAACAGTTTTACTTATCCAAGCCATTCGGAGACTCTTTTGCAGTGACACATCATACTTCATAAAAGTGGTAAAATTTGAGTCAATATATTTCACAATTATTTCAAAAAAATCCAAAATGTAACAAAAATTTAGAAAAATTCACAAATTTCTATTTCTCTGCTTTCAACACAGTGATATCTCATAAAGTAGTTATTCCCTTACGTCCTAAAAGCATCACATATGGGGTTAACCACCCCCTGTGGACTGGTAGGACCAGCGGAATGTTTAATGAGCCCAAGACTAATAACTCAATTTAACAATTAAGTATCTCCTTAAAAGGAGGGAGTCAACCCCCAGCCCACTGTATTTTTTTCTGTCCTCCTGGACAGGTGGACTAGCCGATTTATTCCCCCCTCTCTTGTGGAAAGTGCATGGAGCTTTTTTTTCGTTTGGGTAATGGCGTTGCCCTTTCTTAGGGTCCTTTCACACTGTCTTTTTTGTTTTCCGGCATAGAGTTCCATCCTCGGCGCTCTATGCCAGAAAAATCCTGATCAGGATCATCCCCATGCATTCTGAATGGAGAAAAATCCGTTCAGGATGCATCAGGATGTCTTCAGTTCAGGACCGGAACGTTTTTGGGACGCAGCAAATACCGCAGCATGCTGCGCTTTTTGTTCCATCCAAAAATCCGGAACACTTGCCGCAAGGCCGGATCCGGAATTAATGCCCATTGAAAGGCATTAATCCGGATCCGGCCTTAAGCTAAACCTCGTTTCGCGCATCGCCGGATCCAACGCTTAGCTTTTTCTCAGTTGTTACCATGGCAGCCAGGACGCTAAAGTCCTGGTTGCCATGGTAAATGTGGTGGGAGCGGGGGAGCAGTATACTTACCATCCGTGCGGCTCCCGGGACGCTCCAGAGTGACGTCAGGGCGCCCTACACGCACGTGATCCATGCGCATGGGGCGCTCTGACATCATTCTGGAGCGCCCCGGGGACCGCACGGACTGTAAGTATACCGCTCCCCCGCTCCTACTATGGCAACCAGGACTTTAATAGCGTCCTGGCTGCCATAGTAACCTGAAAGCATTTCGAAGACTGATCAGGATCCTGATCAGTCTTCTAATGCTTCAGGCGACTTGCGTTCTGACGGATCCGGCGCGACGGAAGTGCCTGCCGGATCCTCAGAACGCAAGTGTGAAAGGACCCTTAGGTACCTTGTCAGTTTGGCCGGCAGCTTATCTGCTGGGGTATTTTGGAGGCGTCCTCGGTCCAGGATTCTCAAGCCCTAGGCGCCGCCATCTTCTGGGAGTGACGCGGGGATTCTCCTTTGCTTCACTTCCGGGTATTCCGGACGTGATTTTATACAGACGCAATTTTCTTCAGACGCGATCTTTTTTTGCGGATGCGATTTTTTTCACGTTTTCATGTGAAAATTTTAAGTATTTTTTTCTTATGCTTCTTCCTGTGGAGGATTTACAGTGACTTCTGCTTCTGTAGAGATTTTAAATGAAATCTGGAGCTTTTTCCTCTGGGGGGAGGGTGGATCGGCTATCCCTCCCCTTCCCCTATTTAAGGAAGCAGTGTGCTCCAGTTTGGTCTCTGGCTGCATGTGCTTTTCCAGCTAGCTCCCAGAGTCCTAAAGTTGGTGTTGTTCCACTTGTGGTGTTTTTTTCCTCCGGTCCTCAGCTGCCTCCGGTCTGTTTTTCTACCTTTCTTGCGGAGATAGGTGGTTTACAAATTTTTTTTTTGTACCTTTTTTCCTGCAGTGATGTCTTCTCTGTGGAATTCGAAAGGCGGGAAAGTGGATTCCAAGAGGAAGCATCTATCCTGCTACCATTGCAGCGCCCTGCTGGAGGACAGCTGTCCCTACTCCAGATGTTACAGCTGCCGTTAGAGGGTTCTGCCCTCTAGTGAACCTACGTTGCAGGATATGTATCAATGGCTCTATTAAGGGGGACATAGGCCTGCTGGATGGAACGGCTTCCTATGCCTGCCCAGGCCCCTATGGAGACCTCTGTCCCGGTATAGAGACCTTCTTGGTCTCCTTAGTTTCTTCCTCCTCGGATGAGGAGGAGCTGACGTCGTGTTTTTTCCCCCCTGAAAAGACACACAAATTGCTCAAGTCCATCAGACCGTGGGGAGCCTTCCGATCCCGCTAGTCGGGCACCTCGTGTCTTCAAAGCAGATGAGACCCTCCTCTCTGTCATGTTTATAGAGTGGAAAAAACCTGGAAAGGCTCCAGTTTTAACAAAGAAGTTTAAATCCATGTTCCCGATGGCTAAACCCTTGGTGGATTCATGGGGATCCATTCCCAAGGTGGACATGGTTATTGCCAAGTTGTCCAAGCGCACTCTGGTTCCTGCAGACGATGGGTCTAGCCTGCAGGACCCCCTTGACAGGAGAGCAAAGTGCACACTAAGACGGGGTCATACAGCAGTTGCGGCTTCCGCTTCGACAGCCATTCGGCTTCTGAGGTCTCTACGTTCCTCCGGTCTCGCCTGAATCAAATTTAAGTTGATGTGAACCAGTCGGTTTTCCAGGACGACATACTGGCTGCCTTCAAGACCATTAACCTGGCTATGGACTTCTTGTGCGATACCGCACAGCTCTAGTTGAAGCTAGCGGCCAAATCCATGGCCCTGGGGTCGACAGCCCAGAGGCCTTTTTGGCTTAAGCCTTGGGTCACTGACAATTCCTCAAAATACAGCTTATTGTCACAGCTGCTATCTCTGGCTGTGACCTTCTGTCCTGCTTGTACTGCAGCTCCTCGCTGAAGTTCCATTCCTGTGTGTTGTCTGTGATTCTGTATGGGTTAACTCCACTATGTTCCTATGAGGAGTTAATCATCTCTGTCTGCTCCATGGGTGTGGCCTCTCTGCTGCAGCCATGGAACCTGTACATGAAGCTGACTTTCCCTCAGTTCTGGGTCAGCTCTCCTGGTGTGTGTTTGTCCTGTCCTTCTCCTGGTTTGTACTCTGTCTCCCATGATGCTGACCCATGGGATCCATGTCTGTCTGTGCTCTGTGGGTTCACCTACTTGTTCATTGTTGTCCGTTTTCTATGTCTTGATGCCTTTGCCCTGATTTGTTATGTTTGAGTCACCTTGTGTTTATTATGTCTTCACCTTGCTTTGCTTTTCCTGTCTCCCCCGGAAGGGGGTCTGTCGTTCCTCGGAGGGGGAACATTATCGTCATCGCCCATGCAGCAACTTTCATGTTGCTGGTAGCCATGAGCTGTGTATGTGTTATGTCTCCTCTCAGCAAGCCCTCGCTGCAGCTTGCTTTGCTGCTGAGTGCTATGGGCTAGGCCACGCAGTATACCGCTGGTGGAGCAAGTCCTTCTCTGCTCATTGCCACTCCTGGTTCCTTGCTATGTACCCTTGTTCGTGTTATCAGTTGTTTAGTTTGTATTCGCAGGTATATGTTATCTCTGCCTATGTACTGTTGGTACCTTCTGGTACCTGTTGTCCCTTCATTCCTGTTGTCACTGTCTAGTTCACACCCCAGAGTGGACCCTGGCAACTTCCTGCGGCAAAGCCTATCCCTACCATCTGGGGCCCTAGTGAATACCAGGAGTTGCTAAGCCACGCCCCTCTGGAGTATTATTAGACAGTGGCGCAGTGGGTTTTCTCCCACTGTGCTGACAGTACATAGAGCTCATGTTTTCCCTGTGCTTTCTTCCTTGTCTTTGTTTGTGCAATATACTCTGATGTTACTGTGCCTGTTCGCCGTATGTTTATTGCTAGACGATGCGGAAGTCTCTCGCGGGACTTCCAACTCGTGACACTTATGTGGCCTTCCATTCGAGCCCAACCGTTTGTTCAGTTCGGAGCTGGATAAGATCATGGAGGGCAGTCCTTTCGAGGGCAGTGCAGACAAGACCGCAGTGGTAGATCTGGCCAGCAAGCAAGGTCTCGAAGTGACTAGAGAGCACAGTGAAGGGGTTTGAGGCGCTCTCGTGGAGGAGCCAAAGATGGAAAATCCACCTCCTGACTACGGGCCTCTTCGAGGCTCTTGGTTAATTCCCGTTACTCCTGCCGTCCTGCCAGTAACCTTTCCCACTCTTATGCTTCATGTACTCGTCGGGGGTCGTCTCTCCCAGTTCTGAGAAGAGTGGATCCGAGAGATCTCGGATCCCTGGGTCCTGAACATCATTTCCGAGGGTTATTTAGTCAACCCCATCTCTATTCCTCTGGACAGGTTTGTCAAGACCAACCTTCTACAAGCTGCCAGGCAGGCGAACCTGGAGGCCTACATTCAGGATTACATTTGCAAGGGGGCTCTGGAGGAGGTTCAGGCAGGAGAACAGGGCCTAGGGATCTATTCACCAGTTTTTCTGGTTCCCATGGCTTCAGGAGATCTCGGGATGATTATCAATCTGAGGTATTTCAATCGGTTTATAAGGAAGGTGAAGTTTCGTATAGAAACCATCAGGTCAGAAGTTCACCTTCTCAATCCTGGAGACGTGATGGCAACCCTGGACCTCAAAGATGCAGATCTGCACATCCCGATCCATCCTGCTTCCATAAAGTATCTCAGGATCGCGGTCCAGGTGTCCAGTGTTGTCAGGCATCTTCTGTTTGTTGCCCTTCCCTTTGGCATTTCTTCTGCCCCTCACATTTTTACCAAGGTAGTGGTTTGTGTGGTGGTGGCTTTGAGATTTCAAGGACTGACCATCATTCCTTATCTGGACGACTGGCTTTTGAAAGCCTCTGCTCTAGCGGTCCTAACCCAACTTCTTTATGTAACAATGTCCTTTCTGTTCCGCCTAGGTTGGATCATTAGCTGGCAGAAGTCGAACGTGAGCCCGTCGACTTCAGTAAGGTATCTAGGCGTCATAATCGACTCACCTGGGATGTCGCTCCAGTTGACTCCAGAAAGAAGATCCCGGGTTCAGAACACGGCAAGTTCCGTTCCCCAGCAAGTCCCAATCCGGACTCTCATGAAGATGTTGGGGCTCATGTCAGCGTCTGCAGAAGCAGTCCCTTGGGCTCTATGGCACCTCCGCCCTCTACAGTCGGAGGTCCTCTCCAAATGGAATGGCAGCCCTGCCGGTCTAAACTCCCTGTGCTCCCTGTCTTGGCAAACTCGGTATTCCCTCAGATGGTGGTGCCATCTTTTAGACTGGAAGTCTATGACCCAACCAACCTGGGTCACATTGACTAAAGATGCGTCCCAAGTAGGCTGGGGCGCTCACCTAGACGACACTCCAGTCTACGGCATCTGGTTTCCTCAGGAGTGGCTTCTTTCATCCAATCTCCGCGAGATTTGAGCTATCCGGCTAGCCCTCCTTCACTTAGCCCCTAAAATCCGGGGCAAAGCGGTGAAAGTGCAGTCAGACAATATGACTGCGGTACTTTACATCAACAAGCAGGGAGGCACGAGATCACTTCCCCTCCTGTCAGAGATTGGGGTGTTTCTGGATTAGGCAGAGTTGTACCTTTCCCACTTATCTGCGATCCACATTCAAGGCTCCCCCAATATGATAGCGGATCTGCTGAGCCGAGGTCTTCTGTTGGTGGAGTGGTCTTTACATCCGGAGATATTCAAGCAGATAGTCCTCAAGTGGGGTATGCCAGAGGTGGATCTCATGGCAACAAGGGTTAATGCCAAGGTGGAGAGGTTTTGCTCCCTTTACAGGGAGGTCAACCCCCTGGCGTTAGATGCTCTGTCAATATCCTGGAGGTTCAGGCTGGCACACATCTTCCCTCCGTTTTCCATGATTCCGAGGGTATTGATGAAAATCCGTCAGGATCAGGCCTCAGTGATAGCCATCATACTGTTTTGGCCAAAGAGATCCTGGTTTACCTAGCTCACCTGGTTAAATCGAGGACAATATTGGAGGCTCCCCCCACAGCAGACCCTGGTGTCGTGGGACATTTACCTCTGCTCAGATCTACACAGATTCAACCTGACAGCCTGGAGGTTGATCAGCCCCTTCCCAGAATAGAAGGGCATTCAGAGTCGGTCCTGAGAACGCTATCTCATTCTAGAGCGGACTCTACCAAGAAAGCCTACTCTCGTATTATGAGGATATTCTCATCCAGGCATCTGCAGATCCGCCCCGCTCCGCTATCCTTCAGTTCCTGCAAGACGGCCTTGATAGAGGCCTTGCCCTTCTACTCTGAAGGTTCAAGTTTCAGCCATCTCAGCTTGCCTTAACAGGCTTTTTTTTCAGGATCTGCTGATCAAACGGTTCCTTAAAGGAGCTGAAAGAGTAAAGCCTACAGTACTGAGACCCATTTTTCAATGGAATTTATCAGTAGTTCTCAGGGGGTTAGCATCTCCCCCCTTTGAACCGTTAGAAGAGGTGGACATCAACCTCGTCACTTGGAGGTTTGTGTTTCTCCTTGCAGTGACTTTGGCCAAGAGGGACTCTGAGCTTCAAGCTCTCTCAGCATAGATCAAAGGAGTTGAGGAAAGATGAGAATCTGCTAATCCTGTTGCCAGTAAGTTTAAAGGCTGTAAGGCATCCAAACCTTCCATCAGTCGTCGGATTAAAGAGGCTATTATGGAATCCATTGTTTCCCAATCTCTCACCCTCTGGAATTTGTGAAGGCCCACTTTACTAGAGCTGTGGCTACTTCTTTTGCCAAGAGGAGTCTTCTGCCTCTCGACATGATTTGCAAAGCTGCCTGCTGGAGCTCTGAATCGACATTCATCTCCCATTATAGAATAGATGCCAGACTAGCTGAGTTTTCGGCCTTTGGGCAGACTATTCTTAGTTTTGCCAGGCAGGAAGGCCCTCCCTAGGAGTTTCTTCTTGCTATCTCCCCATCTGTGCTGCTGTGCTGCTGGTAACGTAAGGGAATCGTTAATTTCTAACGATAATTTTTTTTCCCTTAGTCCTAACAGCAGCGCACAAATTTCCCACCCTAGTAAGTGTAGTTTTTTTCTTGCTATAAATACAGTGGGCTGGGGGTTGACTCCCTCCTTTTAAGGAGATACTTAATTGTTAAATTGAGTTATTAGTCTTGGGCTCATTAAACATTCCGCCGGTCCTACCAGTCCACGGGTGGTGGTTAACCTCATCTGTGCTGCTGTTAGGACTAAGGGAAAACAAATTATCGTTAGAAATTAACGATTACTTTACATTTCCCATATGTCTACTTTATGTTGGCATCATTTTTTAAATGTCATTTTATTCTTTGGGGATGCTAGATGGCGTACAATTTTAGATACAATTTTTTAATTTTTAAGAATATTTCCAAAACCCGCTTTTTAAAGGACAAATTTAGTTTTGAAGTCAATTTTTGTGATTTACTTAATATAAAACCACCAACAAATGACCGCATTTTATAAACTACGCCCTTTACGTTTTTCAAATATGATTTTAGAATCTTTGTTAACCCTTTAGGTGTTTCCATTTTTATCCATTTTCCTGTAAGTCAGCAAAGAGTTAACAGCAAAACAAAACCCTGATTCGGCAGTTTGCAGAAACACCCCATATGTGGTTGTAAACTGCTGTATGGGTACACAGCAGGGCACAGAAAGGAAAGAGCAATATATGGATTTTGGAGGCCAAATTTCACTGGGCCAATTTTATGTTGTCATGTCGTATTTGAAGACCCCCTGAATAGCTCCTACAGTAGAAACTACCAAAAACTGTCCCAATTTTGGAAACTACAGGATAAGGTAACAGTTTTATTTGTACTATTTAGGGTTATATATGATTTTTGATTGTTTGAAATTACACTTTATGTGAGGCATGGTAATCAATAGCTGTTCTGGTGCCATTTTTATTTTTATGACTGACAGGATAGATCAAAACTTATTTTTAAAGAGCAGGTTGTTACGGACATGCCAATGCCAAATATGTCTATCTTTACTTTTTTGTTTCAGTTTTACATTAAAAAAATCAAATTTTTGTGTTTCTATTTTCTGAAAGTCATTTTTATTTTTTTTCATGCCTATCGTCTTGCATAGGGGCTCATTTTTTTGCAAGAAGAGTTGACTTTTTTTGGTACCATTTATGTTTACATAAAGACTTTGTAAGATCCTCACCTGCTTTGCACTCCAGGGGAACCAAGAGGGGTCCTCGTGGAGTTGCGGGACAGGTTATGCGTGTCTCTGATGCACCAGCGCTGACCCCTTCGCGAACCAGTGCGGGGATGCGTTCGCGTGGACATCGGAGGGGAGGAGCGTCGGAGTCCCGGGGACAGAGTGGCCAGGCGAGTGACAAGACGCCGCGGCCAGGGTTGTCTCCGGTGTCTCCTGCGACTTCCGCTTCCGCATCTGGTCCACGCGCCGCATACTCGCGCTGAGTCGATCAGTGCGCCCGTGCGCACGCACGAGGGCAGGTTCGCAAAGGGATACAAGGTCGCGAGTACGCGCTTCTTATGCGCCTCGTCGACCAGTGGCGCATAATATACTGACTCACAAGAGCAAAGTAGACTAGGGAGCCAGCCATGGGTTAATCAACTTGTGATTGCCTTAGGCCATGTACTCAGGTGCAGGGCAATTTGTTCACCTATGGAAGTGGACACTTGGCACCCTGGGATTGGTCAGCAGGCATTTAAAAGGAGGTCTCTCAGGGTGATCAGTGCCCACTGTTATTTTCCTCAACCAGGTATAGGTCACAACTGCTAGTGACTGAAGACTGCCAGGAACTTTGTCCTTTGCAGCGGACCCAAGATCTGGAGTGACTCGACTGCCAAGTGCACAGCATCATTCAGCACTGGTTTGGACTATTCCTGGAATCTCCTTGCCTGGTTTTTGTTATTATTTCTTGTTACCAGCAAGTGTTCTGGACGTTTAATGTTTCTGGTGAATAAACACCTTTTGCTTTCATCACTGGTCTGTTTGTTGGTGCCTTGCATTACAGAACAGTGGGCCCAACTAACAGTTGCCATGGACAATATCCAGCAGCGACTGAGTGAATTAACGGGAGCCGTTAACCTGCTGTTCCAACGACGCCCAAATATACCAGCAGCCGCTGCAGCGCAAATCCAAGAGCAACTGACAACTGTGATGGAGGAGGTTCAGCAGCTGATCCAGGGAGCCTCAGCACTACCCGTCACTATCGCAAGGCATCAAACAGAACCAAAGATCCTCTGCCTGACTCCTTCACAGGAGAGCGACAGGAGTTCTTAAACTTCAGGGACTCCTGTCTCCTTTATTTCCAGTTGCGTCCGATGGCTTCTGGCACTCTCAGGCAGAGAATTGGGATTGTAATGTCACTGCTACGTGGAGACCCCCAACGTTGGGCATTTAATTTGCCTCAAGACCATACAGCTTTTTCGTCAGTGGACGCCTTC